>CM040406.1:103950092-104605092 GCA_022702515.1 Ilyophis sp. 1 JC-2022
AGTTAGCTAACTAGCTGTCTAACAGACATCTTAATATTGGTTTGCTGCTTGCTGGCTAAAACAAATTTGACTCATTAAACAATGGTAGATAAATACTTGTCTACTGAAATCATTTTTTAGTATTTAGTAATTTGTTTCTTGCTATCTAGCTGCTTCTGTCATCGATGTGCACTTTATGAGAACACACACACACAGTTGGAAAACAGAGCAGCAGTATATGGGTTGTTTTTTTTGGGGGGGGAAAATTGCATATCGTTGTTCAATAATTTTGTATGTAAAGTAGGGCTGGGCAGTATACCTTATTTTTAGGTATACTGGTATTAATTCAAGTAATGGTATGTGCTTTTGCAATACCGTCATCATACGGTATTTTATTGTTCTTCATCCAATGAAAATTAAAAATGGCAATAATAATAATTTTAAGCGTAAACTTTAAGCGTAAAGGTAGACCCTGGGATATGGCATAGAAGTAAAATGAATGGGCGACACCAGAGATTGTTAAAAACCAAGAGGCGCACTGACCACTAACCCTGCAGTGAACACAGCAGGTTGTGTTTTGCCATAGATTCGCATCGCATGCAGCATCTTCCTTATGTTTTATGTTGTGCTCATTGTGTTCAAGACAAAAAAAATTATTTTAAATGAGTTTATTAGCTATTCATTCAGTAGTTCTATTAGCTGTAAATTGAGTAGCCTAAATGGAACAGTAGCTTACTGGATAGCCAGTTCAAAATAGAAATTCAAATGATGATGTTTATTATAGCTATCTAGCTAGATGTAGAAGATACATTTTTGCTAAAATGCTAAAATCGTGCTGCCATCAAACTTAAGAAGAAAATAGTTACCTCTTCAGTTGCCTCTTCATTGTGCTGGTATCTCCCCTTGAATAACGTCTGTATTTTCTTAAACGATATCCCACAATATGCATAAAACGAACTACATCTGTGGAAAGTAGTTGAGCTCCTCCTGCTGCTCTCGAATGGGAATACATCACTGGAGAGGGTTTTTTTTTTTAAATCAACAGACAAACAGAGGTTGAAATTAACGTCAAACCTTTGGCATTGTTCGGCAAGCTCATATTTTCACGTGCAAATGAGCTTTATGGGAACTGCCATTGTTGCACCAATACTAGCAAAGTCTGGCAAATAAATAAAATAAAAAGAGAACACGGCTACAGAAAGGTGCTTCAGCTATGGAGGACTCCGCTGGTGATCTCTCACTAAAAGCCGAATGCATAGGGAACCCCACATTCATTGCCCAGTCAAACAGTTTATTATAATCAGCGTGAGACAAACAGACACAAATAAAAAGAAAAAGAAAATGATGAACTTGATATAAAACACAAGCTCCTTCAGAGGAGTTTACGGTGCTTGTGTCGCACTACATAGGCATAGCTTCAGACAGTTTTCACTGACATTGAATGCATACTTTTGTATTGCCAGTTATCACAAGTAGTGACATTTCTGCCTAGAAATGGGTGGTTAAAGACAAAGTAAAAAAATGAATGCCAGCTGTAGGCTGGAATGGACAAACTCGCAGCCTCAGAGTAAAGCAAAAAAACTAAACATTAATCATCTGGGACCACATAGACCCGATGATCACGGACATCCATTAAGTTGGGAAGGATAAGAACAATCGGACCATTCAAGCATGAGTGGTTCCAAAAGAAGAAATGGTCCATGGCTAGCAGCTTACTCATTGTAAGTTGCTCTGAATAAGAGTGCCAGCATATACCTAAAATAGTGTGTGCCCCACAATCATATTCATGCTTAAATCACCACTGGAAGCATCCCCCCATCCGAAACAAAGTGACCAAATCCTAAACCCCACTTAACCCCCCCCCCCCCCCCCAAAAAAAGAAATAAAAAGAACTCCCAACATTTTACAGAATGAAAAAACGGACACCGGTAACTTGATGATTGAGTATATTGCTTATGATGACAGCCAAAAATACATGTAAACAGAGGGGAATCAATATGGAGCCCTCTTCTCATTCTCAAACCACAGGCTTATCTTATCTACACTGATCACTGACAAATAGCCAAGTCTACTTTTGTGATCTGTCTTGAGCTTTGTTTTTTATTAGCTGTGAGCATGCATTTGTTCTAGTGGACCCTAAATTATATTTATGTATTAGTTTATTTTTTTTCTCTTTTTTCGGTTCGTTTGCTAGTGTAGGTGGGACAAGGTGATATTAAAAGCTATATAAATTCCCAGAATGTGGGGTAGGGTGGCAGTACATTTAAATCAAGCTCTTCATTCAGTCTTTGAGATGTGGACTAGGATTCAATCAATGTTGTCCTTACCCTTGACCTAGAAATAAATGAGTGTTTTTTTTTCACAAACACAGTTTGTATTCAGCAAACCTTAAAATGAATTTGCCACACTGTGAGTACAGATACAAAAAAGTTTAAATTTGTTGTATGTCAAAGCTAAGCACAAATCCACGTTGACTACATCCAAGACATAGGGCATGATATACTGAGACCTTTAGCATGTGCAAAATTTTTTAGAACATGATTGATCATGGTATTTGGTTGGCATTAGTTTTGCGTGTGCTAAATAGTTTTGAATATGCTAAAGGTCTTAGTAAATCAAGCCCATAATATCTTATGATAAATTGGGCCTCATTCATGAAACATTCCTAAATATGTGCATACATTTACATACAAACATATTTGTATTCCTGATTAATAAAATCATGAGGAAAGGCAGATTTGTTCATATGCACATGCGTATGTTCATAAATTCCAGGTGCATGCACATTTTTTTATGATTAGCATAAATCCTCACCTATGAATTGCCATATATGTAAGTTGCCAATTAAATTTGCAGATGCATACAAATTAAAAATGGCCCAGAAACAAAATCTAATGAAAGAATTATTCTGACAATGAAATATAAGTTTTATTAGCAGATGTTCAGTAAAGGAAAATATATGTATAAATGCATAGTTGCGCACAAAATCACCACAGCTACAGGACGAAGCCAAGGACGAGCAATTTGACATGGATGGAATCGTGGCCCTTCGTACGCAAATGCATCTTCGGATGGAGCCTTGATGCGCGTATCCCAGTGAGCAAAAGATGAAATCTAGATGTCCAGAGGGGTGGGAATCTAGATTTAGAGACGTTTCAACATAATTTTACATCAATTTAGCTCTGGGTTTACCCGAATATAGCCTGGCTACGTTCTAACCAGGTAAAAAACCTAGGCCTACTTTTCAAACAAATTTAGCCGGTTTTTCACCTGAACACTAGACGGCATTTCACAGACTTTTTAGCACAAAAATGTTCTCTGTGGTATGTAGTCTATGGTAACAATAACATTGGGCAGGTTGGCAATTTCATAAAAACCCTGCTTTACCTCCACCTGGCTTTGCATCTTATAGGGGGACTAGATGTAGCCTACGCTGGCATTTGCTGAATTATGCCATTGACAATCACAACGATGGCTAAAGACCTGTAAGGCACTTTAAAGCAAATTTTCAATCATTGGTTAAATGTGTTTTTTATTTAACATATTTAATGTTATATAGCATTAAAATTTTTATCGGTTCATGAATAAGACCCATTGCATGTTTGACTGCATAGCCTGAAAGCTCCATGAAAAGTTATGACGTTATAGGACTAATATTAATTTCAGGTTGTGCAAATTATTGTATCTTCATATCAGAGTAATTTTTGGACTGAACACACAACCTTTTCTGGTAAGCGTAGCATGTTTAATCACACAGACACCAATCGGGCCTGCAAAAATAAAGCTGCTTTGAGCTCACTCGCTGTCAAGGGATGAATCAATCAATCACATCTTATTCTCTCAGAAAATTTCCAAAAAAGAGATATTTTTTATCTGTTCATAAATAATGCGGCAGAAACGGAACGCAAAGCACAATGCTTAGAATGTCATGGATTAATCGAGCCAAATTTAAACGTTAACACAATGCAGCTGTAATGTTTCTCCTTGCAATGTTAAACAAAGAAAAACATTAAACTGAGCTGCATTCTGAGGCTGGCAAAAGCCCACTACTAATGCAATTGCAGCTGCAGCTGTCACAGTGGCAGATGGATATTTTGGAGGCTGCAGGTAGTTGTTAGTGCTTGCCCTGGGTGGATGGGAAGAGGACTGGGTCAGTTTTGGAGGTGTGGATTGGTGCACTGGCTCACTGGGTCTGATGGTTCTGCCAGCAGAACTCAGGTCCTTTGCTCAGATGCAACCGTTTGTCAGCAATAAAAGAGGGGGGAATTATAGATAAAAAAGATAATAGATTCATTCAATATATTGTAGAGGCAGTAATAATGTCACATTTAAATCAAAGTAAAATATAATGCATTTATTACACAACTGTTTTTTATGTTAGTTGCAAAAAAAATGTGTATAATAATAATATATAATAATGATATATTATAATAATGATAAAATAACATACAATTAGTCAATGGTATGTCATTCATGAAGTAATTTCCATCATTCACATGTAATTTAGTCACTACGCACCTGTCGATCATGTAGGTAAGGTATCCTGAACTGTAGATATACAGACGTGTGACAAATTAAAGGAAAAACCAACATAAAGTGTCTTAGCTTCAATGCACCTTGGCATAGATTCTACCTCTAGTCTAGCATAGATACTGGAACTCTCTGGAACTCTACTGGAGGGATGGAACACCATTCTTCCAAAAGATATTCCCTCATTTGGTGTTTTGATGGTGATGGTGGTGGTGGTGGTGGAGAGCGCAGTCTACCACATTGGTCAAAAATCTCCCGTGGGTGTTCAATTGGAATCAGATCTGGTGACTGTGAAGGCCATAGCATATGATTCACGTCATTTTTATACTCATCAAACCATTCGGTTACCCCTTGTGCCTTGTGGATGGGGGCATTGTAATCCTGGAAAAGACCACTTCCATCAGGATAGAATTGTTTCATCATAGGATATAGGTGATAACTTTGTATTGATTTGCAGTGACCCTTCACTTCTAAGAGGTCAAGTGGACCCAAACCATGCCAGGAAAATACTCCCCACAGCATAAGAGAGCCACTGGGGACCCCCTCATTGTAGGTGTTTCTCCTTTCATTTGTCACCCGTCTGTATGTTACGGAAGCCGACGGGTATAAAACACAACGGCATTTCGGAAAACACACCAACAATTTATAAAACAACGACATTTCGGAAAACACACCAACAATTTATAAAACAAGGACATTTCGGAAAACACACCAACAAGTTATAAAACACAACATTTTGGAAAACAACTGCAAGTCAGAAAACACAATGACATTTCAGAGAACAACTGCAAGTCAGAAAACGGAAACTGTTGTTGGTTGGTCACTTGCGCTGTCAGACTCTCATTTGACATACTGCGTGTCCAATCAGAAGAAGACTACAATAACCCGTCATGTAGGCCTAGTACCTACCCTTTCCGTAACATGATTTGTAAAGTGTTTTGGGGTTTGTTGGTGTGTTTCCTGACTTGCAGTTGTTCTCTGAAATGTCGTTGTGTTTTCTGACTTGCAGTTGTTTTTTGAAAAAAATCCTTGTGTTTTATAACTTGTTGGTGTGTTTTCCGAAATGTCTTTGTGTTTTATAAATTGTTGGTGTGTTTTCTGAAATGTCGTTGTGTTTTACACCCATCAGCTTCCATAGTATGTGCACAGGAAACAAACTGAGTCACAGTGTGTGCAGAAAGATAAGCCTATAGTTCAAGAAAAAATCTGAATTGATATATATAAACAGAATGATGACAATCCAGAGCATTTAATTACATTATCTTTAAAAAACATACATTGTTTTAACAGTGCTGCAGAATATACAGCAGCTGTATATGTACATAAAACAGAGGCGTGTCAGACAAGGCCCATTTACAAATCTGTGATATAAGTATCATGACTTTCAACCCTTATAAGCAATTATTTAGCAGAAACACTAACATTCGTTTTGTGCTATACTAAAGGCAAAATAGACAGTCAAACATGAGGTTAGCTAGTGAGAGTCAGAGCACAAAGCATACGTTACATAAACAAAGATACCGGATGAACATTATCATTTTTTGGGAATAGAGAAAGTATTGTGATTGGCCAGTCACACTTTTATCACACCTTCACCACACCTTCAATTCACTACAAACAGATACACCTCCTTAATGCACTACACACCACATGCATCACTTGCATTAATGTCCAGAAATACTCAAACTGATTTGGATATACTGCTTTTTCCTTTGTTAGTTAAAATCTTGGCCTCTAATCTTGTGGGGTATGAATATGGGGGGGCGGATATTTATTTATTTAACTGTTTTGTTCAGTTATGATTTTAATTAAAAATATGCATATTATTGTAAAACAAGCATCTGGAGATGAAGCATTTTGTTTTAATTGTTTGCATTACATTTGTTCACAAACAGGATGGAATTATTTATATTCAAAATGCATGCAATGTACTGCACAGATGTTCTCTGGACATTTTAAAAGCATGTAATATAGATTTTTTATTGATCTGATACTGTTTCACAAGTGCTGGAATTATTTAAATTAAATTTTCAACCTATGTATACCATCCTTATCAAAAATGGCAAGTATTAAATGTTGGCAGGGCTTTTAATTTACAGCTGCTGAAGTATTCTGCCTATGTACTGATTTCCTCAGACTAATTTATTTGCTACGTGTAATTTAATTGCTATGACCTTGAAGAAATACCACTAGTATCAAAACTATCATTTCCACTTGTGGCACAAGTGTGGTCTTTGTATAGTATGCAATGCCGAGCATACAATTATCATTTTTGTCAGCATATATTGCTCATATGTAATTATTATTATTATATATCTTTGGACCTTGTAAACATCGATGTGAAAAATAAAACTAAACTATTTTTTTTCTCTCTCTGTCTTTCTCTCTCACACACACATGCACACAAATGCACACAAACACATACACACACACATGCACAAGCACACACACACACACACACACACACACATTCCACAGAAATGCAGACAGCACCTACCAAGTAATAGGTATCGTAGGTTTATTTTTTTATTTTGAGTGCTAAGACAGACTTTCATCTTTAAACTGTGCTGCTCATAATGTCACAGCCCACTTCTTGCCTTAAAGAAATGGAAGCCTGACTCCCAAAAGCACATTTTAAAAGAGAGTGCTGTAAGGGCAGCCATTTGTTCCAAATGTCTTAAAATACACAACAATGGAGTGCCTTTAAGCAGGTTGAATATCAACTGAAATTGTATAATTTATGATTCACAAAGCCAGTTCTTATGACGGTATAACTTTTGCCATGTGACATTGCTGTCAGCATTCAGCATCTACATGATGCATACCATTTCCATGATTTATTGACAAGCACAACATTTTTAGTTTTTTTGGCTTTTTGTTTTGATCTGGTGAAGATCCACTTCAGATCAAAGCATTGTCAATATATGGTGTAAATGGCAGCAGTGTGTGCAGGTGTTCTATTTATTTGTGTGTCTCCCTAGTGTTGGATCTGTGTATGTTTCCTTGTTTTTAACATTAACATATAAAATAGCCCATGATCTTAGCTCCTTTGAGTTAAAAGAAGTTAAATCAGTGTGTTCAGACAGGATTAGAAAAATAAGGGCTTCCACCATATTGCTTGAAGCAATACAAAACAATTGAGTTTGACTCAATCACCTACAAACCTAGTAGTATATAACAACTTTTATTAGTTTTAAAACAAAATTAAATCATGGCTAAAATAAAACGAATAATTACCATTACAATCATTTAAAATGGCTTAACAGGGTGTACTGTGTGCCTTAAAAAATGCTAATTAACTAATGAAGTTATCATATATCTATCTGGTACAATTTAAAAGCTGTGCATTGTCCCTGTCAAGTAAACAAATATAATTCAAATTTAGCACAGTGCCATTTATAAAGATGCGATTATGTTGCTGGTGTGTTATGCAGTACCTCACATGCAAACACTAACGGCTGACAATTCACAATTAGAAATGATCTATTCAGACCACCACATGAAAGACGCTGGTACGCGGTGAGAAAGCAGTCACATTTAAACTGCTGAACTCGTCACAAATTGTAAGAGCAGTTCAGAATATTCTAGAACACAAATTTTCCAAGTGAGGTTTGCTCAATTACCATTGCTGGATTTTGAACCATATCCAAGCAGGAATGGCAGAGATTCTTCCTTCTGGACATATGGTTAACAACAGATGTTTCCATGGAAATAGTGACGGCGCACATTCAGATGAAAGCTGTACGAGATGCTGAGTTTGAGAAAATTAGCCTCAACCTCAATCTCCATTTTTGGCAAGAATGCTATCTAGATAAAATGTTTAATTTGTCTTATATTACAAAAGCTGCTACTGTGTTTTTTTAATGAATCTAGATAAAGCCATATTTTTAAAAGTTTTGTTGTACAGATTCAATAGGAAACTGTCAGTTACATCTACACATATGTAGTGTAAATGATGCAAGTGGAAATAGTTATTTCATAAACAAATAAAAAATGGAAACTTGAGTCGGCTGGAATGTCTGTGTTATGTATTCAGATAAGGAATACTCCGATCATCATACTATTCTGGTGGGAATTATGATTACAATACCCAGAAGAGTCATTGTGTTTATTGTAACATTCAGCTAAGGCATCAGAATAACAATCATCATTTTGAATGTATCATGTCCCGTGCTTCTGTCCTGGTTTTTCGTTTCTCTGGCATCTGTATTTTCTCTTTCCCCCTCCTCTTTGTGTCTGCAATTCCCCACACCTGAATCGTGTTTTTTTATGTGTTCTCATCTCACCTGTTCCTTGTTGTCTCATCATGAATCTGGCTTTTAAGCACCCCTGTTTTTTTGTTCGGGGCCAGATCGTCTTTTGTCATCCCCTGTCCTTGTGCCCTGTCCTTGTGCCATGTCCTTGTGCCCTGCTTGTTCCCTGTTTTTGTGCCCTGTCCTTGTACCCTGCTTGTGCCCTGTCTTTGTGCCCTGCCCTTGTGCCCTGTCTTTGTGCCCTGTTTGTGCCCTGTCTTTGTGCCCTGCCCTTGTGCCCTGCCCTTGTGCCCTGTCCTTGTGCCCTGTCTTTGTGCCCTGTTTGTGCCCTGTCTTTGTGCCTTGTCTTTGTGCCCTGTCTTTGTGCCCTGTTTGTGCCCTGTTTGTGCCCTGCTTGTGCCCTGCTTGTGCCCTGTCTTCGTGCCTGTCTCAAAATTTCCAGTGTTTGGATTTCTGTCTGTTCCCCGCCTGCTCCTCATGTCCGTGTCGGTTCTGTGCTTCGTCCGGTTCCTGTCCAGGTCTGCTACTACTCAGCTAGCCCCTGTCCAACCTGCCCCTTTCCTATGGTAGGCTGAACAGTTCAAAAGCCGACGCAAACTAGACACCGTATATCCAGTTGCTCTGCGCCACCCAGTTTTTAAGCAATATATATCCAGTTAACAAGACGCCACCTATCCAGTCATCCTGCGCCTCGCAGTGGACATCGCAAGATACCCAGTGGACATCTCCACATATCCAGTCAGGTAGCGCATGCAATCCAACTGGGTAGCCCTGCGCTATTCAACTGGATCGCGTGGGATGTTGAACTGGGTAGCTCTGCGCTATTCAACTGGGTCGCGAAGGATGTCGGGCTGCGTAGAGCAAGATGTCAAATTGGGTAGCGCCGCGCTATCCAGCTGGATATATCTAGAGTTAGCCTACAGGATATGTGTATCTCGTTAGGCCGTGTTTATGAATTGTTAAACAAACAAAGGTTGCAAGAATTTGTCTATTCTATAAAAAAAGTCTTCAACTACAATTTATGTGACACCATTATATCATAGAGGCTATTTACTCGTTGGTCAAATGTATAGTTATGCTGTTTGTTACGCAGGCTAGCGGAGCTGGCTGGTCACCAGGGCTAGCTAAGTGTTATTGTGTGTATAAAGTGCATAGGCCTACGTGTGTTTTGTTGACAGTAGCTAGTGTAGCTATATAGCCACAGTAGAGCTATAGGTCATGCAATATGTTTATGACAGTTTGCAGTATTATCACAAGTCCAGTATAAAAATGCTTGAAGTCTGTGCGTTTGAGTCAGTGTAATCCTCTGTGTACTGAGAACACTGGCTTGCAATAAAAGTACATAGTGAACCCGCCTGGTCTGTCTTTAGATGCGATCGCTACAATATTATTGTATTCATGCATAGGTGTCAACCTCTGGAAAGAGAGCCCTTATTTTTCATGCCTGCAAAACTGTATAAATTCACCAAAAACCGTATAGAACATTATCTATCGATTATTTATTAAAATCACTAGCCACAACAGTTATTTGTCTGATTCAAGTTTATTTAATATATTCCTGTATTTAGCTTTTCGCATAAGACTGACTGTGTAGGTACAAATTCATTAAGGTTCTCATTTTAAAACAGGTAAACAGACACCCCAAATGACTGACCCCGCACACTTACAACCCAGTGCAGGAGAGAGATACATAGATACAATTTTCTAAATTATGCAATAGTCGTGTTGTTCTGCACTTTTAATGCAGTTTTGCAATCTTACTAGCCTACATAACAGCTTAATTAACGTTAGATAGTTATAGATATCTTGTAGGCTACTGCGTCTTTGTGGTTCGTTGTCATAAAGTAGCTACATTACAGTCCTGATGCCGCTACTTGCTTTCCCCGCAGCCTCAGAAATTGAGAGTTTAGGCTAGCTATAGCAGAGAGGAAGAAATAAAATGTGATTGCTGTGTTTGAATGAATTATGTTGGAAAACGTTTGAAAACTAAATATAGACTAGATTTCCAGTATCATATATGAAAGAACAGGGATTATTATTTTAAATAAATTGCATATTTAGCCTGTTGTTTAATTTTTGCTGTTGTATTCCAACTAAAATATATTCCAAATTTGTTTAAAAATACCAGAAAACGGCAATTTAAACTAACTAGGCCTTTTCATTTTATGAATGTGATTAATTACACTTATTTTATTTAAAACAATAGTGTTTGCTCCTTCATGTCTGCATTCAGATCAGTCTCTGTTAATGTTCAATGACGTTTCCCATATTCCTAAACTAAAGGTTATTCCAAATATCGTCTTTGGAATTACAATGTGAAAATTTAAATGACAAACAACAAAAAACTTTGATTATCGTTATGATTCAAATGACCCTACAAACTTAAATTACATGTGAGAAATGAGTGAATTCCTGTCCAATCAGCGACATCAAATCGGGTATCTTCGAGCTATCCAACTGGGCGGTGCGCACTGTCCAACTGGATATGTGGTGTCTAATTTGCGTCGGCTTTTGAACTGTTCGACCTACCATACTTTCCAGCCTGCTCCTATCCAGGCTACTCCAGTCCAGGCCTGCTTCTACCCAGGTCTGCTCCTACCCAGGCCAGCTCCTGCCCAGTCCATTCCTGTCTAGCCCCGCCTGTCTGCTGCCCCGCACTTCCCTGCCTTGCCGAATAAACTCACTCCCTGTGGAGTTTTCCCTGAGTCTGTTTCTGAGTCTTGCGTTTGGGTCCAATCCAGTGTTCTAACCGTAACAGAATGAAGCTGAACCTTATGACCACAGCTTTATGACAGCAGCTTCAGACAGCTGTAGATTATAATCTCACAGTTGCTATTTGAAAAGCTCTATTACAGTGGTATTACACTTGTTTAATGAAGGCTAAGTTTGAAAGCATATTGTGCTTATGGTGATCAGAGACATAGAAAAAAAACACTGAGAAAAAACTCCTGCTGTTTGTGTCTCATTTTTTTTTCTATCTACACTCATTTTTGGGCAGAGAAAGGGAGAGAGAGCGCTCTCTATTTTTACTTCTCCTTTTATATTCTCATATGAGCTAGACTGCAGTGGTTCTCAAGTTGGGTCCTGGGACCCCCTGTGTATGCTGGTTTTCATTCCAACCACAATTCCAGAATTTGAACAAGCTGTTAATTTTTCTAAATTGCACTTTTCATGTTTCGAGTGAATATTTACCCCCTTAAGCTGTATTATGTTAGAAATAGCTATGCATGCCATGTTGAATAAATGTCCCATGTTCACATTGTGCTTATTGTGCTATATTGCAAATTTTATTAAAAGAGGTAACAAATTATTTAACTGATCAAATAGAAGACGATGTGAATCAATAGGTTCCTAATTGGTGAAAGTGTGGACACATGGCCACTAAAACGAACCATTTGGTAGCTAATTAAGCATTCAAAGACAATGCCAATAATAACAAGCCAAACCTGCATTGTGTTAATGAGTTTAAGGAAAATATTATGAAAGAAACGTGTTCAATTTGATCAGTTAGAACATTTTGTAAACCTTTTTTTATGTCATTACAATATGGCACAATAAGCACAATGTGAACATGGGACATTTACTCAGAAACGGCATGCATGGTCATTTCTGACTGTGGCTTAAGAAGGTAAATAATTAAACTCAGCCTGAAAAAAAATTAACAGCTTGTTAAAATTCTGGGATTGCAACTGTGGTTGGTATGAAATCCAGGATACACGGCAGGGGCAGGACTGAACTTGAGAACTAGTGAGTGAGTTTGAGGAATTCCATGACATTTTTCTAAGAAGAGGTGTGGATTAAAAAACCTTTATTAAATTTACAATTCTATGTTGGACAAACTGTAAAATAAAGACTTGGCATGGATCACTAATGTTGAAGAACTGAAGGGCACTCGGATGAAGGTTTTTTTTTTCCAGTGTGTGGGTTGTAGCCTGTTCTTTTGATTGTTCTTGAACATGAGGGCCCTATGCTTTAAATAGTTTTCCAACATGGTTTTGCTCATTTCATAAATGGGCCCAACAATCTCAAGCTGTTTCCAAGCACATCTGCTTGTGACAGCCATAGACAGACTCAAATAAGCTAGACTAATAACCACGCCAAGATGGAATTGTGGCGAAGTGAGCACTGCCGCTCGCGTGCTGAGACAGAGTCCAAGACTTTAATTGAGAGAACCGGGTATTTATTTTAATTCCCATTCGATGTGCGATTCCCGCAAGAGTTTTACACACTTACACATACATACATACATACATACATACATACCGACCGACCGACCGACCGAACGACCGAACGAACGACCGACAGACAGTCTTCCGCCCCTTTTCTGTCGTTGAACTCCCCGAAGGCTTTTTTATGCTCTCAGGCTCACTGTCGAACAATCAAGACAATTGGTAAATCGATACAATCAATAAACATTCATTCCTCGCCAATTGCATGATTTCCGACAGCTGTGCCGGCTCCACAAACCACACAAGTTCATTTTTTATTTATCTTAGCTTGAATGTTTATATTTCTGTCTTCTTATCAAGGTAGCTAGATAGCGATTGATCTGTAGACCTCACTGGATCTGGAAGGAACATGCTGAATATATGGCTCTGGTACAGATTAGCTAGCATGTCAGGCTAGCGATAAGATTGCTGCCATTAGCTAGCAACTGTTTACATGTCTAGCATATGTGCTAGCTATATTTTAATGAAGGATCAGTATGCCGGTTTGCATTAAACTAGCAACAATAAGGTCAATTAAGTAAAATTCACAGATGCTAAGTTAATTTTAGCCACATTCAACTACATGCTGGAATATATGTACTTAAGTGTATTGAGGAGCGCAAATGATCATAACTAAGCTACTGTATGGGGAGGCTTGATGAGGCTCCATAACCAGCCACCTGTTCTGTTCAAATTATGTATGTATTCTGTGACCCTTGGATACATTTTTATTCAAAAATTTAAAGACTGCAGCTGTGTGTTTTTGCCCTTTATATCTAAGAGGAAGTTCAACCACAGCTGAGTCTACTGTATTTTGTACTTGTATGCACATATCTTTGTACATAAACACATTAAATGCACAAACAAAAGCTGGGAGAGACACGCGCACATCACCAATGTCCTTTCATATAAACCATTTTATGACTTCAGAAGTTTTATATGTTCTATGCCATTAGAAATAGCTTGTTATAGCAATAAAGCAATAAAGGTGATTGAGAAATAAAAAGAAATGAGAAATAAAAATAAATGAGAAATAAATTGCGTGTGTGTGTGTGTGTGTGAGAGTGCGTGTGTGTGTTTATGTGAGTGTGTGTCTTTTGTGTGCGAGCATGTGAAAGAAAGAGACAGAAAGAGAGAGAGAAGAGGTTAGAGAGAGAGGTTAATGCAATTATCAAAGGCAATGCCTCGTCAACCCATCTTTAGCCTTATACTTATGGCACAATGCAATATTCAAGTGAGTAAAAACCACACAAGCATGCACACACATGCATGTCTGCACACATGCACGCATGCATATTCGCATTCTAGCACATTGAGGAAGATGCTAATGAATTCAATCCAAAGAGGTGTGGCCAGGTAGGGGGGTGGAGGGTGGACGCACGCCATGATGATCTGTGACTGACTTTAGACCCCCCCCCTGTTTATACGTCAGCAGGAATGTCAATGCAAATCAAGATCCTGCAGCGATAATCAAAAGAGACCGCAGTGTCATTGACACGACCCCTCTGTCCCACATTAACATACTCAGTGTTTATCTGAGTCCAACAGGCATGACATATGTTCTATTTGAGCTAAAACTACTCTATCAGAGTAGATTATATGCTAAACATTTTTCTGTTGCCTTGAGAGTTTTAATTTATACAATAACTTCTAAGTTAATCAACAGTAAAACATTTTTTCAATTATTTTCTTTCTTTTTTTTTTTTAAATGAGGGCTTGTACAGCTTTATTGGACAGCACAGCTCTGTAGAGACACAGGGCAAATGGGGAGCGAGAGGGAGGGAGAGACATTCAGTTAGGGAGAGACGGTCGGAATCGAACCGCCAACGTCACAGCTCGCAATGAGCCTGTGAATAACGCTCTGCATGCTACGCCACGGAGGCACCCATTTATAATTATTTTTTGATTGTATAAACTATTGTAGGGCATAATGAACAGGCAAACATGAGAACTGAGTAAGAGGAGAGACAAAAGGCATGTGCTGCCGACCAAACATTATTTTGGAAAGCTTCCTCATGGGTTCAGTCCATTTTAAACTAATTCAAGGGGTATTCCCCACCCCCCTTGCATCACAGGTGTCTGCATCAGCACACTCTTTTTGGTTTTGGTCTGAGCTGTCCTGGCACTCACACTTGCCCTGTACCTCCTTAAAACATGTCAATATGACATGAGCTTCATTTTTAAAAATGAGGCGCAGCTTTGCTGACGTTTTCCTTCAAATACAACAAAAACAACACGTGACATGGCCGCAAGGATGGGACATCTTAGTACGGTTGGAAAATAGTACAGCGGATATTTTTTGTGTACTGCACATTGTGTGCTAAGCAGTGCACATTAATCAGCACATTTTTGCCAGTGCACTGTACACAGGAGACAGGGCGCAGTAGATAGGGCTCTGATTTGGACACAGCTCCAGTTAGGCTGCATCTCAATCCAGTTTTTTCTCCACCCGCAAACTTCACTTGCAAACTTCACTCACTGCCATTATTATTTTTAAATCATTATAGACCGCATAATTGGTTGTGATTATACAGGGAATTAATTTTTTGTTTGACGCGCAAGCAAAATTAACGAAAACAGGTTGAGAATATGTTCGGTTTAGATATTCCCCTCTTTTTCCAGCTCACTGGCCCTCACTATATATTTAAATGCTACACAAGTTTATGACACAAAAAAAAATGCTACCACACAAAAACTTTCTGTATTTATTGATATTTGTTATTCAGTAAATTAATTGCTTGACTGATAATCGATGGGAACAGGTTGAGAGTATCATCCATTTAAAGGTACAGTGACAGTATTTTTACATCCCATGAAACGCCACTGTGCAGCAGCATCGTTAACTTCCGAGTGTAGATGGGGTGAAGTGCGTCTCAAATCCAAAAACCCGCTCCACCCTCGTTTAATGCAAGGGTATACTGCTGCTTTATTCATATGTGCGACACACCCTCCCAAGTGAAGTTCGCAAGTGAAGTGGAAGTGAGGGTGGAGCAAAAAATGGATTGCGACGCAACTGAAGTCAGCTGTGCTTAAACAGGAAGAGGGAGGGGCTCAGATGTTTCATATCCTGTAGCGGCAGGTCACATCCTTCAAAAAGCATTCTGAGAAATTAAACACACACTGCATTGCGCCTGGCCGCTTTAGAGTATTCATGCTTTTCTCTATAATTATGGTAATGGAACAGATGGACAGCTATGGGTGTTTTTGCTGCATAAATATGTTCATATTACAAAGCCTGCACTCTCCGTTTACTCTGCCAGCCTCCATTCAATCCTTTATGTGTTAGGTGGAAATAGGGACCTAGTAGCAGGCAGGGAGTACAAAAATCCTAATGAGGGAGTCCAAAAAGTGGTCACAGAACAGGCAGAAGTCGGAACCAGGAAGGCACAGCAGAGGTACAAAATCAGGATCGCGAGAACACAGGCAGGAGTCAAAACCAGAGAGGCGTAACAGGAAACAAGAAAAAACAAAAAGTAAACAGCAACAAAAAAAACCAACAGGAAAAAGGACAAGGGATAACACAGACGACGGACACAGACGACGGACACAGACGACGGACACAGACGACGGACAACTCGGAAGATTTTTTGAAAAAGCTAGAAATCAAAAAAACAGTGAAAAAATCAATAATAAAAAACTGAGATGATGCTGGGTGTAATACAAGAGACAGAACAGACATACTGGGAGTGTGCAGGTCAGGGGAGGGAGGGGGTGCTCACAGGAGAGAACAATGAGATGAGGATGAAACCAATAAACAAAACAAGGGAAGACCAAATAATACAAGGGATGGGAAAAAAAGGATTAACGGACTCGGAACAAACATCGGGAGGAGAGCGGAGTGTGCATAGCAATAAGGGGAGGTGTGGTCTCTAAGGATAAGCAGCTGAAACAAGTTAACAAGTAGCTCAAGGACAGCTTAGTAATGCAGGTAGAAAAGATAAAGCGGGGAAGCTGGTTAAATGTTAGTATCTAACTACAAGACAGACAATTAGTTTGTTAGTACACATTTATGTTAATAGGTTTAGTAAAGTGCACGTAACTAATAAAGCACCCGAGTGATTGTTAGCGGGAGTTAGTAATATATACAATTATACACAGGAATGAAAGCAGGAAGTAGCAGAAAACAAGACTTCAGAAATACAGCGTTAACCCACGGAAAATCCCGAAGTCACCCAAATAGTGCATGCACGAGACTGGGCAAACAAACACACAGATGAGACTCAGACAACACACGAACAGAGGGGAATGCAATGATGAGCCGGGAAAGCAATAAATAATGTGGAAAACAATAAATAATATGAATGATAATTAAATAAAAATATAAAACAGACAGAAAGTAACCAGATAGATTCCGCACACATTTTTTCTTCATGCACACCTTCTGGTGACTATTTTCCACATGCTTTTTCTTTTTGGTAGTGTGTAGAATTCTGGGAAATGTAGCTATATTGTACCATGCTCACTGTACAGTGGGGTCTAATGGCTGTTTCACACTGCTGTGCATTGAACTGTTCAGTCCACAAGTGGATTAATTTATGGCATGTTATTTAGTTGATCAAGAACCTGTCTTATTTAGCACTCATACAATGCATCCAATTTTAGAAATGGCAGGGTGCTCTGAAGCCTTATATGAGCCCCCCCCCCCCAATTGGGGGTCAAGTTGGGTCAACCCTGGCCATTGCAACTTCTGAGATGTGATCCCATCTTTGCGATCTATCTCTTAACCTCTCTTAATTGCTCTCCTTCTATCTGAATAAAGCAAAACAATTCAAAAGGAGGGCAGACTCTCTTTAAAAAAATAAACATTTATTCTTCCTACCATTTTACTCAATGGTAACAGTAATTCTCCATCCCAGTTGTAACCCTGCCACCCTCAGAACTCTAGTCTCTGCTAGTCTACCACTACTCAAAATACCTTACTCTCTGTACGTTTTTAGTTCCAAAACACAGACAATTGGAGACCCTGAGAGAGCACTTAAAATAAATTTAAAATAAACAAATCTGTCTCAGTCTAACTCGCTGCTCTACACATTTCACGCGCAATTTTAGCCATACAAATAACCATTGGCGTATGTTTATTTTCTTTTAAACCATTTAGTTGACAGGGAAAGTGCACAATAACCAACACGTCCACATTAGCATCTTTGTAACGATGCCAGATTGGATGAGCAGCCAATTACCATCTGTAGTTCCTGGCTAGAACAGATACATGCCATTGCATCAAATCTAATTTCATAAACAAAAGAGATCTGAGAGTGGATCCACCTCACCAGAGATCTGCAGGATACACAGGTGCACCAGTTGGGGGAAATATAGATCCAGCTTGTCACTCAGGCTGTCTCCATCTATCTCTTTCTTTACCTGGTTCCCTCCCCCTCTCTCTCCCTCCCTCTTTCCCACTATCTTCATATCTGTCTGTTAGTCTTCAGCCTATCCCCTTGTCCTCCTTTTTTATAGCTGCTTATCTCTCCTTGCCTCCCCTGAAATACTTTGCTCAGCTATTATACTTTTATTTCTAAAGCAAATGAAAAGTTATTTTTTTAATGGGTTGTGAAAACAATAACAATGTCATACATTTATACATAGGTGCACCTCTATCTATGGAAAATATTTTACCTGCAATGCAGTCGGGTCGATAGAGCCTCTTCTCAGTCAATCACCTTGCCCATCCTCAGTAAACAGCATCAATTGCAGCTAATCAAACACAGACCATGGCTGTGAACGAATACGATCCCTTAACCTCTTTGGGGCGAGTATTTGAGTCAACTTTGTCAAAAAGATTTTGAGCGGGCAACTTTTTTTCACAAATGGGGGCACTTATAATCCCAGGATGAACCCTTATTTGAAGGGTTTTGTTGAGAGGATTCAGGAGCACACTCATCCACAGAACTGTGCACTTATCCAACAATTTCAGTAAGTAACCCAGAAGTAGAAACATACAAGACATAATCTACACTTCGTAACCATCGTCATATGTAAACTGATTGATATTCACAATAAAAATGAAAAACATATTACAAACTACTTCCTCACTAGTTTGGAAAGAGTTTTGGAGGATTTTTTTCATACACTGCTTGCAAAGTGAGGAGACAGGGCACATAGTAGACAGGGGTCTGAGTGGACAGGGAACAGGGAACAGGGATTGTATTCGGTCATGGCACATGACTGTGTTTATTGCCATGCATTGCTTTTAGTGCATGGAATTGTATAGTGTTGGGTGGTAAGGTGTTTTTTTCTTTTGAAGCAATGGGAGGTAAACATAAAAAGTGCCTTTTCATTAACTGCACAAAAATAATTAAATAAGACTAACCATGACAATTAAGTAATTAAATGAAATGAAAGGCTAAAACAGATTAACTCAAATTAAATAAAAATTAAAGGTTTAAACATTGTGATTAAATTTGATCTTAATCAATTGTCTAACAGTCTCCACTGTGATTCTCTGGCGGTGGTTAGTGTAAACTTGTTCAGAGGAAGAGACGCATCTTTCTGCATCAACAGAGCTGGTTGAAATGGACGCGTATCTTTCTGCCACCTGCGTAATATTTGGAGTGATTATTTTGCCTCCCTCCCAGACAGACCTCCCCGAGTGTGCTTTGTGTTTTAATAATTTATATTCAGCCACTTCTGAAGTGCATTTCTCATCAAATCCTGGAACCCAGTGCCAGTGTTGTCTAGTTTTATGGTTGAGCCTGAAACTTGCTCTATCACAGTCTTTACAAGCGCCGTGTCGTACAAATGTCTGATTGGACGATGCTTAAACATCTTTTTTTTTTACTACTCCCAAGAATTTGACAAGCCGAATATTTTCTGTCTCTCACTGTCTCTTTCTGTTTCCACCTACCTCTTACTGTCTCTCACTGGCTCTCTCTGTCTCCACTTACCTCTGACTGACTCTCTCTGTCTCCACTTACCTCCGACTGTCTTTCACTGGCTCTGTCTGTTTTCACCTACCTCTTACTGTCTCTTATTGGCTCTCTCTGTCTCCACTTACCTCTGACTGTCTCTCACTGCGTCTTTCTGTTTCCACTTACCTCTTACTGTCTCTCACTGTCTCTCTCTGTTTCCACCTACCTCTTATTGTCTCTCATTGGCTCTTTCTGTCTCCACCTACCTCTTACTGTCTCTCTATGTCTCCACTTACCTCTGACTGTCTCTCACTGGCTCTCTCTGTTTCCACTTACCTCTTACTGTCTCTCACTGTCTCTCTCTCTGTCTCCACCTACCTCTTACTGTCTCTCATTGGCTCTCTCTGTCTCCACCTACCTCTTACTGTCTCTCTATGTCTCCACCTACCTCTTACTGTCTCTCACTGGCTCTCTCTGTTTCCACCTACATCTTACTGTCTCTCACTGGCTCTCTCTGTTTCCACCTACCTCTTACTGTCTCTCATTGGCTCTTTTTGTCTCCACCTACCTCTTACTGTCTCTCACTGTCTCTCTCTGTTTCCACCTACCTCTTACTGTCTCTCATTGGCTCTCTCTGTCTCCACCTACCTCTTACTGTCTCTCACTGGCTCTCTCTGTCTCCACTTACCTCCGACTGTCTTTCACTGGCTCTGTCTGTTTTCACCTACCTCTTACTGTCTCTTATTGGCTCTCTCTGTCTCCACTTACCTCTGACTGTCTCTCACTGCGTCTTTCTGTTTCCACTTACCTCTTACTGTCTCTCACTGTCTCTCTCTGTTTCCACCTACCTCTTACTGTCTCTCACTGTCTCTCTCTGTTTCCACTTACCTCTTACTGTCTCTCACTGTCTCTCTCTGTTTCCACTTACCTTTTACTGTCTCTCACTGTCTCTCTCTGTCTCCACTTACCTCTTACTGTCCCTCTGTCTCCACCTACCACTTACTGTCTTTCACTGTCTCTTTCTGTCTCCACCTACCTTTTACTGTCTCTCGTTGGCTCTCTCTGTCTCCACCTACCTTGTACTGTCTTTTTGTCTCTCACTGTCTCTCTCTGTCTCCACCTACCTCTTACTGTCTCTTACTGTCTCTCTCTGTCTCCACCTACCTCTTACTGTCTCTCATTGGCTCTTTCTGTCTCCACCTACCTCTTTCTGTCTCTCACTGTTTCTTTCTGCCTCCACCTACCTCGTACAGTCTCTGTCTTTACTTGTCTTGCTTCTCTTTGTGCACCTATGACCTCCTGTCTGTCCTTTTTCTGCCTAAATCTCCCTGACTTTCTTCCAATCTCTCTCTGTCTCTTCACGTCACAACATATCTCTCTTCCTGTCTCTCCCTGCCTCCGTCTCTACACGGCTCTCTGCGCCTCTCAAATTCAAGTTCAATTCACATTCAAATTCAAATCAATTTTACTGGCACAACAAACGCCACGCGCCGCATTGCCTAAGAGCAATAACGGCGCAACCAATGACAGGAGCTTCTCTCTCTCCCTGTCTTTCTTCAGCTCTGCGGTCTGCAGTCTCTGGTGTATGTATTCCTGTAGTGCTGCGCTCACACAATCCACTTCAGTCCCCCCCCCCGCCCCCCAGCTGTGGCCTGTCTGGGCCCACAAAGCGCCGCCGGTTTCCCTCACACCGGCAGGAAAACTGCCATTTCACACAGTCGCTCAGCCTTCGCTCTCACAGCCTGAAAACCACAGGCTCTTTTTTCCGGGAAGCGCATGGCGTGCAGCGAGCAGTCATAGTCAATGGCGTAGCGTGAGGCGCACTGGACGTAGCTACTGAATCTCGGACCAAAGGTGAGGAGTGCACAGCTCTCGCACTGCGCAGGGGTTATGCTGAATATTTATCAGTGGGTGTGCTTCAGCTGCACCATAGCTAATCAAATTACCTCTTTTCAGTCCTTTTAAGAGCCGTGTGCATTGGACTCATTTTGACCATGTTGGGCTATCCCGCATCACGCGGTTTAGTGATAAACGACAGCAGAACATGCCCAATCGGTCGTGGTCGGGAGGCCTCCCGCTTGCAGAACGAGAATGCTAAAGGCGATAATAGGTTATCTGGAATGTCAAAAATAAAAAGCTTTTAATAATTTTCTTAACCTCCAATCAGTCAATAAAATACATTTTTTAATAATTTATTTTACTCTTCCATTTATAATTTACTTGCTTTTTTTCAGCTCCTCTTTTTTCCCTATTTTCTAGGTCCTAAGCATGCGTTTCATCATTTATCTATTTCCAATTTTCGCCACGTTTAATAGCCACTTTTGTCATCTTTAGGATTTTGCATTGGAATACCATAGGCTATCTATCTTGCATTGATTTAATTGAATATAATTGAGTTATTATCGCTATATGTGCAATAAGAGTGAATGTCTGCACCAAGTTTGTCATTATTCTCATTACAGACGAGTGTAAGAAAGAATACAGTACCCCTGGGAACACATTGCAGTATAATAACTGCCATATACAATTAAAAACAGAAAGAAATACAATAATTAACATGATAAAAAAGAAAATGAGCAATAAATGCAAAGTATCATTTTTTCCTGCTTGGGGGATTTATTTCAAAGTCAAATTGGACCGCATATGATCCACGAAAACGGTTGATTGGCTTTTGAGTAGGTTATGATCATGCACGCATTGGGGAAAGCCCTGAAATGAGCAAGTCGCCACACACTGTGGTGTGATTTGCGCCGTTAACGTGGTCTTACCTGGCGAGCAGCGTGAGTGCTAATCGCAGTATAATTTAGCCCAAAATAGCATTCCGCTACAGTAAAATTGAACTGGGCTGCTCCCTCTTGACGGACACACCCGCACAGCAGCGGCTTCCTTCCTACTGCAGCGCACGGTCGAGTCCGCAAATTACTAAACGAGCTCAGGCACGTGCAAATCCGTGACGAAATTGCTACCCCGCCAGTGATCGCTCGCCACCGGCCGGGAAATAGAGCCCCAAATGAGCAGTTTCGCTGCTCGCTCTGAACTAACACACCTCCACCAGCAACTCTCCTCCCACTTCCGGCGCACGGCGAGTCAAACGGGCTCAGAAGCGTGAAAAAACATGCCGAAAAGGTCACTTCTCCAATGCGCTGGCTCGCCACCCGCCATGTGTCAGCCGTAAAATAGAGCTCCACATATATATTTTTTTTGATAAAAATTTTTTTTTTTTTTACATGTGCATAAAGACTCTCCTGACACTCATTATTGACATTCTGGTGTGAGTAATCTTCCTTACACCAGTGGCGTAGGAAAAAACCTGCTAGGAACAAAATTTGTCAACGCTTTGCTCTCAAGTTCCGCACGTGTGTACCATGCAGCTGTCTGCCAGTGAGGAGATATGTTGCAAAAACAAATAAATTGTGTTTACACAGCTCCTGACACAAAAAGTGCGGTAGTACGGAGCATGGATAAAGTACCCGGATGCGTGCTTCATTTGTTCAAAATTGGAAGTATGCATCGATACTTGCTCCAACCGGAAAAAATTCTAGTAGTTTGTATATGAAAAAGTGCTATAATGTGAATCAACAACACAATAGGCGATGTAAAACTATCATTTTTTTGTATACATTTTTTAAGTTTAATGATATGTAATGTTAACATTACATTACATTACATTTATTTGGCAGACGCTTTTATCCAAAGCGACGTACAATTAGTGCATATTGAAGGTCATAGACAATCTACAAAGCAAATCCAACAAAGCACAACTTTCTCACAACGTAGGAGCTATCGCTAGTAGTCAACAGAATACAGAATACAGTCGGCTATACATTCTAAGCTATGAAATAGCAAAACCAAATCGAAAATAAACAGAAAGAACATACTATATATTTGGCCTTATATATGTAGTTAATCAAGGTGGAGTCAGACCAAAAAAGTGTGTTTTCAGACCACGACGGAAAACAGACAGCGTTTCAGCAGAGCGCAACGGAGTGGGGAGTTCATTCCACCACTGGGGAGCTAGAGTGGAGAAGCTCCGCAGTCGGGATGAGCGAGTGCCGTTGACACGGAGGGAGGGAAGTGCAAGTCGCCCTGCACCAGCAGAGCGAAGTGGTCGAGCAGGAATGTAGTGCTGGATCAAGTCCTGTAGGTAGGAGGGGCCTGACCTTTTAGCTGCAGTGTAGGCCAGGGTCAGAACTTTGAACCTGATCCTGGCCATGACTGGAAGCCAGTGGAGTGACCTCAGCAGGGGGGTGACGTGTGTGAACTTCGGGAGTTTGAACACAAGCCGAGCAGCCGCGTTCTGGACCAGTTGACGGGGCAGAATGGCGCAGGCTGGCAGGCTTGCGAAAAGGGAGTTGCAGTAGTCCAGGCGTGAGGTGACCATGGTCTGGACAAGGAGCTGGGCAGAGTAGGTGGTCAGGTACGGCCGAATCCTCCGAATGTTGTACAGGTGTAGAATATAGAAAGTGGTGTTGTTAACCAGTGTAGCTAGCTGTATAAGACAACCTATGTCGGTGCTGACAAGCGCAATTGTCCTACGAAAATAAGCCCTCGTCTTCGCCCCAGCTCTCCGGATGGCTTGACTTCATCGGATGCCGTTTTAAATAATGATCCGCCGTTTTATTCTGGCAGCAACCCGTCATTTCTCCATTTCAATGGAAAACCATCCCAGAAACAACAGCATCGCCACAAACATTATCGGCTCCATTTATACAAACTGCGTACCCAGTTGTTCACGCTCTGGCAAACAGCGCAAAAATAATCAAAACACAGACACTATTGTTTACAATGCAAAGACAATTTTATTATGGGGTTGATTGTTTACTTAAAGGTATCCAATGATGTAATGAATAGACTGTCTTCCTAGCCATCGTTGCCTTCCACTGACTTTTCTGGAATAAGAACGCAAGCAAAAAGGATAATTCAACTGTTGCAGATATTGCTGGTTATATCAGATTATTTCAGTTACAGCCGATACAGTAAAATGCCAGTGAACGACGTTATGCCTCTCAGGTTTAGCCTACTTACTCGTCAGAATTTTCCAGATAGTTACGGGAAAGGTTAAATCCCATGGCGTCCCATGACTGAGCAAAACCTTCCGTGTTACCGTGCTTCCATGCTCCAGAGTGCGAGCTCCCAAGCCTTGAGTGCGTACTCGGGAGCACGGTAGTGCGGAGCATGGAAGTATGCGGTGTGAGACACAGTCAGAGGCACAGTCTACTCTGGAACACAAGAACCATCAATGTGACCCTGTTGCGCTATGTTTCTGTCATGACACCAGTGATCACATGTTTGGATGGTACTTTTGCAAAGCAATGCATTAAAGTAGTAAGCACATTTTTTTGAGAATCCACTCACTGACTATGAACAAATACTGCAGGAAAATACACATTGACAAAATATGAACATGCAGAGAGGTAGGAGGGTGAGAGAGACAGTGGGGTAGGAGGGTAGGAGGGTATTAAAGACAGTGGGGTAGGAGGGTAGGAGGGTATTAAAGACAGTGGGGTAGGAGGGTATTAAAGACAGTGGGGTAGGAGTATATTAGAGACAGTGGGGTAGGAGGGTAATAAAAACAGTGAGATAGGAGGGTAATAGAGACAGTGGGGTAGGAGGGTAATAGAAACAGTGGGGTAGGAGGGTAATAGAGACAGTGGGGTAGGAGGGTATTAGAGACAGTGGGGTAGGATGGTAATAGAGACAGTGGGGTAGGAGGGTATTAGAGACAGTGGGGTAGGCGGGTAATAGAGACAGTGGGGTAGAATGGTATTAGAGACAGTGGGGTAGAATGGTATTAGAGACAGTGGGGTAGGCGGGTAATAGAGACAGTGGGGTAGGAAGGTAATAAAAACAGTGGGGTAGGAGGGTATTAGAGACAGTGGGGTAGGAGGGTATTAGAGACAGTGGGGTAGGAGGGTAATAGAGACAGTGGTGTAGGAGGGTATTAGAGACAGTGGGGTAGGAGGGTATTAGAGACAGTGGGGTAGAAGGGTAATAGAGACAGTGGGGTAGGAAGGTAATAGAGACAGTGGGGTAGGAGGGTATTAGAGACAGTGTGGTAGGATGGTAATAGAGACAGTGAGGTAGGAGGGTAATAGAGACAGTGGGGTAGGAGGGTAATCGAGTCTGCACTTCAACCTCATTGTCATTGTATTTTTTCAAACTCAAAGTGCTAGAGTGCAGAACCACAATAATAAAAAATCTTTCGCTGTCCAATGAATTATGGTGCTCACTTTATGTCTATCATATTTTTCTTTCTGGATTACATTTTTAATAGTAATGTTATAAAAATTGTTGTGTGAAGATAGTGCAGTGGTTTTAACTTTTGTTTACAATGATAATTGTTCGTTTGTTGAACTAACTTTACACTTCTTGGTTATAATTGGGCCTCGTCTGTTATGGATAGAACAATCAACCAAAACGCAAAACTCAGACAGACTCAGGGAAACTCCACAGGGAGTGAGTTTATTGGGCATGGCAGGCAAGGCAGGGGCTAGACAGGCAGGGGCAGGCCTGGGTACGAGCAGACCTGGGTAAGAGCAGACCTGGGTAGAAGCAGACCTGGACTGGAGCAGTCTGGGTAGGGGCAGGCGCAGACCTGGGTAGAAGCAGGCCTGGACAGGAGTAGCCTGAAGACAGGGCACAAGCAAGGCATCTGGCCCCTAACAAAGAAACCGGGGTGCTTAAAAGCCAGATTAAAGACGAGACAGGTGAGACGAGAACACACAGGGAAACACGATTCAGGTGCGGGGAAGTGGAGACACAAAGGAGGGGGAAAGGGAAAATACGGGACGGAATACCAGAGAAACGAAAAACCAGGACAGAAGCTTAGGATATGACATTGTCTTCTTGACGATCTTGCACTTTGTATACCTTAAACTAACAATGGCGCTCTCCACTTTCGTAGTTGCTCTGGATAAGAGCGGCTGCTAAGTGAACGTAATGTCATTGCAATGCAAACTAAAAAAGATTTCAGCTGGACACATATTTTTCTGAGCATTTCATTCTGAATGGCTAATTTCAGTAGAAATACAGATCTATTATCTTTCTATTGCAAACATATTTTTAATTTTTAAATGAAAAAAAATCTGAAGTGTGTTTTTTATTAACTGTACTCGTACTGTTCTACTATAAACTCTATGTCTTTTTGCACCAGGGGGCTAGTTGTGCCTGGTGGTTGTGTTGCGCAGGTTATGCGTATTACTTCCACAGGCAGATTAGGTGAATAATTAATTTCCTCTCAGACATGGAAGACTGGCTGTAATTAAAGAGAGAGCAGCGAGGCAACTGAGCTGCTATTTGCAGCACACGCAAGCACACACATACACGCTCACACTCGTGCAGGCATACAAATATACTGTATACACACAAACGCATGCACGCACGTACCCATGCACATTTACACACGCACGCACACACACACACACACACACACACACACACAGGAGGGCATCTGCTAGGGCTTGTTCTTGGATCACAGTGGTGTCATTGACTATTTATTTTAGTTTCTTACAATCACACTCTTCATGCGGCTCGCTGAGGGGGTGGTATCAAAGACGCCTTTCATTTCGCCACCCATTCCACTTAGATCGCTTTCATCGCCACCACCAGCTCTCGCCGTCAGCTTCTCCAGCGCCGGCGGGGCTGCGCTCCATTCCTGCGTAACTGCACGCTCACTACCTTTCTGATGGAGGGGAAAAAGTGACACTTTTGGGCTGATGACCTTGGGGTGCACACGCCATGTAATTCGTGATTTACTCATACACTACAATCATTGTACAAAATCAAGTCAAGTCATTTCTGTGTTGCAGACGCCAAAGGACACCGTGAACTGGTTGACAACTGTAAATTGCTGGCGTTACTAAACTGAGTTAATGTGTATGCTTATGTTGGGAATAACGCGCTATGCCTTTTGACGCAATATATATGTGCGTTTCTGTCTGAGTGAATTTTTAAACATAACATGGTTAAAACTGCACAACTGAAATTCAAACTGATCTCTATTATTTTCACATACGTGTGTGTTATAATATGTTGTAATTTGTACACTTTTTGAGTAAAACCTGTTTTCCAATAGTCGTTAAGGAATGTTTTGAGTAGAGCCCAGCACCTCCGCTTCCAGACACAGTTCAGAAAACAAATAAGGTAAGCAATTAATATATAACACTGTCATGACCGAGGAAATAAAACAAATATAACGAGGTCCTAAATGTTTTCACACAACACATACAGAGATTTAACGGACTGCAGGCTCCCTGTTGCTTTAAGCAGTGCGTTTTTTTGTCCGACAGGAGGCGTGTCTTCTCCACAGCCCGATCGGTTTGAGCCGCGAGTCTGTAGGACCGATTCGGCTGTGCTATTGGAACAAATGAAGTACTTTCTCCGGCGCTTGTACAGTTCACAGCTCATTCTGCCTAGCTAATCGAAGGTAAGGGGCATTTAAAAAAAAAGTTTATTGTGATTTTCCCCCTCGTCATTCGATTGTATTTTGATGTCTTTATACTCAACAAATCGTACCCCTCCGTTGTAATCTTTGACATTGGTAACGTTAAAATGTGCATTTGCGTTCGTAGCCTAATATCAGAATTTACAGGTATCTAGTTCAGTGGCACTTTTCGATTAGGGAAAAGCACACACCGCGTGGAGTCAAAAAGAACCTACAACGTTCTATTTTAGGGGACTTTTTGGTGAGTGGTGCAATTTATTTTGGGAATTCGATGTGCTGCATCGGGGCGCATGGTTTGCAGTTAGCAGTGGTGTAAATGTATTAGAATATTCGAATTTGTTCGTTAATAGTAGGTTAGAGACGTGACCCGTACATCTTCATTGAACCCCTATTTTAAATGCATGCCCCATCTGTCTCTTTCTTTTAAGATCTAATACGCTTCGTGTTGTGGGCTTGAAACACATTACAGTGTCAATAAATGTCTGCAATACAAATTCAAACAGTCAGTGTTGTTGACGCGATATGCTTTGTGAATGAACCGTAGATAATGTGTTATCAGGCGAGATGAAAAGTAAACGACTGGCGCTGCATGTAAATTTTACATCCGTATGCACATTGTTTAACTATGCAGTCGAAAATCAAGTTTGTGATCCTTTGATGTGATGGTGGGTCGTACAGGGTAGAAGATAGAATCATTTTAAAAACCAGAAGGCCGGTACTAAGAAAGTTGTCAATTTTAAGTGTGAGCTGCCGTTTGTTTAATTGGGTTAAATATCCGAGTCTCCATTAAGATAGTTTGAATTAGAGATTTGCATCGGTGCCAGCAACGCGTGAGCCGGCCCCCTCTTCCTCGCGCTCCACCTCTTCCCTCACAGTGCGAGATTAAGTGCCAACCACACTGTGCTTTAAAGGATTTTGGTGGCTACATCGAAAAAAAGTTAATTTAACACATATACAACGTTGTTATTACCGCACACTTTTCAGCTCGGAAAGAAAAAAAAACGACTTAAAAAAAAAACCGGCTAATCGGGAACGTCAGAATGTAGAATTCCGATATTTTTTCCCAAACATTCTTCGAATGTCGGCTACTGGTTGATAACAGTGTGACACAATTTCAAGTAGTTTTATGTCGAAATAAAAAAGGAAACAAATGAAATGAAAGAGGAAAAATGCCCCTATTGTATTTTAAATTTGTGCAGAATAGGCTAAGAAATAAAATAAGGTGGGCGGGGGGTGGTGGTAGTGGAAGAAATAATTATCTCCGTCCTCTCCATCGTGCGCTCAATATTCAGGTTCCATTCGCATAGGCCTACGTAATTTTTATGACATAAGTAGTATACTGAAGCTTATTTAAAAGTGGTCAATTTACAACCTTTCACATACATTTGCACTGACAATTCAAATTTGTTTTGTGAAGGAAAAACGACAGAAAAAAATTGAATGTCCCTTGTGTATCTACTGATAGCCTTGTGCTATGGCATGTAGTAACCACGAACAGGGAATCCTTTTCTCAGGAGTAGCCTAAGAGAAAAAAGATACAGCTCTATTCCATCCACAATAATCATAACATATTATTTACTTAAACAGAAACGTGTTCACAGAGCTATTGATTCGATATACACGTGTCAATTCAACAAAGCTGATGTATTTCTCGACGTTTCTCACGACGTTTGGGTTCTAGAAATATTATTGACAGCCTATGATGCGCCTTCGAACCCGGGAAACCCCAATGTAATGCAATGTAATGTAATATTACCTCGGAGTTTCAACGCAAATTTGCAGCGAGGCAGTCAAGAACTGTATCTGTGTAAGCTAACAAAGAATGGACACATGTCATGCAAAACAGCAACATCAAATAAATAAATTAAAAAGTAAAAACGACGACAAAAGATAGAATGACACCATTTGTTAATAGACTGAGGAACAACCATGTCCACAGGTTTGAAAGGACTCCGGCCTCAACAAGCAAAAGTCGTGTTGTCGCTGTCCGAGGTGCTGAAAAACAGTTTCCCACCTTTTTGGTGGATTTCTATTATACGAGTGGGTAAACAGCCAATGAAAGCGTACGCTCCACTCGTATGTCTATTTAACACACTGAACAATCCACTCAGAGTACACTAATCCCATGAACATATAGTTTTAAAGCCCATGCGAGAGCACAAACAGTTCATTTGGGTAACACGCACCATATGCCATTTATTATAACTGGGTGGAGTTTGGTATTGGCTGCTGTGTATTATATTGAATTAAACGTTAAGGTTCAGTCCAGCTTTGTTATTTCTACCAAAGGGTCAAGACTGTAAATTGTATTTATGAAATCTATTTCCTTAAACCATGTCGTTAAACTTGTGAAAACTAGGCAATATAAACTCCTGGGTGATTATACGAATGGTTACTGCAGCATTGATTATTTCAGTAAAAATATGCGCAAAGATATTGTATTGTGAAACACAGCACTGGTTGGTTTAATGTATGGACAGCACACACAATAATCAGACTAACACATCCAACGACAAACAATACATTAACTCAAATACTGTATTAACATTAACCATACACTAGCTGTAACTTTAATACAGTGTACATTAATATAGCGTTCAGTTTATTTTAAATAATTAATTTTGAAAACAAAAATGTGTGCTTAGTAGCTGCAATCCTGCTTGAATTAAAATTTTTCTGTTCATACTTGAGGTTGTTTTCAGTTCAATGACACATGTGTTTTAAACAAATTTTTGAACAGGAATGTCGTTTTTTTCCTCAAAATATCAATCTAAGATTTCGACGTTAAAGTAGATTGTATCTGCTAAATCAATGGGTCTTTTTAATGTTAAGGTTATATTTTCTAGCATCAACTTCATACATCGCCCTTTAAAAGAGTGTAGCACGTCAACATTTAATAGAGTGTAGCTGTAGCATCACCCATTTGATACACCTGTACAGAATATCTGTGTTAATGATACTTTCATTGTTCACACACATACACACACACGCGCACGCACACACACGCACACAGCCTACATTGTTTAGCTGTAGCTACCATTAGCACCCAACTTATAATTAATTATTTTGAATCCGTCGGTTGTACCTGTACATATTGCAAAGACAAAGTTTATTCAATTTACACAAATAAATGCATCAGACATTTATGTTTGTATTTAGATTAGAATCCACGTCGCTAAATACAAAGCACTATTAGAAGAATCTTGTCTAAGCTGTGGCACACAAGCGGCTCTCACGTAACTTCGCGGTAAAGCGACTGCGACCTACGGAGCCACCTATTAAAATTCATACATTGATTTTACAGCGTGCGGCGCCTGCGTCCCACTGGCGGGGATGTCTATTGATAATGCTAAATGATAGAAATTTGTAAATAACCGGCTGCTCCGGAATAAGATACACGAAAGACGTTCGTGTGGATGGCAGATAGGGATCGAGGACGTTTTGTGGTCAGGGGCACCAGCAAAATATATCAAATCCGTTTTCTCTATCTCGCTCTCCCTCTCGCGCACACTAATCTTGGCTCGACGTCAGAAGCTGTGCAGCAGTGCAGTAGAATGGTAGCAGAGACAACCAACTGCCTTTTAGGTTGATATCGCGATTCTACCAAGCGCGTTCGGGTTTCCTCGAGACGGTCCTGTCTGGATTTTCAACGTTTCTCCCTTTTTTTCTTTTTTCCCAGACTGCCCGTGGATGGATTTCTCCCGGATTTGCACAGACTAACATGGATGCCCCACCGTTCTTTGAATCGGAAGGTTGTTTCTTGGCGCAGTGAGAGACGGAACATGCAGGGATTGCTAATGGATTTGGGAAGCATATGCCCTCCTATCTAAAGTGACCATGCCGTGATCCTGCGCGTGGGCCGTCACCCTGCTTAACGTCAATAGAAGAATTTCGGGGAATCTAACAATACAGGGAATAAACACTGTGCATTATACAAACAACATGAAGATTACCTCCCCACTGATAACTAATGTGAGCTTCAGGTGCACCGTCAGGCTTCTTCTGCTGCTATTACTATGTGTGGGATATTCTCGCGGGATGCCGCATGTTTTAAGATTTGGTAAGACGCATTTCATGTTAAACAATTGTGGTCAAGGAAACATAGTATGTATTGTGTTAAAAATGTTTTCGTCCCCTTCTTCGCCATGGTTGAATAATTTCGGAAGCCATGGCTGGGTTGCACTTCCTAGTTAACGTGCTGCCATGACCCCTCCGGATCCCCTCAAGCATTTATCTCAATGAAAAGGGGCTCCTGCGCAGCCAAGCCTAGCTGCTTCACCACATGTATATGGCTGTGTAGTTTAATACCAGATACAGCTGGCGGGGATACATATGTACAACAGTAGAGAGAAAGCACCGAGGTAGTGTTACAACATGCAGGTAATGTGGAAGTTTCAACCACAATACATGGGCATATTTGCACAAGGGACTTTCTCGCTTTACTTCGTCAATAACTTTCACCCGAATGTAAAAATAGCTACCCACAGATTATCCAAATCGGAAGTTTATACCATCAGAATACAATTAATTTAATATGTAGCCTACTACTTTGATTATTTGTATCCCTGCAATAAGGGAAAGTATAATGATCTGTGCAAAATGTCAAACAAATTTAAATTGCTCTTGTGCTTTACACAATGGGAAAGAAGCACCAAGTCAGAAATGTTTACTTCTTGTTTCTTAGGTACATATACCCGGAAAAGGGCGGAAGAACTACGTAGGAGAAAATATATCTGTTCAACACAATTCATATTTCTCCTTACAAGATAATAACACTCGTGTGTTGTAGGGATCCTCCGGAAATCACAGTATATTTTACAAAGTAATGTAGGCTACAATAGGACTGCTTTTGTGAGTGAGTGTAGTATTGGCACTACACATTCCCGCTTTAAATTGAAAAAAATATGACAGGCTGAGGTTCCGGTTTGTATTCCATGTAGTTTGTGGCTGTTAAAGTTATTTAAATTACTTAAGCATTTTAAATCACTGTACTGATTTGTTACCACGGTAGGCCGGTCTACTATTATAAATATTCTAGAATACATATTGATCTGTATTTCCACAAATAACTTGTATCTGGCGAAAGCGTAGCCTAGTGTAGTAGGTGAAATTGTACGGGGGAGAGGAATGTATGTGACACTGTCGACGTGGGCGACTAGTTCTATGCAACGGCACACATTGGCTTACAAACTTTGGGCAAGGGTAGGCTATTACAGAAGTATAGAGAGCGTTGTGTGCGTGTGTATTTGTTTGAGTGGTGGGGGTGTAGCCTACCTGGACGACGAAATAATAATGCTGTTACAAATTAGGCTATATACATTAACCGTAAACATAATCTAGTAACAGGGTCGAAGTGGCTGGAATTAATAGGCTAGTGGCGTTAAAGTGCCTCCTCGCGTTTTGTATTAATTTTCAGCATCATCAAGGGATGGAAAGTAAGGGCCTCCAGACATTCGTGTAGGCTACGTCTACGGTGACCACACACACCCATAACATTCACAGTTGTGCACAGATAATCATCCATACAACATGCATATATGAAATGCATTCATTCCATCAAAAGCGTTACTAATGCCAGCGCAAGGAGTGGGTTACTTTTTAAAGAAGCATGTTGTCTTTTCGTCCGCTCATTGGTTGCTCTCAGAACGTTGCTAATGGCAACCATTTCAAGGAATGTATTGTTCTATCCGAGCTCATCCGTGTTCCGTTCAAATGAAACATGCGCTTATAAAAAAATAGAGTTCCAGTGATCCGTGTTACACATCCGAATTACACCCAAATTAATGTCGAAATCCCCTCTACGGAAATTGTTAGGTTAGCGTGTTCAATCATTACGAAGGACGCTCTTCAATGTTACCATGCTATCAGCGGTTTTCTCCGTAAATACGGCTTGCTGGCAACCGCAGTACCGTTTCTCTTTTATTTTCGCTAATCAATTGGAAGCCTTTCACTGTTATAGTTTTTGTAATATATGTATCGGATTTAGCAACCCAGAACAAAAACCCACGCTTGGTTCTGTTTACATTTCCAGCAATTGTGCGTTGAGTCACAAAGGATCTCTCTTCCAAGCTGGTGTCACCGACACATTCTGACAATCAGAGACGCCGGAGGCCCTGTTTAAAAGGCAGACTGCATCCGCACGAACTGCCACTATGGCAACGAGCTGGGCCTCGCGCTGCTGCAGCATGTCCTCGCAAACTTCAGCGATTTCCCGTATATTGAACAAGGCTGTCACTGTCCGGGGGATGGTGGCGAGTCCATGCCAGCAAAACAGCGAGATTAGCTCTGTCAAGTTATCATTGGCAGCACACTTTACACGCTAAAAGTAATCCCTCCGATTTGGTGACTCATTTGAAATAGATCATTCTGTGGAACTGTATCTCTTCAAGGAAGAGTAACCACATAGCCACATCAGTAGCTTACATGCTTTCGCCTTTCACTACAACCCTTAATCTCCAGGCTGCCCGGTTCTTGTCAATGGTTCGGCAGTGAAATACATTTCCCCGACTCCTTTTCTACCGCTCTATTCTTCCCTTCTTTGTACGGCGGGCTACTAGGGGAAGCCGATCTGTTCAGCACCACAGACAGCGACTCCCCACCTTGGCTTTTGAACGGAATAGGCTAAACGTCCAAATTGGCAATTTTTCCCCAAAAGCCAGCTAACGCGATTAGCAGAAAATATTTTACATGAGAGCACAGCATGCGACGAGACCAAACAACAGTCGCGGTTTAGTGCCCCTGTATTCAAGATCCAAGGTACCACGCACGCAGCGCTTTGTTCAAAGAAAGATAAATGTAATCCACTGTGTTTACAGGTGGATTAGGAGCAGAGGCCAGCGTTTCGAGGGGATCGCGTCTAGGCATTTCAACCCGAAGGGCCAGCATTATAAATCCCATTTTGTTATCAAAATTTGAACACGGCTAATGTACAAAAAAACCTTTGTTTTTAATAGGACGGTAAAGTCTGTACATAACATTCAATTATTAATTCGAAAAAAATATAGCCTAGCTCCAGTAAACACAGATCTACTACCAGGCCTACTACGGCTGCTGCTGCGGCTACTACTAATACTACTACTACTACTACTACTAATAATAATAATAATAACAACAACCGTAATAACAACAACAACAATATTAATAATCATAATAACATGAGAGATCTCTTGGTAGCCTAGCCTTGCCTTTAGAAGTGACTTTGCATTCAGTGGAATATTTTCAGGTCAGTGGGATGTCCGAGTTATAATTTTTTTAATGCCATTATTTGTTGAACTGGTTGTTTAATGTAGCCTATGACGAGGAGTAGCAACGCATTTGTTTTTGGCTTGGTCATTACAATATTCCAGAAGAGCTATTATCACACATTTTTGCTTTCCGACCGTGGGAATTTTCTGTTGATTCGGAATTGGAATTCTAGGTTTAATTTAAGATATCTTAAGAGCGGCAGTGTAGCATAATGGGTAAGGAACTGGATTTGTAACCGAAAGGTTGCAGGTTCGATTCCCAGGGAGGACACTGCCGTTGTACCCTTGAGCAAGGTACTTAACCTGAATTGCTTCAGTATATATCCAGCTGTATGAATGGATAAATGTAATAAGAAGTTGTGTAAGTCGCTCTGGATAAGAGCGTCTGCTAAATGCCTATAATGTAATATCTACATTAATGTGTACATGGATTTGAATGCAGTTATGGTGATGATAATGACGATGATAATAATAATAATAATAATAATAATAATAATTGCTATATGCTTTTGTTGTCAAATAACCTACTTTTTCATCAAGATAATAACGAGCGTAATGATGATAACACCAGCCGCAATTCCTGGCAGTTTAACAATGATTCTAGCATATGGATGAGCTTCTGTGTAGAAAAAATGTCCAGTGGGTTGATTTGGATTGAACGGAAAATTCTCAATCCGAATTAGATAAAGTATCTGACCCTATTGTTTAGACCTTTAAACAATTGAGAAGTATTTTTACCACAAAGGGTAAACTGATTGAGGCCACGATGACTGCGAAAGATCTCGTGTAATGGGTGACGGGATTGCAATGAAAGACGGTCCTGTTTGACCAAGAGGGGGAACAGTCGTTTAATGAAAATATCAGAACCAATTCGCTCCAGTGCTGCTTACGAGGAATTTTCGAGGGCTTTTGTACGTAATTTCAATGGTTTTACATGGTGTGTATTGTCTTACATATATTCAAATTTTATTATGAAAATACGATATATATATTATTTATGTCATCGTTTATGTATTTGGTCTTTATTTATGTCAAATTTAACTTGTGACAAACCATACTGAAAGGAATTATGAAATTCACGATCTAATTGTGACGTCGCATACTGTGATTAATTTAATAAAGAAACATAGTGGTTCATTTGATAAAGTCGTGGACGTCCTTTTTATGGTTTGAGGCTAAGACAAAGCTACACGTTTGGCAAGGTGTTCGCCAGTAGATACGACACAAATGCAGTTATCTGTTAACACGTAGGCTGTCGTAAAATGTCTCAGAATCAAGCAGGGATTACCTGTCATCACAGGGATCAACAATAACAACTATTGCAGGACTGCCTTTACATACCCTTTAGTACATACTTACATACTGAACATTTATTCCAGTGTTGTGTGATCATCCTGTTTGCAATTGTGCTTCATACCAATCAAGCTTTGATCAGAAGGACCATCCGATCTTCATTAAATCCCTCGTCTCTCTAGAATGAGAATTAATACGTTTAATTTTTGATAAGGAGACTAGAACCTTAAAACAACGCATGATGGCACTAAAGGCAAATGTGCAGTATTTGGCGGTGATACTCTTTCGCCATGCCTCACTGTTGTAAAAGGATGGGACTGTGGTGTGTGGGAATGGGAACAATATGTGTGTGCTTGTCTGGAAAATAAAATAACCATTGCTGTGTTAGAGGTGAACAGATTGTGCTGCACATTGAATTATGTACAGCTATGATCCATATTGCATGCCCAGACGTATATAACCAATGTCTTACATGCACTTACGTTTCAATAATTCAAGAAAGTGCCAACGGGCATATGTGCCATACCCTACCAAATATTGTACCATTTTGGCTAAGTAACATCACTTAATTATTTTGCTAAACTGTCCGAGCTCTCACCCTGCAGGTCAGATGTCACAGGTCAATTTGTCTTCTCAATTGTCATCTCATCTCCAGGGCCCCAAGAGTCCTCTTTGCGGTAGTGAGGGAAAGGAGATGATGCTATTCTCATGCCCTGTAGCCATTGGTTGAGAGGGTTGAAAAGTGAGTGAAGGTACAGATTAGGGTTGAAAGGACACTGTGGACACCATGTACTGGTGGGGGCTTTGGGCTGGGGTGGGAAGAGGGTGATATACACCGTTTCTCCGTGTGGGACAGGCGGGGGGCTTGGCGCTTCTCTACCCACAGTGCTGTATTCCATGTGTGCATGTGTGTACGTGTGTGTGTTCCGGGAGCGGTGAGGGGATCAGGACTTAAGCTGAGCTGGTTGTGGTTACGCGGTCGTGCGGTTATTATAGACCGTACGACCCGCCCTGCTGTTTGCATCGGGGGAATTTACCTCATTTTTAAATTTCGGGGAGAAAGGACATGCTGTCTTGCGCCTGTCATGAAATTTCACTCACAGAAAAAACAGCAGGCGGTACAGGCGGTACTGAAAAAGCACACAGCCCTCCGAACCATTGGGGGGTTTGTGTGAGAGAGGCCCTCGGAGACCTCCGATACGCGTTCCTCTACATGACCCCAATCTCCATGTTGTTTTTTCAGCACTGCCTCAGACATTTAACATCGCGTCTCCTGGGGTTCCGAGCTGAAACTTTAGCTTTAGCCTTTTAGCATTTAGGTGTTACGTCTCGTTTGGCCCTCTCGCTGAACTAATCTTCATATTATGGGGTGGCTTTATTTAACACATCCCACAGTGTTGTGTGCAGAGTGCCTTTGTATGCTCTGCATGGTTGATGTAGTGGTTTTAAAGTACTGGGCCTGCAAACAGAGGGTTGCAAGACCAACCTCCGATGAGACACATAAGCTAGGCACTTAACCTGAACCGCTTCTGTTAAAGTCCAGGTGCATTTGGATCATAGTATTATTATAAGTATACATTTTCACTGGATGCATTGTCTGATAAAAATGAACAACAACATCAATAACAATAATAATAATAATACTAATAATAATATTTTTTGAACTACATTAAATTGCATTGTTTGCCCTTCTTAGTCAGTGAATATTATTCAGCCCTGATCACGGTAAGGATTTCCTTCCATTTTGAGTATTGTTTCCCCTGCCAGATTCTCTTTGCTTACAGTTTAAGAGCCATGTCCGAAGGACAGCTGGCTTCTGCAAATATTGGACATGCTGGCTTAAAGTTATGTGCATCGTTGATGGGATAAGGGAACAAGATACAAAAGGGCCAGGGTCAAAGCCACAAAACACCGTCCAATCAAATTTCTAGAAGATATAAAAGATCACTTATGGGCCTACTGTATCATAGAGTTTATTTACTTTAGTGCATCTCTGCCAGGCTTTCAGAAATTGCACTGCAGACAATCTCAACGTGTTAATAATTGCACGACCCATACACATACACACAAGGCGCACGCAGCCGTAATCTTTTTCTTCTGTCTTTTAAATTGCTTGTACATAAGTAGCTTTATGGAGAAGGCAAGCTACTGGAAAACAATGCATGGATTAGTGGATCATTGAGAGAAAGTTGTTAGGTATGAAATGAGAATGATAAGCAGAATTGGCTTCATTTAACAAGCTAATGTTTCAGTTAATCTGTTTATTTTGTATGACATATGGGAGACCTGTCATGAAAACAAAGCCATATTAGCCAGAATGGAAAATTGAGGTGAAATCTGTGATTATAAACCATATATTAACTTCACACAGTATAATTTCAGTTGACCTTTGACTATTGAACCATGCATAACGTAATAGAACTGTGGATATTAGTCATTATAAATTGCCCTTTTAAAATTATTATTTACTTCAAGAAATGTGTATGAATACTATGAAATAGATAAAATGTAATGGTATCTTCATGGAACAAATTAGCTGACATCTTTTTGCAGGAAACATTAACTGTGGATGATATACAGTACAATTCTAAAAATAGACAGATCATTTTCATATATGCTGCAATTAGACACATAAACACACACTCTCACACACACACACACACACACACACAAATTAAATAAAAAATCTAGGGAAGATTAAAAAAAAAAAAACATTAAACAGTTATTTTAAAATACATGAAAATGGAAAAACAAAAAATGTATGTGTGATTTTTAATTGTAGATAGTAAATATCAATTTAAAATTAGAATTCATTGTGAATTTAGCATGTAAATATGCTTTAAATAAATGGCAAAGGAAGGTCAAAAGAAGGGGTCGCTTCCTTTCACTCACACTGGCTACCATCTGTCCTCTGTGGTATTGACCATTCATTTGTAACAGCTCTGAACTCCTGACCCCAGCTCTCTCCGGCCAGGAGCTCATGACGGAGCTCCCAAAAACAGGCTGGGTTCATTCCCTTAAGACATCAAAGCTCACAATCTGCTGAAAACAAACTAACGCGCGCGCACGCATGCACACAGACAGACATAAACAGAAGCGCACACACACACACACGCGCGCACACACACAGACATAAACAGAAGCACACACAAACACACACGCATGCACGCACAGTATGCACACACACAGACTCAAACACACACACACACACGGGCATGCACGCACACACACACACACATGAACATACACAGACATAAACACTTGCACACACACACACACACAAACACACACATGCACACACACATGCACACACACACACACACACGTGCACACACTCAAACTTCAGTTGGCCCTCCCAGTGTGTAGAAACCTGTCTGTAGCAGATATGATGTAGGTGTGTGAACATGAGCAAAAATTGCAGGATTGAATTCAATTTATTGTTTATCAAATGTCTTCTATGCTCATAAAAATAATACATTTATATTGTTTAATTGTGATACCATTATTGTAATCAGAGGAAACACAAATCGTTAATGCTAAATCTTTTTTTTATTATGAAGAAGATGTGTGTCACAATTATTGGCATCCCTGTATTTAGTACTTTGTGCACCCTCCCTTTACCAAGATAACAGCACTGAGATACACTGAGTCTTCTCCTGTAATGTTTGATGATGTTGAAGAACACATACCCAGGGATTTGAGACAATTCCTCCATACAGAATCTCTCCAGATCCTTCAGAGTCTTTGATCCTCGCTTGTGGACTCTCCTCTTCAGCTCACCCCACAGGTTTTCAATGGGGTTCAGGTTAGGGGACTGGGATGGCCATTGCAAAACCTTGACTCTGTGGTCAGTGAACCATTTTGTGTAGATTTTGAGGTATACTTTGGATTATTGTCCTTCTGGAAGATCCAACCATCACCCCCTTTTAGCTTCCTGGCAGAGGCAGATAGATCTAAAATCTCCTGGAATTTCCTGGAGTCGATGATTCCATGTATGCTAATAAGGTTTCCAGGGCCTTTGGATGAAAAGCAGCCCCACTACCTCACAGATCCACCCCCATACTTTACATTGGGGATAAGGCACTTTCTTTTCATAACTATGCCTCTTATTAAACCAAACCCACCTTTGTATTTATGTCCCATCTTGTCTGACCATAGCACCTGGTACCAATCTAAATTCTGGTAACATTTACCAAACTGCAGGCGCTTACGTTTGTGGTATGATGACAGCAAAATCTTTCTTCTGAAAAGTCTTCTAAATAGCTTGTTGGCATAGAGGTGGCATCCATTTATACTTTTGGAGACTTCAGGATGCAACCAACTTCTGCAATTCTCAAACTGTGATCCTTGGAAAAAGTTTTGCCTCTCAAACCATTCTCCTCACTGTGTGAGGGGGCAAACCACGCTTGAGTCCTTTTCCAAGCAGGTTCATCACAGCCCCAGTTGCTCTAAATGTCTTCATTATTGCCTTAATGGAGAATATACCGTAGGTAGTTTCAGTAATGAAGCCGTTTTTCTATATCCCCTGCCTGATTTATGAAGGTCAACAACCTTTTGTCTCATGTCATCTGTGTGTTCTCTGATCTTCCCCATGTTGATGGTTGACTAAGTGGTTTTGGCCTGTCTGTCACTCATATTTATATCCCACTGAAATAGCATGGCCACATGATAGTTTCTAAGGACTCAGATGTGCTTAAAAAAATAAAATATGATTAGGAATATACTTCAGTTAGGTTTTGTTTGTAACTATTTCTAGCACTTCCAATAATCGTGACACATGATTTTTGAGAAAATATTCAATAAAAATAATTATTTTATTGAAATTAAAGATGGTTCTAAGATAATATTTTGTGTCCAAGGTCATGCTAATAAATGACAAAGACATTTTTTATAGCCTTTAGCTCGTATTTTGCACGGTTGGCAGTACTTCTGGTGGGCATTGTATTTGTATTTACAGCCAGTCAGAGATAGAAAGTATCAAAAGCAAAGCAATAAGTTTGGCTCAGTGCTGTGAGTGTGTGTGTGTGTGTGTGTGTGTGTGTGTGTGTGTGTGTGTGTGTGTGTGTGTGTGTGTGTGTGTGTGTGTGTGTGTGTGGATGTGAAATGGAAAGACAATTTAGGCTGGTTAGACTTACAGCTATTTAGCCAATCATGGGTTCCATACTATTCCTGTGTAATTTACAGCTTAATTTAGTCCCACCCCCCATTTCCCATAGAGATCAAATGCAGAGAGGTTATAGTATCGCTTGTAAAAGTACCTGAAAATAATATATCAAGATTGATGTTCTTTTGATGTCCTTTTATACCCAGTCATGATAGCATCACCAGTTTACCTGTGGAATGTTCCATACATGTTCTGAACAGTTTTTTTTGCCCCTGTCCCAACTTTTTTGGAACGTGTTGCAGGCATCAAATTTTGAATTTGCATATATTTACAAAAATCAATAAAGTTGATAAGGTAAAACATTAGACATTATTTTCTTTGTACTGTTTTCAATTAAATATATGTAAATGAGAATGTACAAATCACTGCTTTCTACTTTTATGTGCATTTTACATACTGTCCCAACTTTTTTGGAATTGGGGTTTGTATATATATATATATATATATATACATATATATATATATAGTGTGCATGTATTCCAAAGAAACCCTGAATGCTTTGATCAAGAGTATTCTTACTGATATATAAAAAGATAAATTACACCCCTGAAGGTGTTTGATTGGATGCTCTAAGAATACAACAAGTAGAAAGCATTTAAAAGCATGAAGCACTCATTGCCTTTACTATGTTTTTATTGAGAGAAACCCCCAATGCCCTTTCAATTAATATCGCACACCTTGGACTAATCAGTACAATGTTGCATTAGCCGTGAAGTGCCTTGCACTGAACTTTTCATTGATATTACATTATACAGCCGGTTGATTAATTTTTCTTGCAGAGATCTTATGGTTGGAATGATGAATGTACTACTCTTTTTTGGATAGAGCCCTGATTTCTCCGATAGATGAAGGATGTGGCCGCAACAATATTATGTGTTATTGTGATGAGTAGTACCGTACCCCCCCGCCCATGAAAAGGCTCTCTTGTTACAAGAGTTACTATAGCAAGATGGGTCAAAGGTCAAAAGTCACAAAGGCTGGTGAAGCAATGACTCATTAATAAATAAAAAAATCTGAAATTGAGAGGATTCCCAGAATTGAACTACTTTCCTGCTAATGTTGTCGTAGTTCTTTAAGGGCTTCATTTTAGGGATAGTTTTGGGGAGGTATATCAATTTTATAGGAATGTTTAACGATGTTTGCAAATACATTTTTATTGCTGTATTAGATTTTTAGATGATAACATATATATATATATATATATATATATATATATATATATATATATATATATAATTTTATTAATTACTAAAAACATAATTGCATTTAGATCAAAACATTTGCTTCAGAATAGCACTTTGTGGTTTTATTATTTATCATGCAAAATCATTCAATTTAATTAATTACCTAAGTTTAGCTGCAATTTTTATTCATTCATTTATTTGTTTATTTTTTTCTGGGAGTAATTTGCTCAACTCAAATTGTTGTGAGTGACTTGCAGCTCCGTATGTATTTGAATTAACTGCTTAGATAATTTAGGACAGTAAGTACATTTAAAAAAAAACACTAAAATAATTTCACGTTATGATTTTAGCCATGATTGCCATGATGTTAATTGCCTATGAAGGTTTGCAATGCAATTCCTATGATTATTGGCATAAGTTGACCTGTCACTGCGTAACACTTTCGGTCGCGTTGCATGGCAGGTTTCGTGAGCTATGATAATTGCTTTAACAGGCACCTATGGGCTGTGAGCGCGAGCGCTTTTGAAATGTTTGCGGATAACTGCTCGGTGTCGGTTTTCACAAGCAGCCAGGGACTCCCAGCAGCCCATGAAACATAACCCCTAAGTAGCGTAATGTGCCAATAAAAAACAAACAAACAAAAGCTGTTGTTTTCTGTAAGCCGTTAGCTCAACCACAGCGAAACGCATCGAGACAAGGTAAGAAGCGTACAATATAATACAAGTGTGAGCCAAGCCAGACATACCAACCAGACAGAACCAGAAGATGAGTAATTTATTGAGCCAGGTCACGAGAGATAATGTCATCCGTCCGCAAACAGCTATCGCCAAGACAATGGAGGCAGGATAAGTGGAGATAAATAAATTGGGCAGTCTGGTAGAAACGGTCGGTGACGTTTTATTCCCTGTAGTCATGTGAAGAGCATCATAACCTGAACAGGAGGCATGAGTGACCGGCGGATGCCACGGCACGGCTATAAAATTGTTGCCAAGTTCTTGGGGAAGTGTCATGAGCCGCAATTCCCTGATTCCAGAGCCCACGCGGCGAGACTCTCCCCGTGTACTGGAGTCCGAATGTGCGTCAGGTGTCCTTTCCGCTCACTCACTTACAATTTTGACATTAGCACGCGCACGAGGACGTCATTTCAATGCATTTGTCAAAGTTACTATTTGTTGCCGTGTAACAACACACTTCGGGGGAGTACATGTGCAGTAATTGCCAGTTAACGTATACATTTATGCTATTACCGCTTTGTCCTCAGCTGTGAACTTCAACTTTTTCGCTTATCCTGGATCTAGTATGAGATTGCTCAGGTACAATAGGTATGTGCGCATATTTACTGCAGGTAATTACTTTTACCGCATTCTTATATAATCATGGAGAGAAAAATAATCTTTGTTCAAATGCGGAGCTCTTTTCGGTTGCAGCAAAACAGAAATGAGAAATATGCAAATGAAACTTCGTGGAAACATCTGGTGTGTTACAGTAGTCAGGACTGCGTTCCCACATTAGTTGACATGAAATAACCGCACATAAGGACTAGCAGCAGAGCCTCTTGGGGAACTGCCAGGAGAATGAAAATTTCTCTGCACAATACTTACTCTCTTACCTGCGACCATGAGTCCCTCACCAAGTGTAAAGGAATGCATTTTGTAACTTTTGAGCCTCGGTAAAACCTCTCTTTCTATTTTAGGTTGCCATAGCAACAAATAAAAGGTTGCGTTCAACAAACACCTTCATCTTAAAATCAAACAGAGAGCATTCGATAAAGCCAGGAGGTAGCGACAGTGGCACTGATCGCTCGGTTGGTTGGCCACCATCAAACCACCTGGAGCGTTTCCACAATCGGGGAAGAGAAGCCACGGGCCTTGTTGCCTCTGTGGAATTTATTCAATAAATAACTAAACCAAGAGCGAGAGAAAGGTCAGGCAAATGACACACAGCGTATCTTTTATGTCAGAGCCCAAGGTTTAGAGGTGTGGGCCTGTGTTCTAATTTTACAATCAATGCAGTTTGGGAATGGGGTGAGAAAGGCACCCCCCCTCACCCCTCCTCCAATCCCTTCTTCTGTCATGGTTCTCATCCCTGCGACTGTCGGTTCTTGTTATGGGAAAAAAATAAATAAAACATTTTATGATACTTTCAGCTCATAAATATTTTTTATTTCATTAATATTTATGATTTAATTAAAACTAATCCGCGGGGAAACTCTACCGAGTACATTCAGAGAGAGTGATTTCATTTTTACTTAAATTATAAAATATCATTCTTAGAAGAAAGATGCAGGGAAAGGATGTAGTCAGTCTGCAGAATCCGTAGTCACATAGAATTCAGCATTTGAAAATTAACTAGTTATATTCTACCAGTAAGATTATGATTAAGGGGTCAATTTACTAAAGGTTTGCGTTTACAAAATCACGTGTACAACTGTTGCCACCCACAAGAAATCGTCCGAGGCGATCAAATAACAAGATGTAAAGAGGATTGGCCTGAATGAATATGCAAAATTAGGCGTCCCTACATTATTTAGCAAAATAGTGGGAGGAAGTCATGCAACTAGATTAATTTACTACGTGTAATTTTTATATATTTGTTATTGATATATATTCTGTACATCAAATATGAAACATGATGCTACTATACTACTGTTCCAATTCATAAATGATCCGTTTTTATTTCCAGTCCACACTATTTCTCACTACATTGAAATTGAACAAAGAGCAAATACAAATAAATAAATGCAAATACAAATTGAATTTCCAGGGAACAGATACCTTGCCAGTTTTTGTGAAGGGCACATTTGAAGGCCACATTCTTTGTAGGTGTAGGTGTAGGGGCATGACTATATTCTTTCTATAACGGTTACTTTTTCACCCACAAAATATGAAAGCTATTGCATATGACTATAGATAGTGGGTGTTGACGAGGTGCATTCTTTCTTCAGATGGAGAATTATGTAAAAAAAGGTCACACGTTAAACAAAGTCTCCATATGAAGGCTTAATATAGCATATATAAAGCCTTCATAAACGAGACATAATGGCTTCATAAATCATACATAAGCAAATGTCATGCTTCATAACTGGTGACATAACATGTTCTTGTGCAACTGTGTCTTGTCCAAATGTGACATAACCAACAATGTCACCTGGCTAATGGCTAAACATTATACTGGGTGACATAAATCATGCTTATGTAGGAGGCTAGGCTAACTGTGACACATCTGGCATAACATGTTATAATTTAAGAGGGGAGCTTAATTTAAGGAAGCCTTTTGTACACACCACTATGAAAAGTCAGTGTATCACTATCTGTGGGGTCAATTTATGGAATGGTCTGGATCTGGAACTCAAACAAAGCACTAATATTGTGCAGTTTAAGAGGATGTACAAAAAGAACATCCTTAGCGGGTATAGAGTGGAGGAAGGGGTGTGTTGATTGTATTTCGTTTTATTTTATTTTTTTTATCGTTTATTTTATTAATCTAGTGATCAGATTGGTAGTAGATTGTCTATATGACGCCTTATTGATTTTCAGCAAGTGGGTAAGGGTATATATGGGTTATGTATTGAGTTACGAATGTATTATTATTATATATATATGGTATATAGATAGCACAGGACACAGGACATAGGAGATATATATACAGATATAATAGGATTTATGACATAAATGTATATTTGTAATTGTTTATATTAATTATGAATGTTGTAAGAGAAGGGGGTAGGAGTAAATAAGTTTTTACTTCTTCCTACTCCTTTTTGAACATGTTCATTGTTACTTGTTGTTATTTTGTTTTTTATATGCAAGTTCAAAATAAAGATTATCAAATCAAATCAAAAACATGTTGCTTAAGAAGGTGTTATGTCACCCTTTATGAAGCATGACATTTTTTATGTATGATTTTTGAAGCCATTATATCATGTTTAGGAAGGCTTTATATAGCATATATAGCTATATAGCATTTATATAGCGTGGAGGTAGTCACATTACTGCAGTGTCATTTCTGGCCTTCATAACAGACCCAAGATCAGCTTGCACAACAACAATTCCAACCCACAGTCATTTTGATTAAGATATTTTATTCTGATCCAGGATCAGTTAATTTAATAAATTAGGACAAACTCTACCTGGGAGACAGGGAGATACTAAGCCGATACCTTCTAGTGCTTTAAAGCAAGTGAAGACTCTCCTTCTGTAGAATTCCAGTTATGTCAAGAATGACGTGTTGCTTAAAGAAATATACGACTCAATTGAAATTCCATTATACTATAGGCTAGAGTCCAATATCTAATGTTACATATGATCCTCTCTAACTATGTCCATGTACCTAGCCCAAAGAGTCTAGTATTAGAGCATAGTATTTGTCAAGCCAATCATGCAGGCAATTACAGTGTACTGTTCCAGTGTGCACTTCCAATCTGTTCCCTTTGGCACTTCCTGTTGATGGGTGCACATCTAGTACCCTTCTATTCCCCACATTCCTCTCTAAAAAACATCTGTAAGGGCACCGCGGTGGTGCAGCGGGCAAAGGCGCAGACTTTCTGCGGTTACGCCCTGAGGATCGGGGGTTCGATCCCCAGGCCCTGCCAGATCCCAGTATGACTGTTGTCTTGAGGGAGTGCCAATTGGCGGCTGCTCCCGGGGTGGGGGTAGGGACTCACAGGAAATCATCACACAAGACAGCCCTGGGCGAGCTGGAATCATGGTTAGGAGCTCGAGGAGTCCTGCGCTGAAGACGATGTGGCGCCCTCTTTCCTGCTACCAGCCAAAGGGGTTGTAGTGGCGATTCTCTAGCGGTTGCTACACGGGGGGAATTGAATTGTTTAGGGTCCAATTGGCTACCAAATTGAGAGAAAAAGAGAAAAATCTGAAAAAAATAAAAATCTGTAAGCTTACAAGATTTACACATTGCATTTACAAGATCAAAGTCTGCAATGCAGAGATCTCAAAGGAATCACTCATCCATTTATTTGAATGAGAATCAGACTTAATGGCTCAAAAATGCCTTGTTTTGTCAAAGCTAGATTGCGGGACACCATATTTTAGGTATGCAAATGAACATTTTACAAAGCCCCAATTTTGTTAGATGAAATAAATGTTTGAGATTTATGTATTCCGCAATCATACTTGGTGATACATTCAATATGTTGGTGCCCTTTCCAGAGGGCCCTGTGATCAGAATAGCCTTTTCATCTTCAATATTTAAATATGGTCTTGATGTTTGCCGGTTTTGTGCAGTTCCTCTGCTGTTGTTTGCCTTGTGTCATCTTCCCTCTCTGAGCCTGTATCGAATTGACCCTGTAATTTTCCAAGAGGGAAAAAAATAAATGTAACAAACACACACATTACATAAACACACACACACATGCATGCACATACACATATATTTTGTATGTACTGTATATATAAATAAATAAAAAAAATATATATATACATGCATATATATATTTGAGTTTATTGACATTGTGTGCCTTTGTGGTGCCAGTCGGTATTATCAGCTTTCTCTGATTGAGTTGAGCATCACTGCCTTTGTGGGCTTTACAGTGTGTCCTGGCTTATGGCCAGCACACTCACAGTAAATATATTTAAATCATGGCTAAGCTGCTTTAAATATTCATGTTTCACTCACAGCTGCTTTATAGAAATGTGAAACTATCTCAGACTTGCAAATCAGTTACAAAGTTAAAATATATCATTTAAATGTGCAGGAACGGAAATATATCAGGTGCGCGCTTAAAAGCACAGCAGAATGTGTTCAGAGAGGGGGAGATTGTGCCGGCTTTCAGAAGCGCACTATAAAAAAGCCGGGCCGTTTCAAAGGCCACAAAAATGCCGCAACGCATGAAGCAATTATTTATCGCGCTGTATGAATTGATATTTTAAGAATTCCCTTGGTTCCCCTTTAAATTTTTTCTAAGTGGGTATGTCACGTTCGTTTTACTACTGTAGCCGATGCAAAATGAGAAGCCCCTCTTTTGCCATAATTACTGCTACATCCACAAATACAACTCTTATTTTTGGCATAGGTGCTGAAGGTATTCAATCAAAGTTCAGGCTGATTAATTGAGAAACGTATCCTGTACTCGCCACAGGGGATATCCAGTATTATATCGGAGTCTGGGTTTCACGGTTTGCTGTATCAATTTCACTTTCCCCTCATACAGTCATATACTGTTGTCATTTTTAGTTGTCATAAATGAATACAACCCTAAAGAGAATATATGGTTTGTCCGATAGCAGCGTGTGTTTCTTCCTTCCTTGTTTCAAACACTCGGTCATCTGCGGCCCATTTGTCATCATTGCCGGCGCAGAAAACAAGATGATCGGATGTATTTTAGGATCTTCGCCTCTTTCATCACGCAGACACTGATATGTCTGTAAGTCAATATCTCATTTGTGGCATTATGAATTCAAATGATTTTGCTAAGGGGAAGGTAGACCCCAGACCCAGTCCGAATGCCCAGAACTTGAGGGACAGTTCTATTCTAAAAATCAATATTGGAATGAAACACTAGAACAATATGACCGATTCAAGTAGCTCAATTATGCCCCTGGTATAGTGTGTCGAGAGTGGAAATATTACTGAAATGCAATAGTTCTAATTCCACAATTTTACCTGCCAATTATATATTCATATACCAGTACAGAAATGATTCATTGTAAATTTACAGCGTGCATTAAAATATGTTCAATATGACATCCACACTTTGACATTTTCTATTATGTCGGTGGCTAATTTAAGACCTGTCTTTTCCACTCGATATCTCTCAGCGAACTGTCAAATACAAATAAAACATGAATCTACCAATAATGATCTCTACCCCTACTGCATGGAAATGCATTTGCTGTTGCTGTTTCACAACTGAACACAAGGCATTTAGTGGTGTACTAAATTGTCAAAGTCTGTCATTGGAGTGCGATGCACATCTGAGTCTGATTGGGCCATTTTGGAGAGTTCAGGGCTTTGAAGATAATTTTTTTTTGGATATGAAGGCTATCAAAACCTTAATCATCCATGTGTCTGCTGAGAGATAACATTACATTAAATTAAATTAATTTATCAAATTGTCTTTTCCAGAGCATCTGACAATGAAGTAGAACATAAGTCATGATTTCAGTTCGTGTCCTTTGTAGTCGGGGTTTACGAAATGTGAAACATTTTGACTAATAATATGGCAATGAAACATTGACTACATATATGAACATTCTACAAACTTACTATTGGTACACATAGGGCCTGATTTACTAAAACGTTTAGCATGTGCAAAACCATTTAGCACACACAAAACTAATAACACAACCAATGATTGGTGCAAAACAAATATCATGAACAATCATTGGTCACGATATTGGTTTTGCGTGTGCTAAAATGTTTTGCATGTGATAAATGTCTTAGTAAATCGGGCCCATAGTGTATCATATATCAGTTTTTAGGTTGTCACATGGGGTGGAGGCATACATTGTACCACCTACAATGCCCCCCCCCCCTTCCCATGAACCTACCATGTTTTTTTTCTATTCGGTAGAGTGTCCTTGGGTTTTATCAATGGTTTTATATTCATTAATTAAGAAGAAGCCCACAGCTGTTGTCAGTTATATGCAACCAGCAAATCAATGAGTGCCACCAATGCCCATGGCACTCTGGCCTCTGTTAATGACTGGCATAGGATTTTCATTTTCAAAATAAACGTGGCTGTGACACCCTGCGATAGAAATGCAAAAGTCAGTGGACCCACAGCGGGTACAGGTCGAAGTTAAAGAATGTCCTCAAGTCACCAGCAACTCATTTCAGCAAGGCCGTGAGGGTAATGCCAACAGAGAACCACAAAAAAGTACACAGGCCACACAGATAATGCCAACAGGGAACCACAAAAGGGAACAATACTTTATCAGTTTGCTATGAAATTACAGTGCTGCAGTTTGCAGAACCTCATGTGCTGATCAATTACTAACAGTGCTTCATAACAGATTATGAAGCAAGATTTGTTATTTCAGATGATTCAAGAATCTATTTTAGTATTTGAAAAAAATGTCTTACATGTCAATGTAAATAGTTTATTACTGCATGCAAACCCCAGAGGAAGAACATTACAAAGTAGAGATAGTCTTAAAAATTGTTGAAAAAAAAAACATAGTTCTGGCTACAATACCTTTTTCTCACTTCTGCTCTTCCATCTTTTGGGCTCACATTCTCCTGCCCTCCCTCTCTCACTCTCTCTTTTTCTCTCTCTCTCTCTCCAGTGTTTTCCACTGATATTAATCAATAATCTCATGGAGCGCCTGACCTGGTCTGCTACCCCTAAATTAAATCATTGGCGGAATGCACCAGCTGATGTGATTGAGTGAGAATGCTAATTAAATGATGGGGTGGTGGGCACTGGTCACTCTGCCTCAGTCTCTCTGGCCTGGCTAACGCTACTGCCAGAGAATCCTTCTGGACAGAGTGCGCACACCAGAGAAATGCCCCAAAATGTCTCCAGGCTCATGAGTCACTGAAGTCTTCGTTTTCTGCTGATCTACCTCTGGTCATGTCAACGTTAGATGACAACCGTGCCTCAACATTACTTGACCACGAGGGAAATCGGCCTATTTTGTAATCTGGGAAGGCCTTCTTTTTTAAACCTTTCTATAGGCCTATAACTTCAGTGTTTTATCCCATAATCTGTGGCAGTGACTGTTTTTGCAACATCAAACCTCGGAATGGGGATAATTATAAAAAGATTACCAGTGTCCAATAGCAGAAAGCTGGTGTTTGCCTAACAAGAAAAGCAATGCCATTTTTTCTTGCTGTTAATTATTTGCTTACCAAATGTGCTTATCCAAGATATTCACATAGGTCTCATTTTATGCATTATCCATTAATATAAAATTACTTAGCAATGAAGGTTAAGTACCTTCCTGAAGGCGGCAACGGCTGTGTCCTGTCTGGGATTTGAACTTGCAACCTTTTGAGTACAGTGCAGACTAGAAAGGTAATTTCTGCAAAGAATTACATTTTGAAAGTTGCGAGGGCAGAGACTTGACAAGGAAGAATTAGAGGCTGGAATTTGTAGCAGGCTGAATTGGCAGGGGTTGCACTGATGTCAATACTTGTTCATCTGGGCCTTCCTTAAAAGCCAATAAGGGAGTCTCTTTTACTGAAGTATTCATTTTCAGTCATTCTTGGTCCACAAAGCAGTTTGCCATTCTTCTGGATCAGCCTGACTGGACATGCTGGTAATATGCAGGTGCAGACGCTTCCAGAAGGAAGGGCACATTGGTGTGGCGAGCTACAGAAGCGGGCCCATTTTAAGCAGTGACTGTGCAAGGTTGATTGAGATTTGTTTGGATGCTGTAGGTCTCTGAGTGCAAGGTCTGCATAAAGAGGCTCAGGACATCCCCCAGTCTTGCTTATTCAGGCCACTGCTGCAAGGTTTAACGACTTCACATTTGGAGGGTGAGCGTATCTTGCGCTATGCACTTAGTTTAGGAGTCATGATGCAGCCGGGAGCCAAATCCATCTATAGCCAGACAAATGGGGCCTTGCGACAGACAGGCAGAATGCTTTTTTGTCTGTGTCCTTGTTCTTCTGTACTTTGGCCTCCAGAGAAAGGATGTACTGGTGACTCATGTGTTTTGAAGGTTTGTCCTGTTTGCAGCAGCTTGAAGGTCACAAGGTAATATTCATCTTCTCTCTCCCTTCCCCCCAAAATTTGTATCATGGTAATCTTTGCAACAAAAGATGCTCAAATTGATAAAAAAAAGAATGAAATGGTATGCATTAATTAAAGGGAAAGTGAATCTCGGAGTAAAATCTATGTATTAATCTTACCATATCTGCTATTTTAGAATTTTGAGCAGATATTGCTGTTCTGTTATTTATTTGTTCTGTTAACATGACCTGAGGCTTGCAGTAATCACTGATGCAGTAATCACCGGATTTTTCACCTGCCAGTCATGTGGGGAGAGAACCTTAAAGATTCGATTTTTGTAAGATATTCAACTCATACCTATTTGTTTTGCTTCGGTTATGTTATCCTTTAACACCTACCTACATAAGGCAACACCGATATACAGCAAAGTAGAGCTCTTTGGCAGGCGAACGATGTATGACTAAGACTATTCTAGTTTTGACAAAATGTCTTACATGTTTTATTTTGTATGAGGCCATGGCAGAGGGGATAATTAGTGGCAGATGTTGGATCGAAAGGTAAGCAAAGCTCTTGTGCAGTGTTCACATATCTGTGGGGTGGCGTGCTTCAGTTTCCACCCGTTATCAGACGGGAGCTTAAGATGACGACGTGCGCGTGCTTTCTCTCTGCGGTGAGCTCCCACACCAGGCGCTCATCAGGTTTCCTTTAACTCAGAGGCTCGTATCTGATTTCAGCCGCCATGCCCATGCGGCTTTTATCTGCTGAGAGGGGGAAATGACAGGATGCGCTCGATGTCCCATGTGAGAATCACTAACTGAGGCTCACTCAGCCCTGCTGCCAAGAGGAGCAGGGGGCCACATCTTTGATTTCCCCTAATGTCAGAAAGAGAGAGAGAGAGAGAGAGAGAGAGAGGGAGAGAGAGAGGGGGAGGACAAAAGTAATGGAATGAATGAATGGATACATTGACAAGAGTAAGAAGTAAAACGAGGTGTTTAGAGGGACAAAAAGGGAGATTTGAAAGTGGAAAGAGTGGGGTATGAAGAAGAGGGATAAATAAGACAAGAGAGAGGGAGGCAGAAGGGAAAGTGGATGAAAGACTGAAAGAGAGTAACTCGAAGTGACAGAGAAGGAGAAAAAAAGAAGAAGAGGAGTAAGGATATACATGGAGACAGACAGACAGAGAAGGAGATAAATAAAAAATGTTTCCCTGAATTAAACATGATTTTAAACGGCTGTGAGTGGTGATAGGGACTGCAAGCTATTTTCAGAGGGCACAGTGCAGCCTATTCTCATTGAGTTGCCTCCTGGAGACAGATGGGTCAGGCGTGCAGCACTTAACCGAGCTACTTATTTTATTTTTGGTCACGAAAGGGCACAGAGGAGCAATGATTTATAATTAAACTGCTGAGGGCAAGCGTGCAGTTTTTTTCGGCGGTATATGATTTTCCCTCAATGGTGTCATAATGTGGGATTTCTAGTATCAAAACATTTTACACAAACGAACAAGAGGCACGAGGCTAGTATGTGTTGTCGTTAGGCATGTGCAGTGTTTGTGTACCCACGCGACTAAGAAATTCAGAGCATGAGGAGAACCACAGTGCAACCTGTGATTTTTATTAACATGATTATAGTACCACACCGAACCATCTAAAGCTGGGAAGTGTCTCTCTGTCTTGACTGATCTTCATTTTGCTCCAATGATAGCCAAATACATTTACTGGAGGGCTAAATACGATCTAATGGAATGGGTGATGCTACCTCCGAACACTTTGATGCGTTTCGGTTTGAGGTGTCATTTCACAAATGTTGAGGGTGATGATTGATATGTTGTGAGAAAGGCGAGGGAAGCGAGAGGCGTGGGAGTACAGAACAGCAGGAATATGATTTTTCTATCTGATCAAATGATCAATACTAGCTGCAAGCAACTCCTCTTTGAACTCAATTGTACTTCTGAGACCTTGAAACTTCCTTCATGATTGAGTTTACAGCAGGCGTGCGTGTGTGAGGTGTTTCTGTTTAGCACGGTAATTCTGCATCCAAAAAAAAACATTTAATCAGGATGCAGTTGTTCTATAAAAAAAATAAAAATAAATAAATAAATAACAATTTAAGAAAAAGGAATAGTTTACGGCCTGGGAATGTAATTACCTTAATTGGAAACGCAGAACAATATTGATGCTTTCACTGTAATTAATGGCCACCGAGGCCCTGGCGTGAACAGAAACTCTATAACCGTCTGTTTGTACACGTCGTGGCGTTCAGGCTTGAGCACGTTTCTCCCTCCCATCCCTCTGACGCGCGGCCCCATTACGTTAGCATAATGCTCTGACACAAGCGCAGCTAGGGGAAAACGCGTATGCAGGTTTTCTGCTAATGACTCCCCTGCTCCCTGAGCAACTGCTCTATCTCATCTTCCCGAAGATTTAAATATGAGCTCTTGCTAAAAAAAAAAAAGAAGTGCTAACGTGCTAAACTGTGCTAATGCTGGTTTTCTCAGAAGGTGAGAATACACACTGGAAGACGTGGGGAGAGTCGAAAGATTTTCTGTGTAAGTGCGTTTTAAAGACAGATCGAAACTTGTGTGCCCCCTTTCATCGCCTTGCTGACGCACTATGGGAATAATGGATATTAGATAAACCAACCCACCCCCACCTGTCGATTCCCACGTGTCAAGTCTTAACACACAAAGTGCATATCGCTGAAGTAATGGAGCAACAAATGGTGCTGATACAGCGGAGGAGGGTTTGGAAACGATCGTCTTTTATTCTTTAAACCCATAATTCTGCTGCCATGCCTGGGAAGTCCTTATAAACAATAACTCTCTATCTTGTTCAATTTATTTCTTTTTTGTTTATAGTGTCCATGAGACACACTTGCTCTTGTTAAAAGGCATGACGGTAAAACAGTTAGGAGTCTAAGCACAGCCTCACTCAGGCCATTAGGGGCTCTGCTGCATGTGATATAGTGGTTCAGACCAGCGTACAGAGACTCTGACGGTTATGGGTTTGAACCCCCCGTTGTGTGCTTTAGCAGGGAACTTGGACAGCTTTTCTTTTTTAACAACCCCCAAACCACAACTTTCCATTAATGTACCAAAAAAAGGCCCAGATCACACTTATAATATCTACCTGCTGGAAAACGTTTTTAGGATGCACTTTTTACAATGTAAAATTACTTAATTACAAATAACATTTAAGAAACCTTATTTCAGTGCTTGGATATAGATTATTATGATTAAACGTTGTTTTCATATCAATGTATAATGCCCAATTGCATTTGTGTTATCCTGATCAAATGGGAAGAGTGTGGATAAGCACAAACTCTTCCCCAAAGACCGTGGGGTTCATTCACTCGCCGGAACACTTTCATAACAGGATGAGCCACCCAGCAGTCCCTGTGTATAGATTTTCATTTTATCTGGCCTGGAGCTTTTGCTCTCACTGCTCAGTCAGCATATAGCAACGTCTGCAGTGGTCTTAGCAGCTCGAATGCCTGAGTTTGTGAAGAACACAATGATGAGGATAAATATGGTATGCATTTATATTGCACCTTTCGAGGTTTTTAAAACGTTTCAAAATGAAGGCAGGTGGTGATAACTCAAATAATTTACTACTAACGTACTTTCTAGATAACACTCATTGGCCATTTTGTGCACTGGTTGTTTTAATTACTTACACAGTTAGACTTCGGATTGGTGACCAGTTGGCCAATATGAGCAAGGCAGATTTTTGACAAGAACACAAAGGTCCCACTCCAATGTTTGAGTACCATGGGATCTTTTAAGATTGTAGTCGGCTACAACAGCCCACTCCCCACAGCCATGCTTGTGGGCCCTTCCGTTCCACAAGGAAACATACCCAGTGTTACACACAAGTCATTGCACCTATGATTCCCTCTAATTTATCAAGATACCAACAGCATCGGGCTTCTAAATAATTCAGGTCCTTTATGTACTGTTGGACACAAACATTCACTTGCGCACTTGCTCAATCAATCAGTCCCGCCAAAAATGAGATTAGATTAGATTAAAAATGAATGTGGCCTCGAAGGAAGAACTGCAATGTGTAATTCTGAATGACACTAGAGGTGCATATGGTGTGAGTGTTGATCAGTCACTCACAGAATGAGTACTTGAACCAAACATTTTTTAAAGGAAAAATGAACAGTGTACAACCACAGTTAATTCAAATGCTAATGAATTAATTTAAGTTTAATTCTATATGTATATTACTTTACAGGGTCAACATTATTTCAAATGGTTAATTTATACACAGTATATACTGTATATATTTCATATTACATATATATTTTCAGGTTTAGATAATCCTTGCCTAGTGTAATTACACCTGTTACTTACACTTTTGATATTGTAATGATGACATATTTACGTATGTACTAAATGGCAACATATAACACAGATCAATGTTATCACGTCACTATCAAGACATATTTCCATTCACAAGCCACTATATTGCAGTTAGATAAAGATGTCAGACGAGAAGATGGTAACCATTTTACTGAGTTAGTGGATCTCCGCAAGTGGGTCAAAATCTTGCAGTGACTTTTATGGGTACTTTTTTTGGAAACCCTGGTTTCTCTCTCGAAGGCTACGTTTTTGGGCAATGTGACCTTGAAACCTTATGATGTCAGGGAAACAATGATAACTGAAGCAATCAGATTGGTTTTCCTTAAGAATCAAAACTCAAATATCCTGTGTGCATAGTCTAATCAATATCCTGTTTAAGTAACTGAGGTATTAATGGAAAACACAGTTTCATAGGAATGGGAAAATATTAGTTTCTGAGTTATCAGGAGCATCAATATAATTCACATAGAGCATCTATTCTTCTTTATGTTTGTTCTTTCATTACTGTACATTAATTCACCCCCAAACACATTTGCTATTAATACTGAGATGATTGATAAATAACAAACTACCCTCCCTGCTTTCCATTTTGCAGTTAAACCCCTATTCATCAGTGGATGGGTTTAATTAATAATACCAATCTTTGTTTTCTTAGCATCCCTTAAATGAAATTTCACATTTAGTTGTTGCGCTATGATAAATGATCACAATACCCGGGCAGACTATGATACATTGTGACATTTGGGGGAGGAGGAGAGAGGGGGGTCGGCAGAGATTGTTTTTTTTTAACAAAGAGCTACTTCATTAGCTGCAAAAACAACACTGAGCCATGGTTACAGAGGAATGGCGGTCTATGGGCCTCCATGGTACATAACTCATCAATGTGAGCCAAGACACTAGACAGTAGGTTTCCTGCACATTATAAACTTCCTGTTGATGATGGCAGCGTGTTAAGTGGCTATTATCAAGTTAAAAGGGAGGAAAACATGGCCAAGAAGATCCATGCTGCACAATTTGTAAAGCTCTCTTGAGTTTTTTTTTCCACATCCATTAGACAATGAAAGGTCCATCCTTCTCGGCTAATGTGGGGGATAAAAAAAAAGCAGTTTATATGTAGTTTGTTTTCTTTGCTTTTGTGTGCACTCAAACATGTGTTTGAAGCGGGCCGACTCTTTTTTGTGTCACGCCTTTGAAATCGCACTGCCTTGGTCCAGTGTTCACCCATGGTGTGATTGGAAGCAGAATAAAAAAAAAGCAAATGGTTAAATCTGTCTTTTTCTTAACTGGAGCTGAACTACAGTCCACGGAGATTCGGCAGCGGAGCGGCCGCTTAAGTGAAACACATACATCCTGCAGATCCCACAATGGCTGTGGGGGGAGTTATTTCCTCTTGGGTTGAGCAATGAATTCTCCGGTGGAAAACGTTGCCCTTGGCTTTTTCGTTTCAGACGATGAATTCCTCACTGAAGCCACTTAGGTTCACCTTGGTGTCACGTATCCCGCGCCGAGTTTGATTCACAAACAGAAGAAGGGATAAAAAGCAGGCAGGCAGAGGAGGCGGGGAGTCGTACACAATTTTATTATTATTATTTTTTTTCGTTCAGTGTGGCATGTCTCCTGCAGTCCACGGCTCATACAGGATGACGTCAGTTAGTCAGATCACTATTATAGATGCACAGGTTATTGTAGAAATACAGTAAATACAGAATAGGAAATTGTTTACATTATGAATAATAATAATAATAATAATAATAATAATAATAATAATAATAATAATAATAATAATAAAGTATATAACTTTTCATACAAAGATGCAGCTCAAAGTGCTTTACGTAGTGCGGTGGAAAAAAAGAAATAAAATACATGTATAAATGAAATAAAATAAGGTGGTATGTGAAAATAAAAATACATAAACTAGCAGAAAAAAACATCAAAAAATATATTCATATTTACTTTACCTTACAGGTTTAATCATGTTGCAATCAAATTAATTTGCCCATGGTCATTTTCAACAAGAAAGCTGACATCAATAGTTTGCTTTGACAACAATAGTTGCTCCGTGTATGCTTTGTTGGAAACTATAGCATATTACAGTATATTGTAACTTTTTTTCTTTTACTGTATTGAGTCCACTTAGAAAAATTTAGCAATAACAAAAATGCAATTCCTGTCTGTTTAAATACGTCTGAGAAGTTAACAGACAATGCTAGTTTGTTGGTTTAGGTTTCACATGTTGTAGGTCAGACAGAATTGCAGGGTCTCTTTCTATTCAAATATGTAAAATCCCTTATTGTAATGGGATCTCCTTTAGTTGTATGGATTATGTGGGTGGGGCTTTCTACGTACTGTGTATATTCTCTCTCTCTCCCATCTCTCCCTCTGTCTCTCGTTCTCATCTCCTGACTACTGACACTGCCTCTTTTTGTCATAGTTCGTGGGTTTTTATTTTTTTTCCCGTTGCGGTTCTCGTCCCGGTTTCCCGATTGAGAATCTATCGGATTTTTTCCATGTTCCGTTCTGGGATTTGCTTTCCCTCATCATTGTTTTCACCTGTGCTTCTACCTGCAGGGTATTTAAGTTCCTCACTTCCGCTTCCCCGGTGCTTCTTTGTCATTCGACATTGCATTGAGCCAGGTATAGCCACGTACTAGCGACCTTGTGATATTAAATGCTGTTTATGTTCACGGGGGACTTGCTATTAGCTTTTATTTCAGGTATAGGTATTATTCCTCCTGTTAGTGTTCTGTGCTATTTATTTAATTCTTTGCTGTTTTCTCTGAGACAGTTTTTCTGTGATTGCTTAGTTTTGGTTTTAAATTTTTTCGGTCGCCCAAACTGATGTGCCGAATGTCTTCTTTTCTTTGCTAAGTTTCCTGTTTTGACTCCAGTATTGAGCTTCGGGAGATTTAGTTTGTGTTTCACTCGTTATTCGAGTTTGCCCTATTTTAGTGGGTTGATTTTTTTGGGCTGTTTAGCCACAAGGAATACGTTTCCTGTCTTTTCTTTTTTTGTATTTATTGTTTTACTACCTTTATTGGTCCTCACTGCGTGAGTGACTTGTTCTGATCCCCCTACCTTCGCGTTCGATCTTTCGCCACACATTACACTTTTATACCCACCCATCTCCCCTCTCTCCCTTGGTTGACTATTTGGGAACGTTGAATTTCCGCAAAAATCAAATTAATTTTTTGCCCAAATGCATTAGAACAAAAATAAAAGGAATCAATAAAGACTCCTGTGGTCAACTTTGCTCCAAATGTTGTGGTTTGAGAGGCTTACTAGATGTTGAGATTTATCAACTTTAGAGGATGTAAAATCTCAGTTGGGACTGAGAAAAAAAGAAGGCGCTGGCCGACCATGTATAAAAAGCAAATAGATTGAACAGATTGACCGTAAGCACCCCCGGAGCTGACGTGCAGTCACTTAGCAACCGTCCGCCATAGCGCGGCAGCGGTGGTCCACTGGTCTGAGCCGCCGAAAGACGGCGGCCTCTTTGTCCCTCTGCTCCGCGCCAGAAATTATACATATTATTTTCCCAGCTGCCCCGTGGTGCGAGGAGGTGAGCGAAGGTCCAGCGAGAGGCCATGCTGGTCTCAGGTCAGTGCACAGAGGGAAAAGATTACAGCTGGAGTCATGGTAGACAGTAGGGCAGATATTCAGAGTGGTAATGGATGTCCGCCAGCCTGCGGGTTGTCGTTTCCTCTCTCTGAGGTCGCACTTCAGACCAAACAAAGTAAATGGCATTAAAAAAAAAAAAGATAACAGGTCATCCTGTGGTTAATTTAATTGAACAATATTTTACCTCCATTGGCCCTTGCAGGGTTTCCAGTTGATTGTGACCAATTGGCTGTGATGTCAGGGTGGCAGGACATCCTGAGGCCACTGTGGTGAGCTGTCCTTGCTGCTTTTTGTTTTTTGGGAGCGTATCTAATTTTAAGTGTTTAAAGCTTGGGGAGGAAGGGGAGCCAGTGTGCTACCTGAGGGTGTTTGGAGACGAACCGGTCTAAAAATACCTTCCTAATATAACTCCAGCTTGCAATCTCTGCACCTGGTAGGCTGCAGGCTTCTCTACCTTACCTAACCGAATAAGCTACAAACACACCTGTGCTCTCGCGGTTTTTGTCCGTGCCCCGTGTGTCCACAGTGGGGGGCGGGGGGTGGCTTTGTGGTGGATTACAGCTTGGCGTCGACCCCTAGAGGGCGAATCCAGTTTTCAAAAGCGGGGATGTAGTGAGAGGGGCGGAGTCTCACGTGCGGGGCTCCGTGCAGTGTGGCGTGCCACCCGTCACTCACCCTGTTCTCCTTTCCGTCTGGCTGCGCCTCATGAAAGCGGGAAGAGACGCCCTCTGCGCTGAACATGAGCCATTTCCCCGGCCCGGCACCGGCGAGGCCCGCCGAGCCCGACCCAAAGACTCCTGCACTTTTGTTCTCCACCTCCATGTAATTATAGCACAGGGTCCTGCTGGCGATCTAGGGGAGGGAGACTGCTGAGGATTTAAAGAGAAAGAGAGAGGGGGGGAGGACAAGAGAAGTGGTGAGAGAGGTAAAGAGAGAGACTAAGGGAGAGAAAGAGCGAGCAAGAAAGAGGATGGTAAAAGAAGGAGGGTGGTAAGGAGAGAGGGGGCAGAAGAAAGAAACAGAGTAAAAAGTGAATGGAGAAATGTGATAATGATGGTGAAAACACATCTAAGCTGAGCAGGCTAAGAGATTTTTTTTTCATTGTTTCTTCTGTATAATGGAATGATCACACATACCGTAATTACATTTTACACCTCGACAGCAAGCTGTGAATGTATCTGATTGTCCTGTCAAGTTAATCATCTGTTTGGGTACATTTTTGTTGACCAGAAATGTTAAATTAATCTGTCATATGCGCGAAACTGCCCGTTACAAGCAGAAGATTAGAACAATCCCTATAGGAAACATCAGCCATGTTCAGCTTCAGAGATGACATTACATTTGAGACGTTTAACAGATGCTCTCATCCAGAGCGACTGAGACAGCTTGCGTTCTTTTCATGGACAATGATACACGGATAAAGATAACGAGAGAGGTATTCTACAAGTTTGCCCTGAGAAATGTACGCCAATAAAATGCAGTAGTTTTGTTTTCTCTTTTGAGCATTTTTAGTCTTTGAAACTGAATGAAATATTTAAGACTTGGGACTAACTATGTTAGATCAGTGCAGGGAAACCTATTCAGTCGGTATGCTAGTGTAGGTGGGACTAACTATGTTAGATCAGTGCAGGGAAACCTATTCAGTCGGTATGCTAGAGTAGGTGGGACTAACTATGTTAGGTCAGTATGCTAGTGTAGGTGGGACTAACTATGTTAGATCAGTGCAGGGAAACCTATTCAGTCGGTATGCTAGTGTAGGTGGGAGTGAATAGTTGTATTGAACATGCATAATACTGAACACTCACAGAGCATCAATGGATCAATCACAGATGTAATGAACGCATAGAGCACAGAGGTTATGTGTATTGGGTGTGGGGGGTGCCATTCAAACCATTCCATTGCTGGGAAGTAAATTGAAGCTGAATCCACAGCTTTGTAGTTAGGCACGCACTTGATTGCGTGCACTTGTACTAGTCATTAGTTTGACTCTGTGATTTTAGTTTTAGTGCAAATAAGCCAAACATTTTGATGCATGATTAGAAAGTACTAAAGCGATAATATCCAAGAGGCTGTTAGTAGTAATTTGTAAACTGTTCAGAAATTAAATGTGAATACATTTTTTTAAAATCGCTTTATTAGTTGTTAAAAATGAGACTTGTTATAACAAAAAAACATTGAACTGGTGCTCATATTAACACCCAGGTGACCGCTGAAGTCAGAGGTCAGGAGAATGTCACCAGTTTGTTCATACATTGGGGCAAGCGTGCTTTTCCACCGAGGCCATCTGAAAAATGCTAATTGGTCAAAGTCACTGTAAATTGCCTGTGTGCAGCAACATGGTGGCCATTTTTGAAACAATGGTTTCTAAACATTACCAGGAGATTCTGGCCATGGGTTTATTGTGCCATTTCTGTGTGGTAGGACCTGTTCAAAAAAGTCACCAAATGTGTTTGAGTACTGCATGGTGGTGGGTGTTGGCAGAAGCAGTGGACTGCAAACATTTCTGGGAGACGATTCCATGACCGGGAGCTTATCCTGTCATTTCTGTGCAGTGGAATAAATTGAGCAGAAGATATTCTCTCTTCATCCTCTCCAAATGAAGCCTCGAGCCTCCTTCCTGGTTCCCCTGCATATTCATTAGCTCTGATTTTGTACCACCCTTGCCTTCCAGGGTAATTATCACAGGATCCCAGCCCAAGCCAAGCTTTCGCTCTCTCGGTCACTCCCGATAATGGATACCCACCTACATTAAGAGCTTTTGCAGAGAAAATTAATGCTTAACCTTTGTCATTTCATAGAGATAATGTCTGCACAGTTACAGGAAAGAAGGCTCTCTCATCCTTCTCTCCAACTCGTAAAACAGTACAATGAGTACGTTGGATGAAAGAGAGAGAGAGAGAAAGCGGGAGTATTCTCGCTTTTCCTCTAATCAGTCAATCCGCAGCACTTGAGGTGTCTCACTCCTAATATCGTGTGCGAAAGAATTCCGATCCCTGACAGCGCTTGTGAATGTAATATCACCGCAGCTTTGTTCTTAAGCACTTCCCATCGGGTTCTCATTAGAACTCCTCATCTGCTCCATTCGCACCTGTGTGGCCAACCGCACAGATGACTCTCTGGCCACCTGACTGCCTGACCTACTTACAGCGTGTCTGCTGCCTGTTGTCGGGCAAAGGCCTGGCTTTTTTTTTCCTTGGAGAGTCGAGTTCCATCCTTCGATAACCCTTGCCACTTCCCACGCACGTCCCCCGCCACTAATCCCCCAAGAGCATGGCGCCCCCTGTAGGCTCGGAGGAAGGAAAGATGCGACCAAACAGCAGCAATTAGCCTCTCTTGGTGTCTGCTGTCAGATCCCCCCGATAACTTGGTGCGGCGCTGTTACTGATAACCGCCCTCCAGGGAGCCTCTTGTGTAATCCAACCCCAGCTGTTTAAAAAATGAGCAAAGGGCGGGAGAACTGGCTTTCATTATCCCACAAAGCCTTGTACAGACAGACGTTACACACGCGCCTCTGTGTGTTTCCACAGAAATACTACTGAAAGTTTCACTGATAGCAGAGATAACAATGGCTCTGGAATAGCGCTGTTCTGTTTCGCGACAGTGTCTTGGAAAGAAAGAGATAAAGGGAGAGAAAATACTGTTAAAGAGCGAGAGACTGAGAGACAAAAAGCCGGGGGGGAAAAAAACAGTGAAAGAGACTTTCAGAGACAAACGAAAAAGCTGAAAAAAAGAGAGAAAGAAAAATAGATAAATAATGAAAGAGAACAGATGGAGATAAAGAATTTTCTGAACAGGGGTGACAGATTTTTTTTAAATATATATATAATTTTCATATTTTCATTCCCTTCTAAAATTAACTGAATAGTAATAAACAGCAATTCCATATATTTTTTCCAAACCACATTTACACAAAAAAAACAAATGGAAAGTTTATATGAAAACCACCTTACTCAAGCCCGCCAATACCCTCTCTAATACAAAAAAAAAAAGAAAAAAAAAAAGATAATTTACAATATATACAATTATACAGAAAAATAGGGAGAGAGACTTTTGGAAACTGAGATTTATTCAAAAACCAAACCTATCAAAAACCCATCCAATTAATGAGGAAAACCTCATATGCAATTAACCACATATTTGGCATCGTGGCAAGCTTCCACATGGGCAGTGACATGTGCTGAGAAGAAAACCCATGATTAGTTTGTGCCAGCCTATTAAGGTATTAAAGGGGGAAAGACAACATACATGTTTCATGAACATAGCTAGTGAGAGAGAGAGAGAGAGAGAGAGAGAGAGAAAGAGAGAGCTGATAGACCCACAGTTGTCTAGGCGTGGTGCTTATAGAAGAGAAGCAATAGACACCCTGGGTGCAGGGGGCAGGGTGGTAAGTTCTTACGGTCCTCACGTACTTGGGTGTTGGATACTTAGCGAGCGTCTGCTCTGGCAGTGAGAGGGGCCTCCATATGGCAGAGCAGAGCCCTTCGGAGTGCAGGATCCGTCGTTTGCATTCCGCCCGCCACAGGAAATTAGCATCGCTCACACTTGTTTAAGCTTAATAAAAATCATTTTAGAGAGAGCGGCGGGACGAGGTCGCCATCTGTCACCTGCTAACGCCACTTCCCAATGTGTTAAAGCAGTAAGGAGCAGGGCCTCTCTCTCTCTCTCTTTCTCTCTCTCTCTCTTTTTCTCACGTTATCTCTGTTCGTCGGCTCTGTGCATGAAAAAGGGAAATACAAACCAGGCTTTTTTTGCTTTCGACATACGTTTGGTTCGGATAGATTTTCATGTCAAGTTTTATTCACGCTGTGACGAACAGGCAAGGCAATCTGTAATGTATCATACATTTTTGAACATGAAAGGGTTACTAGTTTTATCAAAAATATTTTTTTATCATTACTGTGCATACATGCAGAGTCCACATTAAAGCACAGTTAGAAGAAGAGTTACTCTCCTACCATTTGGTTTCACTAGCACACATGAAAGGGCTCCACCTTTTTAAAATTGTGAGAAAGGCCCCATGGGGGCACAGAATTGCATGTGAGAGCAACAGTATAGTGTGTCTGTATGTGTCTGTGATGTCTTTTTGTGGATGCATGTGTTTGATATTTTCCGTGTGGAAGACAGAGCGAAGGTGTGCTGTGGTTGTTTGTGTATGTATTGTTTTTTTTTGCATGAGCATGTGTGTAATAGTTTTTTGATGTATGCTTGTGATTGATCATGAATGTGTTTTTGTGTGTGTTTTGTGTTGAACTGTGTGAATGTGTATGCGTGTGTCTGGCACATTCAGGTTTTCTATTCAGTCTGCTTGATTTATCATTTTTCAGTGTGATCATGTATTTAGAGTATAGGGGGTTTTAGGCATAAAATCCAGTCTAAAAATGTATTTTTAATGTGAAAAGGGAGCTTTCCAACCAACAGTGGACAAAAGCTGTCATGGGTGCTCAAGATTCTTTTTGATCACATTAGTTGATGGAAAAACCCACCTGCTGAGTATCGATTGCAACCTTGCACTCTTGGGTGTGAAGTATTGTTATGAGTGAATAACATGTGACATTTTATTCATGAACCAACACCACCCCCCCAAAAAAAACAAACAGTTTATTGTTTTAACGCCACTTATTGATATTTTTTCTTTGGCAAAACAAGATGAAGGCCAAGATTTGTTCTTACTTTAACTTAGAATTAAATGCATGTTTTTTTCCTTTAAAACACAGCTTGGTGAGATCATTTTGAGGATGGTTTATCCCAGAACTGTAAATAAGAATAATAAAAACACACTTATTTGTGAGGACAATTTTTGATTGAATCCAGGCCCTCTTGTTTAGTGCCTAGTGTTTTAGCAGCGCGTGTGTAAAGTTCATATATTTCAAATGCTGTTTATTCGGAACACAAAGAGACAAAATAAATCCACTTTGTGTTCTCACTGAGGATAAAAGACCATGAAAGAATAATTCAGTTTCAATAAGACAGCGAATGGAAAAAGGGACCAATTAAATTTGAAAGGAAGTTTGCCTTATACTGGAATTTCAGTTTATTCTCTCATGTTCTTATCCTTTAAAAATGGCAATATTCAATTGGAAGTAAACAATTGGCTTCATAATGTAGTAATAAAATTAAGTGATTTAAGCATTTCCTTTGCAACTGACAGCTTGTTCTTTTTTAAAGGTTACTGTCAATTTGACACCCGTACTCATCATATCTCCTATTATCCTAACCAGAATAAGATAAATAACTTTAAAATGCTAATCCACTCTGTTTTTAAGGGGAAAAACATTGGATACTGCCTAGTGAAAAATACTTTCATTATTAAGCATAAAATAAAAAGAACTCTCTGTATCTATCTCTCCGGCTGTGTCTGAATCAGAGCCCTATCTACTGCATCCTGTCACCTGTGTACTGTGTAATAGCAGCTTTGTACTATTTACTGTGTACTGTTTAGTACACAACGTGCAGTATGCTATTAAATATCATTCATGCTATTTTCCAAACGCACTATGGAAGTGTCGTGAGACGTCTCACTCTTGCGCTGCCATGTCAAGTGTTGTTTTTGTTATTATTGAAGGAAAAAATCAGCGAAGCTGTGCCTCATTTTTAAAATGAAGCTTCCCGTCATATTTATGCGACCAAAATATTAGCATACCTCTTGAAAAAGTATGCTCCTGAATATACTAAGCAAAACCCAGAAAGTAAATATATCATCCGAGGGTTTTAAGTATACTACATTCAGAAAAAACTTTGCATACTTAATTACTTTCTGGTCCTGTCTACTCAACAAGCATACTCAATATTATGGAAGGGTGCTGATTCAGACACAGCCTCTGTCTCTCAGCGCCCATTGTGATTTTAGCTTCATATATTCACTATGTGTGTGTGTACATTTGGCCACACATACCAGTGAAAGGTTTGGAATAGGGATGCACCGATACCATTTTTTTCAGACCGAGTACGAGTACGAGTACTCACTTTTGAGTACTCGCCGATACCGATACCATTTTTTGTGTGTTTTTTTAAGTATGAGTACTTTATAATAATACTGTATAATAATACCACAATAATGAGACGGCTGATTTTGAAGATACTGTGTTTATTTTCTCCTGTTGATGGAGCACAGTCTATCAATTTACTGATTATTTAAATCAAATGAGGTCCAATAAAAATAAATAAATAAACATAAATAATAACCAAAATAAAACTGTACAGTCTTTTGTGCATCATTCTATTTATACTGGAACGTCAAAGTATAAGTGACCCCTAACCCTTACCACTAATATACATGGTCAACTTAACAGGGGGCTGACTGTAAAAAAACAATTGTGAAATAGGCCTACATACATTATAGGCTAACCTACTGTACTGACATGGAACAGCCTGTGTGCTATCTAAAGACTAGGTCTAATGCTGCTTATTGGCATAATGTCCTTTTCAACCATCAACCTCAGAGAGTCCTACTGAATTGACTAGCCTATATGAACTGCTGACTACCGCACCGCAGTAGCCTACATAATTGTCAACCGAATCAGTTACTCTCTGCATAGGCTACGGGCTACTCAAATAGTTTGCAACAAATGGCGGGGGTATTAGTAAAATAATATAGCCCGGTCAACTGTTTTTTGGTACAGTTTCACATTTAAAAAATATAGCCTGCAATCATGATCGGAACCTGTAGCCTACCTACTGGCATCTGACGTCCACCCAACGTAACGTTACCGAAAGCAAAACGGTTCAAGCATTTCTAATCAAAATCGCATAGGCTACTGTAGGCTATATTGTACATTTTCCATGTAGGCCTATTCTGTAACTATCAAACTAAGAGTTAATAAAAGTCTGCCCGTTATTAAACCATTTCAAATCTGTAATAATGATATTGATTAAATTAAGCACATTCGTGTTTTCTTTTGTATCGAAATAGCACAATAAATGTAGGCTATTTTAAGAAGGCCTAATATGCTATAACCATGTTTTATAGGCTACACAAATATAACCAATATGTGGCTATACGTTTGTTTCTTCTTTACACTTGAAATTCAGTAAGAAGTCTAGCTAAAGCCCTTTTCTTTATTTGTTGTCAGGTAATTTGAGTCTAGATCACGCACTGCGTGAATGATTGCTATTTTAATCTGAACCGCTATTTTAATCAAGTAGCCTACTGACGAACTGGGTGATTAATAGCACTATGCTACATCAGTGCACCTAGCTCAACCCTTTGTATAAGGGCTCCCCCCATACATGACTGAACATCGACATTCAATTTGGGAGAAAAGAATCATCTGCTTTAAAAAAAAAGTATGGCCCTTGTCACCCTTTTGACAACTTTACCATTTGAAAACGCAATGTTTTACAATAGGTTACTTACCACGAAATGGTCAGAACTTGAGAACACACAAATTGTCATATATTTCCGTAGTTTCTAATCCATATTTAAAACGCTCACTGGAGCGACCATAAACCTAATCCATAAAACTATATAACTACAAGGAAAAAATACAAAAAGTTCATACGAGGTTTATAGGAAAAGTTCGCATTTCAGGTGGTAGGCTACATTAACTTCGCCCTCGCGTGGAGACCTTAAACCATGATTACGTTTCACACAAAAACTGCCGTTGAAACAAGATCGCAGATTATTCAGTTAATTGTTTCATTTGAAATCTTATCGATTAAATTCTTATTAGCAATTAATCGATAGTCGATTAACTGTTAACATCCCTAGTGAGCACGCAGGTCAGGATTAGGTGTTGCTAAGGTGATAGCATTAGCGTGCGGACGTTTGAACGTTGGTATCGGTTTTGGAGTATCGGTACATTTTTTCGAGTACGAGTACGAGTACATGAGCATGGTATCGGCCCCGATACCGATACTGGTATCGGTATCGGTGCATCCCTAGTTTGGAAGAAAGACACTTATGTTGAAAAGTTACATACACACACTTACTAACTGTATGACATATGGTGGTGGATCTTTATTGTTCTGGGCTAGTGTATGGATCTTAGGGCTCTTGTTAAGGTCAATTAAATCAAGAACTGTAAACAGTACCCACCCCTCTCCTTCCCCTGCAACACTCACAGAAATCTAATGATACCTGGCCACAAAAGGATCATGCCACAAGTAAATTATTCCAAGCATACCTCAAAATCAACTGAAAAATGATTACCTGGCCACAAAATTACATGAGTGTGTGATTATGGTAATCCGACCAAAAGTCTTTGAGAGGACAAAAGGCAGATTGAGAGATCTAGAGGATTTTGAAAGACTCTGTAGGGAAGAATGGTCAAAATGGTCAAATCCCCCCCTATATGTTCAATAATATCATAAAACACAATATAAGTCCATCAAAATAGAATTATTCGTACTGAAAACAAGAGTGCCAATACTTTTGACACGTATCTTTCTGCAAAATATAAATGGTTTGTTACTTTGTCTCTATGCAATCATTTTAACATGAAATTGTTTCCAATTTATACATAATATAGATAATTACCTGTGTTGTTTATTTTATGCAACCTCTTTTGCTCATTTATATAAAGGGTGCCAATATTTTTGGAGCTCACTGTATTATTATTATTATTATTTTTGTCATTATTATTAATAAATAAAGAGCTGATAGACCCACAGATACTAAGAATAGAAAGAGGAGAGAGATTTTCATGGAGTTTCCCTCCTCCCTCTTTCCAAAACACACTCAACCCCTCCCCCCACAAACACAGCAGCTGCCAGGAGGTGCGAGGAGCAGCGAGTCTAGTTTACAGATAGATCTGTGCAGGCCGCTGGCTAGGCAGGGAGCCGGGGACGCCAGTGTGATCAATATGGATGCCGGTGTCCGTATTGATTCTGATCCTGCAAGGCTCGTCTCTCTCCGTACCCCCCGCTTTCCCCCTCAGCCTCGGCCTTTATCCTGAGGATGAACACGCTGCAGAGGTGGGAGTCCAAGACTCCATTAAAACTGATGGGGATGGGTGGGAGTGTTCGGAGGAGGGAGGAAAAAAACAGGCTGGATATGACGCGCTGGACGGACGCCAAAAGTCACAGCAGACAGTTTCTAGACTGCTTTCATTGGGGGGGCATGAAGAGATATTGGTGGGGCACAAAAGAAGGACGAAGTACCGGGGGGTCTAGGGGTCCTCCCCCAGAAAAATGTGAGCCTTTTAAAACTAATTTCCTGCATCTCCACAACCTCACACATTTTAATTTATATTTTAGCCATACTCCCCCTCTTTGTTATGCCTGAGACGCTGGGGGGCTTGCCTCTATTGATGGCTGCCATTTCGCCGTGAGAGTGATAGAGAACGTAAGAGAGAGAGACAAACAGATATGACAGTGTATTTTAATATATGTGAAGTATTCCAAAGTTTGAGGAAAATATAGCAGTAGGCTAGCTAACACACACACACGAATGTGTGTGTGCTAATGCAATGCTGCAGATGTTTTGCAGAATCGCGGCTATAACAACTAGGCTAGATGTTACATGTACATCAATCTATTTAAAATCAAATCCCCCACTATCCTCAACTCACTGAGTAAGCTAGGCTAGCGAATATTAGCTATAACCTAAGCAATGCGGAACAGTTACAGTTATCAAGAAGAGACAGCACAAAAACTGACCTATTTCTCTTTCGCTGTGTCTCCATATTTTATATGGCCAAACCAACCAATCAGATATTATCGAAATATATTATTTCGATGTAGTATTTTTATGATTGTCCGAATCGTCTGTAGCTCTAATAGCCTGCTGACGGCACTACGGGCACTGACTTCATATTGTCGGATACAAATTTTTCTGGATTTGGCTTTGGGGGGGCAGGCGGAGCATTTGCCCCCCCCCCTAGACACGGCCCTGCTGAGAGGGAGAGCGCTGATTGGCTGGAGCGAGTTCGCTCAGGCACACGACGATGCTCGATTTCTACATGGGCGCAACTCGAGATGGAAATCTGTCCATTCTGTGTCTTCCCCTTCTCAGCTCCCCATGTACTCTACTGCAGATTTACAACATAATTCTGTTATTTATTAATCCAGTGGTCTGGAGCAACATAAATCACATTAATGAGATTCAACAAATTTCACTCATTTGCATAAGTTTATTATGCATTGCGAGATTTTAGGCTGATCAAAACTGCAGTGCAACTAGACTGCCTCTTACTGAATGAACATACGAGCACCATAATTATCAACCAGAGAAGGAACGTCTATTACAACACGCCACAAGAAACATTGTGCAGATTGTCAGTTTAGCGTCGCTTTCTTAATACCAGTTCACGTCATTCAGCTTTAGCGATGATCAGTGGGATCCTTTCTCGCTGATTTATTTCCTAAACGACCTGGCAGCCTTGCTGACGGACGTGAGATGGGGAGGGCGTGCGAGGCCCGGACCGTTTGCGATCCAGCAAGCACATCTCTCAAACGAAGCGTGCGCCTGTGCCCACAGGCATCTGTGCAGCAAGAGTCGGTGTTTGCGGGTTTCCTCTCGTCGTCTTCCGTTATAAAGCGCAGCAGCTTGTGGGTTTCAACAGTGCCGGGCCCCACTCCCACACGACGCCGGCGTTTATCATTAAGTGCCACTTATTCAGACTGCATTACCGCAGCTCTTAGATTGCATGCATGTTTCATTACACTTGGAGACAAACCAACAGGAATGGCAATTTCAGAAGAAAAAAAAAAAAAACACATTCTTATTTGTGTTTTATTATCATTTGCTTGTTTTTTTTTTTTTACTTCCATGGGTGGGCTCTGGCTTTGATTGAATGGGGTTCATTTATATTTGTCAGATGGTACAGGGGTTAGACTGTATGCGATCACCCCCGCTGACTGTCTCCTGCGTCCTTGCACACGTCGCCGCTGGCACAAGGTTCCTGTCTGACTTCACAATCAGCAGGTGAGGAGGCTCCTCTGCTCTTTTTCAGCAAAGATCCTCAACCAAAGGCCCTAGAAGCTCTCAGTCTTATGGTCAGAGGGCATGATAGACATCTCCTGCCAGCCACAGTTAGACCTCTTCCTACCAACCTTTTTCTCTCTCTGTCAACCTCTGTCTTCTCTCTTTCCCTCCCTCTCCGTCTTTCTCCTTGCATTTGTTACTGAGACAAAAGGAGACAGGGTGCCCATGTGAATAAATTGAGACAAATTTCTCCAAGCTGCAGGCCTGTGTAACGTGTTCCAAAATGAGCCGGCTGGCCGCACCATTAGATTGATTGGCCTGATCCTCGAGGAGACTGACCCCTGACCTCTGACCTTAGAGGTGCCGAGGTTCAATCCATAGTGCAGTGATGGTTAACATTTCCAAAGAAGTGGAATTCAGACCCTCTTTTTTGTATGTTACATGCATTCAGGTGCCAAATATCAAAGCCCGGCCTTGGCAGGTTTTCCCAACACTTCACACATCAGCCTGTCAGCCACAGATGGAATTGTATCTGTTTGATGAGATGAGAAGAGGAGGAAGAAGAAGAACAGGAAAGGGCCAGAATACTCATCCTGAACTTACGCGTGATATTATGGACAGACTTTGAAAGAAGGATTTTTTTTTTCGTTTTAGAGAAATTCTGTTATCCCTCTTGCATCAGTCAGAATGTTTTACGTTGTGTTCTCTGGCGTCATTGAGATTCTGAATAACCACAATACAATCATATGCCACCAGTAGTTCTGAGGTTCTGAATGACCACAATACAATCATATGCCACCTGTAGGTTCTGAGGTTTTAAATGACCACAATACAGTCATATGCCACCAGTAGGTTCTGAGGTTTTGAATTACCACAATACAATCATATGCCACCAGTAGGTTTTGAGGTTCTGAATTACCACAATACAATCATATGCCACCAGTAGGTTTTGAGGTTCTGAATTACCACAATACAATCATATGCCACCAGTAGGTTCTGAGGTTTTGAATTACCACAATACAATCATATGCCACCAGTAGGTTTTGAGGTTCTGAATTACCACAATACAATCATATGCCACCAGTAGGTTTTGAGGTTCTGAATTACCACGATACAATCATATGCCACCAGTAGCCATTGGTGGAAAGTCCAGGTGTCAGAAAGTAAAAGTCCTGCTTTTTTCTCCAGCCATGAATTCAGCCAGCTGATTTCACTGATTAGTTTTACCTTCTAGCTGAATAATTGTGCCAATTAGCAAAAGCAGGTGATTTGACCAATACTGGGGAGCAGTATTGCTTTTCTGAACCTGGATTTTCCTCCTTTGCCAGTAGCTGATGCTGTGCAGCCACAACGTCCCGTCTTCAGATGGCATGTGGGAGTCTACTTCAAGTATTTAGTTTTATAATGTCTTCAACATGCCTTGGTCAAATTAATTAACATAACAGCTTTTACTATACCTAAAATAACAGCAAAAAAGTTTATAATTACTTATCACCACCATATACTAAAACACTCTGTAGCCTTTGTCAGGAACATGCTTTAATGACAAGGTTTATATTGACACATTCAGCTTTTTTTCTTCTGTTTGTGGAACCACAGCAATGTAATAGAGTATATTGCAAGATCAGTAGTAGAGGCAGTCATTTTCATATTTGCCTGTATCTTAGTCACATGTTTTATTTCGGGATATATTTCACATATTTTGTTTCGGCAGAGGCATGTCTTGGTTTACCTGTTACTTGATGGAGCACAAGATTTTAACAAATACCCTTAAATGATTGTTAGTACATAATACAATTCTTGCAATGTGTATTGTGTGTTCTTCAGGCCTCTTGGCTAGCCCTCAGAGAAAGGCCTGCTTACGTATCACCCTAATCCCATAAAAAAAAATGGGGGGGGGGGGGTATCTTTATTTGTTAATGCACTTTAAACACGTAAGGGTGTTCCTCCGGCTTGGGGAATGAGAAAAGAACTTGAATTAGCAATAAAAAATCCTTTGCTTGGAATTGGTTCCTGAATTATTGTAATTGCTTTATGTTGTCGATTGAGGTTTCCTTCTCAGCACTGCATCGCTGTCATTGCATACCCTTAGGGCCCGCTCCTTAGCATTTATGGAGGAAGTGATCAGTGTTTTCATTGGTTTAAATAAAGCTGATCCAGTGCTGGTTGTGCTATTGACAAAATGCACATTAACATGTTTGTTCAGGGCTCTTGAACATTGAACATTGTTCAATTATTTAATTTTCATAGAAGGTTGCCTAATGCAGTGTGACATCACATAAACAAAAAAACAAAAAAAAACAGACACTTGTAATCTGTTGGCTAATGGTAATACCTTTCTCAAGGATGCATTTACTCACTTGGGGCTTGAACCCAAAAACCCCACGATTTCAGATCCAGGGCCCTGTCTGCAGTCATTGCAGGCATACACTACCAGCACCTCCTGTGAGGTGTTAGAGGAAAGAGCGGTGTAGTACACCTCCAAGGTCATGTTTCAGAATGCAGAGAGAGAGAGAGAGAGAGAGAGAGAGATGAGAAAAGACAGAGTGAGAGAGCGGGAGACAAACGGGGAGATAAAAGAGAGGGATAGAGAGAAGAGGTAAGTAGAGAGAGAAAAAGGAAAGACAGAAGCAGAACCATAGACACGATTGCCTGAGCCTTACACTATTGAAAGGGTTAGCTCTGATTGAGCTCTCTCTATATCTCCATCTGCCTCTCTTTTTTTCTCTCGGCACACTCGCTCTTTTTGTGTCGCTCACATTTTCTTTTGTAATGGTGGAGGAACGGGTGTCTACAGACAGTCGTCTGTGTTTTATGCACCAAGGGCCATGTGAAGATGTTGTCGTTGGCATATGTTGTGCGTGCGCTGTTAGTGGCGTCCCTCAGAAAAGAAGCAGTCCTCATATGTCTCTCAGTGAGCTGAACCTGCCGTCTAGCAAACGCTACAAAAAAACAAGCTTAATGCCTGAAAGGCAAAGGTCACTGAAAGAGAGGATGTTTCTTTTTTTCTTATAAAAAAGGAAAAGGCAATCATATCTCCCCGATCGACCCCCTCCCCCTGCTTTCTTGCACCCCCACCATCCCCCTCCCCAGCCCCCACCCCAATCTCCAGAAATGCCACCGACTCTATTCTAGGACTTTTCAATTTAGAGGGAAATTGGTTCCTTACTTAAATATTAATTCATCCCAGTGATTCTAAATCCAGTTTTCTAATCTTCTTCTCATTAAAATTGCATTATGTGGCATGCTTTATTTGAATATGGCTAAATCAGAAGATTTTACATTGCACCCACCCCGGAATCGGCCACGGGACGTCCAAAAACAGCACCAGGGAAGCCCCCATCCTCCAATTAGATACCCCCTAATTCTCTGCTCTGTTTTAAAAGACCTCACACAAAAACGGGGAGGACAGGAGGGCACTGGAGAAAAAGGGCTTTGTCAAGAGTTCGGGCCCGGCCTCCGAACAGTAACTGATGAATGATTGTTACGTTTTATAGGAGCAAGTCGAGCGAGGAACAACGTTGATACAGGCAGATGGAGAAAATGGCTTTTCGTGTGTCAGTAAACACAATTTAAGAGATTGACCTGCAGTTCCCCGGGAGTTAGTGAGCCAGAAGTTTTCCGAAGCCAGGAAGTGAACTCTGGAGTAAATTATTTTTTATTTCCTATTAATAATACCTCTCTGTCCTAAATATACCCGGAGTGGGTACCTTTCTTCCGAGCGCTTTTTGTTATAACCACCCAGAAGGATTTTAAAACCAAGCTCTCTTCCTGTTTTCAAAGGCACATTTACACAGGCCCTTTAGGGCTGTTTGACCTGAATAAAAAAGTGAGATAAGCCAATATATAATAAAAATAAAATACAAAGTGTAAGGAATGTGGTTTCAAAAAGTGTGCGAAATAGAAAAAGCCATGCATATGTATGCTGTACTTTAGAGCACAGCATGCGTGCAATAGATATTATTTTAGAGGATATCCTAGTTATCCTGGGATAATGATTAATAAAGTGACAGTGATTGGTACATTTTGCGATATGTTCTGTTAATATTCATTCGACACCCCAGTGATGAAAGGCACCCTAATGACGTCTGTGGTGTAATGCTGGTGCTTTATCATTTGTAAAGATGAAAAACATCTCAAAACTGAGTGGCTCCGTCAGTCAAAGGGCTCAGGCTGGACTCACAGGACTGAGCCAGGGCTATATCATTAGCTCATATCTAAGCCATAGCAGTGGAACACAATTATTTTAGTTCCTCCAGGGGTTGGTTATAGATTTTTTTGGGAATGTTTTTTCAAAATTCTAAGTCATTGTTTTAGAACTCTATTGCTTTCAATTGACCGTAAAATATTGACAAATCCCTTCCACCTTTGCGACAGTTGCCATGTATGAGAGCTGACAGCATCCGTTTGAGTGAATTACCACAAGAAATCACAGATGGTTTTTGAAAGTCAGATATCTTCAAAAAGTACACGGCATGGTGTGCAGTTTCTATGGAGGGTTACACAAATAACTAACTTGGTCACTTATAACTGCAAAAACAAGTAGTGATTGTTACATTAACATGTCCAGTTATGATCTTATACCTTAAAGGGGTTAAGTTGGCATGGATACCTCAGATTGCCACTAGCTCTACCCTCTACAATCAGTGTTGGCTCTCATGTAGTACTGCGTGTCCTGTGATATGGAAAATAGTCACTGGCTGGTGAGCGGGAGGCAGAAAAAGTGCTCCTTGCACGGTGTGTACAATGTGACGTAGAAGGCATACATTGGAGATGTATGGGATAATAAAAAAATGTAAAGGAAACAATAAATAAATAACTAAGTAAATAAACATGAAGAGACATAGTAGTATCCATCCTCTCCTTTCGATTAACTTTCTTTATTTTAGCAGAAATGTTGTCTAGTTTAGTTTTCATATTCCAGTAGTCATACTTGTGTGTGTGTGGTGGGGGGTGGGGAGGGGTTATTTACAGATTTTTCAAAAGTACTCATTCAGACCAAAGGTGAGTTGTGTATGTGTTGCTGTGCTTATGATAGTTCAGGTGAAAGCAGGCCTGAATCAGTAATAGGAAGGTGTGACGTGCTCAGGGAGGGAATCGAAATTGAAATGGAGACGAGGGCAGATTCCGGGCAGCTTTTGTGTTCTAGGTCCCCAGTGATGCAACCCAACTCGAGGCAGGAGAGCTTTATCAGAAGTGCAGCAACTCTCTCTTTCTCTCTCTCTCTCTCTGTCTCTCTCAACCATGCTCCAGAACACCTGTCTATCTATTCTATAATAGAGTTCCACCTCGCCCCCGCCCCCCCTCTGAGCTATTCGTGTTATGATTAAAAATAGCACCTTCTAGACTGTCTGCTATTTCACCATGACTGAGAGTGTGGGGAGTGCTGACAGTCACACGCTTTTTCATTTTGGTGTTGTACCCCCTGGTTCATGTGAATATCAACCCATGAAGCTTTGCCTGTGTACCCCTACTGATTATCAACCCATGACACTTTGCCTGTGTACCCCTACTGATTATCAACCCATGAAGCTTTGCCTGTGTACCCCTACTGATTATCAACCCATGACGCTTTGCCTGTGTACCCCTACTGATTATCAACCCATGAAGCTTTGCCTGTGTACCCCTACTGATTATCAACCCATGAAGCTTTGCCTGTGTACCCCTACTGATTATCAACCCATGAAGCTTTGCCTATGTACCTCTACTGATTATCAACCCATGACGCTTTGCCTGTGTACCCCTACTGATTATCAACCCATGAAGCTTTGCCTGTGTACCACTACTGATTATCAACCCATGAAGCTTTGCCTGTGTACCACTACTGATTATCAACCCATGAAGCTTTGCCTGTGTACCCCTACTGATTATCAACCCATGAAGCTTTGCCTGTGTACCCCTACTGATTATCAACCCATGACGCTTTGCCTGTGTACCCCTACTGATTATCAACCCATGAAGCTTTGCCTGTGTACCCCTACTGATTATCAACCCATGAAGCTTTGCCTGTGTACCACTACTGATTATCAACCCATGAAGCTTTGCCTGTGTACCACTACTGATTATCAACCCATGAAGCTTTGCCTGTGTACCCCTACTGATTATCAACCCATGAAGCTTTGCCTGTGTACCCCTACTGATTATTAACCCATGAAGCTTTGCCTCTGTACCCCTACTGATTGTCAACCCATGACGCTTTGCCTGTGTACCCCTACTGATTATCAACCCATGACGCTTTCCCTGTGTACCCCTACTGATTATTAACCCATGAAGCTTTGCCTGTGTACCCCTACTGATTGTCAACCCATGACGCTTTGCCTGTGTACCCCTACTGATTATCAACCCATGACGCTTTGCCTGTGTACCCCTACTGATTATCAACCCATGAAGCTTTGCCAGTGTACCCCTACTGATTATCAACCCATGAAGCTTTGCCTATCTACCCCTACTGATTATCAACCCATGACGCTTTCCCTGTGTACCCCTACTGATTATCAACCCATGAAGCTTTGCCAGTGTACCCCTACTGATTATCAACCCATGAAGCTTTGCCTATCTACCCCTACTGATTATCAACCCATGAAGCTTTGCCTGTGTACCCCTGGTTAATTTGATTATCAACCCATAAAGCTTTGCATGTATACCCCCTGTTTTATCTGATTATCAGCTTTGCATAGAGCATCCTCCCTCCCCCCAGAAACCATTCCTGTCTATAGAGGGGAGTAAGAGCAGTGTTATCTCTCAGAAAGCTGTTTCCCCCTCCCACGATCCTCTCCTACACCTCCTTCAGAGAACATGCTCCTCCCCCTGGTTTTACATAGGCTTGTTGTGGGGGGAGGGCTCTGGGATAATGGCTCACTTTTCAGCAGCAGGTTCTGCTGACCCTTCTACAAATGGTTGCCATGGAGTCTGTGGCTGTTTACACCCATGGCTCAGCAACATCTCAATGCACGCATGCGTTAAAATCAAACTGTGAACATGCCTACCATGTTTGTCTCCCTGAAAAACCAAAACTGCTCTGGGGTGGCTTTCCAAAAGCATGTCGTAGCGATAAGTATGTCGTGAAATGTGTCGTGAAGATATACTTGCCATTCACAACGCTTTCCTGAATGTGCTTGTAACTCAAAGAGATTGTGAAATGTGTTGTGAGTTCAAGACAACATTGGACTAGTCGTGAAATCTCAACAGTGTCTTCAGATGCAGCACTACGTGCAAGTGTCACCTCTGCAGACAGAGGCCGCTAATCTATGCGATAGATAGATACATAGATACAGGGGGTGGACAAAATATCAGAAAAATGGCTTTAACTTTGAAGCATCTAAACCACAATTACAAAAGCATCTACACAGGTGATTCCTGTTAATTTGAATGCTAATTAGCAGCATGTGTCTGCTTAAAAAAGGTCTAATCAGCAGCACTTTGCTAGGAAAGTTTCCAAAGCAAGATGTGGATACTAACAGAATTCCAAAGGGGCCAAATAGTTGGTGCCCGAATTGTAGGTGTGTCGGTCACAAAAACGACAAAATGTTTTAAGGTGGCAAGGGGAACAGTGTCAAAAATTCTGACAACATGTGCCCAACACCAAAAAACAGCACCAACAAAAAAAAAACTGTTGCCGCAAGTCAAAGCTCTCCGACAGGGACAGGATAGGATAGTTGCTAATAAACACAGAAGTACAGCTCAAAAAATCACCGCAGATCTGAATCAATCCATATCTGAAACAGTCTCTACAAAAAGTATGTTGTGAGCTTCACAAAGCTGGCATTTATGGCAGGGCCGCCATTCGGAAACCATTAAGAAACACAAAACCTGGACTCCTGAGCAATGGAGAAAAGTGATATGATCTGATGAGTCATCTTTTACTCTTTTTAATACATCTGGATGGGTTTATGTTTGGAGAAAGCCTAAGGAGGCATTCAATCCACAATGTCTGTTGTCAACTGTTAAGTATGGTGGTGGTTCTGTAATGGTATGGGCAGCCATTTCATGGGACTCATTGGGTCCAATGACTGCTCTCCATGGACGTGTAACAGGCAAACAATATGAAACCATTTTACAAGACCAGGTGCACTGCTCCCTCATGATGTCCCCATATTCCAACATAATAATGCCCCCATACACACTACTAAAAACATAAAAAGATGGTTCCAAGAACATGAGGATGACGTAAAATGCCTTCTGTGGTCTGCACAATCACCAGATCTAAACATAATTTAACCTTTATGACAATTTCTGGAGCGCAGAGTGCAAACTATATTTCCACCTCCTTCATCTTCAAAGAAATTGTCATGGATCGCGCCTTCCTTCCCTTATCTCCGGGCTTAGTATTCCTTTTTTCCGTTTACCTGTAAATCTATCAGATTTTTCTATGTTCCGCTAAGGGTTTTGCTTTCGCCTGTGATTAGTGAGTTCACCTGTCCTGCATTTCCGCTCACTATTTATACCCCGCTTCCTCCTTTTCTCGTCGCTTCCATGTTAATTCATGTAACATTCTAGCCAGTAAAGGTATAGGAGTTGTGCGTGCTATCGACCGCTTTGCTTCTTTCGCGCTTCTTGTTAGCAGTACAATTTAGAAAAAGTAAAAGTTATTTCAGAGCAGAGGTTTTGGTTTTTTTGTTTCCCACTCAAATCTACGAGTGCCCTAAGATTTATAGTTTTTACATTTTTCTCCTTCTTTTATTTTTGTTCACTCCACTACGAGAGTTAGCTAAGCGTAACTGCTTATTTTTTTGTTTTGCTCGGATATTGAGTTTCTCACTTTCTATCGCAAGGTTATTTGTGTTCTCCTTATTTTCCCCATCCACTACGGATATTGTTAGTTTTAGTGGTGTTCGTTAGAACACTTTTCGAGTCCTCATCTGTCGCACCTGAACCTCCAATATTTCCTCCGTATCTCTGGGCATAGAGATCCCCTCCAGAACTGGAGAGTGTACTTTTTGAACAATGGGACAATATCCCACTACAAACAGTTCAGAAATTGTATGCCAGCATTCCTAGAAGGATTGAAACTGTTTTGAAGTCAAAGGATGGGCCTACTCGTTAGTAGTTACTAGATATACAGTTTTTGTAGGTGTTTCCGATATTTTCTCTTCCCCCTGTAAATAGATAGATAGATAGATCAATAATAATAATAATAATAATAATAATAATAATAGTAATAGTAGGTCGTCTAGAGCACAAAGCTGGATAAAAATATCCTGGCTTACTTAAGCCTGGTTTCAGTTAGCCAGGTTAGACAGCGTAGATAAATTCCATTTCACAAAGCTAGATTGCAGCTCAAGAGTTGAAGCTAATTCAAGCCTGATGAAAGCCAGGTTTGAGGAATGAAGTTACGTGTGCGACTGTGCGTTCATGAACTATTTAAACAGCTTGAGTAAGTGAATGTCAATTTAAACATTCAAGTAAATTGGCAAAATAATGTACAGTGTCGTTTACAGCTGGGGAACAGGAACTCATTATGCAGTTTTATGAAGATTAAGTCTATAATGACAAAAAAGGCAACGCCACAGTAATTAATAAAGTGAGAAGAGCAGCCTGAGAATTGATTGCTGAGCGCATAAATGTGTACGATAGTCCTATTGCGCAATGTGCCTTGCATCACCTCAATTAAAAAAAAAGTATTTTAATAGTAGGCTACTTTTTGTTGTGTCGCTATTTAGAAGCAATCGCAGTGGGACAAAAAGCACTGGAATACAAATCAAAATGTTGGTAAAGATGCAATCAGAGTTGCAGATCATCTATAGAAATGATGAATTGATGACCATATAGCCCAATAGCGGTGGTAAAACGAACAATGCAAAAATGTATTGTATCGGTTAAAGGTTAGTGCGTAGGCTACATAAAATTATTCTGACAGTGCATGTATGAAAACCATTTGGCTACCTGTACATTGATGATCTGGAACTATTAAAAAAAAACTATTGAATAGGGTACCTACAATTCTGTAAAAAACCTTCCTTGGTGTGCAGTTTGTTATAAATGTTATAAAAACATTTAGGAGTGCCACTTGCCAAAAAACGCAACTTAATGCACACGGTTTGTAGTACTCTAATGGATTGCAATGTATTTAATTTGCGACACCGGCCTCTAGCGTATTGCAAATCAAGATGATTCCCTCCCTGTAAAATCTTTTGCGTTCATAACTGCCTGCAGATCCAGGTCTGAAACTAAGCCAGCGGTCTGTCTGAGTCGGTGTCACTGAAACACCGGCTGCAAATAAGTCAAGCTTGAACCACGTTAGCCTGCTCCCGACCAGGCTAGCCCCAACGCATATGTTGCCTTAGCGACATAACTGCCATCTAGTCAAGCTTGCTCGAGTTATCTGAGAACCTATCCAGACTTACTAAAATAAGCCAGGTTTACAGCTTATTCGTGCTTCATGAAATACCCTCTTGTTGGAATCAATTATTCCATCACAGGGTTTATAAAAACGTATTGTGACCTGCGCTGACATGTACATTGTACATACACAATAGGCAAAATAATTAAAATAAATAAATGGATCCTATCAGTTTGCCAAAGGCGTCATATAGTTAAGATAATATTTGAGTATTTTGTTATTCTTTCCTTTCGTTGCTTGTGTAGCGAACGTCAGGAGGAGAGGCCACAGCGGTAACCACTGTGCCAATGATGAATTTGCAGTTAGCGGAGGAGTTAGGCTGCCTCATGTGCCTGATCGCTACACTTGTTTGTTTTTGGTTATTTATTTATTTTAAAAAAATTCTCGCTCTTCTCTTTATCTCGGCCTTATTTTATGTTAGTTAGGTCTGATCTGATTTAAAACAAAAAGCAATGAAAACAAAATACTCTAAGATGATCATAAATATACGATGCTTTTGGGAAAGTGGCTGTTAACGATGTGTGATGCTTTCTGTTGTGTGACTCGGTTTTTCTTACATCGACTGTGTTAGTCAAAGTTTGTTGTGAAAGTGTGTCTTGAAATATTCACTCCACGATATCCTTTGGGAAAGAGTCATGAAGATTTCAAGACTTTCAAAGATTTCAAAGATTGTGAAGTGTGTTGTGAATACTGAAGACACATCAGAATCTGGAAAGCCACTCCTGTGTAGTTGATTGAGCTGGTGCGGAAAATGTGTACAAACTTAATACATGTTTAGATGGAGCATTGCGGTGATGCAATGTGCCACACTGCTTCCTGTGAAAGCACCATTGCTTACTGAACTGAAACTTCCTGTTGGTATAGATTTATGTTCTGCTCTACTTCCTGTGTGATATGTTTGTTGCACAGCCATGTGTATGTGGCTTGTATGTTACATTTGTGTATGTGTGCTCAGACAGTGCATGTGGTTTGTATGTTGCAGTAGCGTGTGTGTGCTTTGTATGATCAGACAGTGTGTGTGGTTTGTATGTTGCAGTAGCGTGTGTGTGCTTTGTGTGATCAGACAGTGTGTGTGGTTTGTATGTTGCAGTAGCGTGTGTGTGTGCTTTGTGTGATCAGACAGTGTGTGTGGTTTGTATGTTGCAGTAGCGTGTGTGTGCTTTGTGTGATCAGACAGTGTGTGTGGTTTGTATGTTGCAGTAGTGTGTGTGTGCTTTGTGTGATCAGACAGTGTGTGTGGTTTGTATGTTGCAGTCGCGTGGGTTCTTAGATACGATTGTGTTAGATGTGCTATGAAACTGAATGCATTTAAAATTCTGTATAGGTTAATGTAGTTTTGGTGTCACTGAGCGATGAGCAGAGTTAGATTTTGTGTATGTGGTTTTTATATTACAGAAGTGTATGTGTGCTTTCTGTGTTCAGACCGTGTATGTGGTTTGTATGTTACAGTAGTGTATGTGTGCTTTCTGTGTTCAGACCGTGTATGTGGTTTGTATGTTACAGTAGCGTATGTGTGCTTTGTGTGCTCAGACAGTGTGTGTGGTTTGTATGTTGCAGTAGCGTGTGTTCCTATACACGAGCGTGTTAGATGTGCTATAAAACTGAGTGCTTTTTAAATTCTGCTTAGGTTAATGTAGTTTTGTTGTCACTGAGCTATGAGCAGAGATAGCTTTTTGAATTGGTAGGTGCAGCCATGACTCATGTTTGTGTGTGCACAGATGGTGGTGCTGTCTGAGTATCCTGTGGGGGTGCAGTGTTTCTTTTCATGCAGCTGTATTCTCTGTAGCCACAGAGCAGCTTTGCATTCATACTGTGTGCTTGCTGTGATGGGTGCAGCCTGTGTGGAGGTAAAGCGAGTTCTGAGGGCATACTTTCTGTGCTGAGAAGATTTACAATGCTTATGCTATGTTGCTGTGATTCCAAGTGAATCTCATGGGCAAATATGTTGCCTTTGTGTATTATCCCAGTGGTGTCTTGACTCTGGATGGTTTGTCTTGGTCCCTGTCCCATGCATCGGTTACAGCCATGGTCCCGATTGTGCCATGGTCCCTGGTGGTGTTTATCTGTTGTGTATCTTGGTTCTGACTGCGTATCTGGGTCCAGGTATGTGATCTACTTCTGACCTTGTGCCATGGGCCCTGTGATGTGTAAGATTCTCCATGAAGCAGTGAAGTGATGGTCCCCAGAAAAAGAGATTGTGACAGAAGTGATAGAAAGTGGAGTTGTGCTACATTGGTGGCTGGAGATTGGTTCGGATGTTGTTCACACACCCAGAAAATGTGTGAAGCCTACTGAGATATTGTTATTCTACTGCTTTACTAGCAAATTAGTACTCTTAGACTGCATGTGAAACGCATCACACTCAGTGGCAGTCAAATTAAAAGGAGATGAACTTTCTTGTGCATTTTTAATACTAATTTAAGTACAATGCTAACAAGCTTTTTAAAATGTTGGTTTGTCTTTTAAAAATTCTGACCCCTCTTGACCTACAGCGTTGATATATTCAACGCTCCTTAAAGCAAAGCAATTTGGTCTGATGCGCTAGAACATTTGAATAAATGTACTACATTATGTATTAAAGTGAAAATAATTGTCTGCTTAAAAAAAAACAACAGCATTTGAATATTTATCAAAAATTTGCCAGTTTTATTCATGAGTCATTAGGCATTTTATTAATCATGTTAGATATTTCAGTGATTTTCTTTTTAGCTTCATCATACAAACATTTGAAAAATTTTTCAGGTTAATTTTGGAACATTATTCAAACATTGTGAATCTAACCATACTTGTCATTTTGTCAGATAACTATTAGAATCAATGACTTTCATTCTTCATAGAATTCAGAAGTGCTGAACCAGCAGTGACCCAAATGTACAAGTCCTAAATGGCTTGAGCTTGATTCCAGCAGAGTGCTAATTGTCCTAATTTTGTTGTGGATTGTTTATCAAGATTAACACGTGAGGAACACCCACTGAATAAGGATCACCTATTCACTTCCAGAGGTAGAAAGTCCAGGGGACATAAAGTAAAAATCCTACCATGTGTTTCTTCCACCCATAGACTCAGCCAGCTGATTTCACTAATTAGTTCTACCTCCTCACAGAATAATTATGTTAATTAGCAAATCCAGGTGATTGGAGTAAAATACTGGGGAGGACTTTTACTTTATGTCCCCTGGATTTCCACCTCTGTTTCCATAGGATTCTTCTTGACTGCATAAACACATTTTAGCCTACCTTATTTTCAGCCAAAAAGCTTCTTCTGTCTGGAGCACCTGTGTAACAGGTGTATGCTGTGCAGGTGTGTGTTAAAACCCAACCTTCAATACACCCAACCAACCTAATGTGCTCGCCATAGATTTGGTTTCAGTGTTACATGATGCAAAAGAGTGTTTACTTTAAAATCGAGAGATTTGCTGTGTGTGCACTGATTGTAAAAAATGTATGCTTAATATAGTAAAACATTTAAGTTTGGATGTTAATGGTATAAAAAAGATGGTATTACCACCCAACTGCCACTCAGTGGCATTAAATTAAATGAAGGCATGCCTTGCCTTGTGCATTTTCATTAATATCTGCATTCAAGTATAACTTGAGCCAAGTCAAACAAACATTCAACCCCTTTGAAGGGTAGTGGCTAATATCTTACCGTCTGAAGCCTCCATTGTGTATTTGCATTAAAAATAGTGATGGCAGAGGGAATGAAAGAGTTTTTCAGTCTGTTGTTTTTGGACGAGGAGGCCCTTGGTGGCAGCCTGATGGGAGAAAAGCCAGTTCAAAGTTCGGGGAGTGTCTGGGGTCAGACTGGATTTTGTCATTTATCTGTCAGAAAATTCCCTCTTGGGCCCTAGTGACAACAATAGCAAATTAAATAAAAAAATTTTTTGACCAACTTCTTTTTTTTTTTTTGGACTGGGCTCCTGGCTGAGTAAGGACTCTTGCTGGGGACGGTACTCAATTCATCTGGAGGTGTATGTTTGTGTATGGGAGGGAGGGGGGAGGGATGGTTTGGCTGTCATCACAGGTGTCCCTGTGAGCTCCGGGGGACCAGGACTCCCCTTGAGTTGATTTAGTTTGAAATGTCATTTAATATATTACCAGGGCTTAATGGATAAGACGGTTTATATCTGCCGACGTGATGGATTTTGCTGAGATTGAGAGAGAGCACACTGTAACGCTAAATAAAACCACAGAAATATATTAATAACAACTCTTAATCTATTAATAAAAAAATGCAATTGCTCAACCCCTGAGGTTGAGCCTAAAAGATACTCTCCATCTTAAGACCACCAGCCAACATCGCGGTGAGGTACTATAAGCGCACAGATACTGCAGCTTCACCAAGAATCTGAATACAGGAGTGCTCTATAAAACTCAATGGGTTTGAAAACGTCCATTATCTATGTATCAAACAAGCTTGTTTTCTTTAAGGGCAAACCTTGGTGTTCAATATCAGTAAAGAGGCGATGTGTTGCCCTACATTTGAAGTTAAGATTCCATTACTCTGATGGTTCAGGCATTCTAGAGCTTGGGACATTCTGTCCAATGTGACTAAAAATGTTCTTCTACTTTGTGCTGCTGATTCCACTCCACAATAAGTTGAATCGAAGTGCTTGTGTGTGTGTAATGTTGAAAGGTGCTTTACTACATAAATATTCATTAGATAGCGTTAGATAACAGGGCAGTAGTACTTGAGGCTGGTCTTGAGACCATTTTTTTCTTGCTTGGTCTTGGAATGGGTCTCAGATGGTGGAAATTGCACACTTGTATAATTCTGATTGAGACCACATAACAAATATATTTACATGTATGCATGTAAATATGTGCAAGGTATCTGACCCAAAAAAGAATAAAACACCATGTACTGTGCAACATTATGCGTGAAGATTAATGCTAATGCTGCCCATCTGAACATTTTCCTTCATATTTGAAAGCATATGATTGGAAAATATGAAATTTAATTAACAAATAACTACAAATATGGTGATTGTGGTCTAAAATAATTTGCTTATAGAAAGCATTTCTTATTTGTACGCAAACACGGCGACTAGCTGTTCCAAAATTTGTATGTCTTTTTATTACATTATAATTTTAAATATCCATAAAATATTATGATATTATTCAAGGATCATCTGTATTACAAAGGTCTCAAATAAAGTTAGCTTTTTAGTAGCTTTTTTTTTTTTAAACCATTTAATCTACCTAGCTATGGTTACCCTTAGGAAAACAACATGGTGTAGCCTCTAGCTTAGGCTACACTACATCAATCGAAACAAAAGTATAAAAAGCATGTGGGAAACGTAAGCACTGATCAGTGCAATGTATGCGTGTCAGACAATGGCTGGGTATGTTTTTCATTTTGGTTAAACCAAAAAGAGAAAGAAACTGCAGTTACCAAGCTGAGTGCCCAGAGGAGATCCTGTACAAACAACAAACCATGTCTGCAATGTTATGGTATTGGTAGGATTTATTCATTGTTTCCTCAAAACAAATAAGGATGCTCCTTTGCTTCAACCCTCAGAGACCCAAGCATATTTTGGCCAATTTTTCCTCCTCTTACTTTTTAACTCGTAACTTTAGTCTACCTTTACTTTTACCATAAAGCCGTGGCTCATTTTTTCAGAACAGAACAAACCTTCAACCAGGTATTTCATTGTATTTAATGTGTGTGAACTGCAATGTAAGAAAAGCTGACAAAAAAGGAAAACAAAATCGTGACATGCATCACAATCCATAAATATTACATTGAGGAAGAGTAATAATATTAATGTAATAATACTAATGTTGTCCATCAAAGTTACTGAATGTGTAGTGTAGTAGAATATCTCGACCCCTGATAGCTCTATAAAAAACACATGTAGCTTCAAGTTTTAGAATTAAACTTTCCGATCCGTTCTACGATTTACCGACCAAAAAATGGAATGCGTTTTTCACTTTTTAATTCTCATTGGTAGATTTATGGTAAATCCCACTCCTATTTGAATCCAGATATCTCAGTAAGCAATGCGACAATGTAACCAGTGGCTTGGCATGAATCCTGCCTTTTAAACGCATTTTATGGATTAAAGTTATATTAAGAAATGTTTATTTTATTACCGTTTGATTAAGAGGAGTGCGTTCCATACTACAGACACCCTGCTTGGTCTCAGAGGGTTAAGGTGCAACCGGCAATATTTGACGGCATGAAATTTAATTTGAATACTAATGGTGATCCACAACTTTTCATCTTATATTCAAATGGAAAACAAAGGGAAAATAAGATTACCCAGACACAAAATGCCATGGGTCAGGTTCTGAACAGTTTCCGCATATAGAAATGTTGTCATTTGCATTGCATGTGGTCAATATGGTGTTAAAAAATACAACGATATGGTCTCTCTTTCGAATCGGAATCAAATTTTTCTGGTCTCGGTCTCAAATTTTTTTGACTCTCCTTGATCTCAGTCTTGACTTGAACCCGGATTACCACTTTATTAGCATGGATTCAGACTCAACTGAGTGAGTCTAGACTGCCCTGTTATATAGCAATGGGAAAGGGAGTGAGTCAGAAACCAAAACTCATGAAGTGCAAAGAGAAAATATGTATTTATTTATATATATACATATATAAATGGAGAGAGAGGGCGAGTGAGAATTTAGTCTCTTCCAAGTTCAACCTCTCTTTAAAGGCTGAAGTCGGTCTCTGGTTTCTGTTTTAATTTTGAACAGGCACGAGGTGCTGGCAGATTAACCACCGCTGTTGTCTTGTCTTGTGCGGTTCTTGGAGACGCACTGTAACTGTGGCATGATCATGTATATTCATGTGACTGCATCATTCCTCTCCAACATCACATAGTATGAACAACGCTGAACGCCCGGCATGGTGGGTCTGACGTCCTGTTAGGTCACACTTCTTGGCTTCGGCCCAGAGTGGCATCATCCAATAATGTGAAGGTTACATATTTAAAAATTTTTTAGTGGTTTGAGTTATTTCAGATGTTATGCCTGACAGACCTAAAAAAATAGGTCAGGGGAAAAAAAGGCAAATGGCAGCCTTGAGAGTGAGGTGTCTTCGTAATAAATGATCAACCTTCTGAACAGATGAAAAATAACCCCCGCCAAAAAAAATCATTCATTTTATCGCGTTTTATCTTGTAAACCTCAAGATATTAGATGCACAGTTTAATGAGATAGGAAGTCAGGGCTTTTACTAGATATTACCTAGTCCTTGATCTCATACCCATGTATTCATGATTGGATCACAAAAAATACATATATAGTATATATGAAACATGGGGATGAATTTCACTCCATTTCAATTCATAATGGTTTTGAATGTACATGCATTATATGTTTCTCCTTCTTGGATGAATGAGAGAAATGAGAGACATCTGTGCTTGCCGCCGCTTTTGGGAAGGAATCGTTAAGTGCTCTTCTCATCTGTGCTGCCTGCACACATCAAGAAGCCCAAGTTTGTTCCGCTGCATCCATCACTGTTTATTCTACCTCAGAGACTCTGAAAAGAACCTTCTGGAATCAGGAAAAGAAAAGTGCATCGCGCTTGGCCTGCCCACCATTTGATAAAGGTTCTGCTGTTGCTATGGAGCCCACCTGGTCATGACCTTGCGGCTGTGCGCAGTTCATTTGTCACAGAGCACGGGCGTGGACATATCCGTTTACTCATGCGCGCCAACCAATGGGAACGCAGCCTGCTGAAGCACTGACAGCCAGACATAAAATGGAAGCAAGCGTTTTTGCAGTGACATTTTTTCCCTTTGTGTAGTCCCACTTAATGCCACATGCACACACACACACACACACAGAAACAAACACACACACAGGCATGCACATATACACGGACACACACACATACTTCTGAAGCCTGTTAAAAATTCATACACATCTGTGGTCCTCAAAAAACAAATGATAACAAACAATTCAGCTGTTTGCATTTATATTAAAAAGTCCACCTTCCCTCTGCTATATCTGTTCTTTATTACAGAGCCCCATGAAGCTACCAAATGCTTCTGCCATTTTTGACATTGTGATTCATTGCACATTTGATGTTTCTTTTTCGTCTCTCCAAAAATAGGGATCCTGTCAGTTTGATTTGCGACTCTTTGTTTTTTTCATTATCTTTAAGATGCATTTTTTTTCAGGGTTCTTCTCATTCAAACACAATATACCATTTTGCAAAGTGGCGGAAGCTATTAATTCACCAGTGGCACAAACAAATAATTCCCCAGTCTGGGGTTCAATCGCCCATCCCCTTTTGAGAATACCGGTATTCAAATTATAACAAACAGGGTCCTGGCTGCACTTCAGCAGCAAATTAATTCTGACCAACCTGACAAGGATGGGAAAAAAATATCTGTAAGTGATAATAGGAGACTTTTTGTGTTTTTGGAGAACTCAGGGACACTGTATGTATTGGGTGGCTCGCCACTTTCCTTCACACTCCTCGGTTATCTGGGGCACTTTGACCAGAAAGTGGCTGGGAGAGAGCCGGCTTCCATTGGATTTATTGCTTGCACACACACACACACACACACACACACACACACACACACACACACACACACACACACACACACACACACACACTGCTATCCCTTTTGTTTTCATGGCCTTGAACTTGTGATGTTGACATGTTGCTCTTGTCACCTCCTTGCGTGTTTTTATCAGCTGAAGTGGGTGCTGAGGGGTGGGGGAATGGGGCCTCTCTCTATTTAACCCTATCACCTCCCTCTTTCACCTTTTTTTGTAGTGTGTAGTACAACATCCCTTTCTCTAACACCTACCATCTGCCTGGAGAAGTGGGTGTACTCTAATTTAGCAAATCAATGACTACTAATTGATACGTGCACCAGTGGGGATTACTCTATGCCCACTAAGAAAGAAGTGGGTATACTGTGTATACCCGCATATACCCTCCACTACACTACTGGTGCGGGCGGTGGTGGTTCATGCATGCAATAACTGCTCACAGATTCCTGGATTTGAAATCAGGGGGGTTCTGTGTTAAAATCCCAGGCGGTTGTTGAACAGCGCCCCTCTCTATCTCATTTATTTCTGGTTGCATTATTGGTGTAGCAAAATCATTGCATTGCCAAAGGCATGGACACAATGCATAAGTGAAGGACACAGACAATAATGGGTCATATGAAGGATGGGTCATTATCAGTAAACTACTGCATAAATAGCTGACAATGACTAAAAAGCAATAGTTGTTGTTGTTTTCTTTTCTCGTTCTAATTTCACGATTGTGAATCAATCAGATTTTTTCCTCTTTCCATTTTTGTGGTTTGCAATCCTCACAATTGTTTTCACCTGGGCTTCTACGTGCAGGGTATTTAAGTTCCTCACTTCCGCTTCTCCGGTGCTTGTTTGTCTTACGACATTGCATTCGAGCCAGGTATAGCCAGGTACTCGCGACCTCCTGATATTAAACTTTGTTTATGTTCAGGGGGGACCTGCTATTAGCTACTTAATCAGATATAGAATTGTTTTCCTCCTGGTAGCGTTCGGCGCTATCTATTTTGTACATTGCTGTTCTCTAGGAGACAGTTTTTCGTTGTACTTTCGTTTTGGTTTTACACTCTTCTGGCTTTGAGCTAAGGTAGCCGAGGGTGCTCATTATTTGAGTTTGGGAGATTTAGTTGGTATTCACTAGTTTACTATTTCGCCCGTTTTTGTGGGTTGATTTTCGTTTTTTGGCTGTTTAGTTCCTGTCTTTTCTTTCTCCCTTTATAATTTTTTCTCCAAGTTATTGGTTCTCACAGTTGTGAGCTGACTTGTTCTGATTCCCCCACCTTTGCGTTTAAATCTCCGAACCATTAAGAAACCCATTACACTCACTCTCCATTCTTGGCGTCTGTCCTCACTCTACTGCCCTTTTATATTTTCTTTATATTTTCTCTCTTTATATTTAATGTTCCTTATATTTTATGTTCCTTCTATTGTTTGGTTCCCTCTCTCTTACTTGGCTCCTTTTCTCTTTCTTCCCACTCTTCTCTCTGGTCCTCTCTTTTCTATCTCACTCTTGGTCTCTCAGTCAGAAGAGACAGGGGGGCGTGTGGTTATTTAGGGGTCCCCAGAGATACAGGATATCGAAGCCTCATGATGTGTTTCTCAGTTCCAGGAGCAGTGTGCAGCATGCCGGGCTGCAGGGATTGTGAAATGATCCAAGCTGAAGGAGTTTTCACCAAACATTAAGGATCTGTTATTGATTAAACCGAGGCCCAGAGAATGAGCGGCTGGTTGGAGATGGATAGTATGAGTCTCCCCGTCGTATGAAACGTAGGCGTTAATTAATCTCATTGCACAAAAAATATACATTTGCCTGGGGGAAAAAAGAGAGAGAGAAAGGAATCAGACTGACCTTTCGGTCACATTCATATTTCATCATGTCCGCAGTTGATCTTTAAATGAGCACGGATTACCTCATAATGCAGAGGTTAAAGGACACAGGGGTGTCAATTAAATAAAATCTCATCTGGTTACGGACTTCCACTGAGATTTCCATCTGAGCTCCGCGGATAAGATCAGGGCCCCTTTCTGAAAGCAGAAAAATCTATATTTCTCAGTCAACTGACTCGTTAAAGGGAAACGGCATAGTCACCATATTTATGCATATTCACAAATTGCATTAGTTTAATCTGGATCAAATTGGAGGTATGCAAAAAAACATACTCTGCACTCATGAGCCCCCAGATGGGTAAAAGGCAACACCCACAATGGTGGTTCAGCGTTTGGCTGTTTGGATGCCATGGTTGAGGCATAGAGGTATTGGATGCAAATCCCAGGCATGAAATTACTAAATATTTAATATGAATAGCTATTTTATGAATATATAGAGGACTATGTCAAAATTAAAGCCATGTTGGTTGCCATATGCCGTATTTAGCAACATGCTATATTTTCCGAGTACATTTATCAAACTGTTAAAAAGCTGTCACTTAGAATTAATAAATTTCTGTTGCATTGGTGAGGTTTTTATGTCTGAAAGCTCCTTTAGCATCTACAGGTCATGTCTACATTAGCTTACAGTTCTGACTTTACACACTTCTGGGATAGCCAATATACAATGGGAAATGGTGACATTTGCTGTAGGATTAAGCTCATTGGCTTGTAACATTCAAAGGGGATTTTGATTAGTCCCCAGACATTTTAGCAAGGGTGAGTGGGTATGGTGGGCATGAGATTGCTGTCTCTAAAAAAAATTTTATGGCTCATGCATCGTACATTTGGGACAAGTTATAAACAGATCAGAATGCCAATATCTCTAATGGCATTCGCCTTATTTCTTATCTTTTACCAAGGACCTGGGGTAATAAACTGTAATTTTATGGGGATGAAAGACGTAATCTTCTGCTTCCACCCGCTATTTAACAGTGGCAAGAGGGTGCTATGTTAACTTTAAGAGTTTAATAAAGTATTTCTGTAAAGGGGCAACACTTGCTCTATAAAATGAATACTTTATTAAGCTAAGAATATGAAGACTGCTGTGAGTAGTACCTCTACTGAAATATATAAGTGAGTATATATATATATATAAAAAAGAAGGCAGAGACTAGGCAAAATTAATATGAGTAAATATAGTGCAGTAAAAAAAGAGCTACCACTTTTGTTGTGGTTAATCATCCTTCTAATTTGGCAGGTTTAACCCACTTGAAATGAAAAAGTCCCAATAAAATAAAAAAAATTACCTTTTTTTTTTGCATTTATCATGAGCAATAGATTTTGCAGATGGAACTGATATTTTGATGTAATTGGGTGGTATGTGGGGAGGGGGGTTGGGATTAAGTTTCAGGTTTGGGGGCGAGGGAAGGGGTGGGGTTTGTCACCAAACCTGGCTGCTTCACCATGTCTAAAAAGGGACACACTGACATTTTTCAATCTGGGAGTGTTTCACAATGCCCGACACTTTAAGGGGCATACTGACATTTCGTGATCGGCGAGCATCTCACAATGCCTGACACAATGCCCGGACGGCCTGGATTTGAAAAGCTCTCATTAGAAAAAAATGAAAAATGGAAGAGTGCAATAGGATACAATCTCAGCTTCTTTTTTCCCCCCTGTCAAGGTGGTGTGATTTCTATCTCCTGAGCACTCTCTTCTCTCACTCAGCACCGCATGATATTTTCTTTCGACGCTGTTGGGTGATGTTCAGATTTGTTTGACGGGGTGAGATTCTATCAGAATCAGCTCTTCGCGAACCAGCTCTCTGTGGACAATGCAAGAAAACGAGGGAGACGAGATAGCAGAGAGACGGAGCGAACAATGGAGAGCGGTAAGAGAGAGGGATGGACGTAGCGCCATCCAAATAGGGGGGGGGGAGGGAAGTGATGCCATTTTACCGGCAGTCCACGCCACATGGAGCTTGTCTTCTGCATCCTTTCACCTGCAAATAGCTGTTCTCAGAAAGTGACACTGCCACCATGCTGGAAAAAAAAACTATTCTGGCAAAAGTTACAGGCGGCATAGAAAACACAAGGTGTGATGTGATATATACAGAGCATCCAATCACTGAGTCAATAGCTTTACAGCCAAGCCATTACTAGGAAGCAAAATGGAAGTGTAATGATGAACTTGCATGGATATGGTTTCAAAATGACATTTTAGCGGTATGATCATTTTCTTCAAAGCAGAAGCGCCGCTTACACTTCCAGGATAATTTGTGGTACTGTTTTGTTAGACATGCTGTCTGACAAAACCATTCCTGGGACGTGAATCATGCAATTCACATCCCTGGAATGGATGCACAGCATGCTGGGACATTGACTGGCTGGAAAGACAATCCAGACAGAAGAAATGCATATAACTGTGACAAGGGCATGGCTATTATATATCTACAATGAAGTTCTGCTGAATTTGTTTTATTTCCAAGGCAATTGACAAAAAATTGACACACTGTCATGTACAGGCAGGTAACGCATCGGATATGCTCGTAGACCTCTATTTTACATCGTAACCTTTCTGTTTGACATTGCACTGACAGCTTGAGCTTCTTTTCAGGGGGAGGTTCTGAACTGCTATTCATCAACTATTTATGATAATATATAAACAATAATTTTGTGTGGCTGATAAGCTTAACAATAAAAATAGGGAAAAAAACATAGAAAAATGGAAAAAAAATGTCTCTGCAGATGATTAAATTGATTAAGAATTAAGATTAAGCCCCTCGTTGTATTTATCCTGTTTTTACTTCATATTCAAACAAATTTAAGTACAAAGACGTTATGGGTCATATTATAATTATAATTATTATTATATAATTTGAAGAGACTGGTGATATGTCGTAACTTCATCTCGGTCATTTTTAAGTTATGTTTCTCTCAGTTAAAGTGCAGAAAGTGAAATAAAGGTAATCCATCTGAATTTGACACAACTCATAAAAAGTGAATGAACTTGCTTATGGGTGATCCTTATTTAAATAGAGCACACTCGTACATGTTTACTATGCAAAATAGGCTTATAGAACTTTTAGTTGGAATGAAACCCCACCACCTTTCAATTATGGAAAGTTGCACTGACACGCACTTACCCTACACTGCTCTCCAGTGATCTTTAGAGAGCTTATATCCTGAGGGACCTGACAGAAAAAAAGTTTTCAGTCAAATGTTTACATAAAACATTACAGGCATTTTGGAGATGCTCTTATCCAGAGCAACTTACAGAACATTTTTAGCATTTTATTTATTGTTTTATAGATTATCCATTTAAACAGCTGGATTTATACTGTAGCAATTCGGGTTACATACCAGGCTCAAGAGTACAACAGCAGTGTCCGACCTGGGAATCAAACACGCAACCTTACGGTCACAAGGCTAGTTCTTTAACCATTATACTACACTGCCACATGTTGGATGACAGAAATATGTTGCAGTGACTATATTTGCAAACATGTGATTTATTTTATTTCATTGACTGTCTCTTGTAGTGTAGGTTCCAGTATAGTCAAATATATGGTTCTTGAGATTAAGAAGAGAGTCCCCTACATGGGTTAACAATGAATTGGCGGGTCTTAGGTCTTAGATCAGTACATTACATTACATTACATTAATTTAGCAGACGCTTTTATCCAAAGCGACGTACAGTAAGTGCATACAGAAAGGTCATCGAAGTAACTACAGAACAGATAAGAAAGCACATTCTTCCCATACAGTAGCAGCTATCCCTAGTAATGAACACAATGCAGTTCAAAGTGAACTGGGTAAATCAGCTCTAATACAATTCTATTCTAACTATTATAAACTTGACTATCTTGAGTACACAGTTCAACAAGAGCACAAACCATGAGGTCCTAGATAAGTATTAGTCCAGGTGGAGTCTGAAAAGGTGCGTTTTCAGGCCACGACGGAAAGTAGGCAGGGTTGGCATGGAACGTAGGGGAATGGGAAGTTCGTTCCACCACTGGGGAGCTAGGGTGGAAAAGCTCCGCAGTCGGGACGAGTGAGTGCCATTTACACGGAGGGGGGGAAGTGCAAGTCGCCCTGCAGTAGATGAGCGAAGCGGTCGAGCAGGAACATAGTTCTGGATCAAGTCCTGCAGGTAGACAGGGCCTGTCCTATTGGCTGCAGTGTAGGCCAGGGTCAGAACTTTGAACCTGATCCTGGCTGCAACTGGCAGCCAGTGGAGTGACCTCAACAGGGGGGTGACATGTGAAAATTTCGGGAGGTTGAACACAAGCCGGGCAGCTGCGTTCTGGATCAGTTGGAGAGGCAGGATGGCGCAGGCCGGTAGGCTTGCGAGCAGGGAGTTACAGTAGTCCAGGCGTGAGGTGACCATGGTCTGGACCAAAAGCTGGGTGGAATAGGTGGTCAGGTACGGTCGAATCCTCCTGATGTTGTACAGGAGGAACCTGCAGGACCGTGCCGTCGCCCTGATCTGGTCTTTGAAGTTCAGCTGGTCGTCCAGGACCACCCCCAGGTTCTTTGCAGAGCGGGAGGCAGCCACCACGGTCCCGTCAACGGTGATGGAGAGGTCAAGTAGCGGGGAGGTTTTGTGTGGCATGAAGAGGAGCTCTGTCTTGTCGAGGTTGAGCTTCAGGTGATGGGTAGTCATCCACTCAGAGATGTCGGCCAGACAAGCAGATATCCTCTCCTTCACCTGTTGGGTAGAGGGAGGGAAAGAGAGGAAGAGTTGAGTATCAGTACCTCTACAGGCTGCAGAGGGTTGTGAGTTCTCCACCTGTTTCTATGGTACATGCGCCATGTCTGCTCGTCTTCAGTGGCACGATGTCTCAGCACTAATAAAGATGAAACATGTTGTTTACGGGAATGTTAGGCTATGCCAATAGTTTGACATGTACAGCCATAAGACTGTCAGAAACTCAGGGAAGTAAGCTGAAGGGATGGAAAAATATGTGAGGGCACTTTTTTGACATAAATAATTCATATTCTAAGGAAACATCAAACTGACTTGATTTTCGATTAATTTTTTGATTTTTTTTTCATGGGGAGATATTTTGATGGATGATATTTTGCATCTAAATCCCCCACAGTAACCTCCTTCCTTGTCACATTTGGAATGCAGAAACATAATTCAGCATGTCCTCGTTTATCTTCGTAAATATGGTTGTATAATAAAGTATAACACATATTATTTATCTCAGGGCTCTCTTTAAGAGCAAAAAGTACACAAACATATAAAGTGCTTTAACATCCCTTAGAGAACCAGCAACAAACAAGCAAAAAGTACAGTATGCAATAGGGGTGTATCTGAAGCCATTTGGCCAATTTGGAAATTCACTAGTAATATGTTGTATACAGATTCTTTCTTCCTGAAGGAGAGCACTGATATTGATATTTGGAAAATGTGATTAGTGGGAAAAGTGAGCATGAAACATAAATTTTTTTGCACATTATATAAAACATTCTATATGTTTTGATGCTTTTCTCAACACACTGAGAGATACATTTACAATGCAAGATTAACAGATTCCCCCTAACACTAACACACACACACACACACACACACACACACACATTGTTTGCACACTCACACATTCACATGCACACTCACACTCATGCAAACCTAGAGATAATTTTTTCGTACTTTGTTCTCTCACTTTAAACTTGTCCTTATGTCCACTATGGACTGTCCACCTCCAAGCAAAAGAACATGGCAAGGTGCCATGGTTTCTGTAGTGTGGCAATGGACAAACAAAACTATTTCATCAAACCAACAACATTAATACTATCAATGGGCTGGATTACTGAACACATTCATCAAAGGCAGGCTTTTCTCTTTGTCTGCGCAGAGCACGGTCTTGCTGGGATAACACCCAGTGTATCTATTGATTTCTTGGGACCGCAGAGCGAATCAAAGCAAATAAATGAATGTGCTAATTAATTTCAAAATAAATGCATTTTCTATAAAGTAGCTCTATAAAGTCGCAGAAATTAAAAAAACACACATGAGTTTCTGAAAAAGCAGAAAACAAGGGAATAGTTTGGTTTGTGATTTTTTGTTTTTTTAAATAATTGGAATCATTCAGCCACATTTATTTAAGTAAGGGATAATGACTAAGGGGCTGGGCATTATGCAGTTTGAATGCCAAATGCGGAGGTAGTAAAACGCCCGAGGCGAAGCCGCAAAGGGCTTCAAAGTGTATGATGCTTAGCCCTGAGGTCATTATCCCACTCATACAACAGCTTACCAACAAAGCATAACTTACTGCATAATTGTAATCAAAACAGGCATTTAAAAATATGCGATTCTATTGCAATGGAAACGTTATTTTTAAAAGTATTTCAGCAAATATCCAAAACCATATTCCACTTTGCAATGAACGTGTCTTTCTAGTCTCTCGACCAGGTTAGATTGCAAGCTAGCTTTATGCTGCTGATTTTGGGGCAAACTGGTCTCACAGCATGTTTATTATTATGGCTAGATAGTTTTCCAACTATTTAATTATATTCAAAACAGACGCTAAACTATTAAATAGTCAAGCTATAACTAGACAAGCTACTGTCTCATATTCATTGTGCTCTCCAAATATATAAAAATTATAATAAATAAATAAATCATACTGTTTTATCAAACTGTTGATGTGCATTAATTCAGACTGGTGATTAAACTTTTGCATCCATTACTTCATAGCTGGGCATTTATGGAAAAATAATGCACACCTCAAAGCCAATCAGAATTGAGTATGGAGCCAAGCCGTTGCAAAACTGAAGTTAGTTAGGCATGCCAGCTATTAACTGTGAGATGAATTGCTAATAATTTTGTTCAAACATGCAAAGCCTGTGTATCATCACGGAAGCATGCACAATGCTTTCATTAACATGACATAAAACATTGACACATTAAAATGTCCAGTGTTAATTCAACTCTAACAGAGTACATGAGTCCAATAAGAACCATATGTACTCTGTAAGAGTTGATTTAACACTGAAGATTTTACTGAGTACATCATGCCTTGACAAACATAATACTTTACAAAAGATGACAAGCACAATAAAATAATATAAATTATGTCAATTTGATCCCATTAAGTGTTTGACATCTCTTAACCTTATTTCATCTTGATGACTTTTCCTAATTTGGTGGGATTAAATTGGGATGGCAGGTATGCCATCCACCAAGTTACGGCTTGGCGGGGCATGTCCCATACCTATACAGAGTTTGGCACTTTTCAGGGTTTTCTTCTTCTTCTTCTTCTTCTTCTTCTTCTTCTTTTTATATTTCCTGCCTACCTGCCTATGCACCCTCAAAAAATAATTCTCCCCTTTGGACAACTGCCTATCAGAAGCTCTGTTTAAAATGGCCTCGTCTCATTTACATGCTTCAGAGGCTGTCTACAGAAACACAGGGCCAAGTTGCATTAAATAATTTAGGAAAGTTTGGATAGCATTGCTTTGGAATAGAGCTAGTTTAATTAGTGTGAGATACGATAGGCAATATTGTTAGTTGTAACTTGGCCACATTTTGATATCAAGCATTTTTTTTCACGTTGAAAATACATTTGTTGGTGAGATATATACTACCAGAAACAGTTGGACCAATGAATGGTTTCTGATGCATCGGCGCATTAACGTTGTTTCTGGAGCAAGAATTACCTACCGGATATATGTTCCAAGTAAAATACAAAAAAAGCCAGGAAAAGGCCATTTAATTGTTGAAGACTGGTTATTGCTTGTATTGACAGAATCCACTTAGTTTGCGTTCATATACATGCTAGAAGTGTCATTTTGAGACCGTTTAGCTGCCCTATAGAAGTGAATGGACAGCGACAAATACCCTATTCTGGATTATCACCCCAGGGGAGCACAGAGCAACCAATGAACTTATTTCGCAACCATTTGGACCCATATCATGGCCAGGTAACTACACAATCCAAAATTCTACCAAAGTTAAGTTTTAATTTTGTTTTGAAATTTTGTTTTTAAGTTTAAATTTAATTCTTAACTTTAATTCGGGCCTGGCTCCATGCAAATGCAGTCTTTGTGGGCCCCCTTCCCAAAGCAAACTTTTAATCTCAGGCCTTCTGAGAGCCCCTCCACCTGCCTTGGGGCCCTGGGTAGTCAGTTTCACTATTATCCCCACTGCGACGCCCCTGCATATGGTTAATATGCAATTAAATACAATAGAACATTCTTTTAATTCAACATATGTATGAAAAATCCAGATACACTTTTTTATTTGCATATTATTGTAAGACCTGCAAGATATTGTGTTTTAATGGTTAAGTGTGTCCACTTCAAAGGAGGCTACACATTTGACTCATTTTAACATAACTTTTTCTCAGGTCACCATTGTAAAAGAAAGCTCTTCTCTGAACTAGCCTCTCCCTGGTTAAATAAAGTTATCTCATTTGACATACAAAATTGCAATGCTGCCACGTTACACTTTGTGCTAGAATTAAAAAAACAGCTGCATATGGGACTGCATTCTTTTCCATTTTGACACACTTGTTATTCATGCACACAGGTTCAGGAAAATTAGCAGTTTACCCTTCCAAAAGTTGACAAGCATCTATAGGTTATCTTCTGTAGAAAGAGAGCGATGCAAAAATGTTATGTCCAATCGGTAGGCCTGCTGGTATTTACACAGTCACACACAAAGGAACAGGCTCTGTCTAGACCTATTTCTGCCCTTTACAGAAGATCATGCAAATGTATTTTATGTGGGCTTTTTCTGCCATTTAACATTCTGCTCACCCTAAACCGGCAAGATATGTAAGACCTGTTTTATATTCGTCCAAAAGCTTTTGTTCTAATTGTATTTGGCTAGAGGAGATGGTTCTGACAGAAGCGTTCATTTATATATTTGCCACTCAGAAAGAGAGCGACTGCCTCCGGCCACAGATGACTTTTCTTTTCTTCAGTGTGATGGTTCTGCTTTCTTTAACGAAGCAGAAACAAAAAGGCTGAAGCGCGAGACATGGATGGTTCTGCTTTCTTTAACGAAGCAGAAACAAAAAGGCTGAAGCGTGAGACATGGATGGTTCTGCTTTTTTAACGAAGCAGAAACAAAAAGGCTGAAGCACGAGACATGGATGGTTCTGATTTTATTAAAGAAGCAGAAACAAAATGGCTGAAGCGCGAGACATGGATGGTTCTGCTTTTTTAACGAAGCAGAATCAAAAAGGCTGAAGCACGAGACATGGATGGTTCTGCTTTCTTTAACGAAGCAGAAACAAAAAGGCTGAAGCGCGAGACATGGATGGTTCTGCTTTCTTTAACGAAGCAGAAACAAAAAGGCTGAAGCGCGAGACATGGATGGTTCTGCTTTCTTTAACGAAGCAGAAACAAAAAGGCTGAAGCGTGAGACATGGATGTTCTGCTTTCTTTAACGAAGCAGAAACAAAAAGACTGAAGCGTGAGACATGGATGTTCTGCTTTCTTTAACGAAGCAGAAACAAAAAGGCTGAAGCGCGAGACATGGATGGTTCTGCTTTCTTTAATGAAGCAGAAACAAAAAGGCTGAAGCGCGAGACATGGATGGTTCTGCTTTCTTTAACGAAGCAGAAACAAAAAGGCTGAAGCGCGAGACATGGATGGTTCTGCTTTCTTTAATGAAGCAGAAACAAAAAGGCTGAAGCGCGAGACATGGATGGTTCTGCTTTCTTTAACGAAGCAGAAACAAAAAGGCTGAAGCGCGAGACATGGATGGTTCTGCTTTCTTTAACGAAGCAGAAACAAAAAGGCTGAAGCGTGAGACATGGATGGTTCTGCTTTCTTTAACGAAGCAGAAACAAAAAAGCTGAAGCGCGAGACATGGATGGTTCTGCTTTCTTTAACGAAGCAGAAACAAAAAGGCTGAAGCGCGAGACATGGATGGTTCTGCTTTCTTTAACGAAGCAGAAACAAAAAGGCTGAAGCGCGAGACATGGATGGTTCTGCTTTCTTTCACGAAGCAGAAACAAAAAGGCTGAAGTACGAGACATGGATGGTTCTGCTTTCTTTAACGAAGCAGAAACAAAAAGGCTGAAGCGCGAGACATGGATGGTGTTGCTGTAGGTGTGTTTAGTTTAATTACTGTGGCCAGACCGCAGATCAGTGCTACATGGAGCAAAGGATAATAGCATGGCTTTGTGTCCTTAACGGATCCAATCCGTCTTATTCAGGTTTTCCGATGTTTGACAAACATTACTACCCCCCCCCCCCCCCTTACCTGCCCTTTGATGGGCAATTAGTAAAGTTGATTTGTGTTCATTTTTTCTCCTTTGGACCTCTGGTAATTGTCAGCAATTTGTTAGAAATTTTCTTGCATTTTTCCTAGTGTCAATATGGCTAATGGAAGGTGCAGACGTAATATGCCTGAAATGCCTGGAGAGAAAACAATCTCACATAAGTCATGCAGTGACGATTGCATTTACCATGTTAGTAGATCTGTTATCTTATTTTGTTCTTTATTGATACAGCCTTTTTGCAGATGTTCATCATTTTAAAGGTGGAATGGTATTTGAAACATAAACGTGAAAGGCCACATCTACCCTCAAGTCTTGTCTTGTCTTTTTCCCCCTATGGAATAATGCACGCGAGGTTCCATAAGCGTTGCTTTACCCTTATTTTTCCATCGAACCCAGTAACTGAACGAGCATGAGCGGGTAGGCATTGTGTGGATTGCTTGTATAACATTGAGGGTGCAATGCTAAGAATACAAGTTAACCGTAACTTACTGAGATATCGGTGTCATTTGCAGAAATCCCTTTAAGAAATCACTTTTAGAAATGACTGTGTGCTGTTATGCGTTTATTTTCTTTTGTACTTTTCCCATTTTTTCCCCAAATTGAAATGCACATTTGTATTCTTATCCATTGTTATCCTCCGCTGTCAATCTAGAAGAGCACAGACAAGCACATGCTGTCCTTGGAAACGCATGATGCCAACGCTGCTTTTTTCTTACACTGGTGTCCACAAGCTGGGCTCACATATACATGGGTCGACACTTGAGGAAGACACTTAATGTCCAGCTCAACAGGCCCCTGATCGACCAGTGGCCCAGCCCCAAGTGTCTGCAGCAGAGTCAGGATTGACTGCGTAACGTCACAAAAGTGATTATCTGCCATGGAACACATGAGTGATTCCCATGGCAACATTGCTGATGTGGATACAGAAAAATAGTGGGCAGACTAGTTTGTATTTTTAAATAAATAACAAAATAAATAAAAGCCCATAGTACATCGTCTTGTTGGGCTGAGTTGTCATATAAGAGGGGATCCGAGTGAAATTTCTTTTTGAATTTAAACATGATACCGCCATCACCATATGAGCATTTCTTAAAAAAGGAGCCAGAAAGAAACATAGAGTGGGTGAAGAGCATTATATTTATTATCATACACTGAAAAAAAAAATGTCTGTGAATTTTATGGAAAAAGTCTGTAAAATAGACTGGTAGCAGGTTGTATATCTAATTATATAATGTTGTTTTACTGTAAACAATACAATAATTAACATTTTTATGTAGGCTATTTCTCTATTCCTCTTATGGCTCATACCAATATTCCTAGCTAACATGTGATAATATTGGTAGGTAGCTTTTGAAAGGTGGATCTAAATCTTTGCCTGGTTACATTTCAAATCCATTTTAGAAGTATTCTAAAGCTATATGAGTAGATGAATAACTGCATGCAGTGATTGCATTCGGCTATTAAATATATACTTTCACCTAAATGTTTTTATTTCTACCATTTGAACTCCACTATGACATAATCAGGCCAATTAGGCCTACATGTTAAGTGATGACTGAAATCTTATTGACTACAACTCTGTATGTCAACAGTGTATGCTTTCATATATTTAATACTTCTTAGGTGTACATAAGTGATTTTATGGGTGGTGGTGTAAACCTAGGCCACATGTCCAGTATAGGCTACTCCTTGGATGGATGATTCCATTTAGAATCAACAAATTAAGAGTAGAATCTATGATGTTTTAAGTCAAAATTAAATACCACTGTATTTATGCACTCCAGCAACAAGTGATAGCCTATTTAATTTCTAAATGTGTACACAGTCTTCTGTGTAAAATATTCAGTATCACGTACATAAATATATATATATAAAATTGTGCTTATATGCATTATAGATCTATAGCCAATGTCTAAGCCTACTCTACAGCCTAATGCAGCAGCCACTTACTATTTTGAAGAGTATTAATTAGGCTCTTTGAGAGAAGGTTTGAACCAATCTGCCCAGTGATGATTACATGTTGTTTGAAATACAATAGACCAACATAGCTATCGAACGATATAGCAGTCAGATATAAAGTACTGGGAATACCTGATAGTGTAGAGAACTGAAGTTTGGCTTGGTGGCGCTAATTTGAATTTCCTGTTTTTTGTGGCTTTTGACCTAGCCAAACTTAACACTTAAAACGTAGTTTTTTTGTTATTCATTTCCAGGGCTTTTAAAAAGAAGGTGCCAATTTCCTAAATGTAATCATCATAACTATTGTTACACATCCACTTGAACGTTAAATAAGCATAACTGAAGAAAATGTATAGCTACCATTATAAAGTTCAATAAATGTGCCTCGAGTACACCCCAATAGAACAGAATAAGTCCAAATAACATGAAATATCATAACATAGCCCATAACAGAACATTACAAATTTCATAACACATTGGAAATAAAATGGATTGAATCATGACAAACAACAGATATATTGTAGTTAAATTAGAATTAGATTTTTTGCATTTAATATTATATATTATATATACACTGCTCAAAAAAATTAAGGGAACACTTCATTAAGGGAATTATCACAGTATAACACCAAGTCAATTAAACCAAACCGGTCATGCTGGATGATGTTGCAGGCAGCATAACATTCGCCACGGCGTCTCCAGACTCTTTCACGTCTGTCACATGTGCTCAGTGTGAACCAGCTCTCATCTGTGAAGAGAACGGGGCGCCAATGGCGAACCTGCCAATTCTGGTGTTCTCTGGCAAATGCCAATCGAGCTACACGGTGCTGGGCTGTGAGCACAGGTCCCACTACAGGACGTCGGGCCCTCATGCCACCCTCATGGAGTTTGTTTCTGACAGTTTGGTCAGAAACATGCACAAGAGTAGCCTGCTGGAAGTCATTTTGTAGGGCTCTGGCAGTGTTCCTCCTGTTCATCCTTGCACAAAGGAGCAGATACCGGTCCTGCCGCTGGGTTGTTGCCCTTCTACGGCCCTGTCCAGCGCTCCTCGTGTAATGGCCCATGTCCCGGTATCTCCTCCACGCTCTTGAGACTGTGCTGGGAGACACAGCAAACCTTCTTGCGATGGCACATATGCACGTAAACTGGACTACCTGTGCAACCTGAATGGGCTGCAGGTACCGCCTCATGCTACCAGTAGTGACAAGGGCACTAGCAAAATGCAAAACTTCAGTTGCTAGCAAATTTATGCCCCAATGTTAAGTTAATAGACAATTCATTTCCAGTATCGTAGAATTATAAAGGTTTATTTAAAAACTGTACAATAAACAGAAATATCTTTAGGGATACATTTTTTTAATGTACTTAATTGTATGAAAACGGCTTAACAAATCGTTCCCATATTTAATTTATGTTGAGATATTGATGAGATGAGTTGATCTGCCAAGTTGATCTACAAAGGAAAATTATCTGCATCCCCTACTTTTAATCTACATATATGGCTTTTAACTCTGTGTATATCCTTAATGAGCTACTGTTTTGAATTGCCTTCCATATCTAGCAATTTTATATTTATAGGTTTTATGGTGCCAGTATTGCTACACTTATAGTGAATCAATCTGTGGTTTCAGTAGATCCTCCACTCCAGTAGATCCTAAACTCACACAGGTGTTGGCCTCTGACTTATGTGACATATAAGCTGATGCTCATTTATAGACTGGATCAATACTTTTTTGTAGACATACTTCAGCCGTACACTGCATAACAAGTGTTAACATCATCTGTGTTTATGGATCTGTCTAAAATCTATCTATCAGTCCTGCACTACCAGTAGGTTAAAGGATTATCATACACACTGTGAACTATAGCCCTGGTTGTTTAACAGTCTTTTAACAGTGTTTCTCTGAATCTTTAAACAGTACAATGATCTGCTAATCTGGGATTGACCATGTGGTCACCTGCTCTCTTTGCCTCAGGTGCTAGTAATTTAATCTCTATGGTAATTTACCTTCAGAAGACAAGCAAAATGTGTAACATTCCAACTTTTTGTGGAAGAAAGAGGGTTACAGACACCCACTCAACTATAAATAGTACATGCAGTCTATCTCACAGTTATTAATTTCTTCAAACTCATTATGACATGCAAAATAGGTTTCCCTCATGGGAAGAATACTAATTAGAAATTTTTCCCAACATTCCCCTCGCTGCCAGTTGGCCCTCTCCTGTTATTGTTCACTAAAGATGCACACAATATAGCTCACTTATCACAAATTATGCATTTTTACATATTTCTAAACCTTTCAATGGCACATTTCAGGATTTCAGTGCTGGGGCATAACTTTATGTCATGAGAATATGAGAAATCAAGAGCAAGGGCACCAATTAACAATTAAATTATTTACTTTGTAAGATCTTACTCATGGTCTTTCAGGTCAGGTCCACCTTTTTTGTTGGCATATGCCAAAAGTTTTTGAAAAGGAAGAAAGAAAAAAGTAATTAATAAACCATAAAGAAAAACCTAATAACCCAGAAAAAAACAATACACCTGGAGTGAAAATTTTAGAGTGAGTTTTAATCCCAAGGTCCAGGTGACTGCTGACATCCAGCAAATCAGCACAAGGGGCCCCAAATCAAACACCTCAATCTCTCTCTGTAATGCTCCATCACTCTCCCCCAGGACTGATTGATTGATCTGCCAGCCAATCAGAAAGCATTGATCCCATAATTTCCCTCCCCATCCATTTGTCTTTCTGACTGTCAAAGGAATTCACTGGAGTGCTGTTATGGTGCAGCCATAGGCACTCTCTTTTTCCATTGGGCAAAATGAAAGACAAAGCAATCTCATGTGAAGTGTACTATATATATCCAGTCTCTCTGGAATTGGTTTGTTGTTTGCTAAATATGTACTGCATAATTTCTAATGAGAAATTTGTTAAATATGTAGATGTTAAACCTTGATAAAAACATAATCGAGAAATTATTCATCAATGCGTGTTATCCTGATTTGCTTCTGTTTTTTTTCTTCTGTCTTGCAGGAGGAATATTTGAGTCTGTTGAAAGTGGTCCTTCAGGCGCAGAGGAACTGGCCTTTAAATTTGCTTTAAACACAATCAACAGAAACAGAACCCTACTGCCAAACACAACACTAACCTATGACATTCAGAGGATAAACATCTATGACAGCTTCGAAGCTTCGAGAAAAGGTAAAGTAGGCCGGATTTCAATCTGTCAGCTGCCCCCTCAAGTTAACCACAGGGCCCGATGAAATCATACCGGACTGCATCCCATTACTCTTTCCTCTGATTTCTTGCTGCGCTTCAGTTTTCTGCGTAATGTACTAATTTGGACAAACATAGATTTACATTTTCCGTCATCAATTTCAGTGTCACATTTCAAAGTAAAATATGATGCAGAGGGGTGAAGTTTGCCGGTTGCTTGAGCGGTTGCATTTTTCTTACATTTGCATTGCAAATAATAGTTTTTTTTAAATACACAGAACCAATTGAATATGTTGCTGAATGTCAGTTTGGAATAATTACAATCAAGCGTGGAGAAAAGGACTGGAAGCTAAAATGAATGTAAACAGGAGCAATTGATTAGCCTTAAGTAATGAGTCAGCACTAACTCCAATTCAATCATTCAGCTTGAGTGTTTTATGAATCGCAATAATCTGATATTTTGTGTGTGCACATAAAGGCCTTTTTCAAGTTCCCCGTGAAGTGTAATATATAGCGTCTCTCTTTTCTGTCTCAATCAGTTGTATTTATTTATTAATTGATTTATTTTCGTATTACGATTAGGTTGTACGTGTCTGAGATACATTGCACAGTGACTGAATAAGATTTTGCAATAAGGGCTGCAGTAAAACTTTTCAATTACTTAAAATACTCTCACGTTCATTTCGAACGTATATTTTATTTTAAAACGATCTAAACAAACAAAGAGTCAAGCAAAGCTGATCCCCTCTTTAAAACCTCACTGTCCTTAACAAAAAACAAAAACAAAAAAGAAACAATTAGGAGACTCCTCCTCCTAAGGTGAACGAGCAACTGTTCACCCGCTCTGAAAATATTCATGTTGTCAAGCGAATGGAGTTAACTTACACCTGCCAGGCAAGGAGCCAGTTGCAAACCACATTGGCATCATGTCACACTCATCGCTTTACAGTAGTCACATGTATTAGATTATATGATGGTTTAACATGTCTTTATCACCTTATATGTTTACAAGTCTTCAGTATTATATACATACATATGTGATTATGCAGGTACAAGGCCACAGTCATGTGAAGCAATTCAGCCTCTTGTGATGGCAGTAGCTAAAGTGTTATTAGTAAAATAGCAACATATACATTTCTGGTATCACTGTATGCGTACCAGGAGACTTCGCTAGTAAAAAACATGCCGTAGCATAATCAATTACATAAACACTTTGGCCTGAACAGTACCTGCTAGCACATTTGCTCTTCTCTTCTCTCGCCATTGACAGACTTCTATCTCCTCTTCAGCCTGTGATCAGCTGTCCCTGGGAGTGGCCGCCATCTTTGGCCCCGCCCACAGCTCTTCGGCCAATGCTGTGCAGTCCATCTGCAATGCACTCGGAGTGCCCCACATCCAGACCAAATGGAAGCACCAGGTCTCTGACAACAGAGACTCCTTCTACGTCAGCCTGTACCCCGACTTCTCCTCCCTCAGCCGGGCCATCTTAGACCTGGTGCACTTCTTCAAGTGGAAGACAGTCACCGTGGTGTACGATGACAGCACAGGTGAGGCCAGATCATATGTCCATGTATAGATCCACCTTACCAACCATCCATGGACAACTCAATTCAGTCTTTCTCTCTTTCGTCTTCTGGGGCCATTGATTGATTTATTGAGTGTTTTAACTTTTGCTGTCATAAATCTGGAGGCTTGAAGAGCTCTTGGGCATATAGTCCATCAAGTTTAGGGCAATCTGTAATGTTGTAATGTCACTTTCTTCCCTTTTGAAGTCACAGAACATTTTATATGGCAAATGTAAATGTAGCTATTTCATAAAATTTAGCAATTTCTACATACTATCTATTATTCCTACTCTTCCTTACAACAATTACATATTAATCATTTCTAATAATGTTTGAATAATTTACATTTTAAAATAAATAAAAAAAAATTAAATTCTTGTTTTCCACGTACGCTATGGTTGAGGTTGGCATTAAATATTAATTTTATTGACATTACACAGCAAAAATGCCGGTGTAAATCTAACACTGATGGTGTACTTTTAACACCCTATGGTATTTATATGAGACTGTTTCATATAGATAGCCAAGGGTGTTAAATGTACACCACATTTACAGACAGCCCTGTTCTATTACAGAGACCCATCACAATGTCCAGAATTGTATTTGTGTGCTGAGAAATTACATATGCAAAAAAGCTAAGCCTCCATCGTGGTACATATACAAACAGTATGGGTGTTTAGTAGTGATGCCACAAAATATTGCTTTCTTGAATATTGATCGGCACACATGTACCTTCGGCGTACCATCATCTTCTTCCATTGTTCTGTGCGATTTGCATGAAAAAACGATGGAAAATGTAGTCTACAAAGGGGGATTGGTACGTTCGACTATGAAAGGCAAAAGTACACTGACAAATGTGGCAGATCCGTGCACGTGTCTGCTCCCTGTTTTAAACACTCTGTCACAGCCTTTACTGTTATTATGATTTTTTAAATGAAATTTAGGACAAATGTTTATTGATTCCAGGCCATCAGATACATTTTACAGCAGGGTATTTTTTGATACGTTTTGGGTGAAGAAGATTTTTTTAGTTCAAAGATGCCCACCCGCTCATCTGGCTTAAGTGCCCGTCCATTTTCCAAGTTTGTACCTTTGAAATGCGTGGGTCTCCCTGGAGGCGGGTCACAGGCATAGCGACAGTTCTTTTGGCACAGCGAAGCTCTCGGTCCACACGCCCTCAGCCAAATTGATTTCTGCCAGCTCTAATGCCGTTGTTAATTAAAGTGCGAACGCGTAGGGTCTTTTCACAGTGGAGTTAATGGCGACTTGATTTTCTGTCGCAGGGTTTTCAAATGTGAATCTTCTGGGAGCGAATGACGGGCAGCGTGTTTGTGGGTCCTGCATGAGCCTGTCGTTATTTCCTGTGGAAAATGGTCGTATATGGAGCGGTGCAGTTATTTAAAATAGCATATTGACATAGATAGTTTAAAGTTTAGGCAGTCATTTAGGAAAACATCAGGTCTGTAGTTTATGTAAATGATGTTCTTAAAAATGTATCCGAGATGAGAATCCAAATTTTAATTAAAGTGGTTAGGGTTTTGATTTGTGTGTGTGTGTGTGTGTGTGTGTGTGTGTGTGTTGGGGGTGGGGGGGGGGGTCTCACAATTGTGATTAGTTCACATAAATCGATAAAAGACATTATATCTGATTACTGGTCAACAATACTAATGAAAACAAAGACCATGATTGGTTTGTAAATATTAACTGCATCTATTCAGATCATTATTTCTGTAGACTCCTAAAAAACATTAATGATGCAATCACCTGCAACGTGGTATCTGGCGGGGGGGGGAGGGGGGTGTGCTCCAGATGTGGTAGCAGTTTTTCAACCAGGCAACTATCCCATAAGCTCAGCTGATGGCTAACTCCACCCACAATGCTGAATGAACCATCATTGGTCTTTATGAAACAAGAAAGCTGACAATACTCCTTGTGCCATAGGGGATTATTACTATTATTAATTGTTGTTTGAATATTTTATTGGTCATTATAACAGGTAACACATATGACATTATGATATAATATAGAATAAAGTCTGCAAGATGTGAATGTTTTGGTGGGACATCCATTTGGGATTTGCTATTTTCTGTTTTTTCTTTTTGTCAACATATTTTTTAGTATATTTTTCTAGTATATTAAAAGATCAATAGATCAGAACCCTTAACTCAATGTTTAATACCCATGTGGTTACCCTGTGTACCATATGTAAGTAATGAAGGAACACACCACTAATACAATGCTGCCAATGTCTCTGCTAAAAAGCACATTATTTAACAATATCACTTGTACAAAGCAGTAGCTAATTAAATAATAGCAGCAACAGCAAAGCAATACAGTGCGAATGGCATCTGTTGCTATGTAGACGTTTCATAGCAGTGAGTAGATCTGCAACCGCTTTCCTGTCTGCCAATGCCATAGACAGTGACAGTTTAACAGCCCATGGGGTTTTTGGTCCTGGTTTCCATGGCAATCATACTAGAAACGCACTGGGGAAGGGCTTAAGAGAGCAAGGCGAGGTCACATGACACCCCCCCCCGCCCGATGAATTGAACTGGACAGTTGGCCTACAATTCAAGTCACTGCATATTGTTATTTTGCATTTTGTAAAGTGGATATTGTTCTCTTGAGAATAACTGTAACTATAATGTATATTACAACTCAACAAAACAGAGTAAATGTAATTGAAATTTAAAAATAGCCTTCCAGTGAATTGCCCTTCTCAGCAGAGGGGTAATTTAGTGTGAAGCAAAATCTTGTATTTTTTTTTTCTCGACGTGTCTGACCGGTGTTTTCTGACATTTCTTTAATTGTTTGGTTTAAAGGTCAATGTAGACATAATTATAATAGCATATAGCATTTGATTGTGTGACTGTAATCCCAAGTGGGTTATTGTAGTGAAGTTGAAGAACATTTTCTTCTTTCTCAGCAGTGTATTGTGTTTGAAAGAAAAGGCACGCAGTCAGAATGACTTTTTATGGCTGACCTTTCTACTGCGTTTTGGGAGGCCGAGAGCAAAAGGGAAAGTCAGGGCCTTGTCTTGCTCCACCAGTTGGCGATAAGCACAAGAGACCACATCCGCCTGTCAGAAATGCCCCCGGAATCAATAGTTTCTCTTGTGTTTACTCAAAGCTCTCCAAGTACACTTTAGAATGAGGCAACAACTTGAATATGAGTGAGCAGTGCTGGAAATGATCCAAACAGTCCCCAGACTCCCTGGTAATCTATTTCAATTTGATCTATGTGAGTGCACCAGTCCAGCACTGGAAGTTGTGGTGCATTAAAGAATGCAGACTTGCTACCCCATCATATGTTTTGCTGCAACATTTAAGACTATTCCGAGGTTTGGGATCTTTTATTTATTTATTTTCTGTTAAAATGTAGTGCCGTATAACTGAGGTATTCTTTCATTTTTATTTATTTATTTATTTGTCACAAGTGCTGTGATCATTTTTGTTTGCGGTGTTATGTATTCATTTATTTAGAGTGTGAGAATAAAGTATTTTGCCTCTGAGGCAACTATGTGGATTAGCCGACGGCTGATCTGGAAACAAAGCGACGATTGACGCTTCAAGGTTAAATAGACCTCCTGTCATATGTCAGTGTGACAATTTGATTGAGCATCTGACGAGTGCTGACTCTACAAATCGACTGACTGCGTGGGATAACGCAGGCTCTTATGAAAGACAAGAAAACCCCATTTGGGCCCCATGGCTTGAAAGATGCCTTTCAGATTCTCAGTAAAAACAAACAAATAAACAAACAAATAAATAAATAAATGCAAATGAGAAAATGTAATAATATACTGTATACTTTAACAGTGTTTGCCAGTCAGGCCCTGCATTTGCGGTGTGCTTGAAATATCTGCCAAACTGCGCCTCAGTATAGATTTGTTTGCATATTCATGTTATTATATATTATGGTGAAGCATTTTTTTTTGTTCAGAAATAAATCCTATGGTGCTCTCTAAGAAAAATTTACAACCCGCTGTAAAATACTGCTCCCACTCATAATGAATGGTAATAAATCCATATGTAATTTAAGGAGTCTGTATTCATTACACATTGAAAAAAGTTATTTAATAAGTATATTTGCTCTTGGGTATTTGACCTCATATTTTTGACAGATCTGTTCCATTATGTCAGTTGTGTAGGTGTTTAGCCAGATGTTCCTAGATTGTCATCATAATTGCCATTAATTGTGTGCTACAGAAGTGCAGTATTTGAACGTGCTGCACAGTAGGAGAAGCAGTGCTCAGTGCCACAGGAACAGTTTTCTGTAGGGCAGTCGGTCCTTTTATAGAGCTCTGAATGTTCTCAAATTTACAAAGAGAGGAAGGGAAAATATATTAATGCAAGAATGAATGCATGTACTTGTGCAATTTCAGAAAACGAATGTTTGGGCGTTCCAGAACGACTATTAAAACCTTTGACCAGAAATGTGTTTTAATTTTTTTCAATTTGTTCAACACGTTTAACCGAACATAAATAAAGCAGGGTTGTGGTGCTGCAGCACTGACCTCAACCATTGCCTTCCGATCAAGCCAAGTGAGTAATTTCTGGAGGCCATCATCCATTACCTTGGTCCTCCCATATCCCAGAATGCAATTTGGCATCTCAGTGGCTGACAGAAAGCCACATATCTCAAGTACTCTTCAGATTCACCAGGACATTATGAGGATGGCTATCCCCATCTAACATGTACCTTTGTAACAAAAGTTGGGGAGTTCTTTTGAGCAACGTAGTCATTAGGATTATTTATCACCCCGCCCCCCCTGGAGCGCTCTGGAGAATCGCCCTGCGACTGGGAGAACTCCTGACGGGCAGCTAATAAACGGTTTGAGAGAATGAAATATTCATGCAGAGTTAAATTTGGATCCAGAATAAGTCAGGAGACGTTAGACACAGTCAGTGAAGATCACAACTGACAGTTGTTTTTTCTATTCTTTTTTAACGCACAAAGTTTCTCGGTAGAACGGTAAAACGGGCAGACTGCACCCTTATGAATGGTGGGAGAAAAGGAAAGAGCGGTATCTTTAGGAGCTAACTATCTAGCTGTGTGGAGGTGATTGATCTCCATATTGTACATTAAACCTAAGCACATTGAAAGTAAAATAAAAAATTGATACACAGATAGAAGTGTGATGTGATAGCCCATTGTTGTATTAATACCTGCACGTAACAATTAAGAATGCATTATTTATGGTTAATAAAACATTAATAACTGTTGATTAATGTATAATTAAATCTTCTAACCAGGATTATGTCAACAGGTGATTCCAGACATCAGTAAATATAATATCTGCTAAATTATCAATTATTTCAGAATTAGAGTGACATTTTTTTACTTTCAGTTGCACAAATTTGACAGATTTCCACAGCACAAAGAGAATAGGTTGAATTCTTTGTCAGAAGTGAACACTTAGCAAACACTTTAGTGAAAGTGAACATTTTCAAGACGTGAATACCTTATTAGGAATGAAAGAACACGTTGTGTGAATGTTTAAGCTGTGGCTTGACTGTTGTATGAATGCTCCAATGATGTGAGTGGGACCTCCAAATTTTGACTCTCCAAATTGAGGTCACCACAGGGTTGTGGGCTGGCTCATCACTGCCTTATATCAAGCGGCTCTCTTATGATGTAGTGGCGAGATGCTTGTTTTCCACTGAATGGCCTCTGTGCTAGTTTGACTCCGGGGTCCATAAGTGCATCTGAGCCCTGCACCAGGGCCTGCTGCGTCACTTTGTCACGGCTGAGGACGCATCATCAGCCTGCGACGTAGGGTGTCACCACGGGCCATCGTTGGTGTGCGACGGGGGTGCCCTCTTAATGAAGACACGCTCTGAAATCAGAGCGCCGCTCCGGTGAGAGGACCCACTGCCTCCAGACGTTGGTAGTGTGTCCTGCAGTGCCACACATTCAGCTGGAAAAGGGCGAATATATAAATAAATGGAGCATTCTGCTAGGAAAAACAGTTTGGAACTCACTGCTGGAAAAGCAGAGAACATCAGGTTATAGCTTTTTAGTGCCAGAGAGGCAGGGGACTGCAGAAACTTTTAAATTTCATATAGAAATTATTGGACAATATAATTATAAATTATTGGACAATATGTAGTATATTATACAGTCAAGACAATTACTAATTATACAGTTAAATGCAAATGTATTGGAACAGTGGCTTTTGGCTCTGTATTCCAACACATTGAATATGAGGTTAAAGTGCATACTGTCAGCTTTAATCTGAGAGCATTTACATCCATCGGGATGAGAGCATCGGGGGAACTGTGTAGGAATTACAGCCATTTTTATACATTGTCACTCATTTTAGGGTAGCAAAAGTAATTGGACAAATTAACATAATCTTAAAGTCATCGTATTTAGTACTTGGTTTCAAATCCTTTTCATTCCATGACTGCTGGAAGTCTGCAACCCGCAGATGTCACCAGACACTGGATACCTTCCCTGGTGATGCTCTTCCAGACTTGTACTGCAGGCATCTTCAGTTCCTGTTGGTTGAAGGTGTTTTGCTTTAAGTCTGGTCTTGTCTTAAGCAAGTAAAATGCATGTTCTATTGGATTCAGGATGGGGGATTGACTTGGCCAGTCAAGGACACTTTTTGGCCCTGAAAAACACATTGGTTGCTTTAGCAGTATGTCTGAGAATATGTCCTGCTTCAAAGTGAAGCACCATCCAGAGTTTTGAGGCATTCGGTTGGATCTGAACAGACAAGATGTTTCTGTGCACTTCAGAATTAATCTTGTTGCTGCAGTCAGCAATCGCATCATCAATGAAGACGTGAGCCAGTTCCAGTGGCAGCCATACATGCCCAAGCCATAACATTACCTCCACCATGTTTCACAGATGAAGGGGGTGCTCTGGATCTTTCTTTATCCACAGTTTCCTTTTTCTATCACTTTGGCACAGGTTAATACTCATCTGTCTATAAGACGTTGTTCCAGAACTCTACAGTTTTTAAATACATTTTTTTAGCAAACTTTAACCTGGCCGTTATATTCTTAACCCTTAGATGCATAAGTGGATCAAAAATTACCCGGTGAGGTTGTTTTCTTGCAATATTTTTGTAATGAAAAGTTGTTATCATTTAATATTCCAGCAATTCTTCAAAAAACATGTTTTTGATATAATGTGATTTAAATTTTTAAGGTACCTTTTATACTTTTCAAGAAATTGTAGTTTTAGTATTATTACCCCAAGCTTCCATAAGTGGGTCAAAAATTACCCACCTGCATTTCTTGTGGAATCTCATGGGAACTTTTGATTTTTATCAACTGTGGCTGTCAGGAATATATTTACTGTGGACAACAATTACTATATCAGAATTGTCACCCCTCAAAGAGGTACTCTGACATCACGATTGAGGTGGGGGCAGTGTGGGGAGCAGAAAATTAATTTCAATTGTTAGAGGGTAGCACAAAGACGCTTTTCTACCAGTTTTTTATGATATATAATATTATTTCAGAATTGTTGAAATAATGCACACACACAAAATGGATGTTGACATTTTTCTATTGCTGTTCTGTGTAATTTTCTTCTTTTTCAATTATTAAAATCTTCTAAATATTTCAAACATGAAATCATTCTTTTGTGGACCAGAATATAATACAAAATATAATACAAATGATTATTCTTAACCAAAATGACAAAAATGGCATAAAAACACTATTACTAATACGGATAATTTTTGACCCACTTATGGAAGAGTGTCAGGTCCAATCATTCGTGCATCTAAGGGTTAATTCAATCAACTGGTCTGCATTCAGTCAACATTTGCCCTAAACATGAACTTGCACTAAGGACATTTTTTTCTCTCCTAAACTTATAATTAAAATGCCTGCTGAACTTACCAAACTTTGCTAAGAAAAAGAATCTAACACTTTGTAAGTCAAGTTACAAAGTCTCTGACAGAGTGATCCTGACGTTTATCTCTGCAGGCTATACAAAATCCTATTTGATGGGAATGGAACAGACTCCCATCTCTGGACAAACACACTGTGCTGTTCTTAAAATTATATAAGGGAGGCTTTTTGCCCATCAATCATTGTTTCTTTTTTGACATTTTGAGTGTTTCTGGGTTATTTTGATGTTCAAGTGGCACGTGATTGATGTTCTCTGTGTTACAGCAGAAGGTGGGTGACGGCCTCACGTCGAGCTGGTGAGATGGAGTCGGTTTGGAGTTAGGAGTTAAAAATGGGAGCGTGCACTCTGCTCTGCATGACGGACTCAGAGAAATGGATTTCATTAAAATTAGAATGACATTAGACATCTATTCATAGGGCTTCCTTATCTCCCTCTAATTAAAACCAAGGGAATCAAATAAATGGGATATTACTTCAATTATTGTAGTTGCATATTTTTAGTTTCATCATTGAAACGAGGGGCTGGCATTAACGTGAGTCCACCAACCTGCTAATGATCCTGGGGTTTTGAAGAAGAAATCCCCAAATATTAAAAAACAAATTGTCATGTTTTGATAAGCATTTTTCTGGTAATGTTTGCCAGCGTGAGTAAAGACTGGGTACAGATCTCTTTTTTTTTCTCTCTGAAGAATAGATATTCCCAGAGAATGTGTGACTGCATAGATTGTGACAGTAACTTTGAGTTGCTATGTATCTGACATATGTCTCTGGGGATTGGCAGCAATGGGTTTGAAGTCTGTACATTCTATACTGTACGACACACAATTGTTTCTGTTCAAGGCTGTTTACTGTATTGCTACAGTGTTACTCTACATCTATATTTCTCAGTCTCTTTCTCTCATCCCCTCTCCACACCTTGTCTCTCTACCTCGCTCTGTCTCAACCAGTTTCTCATGTGACCTTATTGTACTCCCCACCTCCTCTCTCTTTTTCTCACTGTTTGTTTCTTGCACACTTTTTCTGCATAAATAAAATTCAATTTTTTTTATTCACATGCTACAAAACCATGAAATATGTACGACGCATATAAATTGACAGAACAACATGCTATAGTGACTTTATCTCTGTGTCTTTCTTCTCCTTTTTTCCCTCCCCAGGTCTCATCCGGTTACAGGAGCTCATAAAGGCGCCGTCTCGCTACAACATCCGCTTGAAAATCCGGCAGTTGCCGGCAGAGACGAAAGATGCCAAGCCTCTGCTGAAAGAGATGAAGCGAGGGAAGGAGTTCCACGTGATCTTTGACTGTGGACATGAGATGGCTGCCGGGATTCTCAAACAGGTGATCGCCGTGTTTCAAGGTTTCCCGTCCCCCAACTCCCTTACTCCGCAAGCGGTACCCCTCCACCCAATTCCCTGGCTGCAAAAAATTGCCTCCCCCCAATCCCTTGTCTCCAAAGACGGCAACCCCTGCAAAATTAATGCCCCTCTGCCCCATGTGATCTGTTACTAAAGTCCCTCAATCACTGCCCGGGCCATTTTCTCTGTCTGAAGGTTTTGCAATAAAGGGATATGTATCATCTTCTTTATCTTCAACTACCCAGCATGCCATCACCGAAAATTGAATTTATGTGATGTTTAGTTGGTAGGTGTTGTAATGTTGTGATGAGGATATGTATTTTCAAATCAAACAGTATCCCAGAGCTTGTTAAGCATTCTCATAAAAATGTGACTTCTGATTAAAATGTATTATTCTGCTGTTCCTGTGTGTGTGTGTGTGTGTGTGTGTGTGTGTGTGTGTGTGTGTGTGTGTGTGTGTGTGTGTTGTTGTTGTTGTAGGCCTGACTCTTTGGTTTTTAACTTTCTTAGACAAATGTAGATATTTTAAATACCTCTTTTTTGGTTGTTGGATTTCAATTACACCACAGTAAAAATGGATGTTTTAAAACGTAATGTTAATTAAAAGCATTCGTGTTCCCCCTCTGCTTTCAGGCATGCATTAAATATTAAAGATAGAATGATTCATCGGGCCATTCACAGGCCTTTTTATCAATTGCCGAATAGCAGATTTGAAATGAAGGTCAAGGGCGCCTATCATTGGTGGCAAGTAGGATATGTTACGGTAATGAGCAGTAATAAAAGGCAGCTTCGTTTTGTATAATCCCGCTAATCACCTGGTACATTTCTCGGTGCCATCTTCTAATAACTCCGCTCTGCTTGACACTTCCCAGCATTCTTAAACAAACTGGCTATTTGATTACTTCAATCATTGCTCATCCTAGTTATTATTAATAAAGGTTGGCAGCCATTTTATTGGCCTTCTCTTGGAAGTAGCTATTCAGAGATCACTCTGTTCATCCTCTGATTGGCCAGGAAGAGTACATGTTGACTTTTATGTATGGCTTCAGAGAGATTCTCACTTGATGGCCGGGGGCTAAAGATGCAAACCTGAAATGTTTTTCTATGTGTTTACCCTTAATCCTAGAACATTACCACTCAACACAGGGAGTCAACACCCTAATTGATTTAAACACATTTTCCGGTACTTACGAGGTTGATCATTTGTAATAAATACATTTAGAAAGGCACAGTATTGTCCAACACCATTTTCATCAGAATGCGAACTACACATCAACTGAGATGGAAGGAAAAAAAACTATCCTGAGCAGATATAAGCTTATAAACTGGGTGTGTACAGTAGCTCCTGAAAATCCTCTGTACACACCCACAAAGATGCTTCTACAACGTTTTTGAAAATGCTAAATTTGTACATGAAGATAAAATTAAACAAAAAAGGTCATGACAAGATTTTAGTCTCAAAGTAATTTTGGTCATTATCGTCATTTTGGAGGTACATAATAAACAATGTTGATCAATTGATTAAAGGCTAATGAATAGGTTGTGTATACATGACCCTTCAGGAACTAGGTCTGACATGCTATCTAGGCAGCAGGTTCATCCTGCTACTGGTCCATCAGAACTCTTTGTTCCAATAGGCCACTGGTTGTGGATGCACATTTTGGCTCCCATGCTCTGCCAACTTAACACCATTAGTCTCCAATATTGGCAGAAAACTTGCTCCCATAACCAGCTCATAGCTATGGATTTCCAAGAGCTGGAAATCAGTACACGTCTTAAAAATAATGGACTGCTGCTTTGGATGCATTATGGGGAATGTAGTGTTACCATTACAGCAAGTTACAGCAATGTTTATGATTTTTGTTCTATCCAGGCTGCACAGTTCACCATTTGGTCAATAATTAATTAAGGGTCTGAATATTTCGAGTCTGAATGGTAAAAGCACCTCTAGCACATGGTTACCTGCATGCAGTAAGCCTAATAATACGTTCAATTGTGTTTTTGAGAGTTTGGATGGAGCACAAAGCCAGAAAGTTTGCTGAAACTCCAGGACTAAGGTTCTTTAAGGTACAGTCTGACAGTCAGGGTGACGTTTCTAGGTCAGCTTTAATTAGTGGTTCTGTCCACTCTTGGACACCTGTTGTTTCAGTGATGCATACATGTGACTTGGTTATGAACTGGGAGACTGGGTTCTGCTTTGTTCTGTTTCAAATGGTCTTATCAGTAGTCAGAACACATACACCCTCCTTTAGATGGTAGGTGCAAATGTTCCAGGGGATTTGTTGTAGAGCTACAAATTGATTATGAGGACAGATACCATTTTATAGCCTCTCTCACCTGTTCCCCAACCCCCCAAATCCTTCCACACACTGCTCTCTCCGTCCCAAAGTTATTAAATAATAATGAAAAAAGAAAGAAAGAAATGTCTCCGACTATATAATTTTTCTTTGACATATTTATCTGATAACTTAATTATTTGTGACACAAAACAGTCTTTTTTTTTTTTTTTCTGGAGTTGATCCAAGGTGCATTTTCAGCTCTGTAGACTCTCTAAACACCCAGTCTGTGGATATTAGGTGCATTCTCAGCTCTGTAGACTCTCTAAACACCCAGTCTGTGGATATTAGGTGCATTCTCAGCTCTGTAGACTCTCTAAACACCCAGTCTGTGGATATTAGGTGTGTAGCTTGCTTTGCTACAGGATGATGTTAATAACCTAATGGGCCACTGGTGTGTGTTTGTGTGCTTTCTACAGGCACTCGCTATGGGGATGATGACTGAATACTACCACTACATCTTCACAACTCTGGTGAGCAATTTCACAATACAAAGCTGCTTGGCTCCAATGAGAATACGCTTATATACAACTTTTATTTTTTTCCGCAACCTTTTTGCCAAAGCTGAGAGCGCATGCATCGGGTGTTTGTGATCTGAGAATGCAGTGATTTTTGTTTTATTCAGAAATGTTCTTAACACAGTATAGGTGTGAACACAGTGCTTATTCCCTCACATGATTGTTTTTGTATTCTTGTGAGAGAGAAAACCTTCTCCTTTCCTTGTGAGAAAAACAACAAACACAAATAGATGGCACTTTTATATTCAAGTGATCACAAACTGTGTTTTGCATTAGAGCTACTGCATTTTATTTTACACATTCCATCTCCACCTGTATTTTTAATGACACCAATAAATTGATACAAGCCTCTGGCTGAGGCAAAGATTGAAGTCACTCGATTCAAGCCAAAATATATCAAATGTCTAGCTTGTCTTACCAGAGACGAAGAATGCAAGTCACCTTCATTTGTTACCTATTCAATATGGAGAGGAGGAGTTTTGGTAATAGTATAATATTCTGACATGAATTCCTCTTGTAAGAGATATGCGGTGATTTTAGCCAATGCTTCAGGCCTATTTAGTCAAAAAGTCCTGGTACCAGTGTTATCACAGTGTTCTGCGACAATTGGGACAGTCGTCCCATCCAGCAGGTGAGCCATCACCTCAGCAGCAAAAATCAGGTGTAAAAATGTACTTCAGACAAAAACATTGTTTTGTCATTGAAAACAATGAACATAATACCAAAACAAAATACAAAAAAACAAACTTCATCTCTGGGTTTCCCCGTTTTATATGATTTGATATGAGGGATAGTTCTTAGTTATTGGAGAGATACTGCAGTCCCAGTTAGTGTTTGTAGCTTCTGCTTATGACCCCACTGGAAGTGTCTACATTAAAAGCTCTTGGTGGAACAAAATGGAAGGAGAGCTTGTCTTTCTCTCATTAATGTCGTAGCATCCATGTGAATAAGTGAGAAATAGAAAAGAGGATATGATAGAGTGAAGTTAAGTAGACTGATCCGACAATGCATTTGGCAGAAACAAGGTCCAGAGCCATGATTTTAATTCACCCACCAGAAACCACACGCCAGCCATAGAGAGCCCACATATGGCACTCTTTTTCTGCCAAATTTGTCTCACAAATGCTAGTGTAATTTTCTGGAGATCATTTCGTTGAGAGAGAAAGAAAGAGAGAGAGAGAGAGAGAAAATGTATGTGTGTGTGTGTGTGTGTGTGTGTGTGTGTGTGTGCAACAGCACTGTCTCTAGAATATGGTTCAAACTGAGTGAAGTGAAGCTCCAAATCATTGGTATTTTAGCACTCGGACACATCCCATTTTAATTCTTAATTTGTACAAAATTTCCGTTCTATATATATAAAGCATATTGTAATAAACCACTCTTATGCCTTTATAAGCATTTAAAAATTAAGAATAAACCTGGTTTCTGTGGTGGTGAATAGATCCTCTTCCTTTCACAGGACCTCTTTGCTCTGGATGTGGAGCCATACCGCTATAGCGGGGTGAACATGACGGGGTTCCGAATTCTCAACACAGAGAACAGCCAGGTCTCCTCCATCATCGAAAAATGGACCATGGAACGGTTACAGGCTCCGCCCAAACCAGACTCAGGCCTACTGGATGGATTTATGACGGTAAACACACTAACAATAACAATAATAAGGCCAAAAAAAGATGTGATTCAGATGAATGGAGATAGATGTACCACAACCAAAGCTGTTTACTTTCTCGGCATGGCTTTGCTTTTATAGAATGATGTCCCCTGATATTGTATGCATTTTATGTGACTGTACTTTGAACTCACTATTATGCAATACTTACCTTGTCTTGGTTAGGGCTCACTAACAAAAGTGGTTTTAATTCGTCTTAAAGCAAAGCTTTTTACAAACACACACACACACACACACACACACACACACACACACACACACACACACAAAGTGATATTTGAACTAAGGCACCAGACCTGGGTTTATGAAGCCTCAATATTCCATTATTATACACCATAGGTACATTTTCACTTTGTTTTATGGCACATATCTGAAAAAGTGACATCACAGCATTCGCTGGGATGGTACCATATAGGTACATACAATTGTACCCCTAGCCAACAATACATAATCAATTTGTACCTTTTTTTCATGAAAAGGTATTTATTAGTACCCAAAGAGTACTTATTAGTATCCAAAGAGAACATTATTGTACTCTCAGGGTACATTTGGGAAATTTGTATCTTAAGGAACAAAAATGTACCTCCACTGTATCTTTCTTTCTGAGAGTGTTGTTATGGTACATTTACAGCCAGACTCATTTTTGGTCCATATTAATACCCCAGGTATCATATAAATGTGCAAAGACTGTAATGAGCATTTTTAGCACCGTTTCACTCAGGCATTTTAACTGGGAGTGTAGCCAAATAGTCTTCAGAACGCAGAGCAAGGCTGAGATCTGACTTTACAGTTTAGCATGCCAGAACAACTGGTAATGTCACAAAAAATGGCCACAGTAAACTGAACAGCTGCTTGTGTGTGTTTTGTCGGTAATGCTAACCTCTACCGTAGGCTTGTTTCGTTTGCTTTCTTGTCTCTCTCAGTTTTTCTGTCTGGTCTGTGGATGATGCAGGCCTGCATCTCACACAGCAAACATAAATGTTGGCCTGCTGGCTGAAGCGTTAAGATGTGGTGGGGAGGCCACTTAGTCCCCCCCCCACCCCAAATGAGACACTGGGAAAGCTTACTTTTAATACAAGAGATATTTACACCTCAGCTAGCAGATAGCATGACTTAGCATTGATGCCTTTGCCACCTACAATATCCACTGTTTTCATGCCCTTAGGTTAATTGTGGAATAAAAAAACAACAGTTGATTCCCAACCCCAGAACCTGCCATCTCACAATGTTGCTGTTTTAACCCCCCTCCCTCTCTGCTCACCAAGTGCCCAGAGGACATACAAATAACAGCATTCTTTTCTGACCGAGCAAACAAAGATTTATGCATCTGAAGATTGTTCAGTGACTGGCTTGTCAAGAAATTAATGGCATGCGAGTTAGACTGCGGGATTGATTAATTAGGCAAATGGCAATCAGTCAGCGCCTAATGCATATTGACACGGCGAAAGGTTTTGCGAACGTTTGATTAACTGCTTCATTTGTACGTTTTATTTATGGTCCTCTGTTTTTAAGCACGGCACTGTGAGATTGACTTGCGGTCTGCTTTATAACTGATTGGATTGAACAGGGAAATAAAGACCAGAAATGATTTTTGAGTTTAACATCACATGGGCGATAATAGTCCAATAAACCGAGGTAGACCATTTCAGTTAATCCTTTTCCACTTTGACGATCATATGGCTTGATATTAAGTCAAAATTAAAATGTAACAGTCACAATGGAGTCATTCATAAAACGTACTGCCAAGGTTTCCATGATTATTGGGGACGACATCCTCTTATTTGCACATTTTCATAAATATTGATTTAATGGCTATTCATTGCGTAAAGCACAACTGAAGTTTGGTAGAACTTTGGGTTGTGTAGTTACCTGGCCATGATATGAGTCAAAAAGGTGGCGAAATATGTTTGTTAGTTGCTCTGTGCTCCCCTGGGGTGATAATCCAGAATAGGGTATTTGTCGCTCTCCATTCACTTCTATGGGGAAGCTAAAACGGTCTCAAAATGACACTTTTAGCCGTTTTAGCTGCCCTATAGAAGTGAATAGAGAGCGACAAATACCCTTCTGTGCTGCTGGAGAGAAATGTGATGAATAGATTTGTCTACTTTACAATTTTGAATCGCATTGCTTAGAAATGCCTGCACAGAGGAGCATTTTTATTTTATACAGCCATTAAAACAGGTTTAAATTTCAATTTGAAATTCCGTTGCTTTGAAACACATATATACCCACTAAACTATTTGTATTAGCCCCTTATGATTGATTATATTAAAATATGAAGGCTTGCAGTAGAGAATTGTGAATTTGAAGATTTGCACAATCTTTTGTACTAGCAAAGTCCATGGCACATCCCTTATTGTGTATCTATCATCAAATTTGATATGGAAGTTATGTTCAACTTACTATTGCTGCCATGATCACAATAATGTAATGCAACACTAATTTACATACAGTTTGTCATAAAACTTACATAATACTGTCATAAGCATAACATAAGCAACCACTTGTCATAAGTTCATAACCAGTCATGACAGCATATCGCAGCTTATGACACTTGTGTAATGTGACAGTATTAATGCAATGCACTAATCCATTTTGATTCAACTTAGATTCACTAATGTTATGGACAAAGGTCAGCGCAAATACATACTGACACGACTCAATACATTTTTGCTGTCTTGGGAGGGAAGCCATTTCTGTTTTCTTGACATATGTAACAGTTTGCTCTCTTCAAAGGAATGTGGAAAAAAACACATCCTGCTTTATGGTGGAAAAGAGAACATTATATTCAGCATTTTATAATTGTGTGTGTGTGTGAGAAAGAGAGAGAGAGAGAGAGAGATCACAAGAAAGTGGCATGAAGTCAAGAGAGAACGGAAAAGGAAGTAAAAGGGAAACAAAGCAAAGTGTAGAAGGAGAGAAAAAAAGGGGGAGGGGTTATGATTTTGCTCCTGTTCCTTTCCATTCCTTCCTTTGGCACGGTGGCTTTTTCTGAACAAGGGTCTCTTGGGGGTTCTCTGGAATGCTGGCTGTCATAATGTGTGCAGAACATTTTACAAAACGATTTAAAAATATTAATATACGTTGATATATGTAGGAGCATAGGCCTTCAATGATGGCTCTCCTTGTCCTCGATCCGTCCATACTCTGACTTGAGTAATAGAAAATATGGCTCAATAGATAATTTAATGGAAAAAAACTCTACTTGCCATGGATTCAGATGGCCTGGAAACACTCATTATGTTTGCCTTACTTTTCTTTTTTAGCAAGTATATATATTTTTTTACCTTTGTAAATAAGCCTTTCTTTATGCAGGTGTATTTAGCTAAGAAAGGGATAACAATTAATCTTCTTAATTTCAGCGAGGAGGCAAACATTTTGTTTGTGCACTGTCCAATGTTAAGCCTACTTCTGTATTTTCTTCATGCAATGATTAATCTTCCTCCAGAAAAAAAAGCCTGCCCCAAGTCACGGCTTAACATGCATAATGAAAATGACCTAACAAGCTTGCCTGGGCTCATTAGCATAATTTTTCTCTCTGCTAATTGCTTTACCTTCTGTCTAATTTACTCAGCGAGCTCTAATCTTGTTCAGATTATACTGCATCCAGAGCAATGGCAGCCTTGACTCACTCTTTGTGAAAGCACCAATGACAGCTGCTGGCCTTGGAGCAGGTCGGGAGGTCTCCTTCTCCCCTTTACTCCGCTCAAGGTCGGGAGGCATTACACGCTTCCATTGTCAATTGCCTCCATTTATATATTTATTTATTTTGTTCTGGAGATGAGTGTCGAAATGAGAAACGTTTCTTCGCATTGGGGCCTAAATGGTGCGTTCCAAATAAGTCCCCCCATTCAATTGGACTCTCCCTGAGTAGAGGAGCCTGTTTGGTCTTCAATCTATAATTTGCACAGCGAGAGGGAATTGTTATCCAGGATAGTAGTGATGTGTTATGCACAAAACTAAATGCAGTGCAATAATCAGTTTTGATTCAACTTAGATTTACTAATATTATGGACAACGGTCAGCGCGAATGCATACTGACACGACTCAATAGATTTGTGCTGTCTTGGGAGGGAAGCCATTTTTGTTCTCTTGACATATGTAACAGCTTGTTCACTTCAAAAGAATGTGAAAAAAAAACACATCCTGCATTATGGCGGAAGGGAGCACATTGTATTCAGAATTTTATAATTGTGTGTGTGTGTGTGTGTGTGTGTGTGTGTGTGTGTGAGAGAAAAAAAAGAGAGAGAGAGAGAAAGATGACACAAACGTGGTATGAAGGCAAGAGAAAACCTAAAAGGAAGATGGAGGGAAACAAAGCAAAGTGTAGAAGGAGAGAAAAAAAGGGGGAGGGGTTATGATTTTGCTCCTGTTCCTTTCCTTTCTTTCCTTTGGCACGGTGGCTTTTTCTGAACAATCCATCCATTGAAGGGTCTCTTGGGGGTTCTCTGGAGTGCTGGCTGTCACGGAAACAGGCACTTTAATGGCATGGAGTACAGTAGCCTGCATCGCGAGCAGGAGACTTACAGCAGGTCAGACACCCTGCAACATACTGAATCAGAAAGTGATGGAAACAAAAGACAAACACTCTACAAGCTAAAACCTGCAACAAGACGCGCAGGGCTTTGGCCGGAGATGAAGCACGTTTATGTGCAGACCCCTACTGTATCTCTAGCTTCACATAAACAGGGATGAGGACTGAATCCTTCATCTAATAAAACAGAACTGGCTACCTCAGGTAGGGTATTACAAATATGCAGTATATTTGAAATGGAAGCCCTCTGGGCTAAGTGTGAAGTGCACACACATATAATTGACAATTTGATTCAGTTAAGGGTGCAAATTCTATATCATTGTGATATATTTATAGCGCAGTATTTAATCCAATCCTGAATCAGGGAGGAGCTGAAATGGTATAGGTTGCTGCAAATCACACATCGACACATTAATGCAGTATTTATTTGCTTAACGGAAACCCTTATGCAGAGTGATTTACAGCCCACGTACTATCCATTCATACAGTTGTACTGTATATTTATTGGAGCAATTCACATTAAAGACCCAGCTCAAGGATACAACAGCAATGCCACATTGGATCAGAGACTAAAAAATGCTCCAATGGTTTGGAGTTACAAGCCTAGTTTCATAACCATTACACTATATTGACGCCAGAGAATACCTGACAAAAGAAAGATGTGCTGGACAGTGGACGGGCTTACAGGAGGATGTGTGATGTGCTGGACAGTGGACGGGCTTACAGGAGGATGTGTGATGTGCTGGACAGTGGACGGGCTTACAGGAGGATGTGTGGGTTGTTTTCTTTTATTGTGAAAAATAGTAATAGTATTTATAGATTTTTATTTTAATAGCAGCTTATCATCAAGCTCAAAGTTCTTTACAATACAATGCCAGAAAATATTTAAGACACCATAAAACAAGGGATCAATCAATCGAGACACCAGAACAACAATCATTTAGAAGTGAAGTTTATTAGATTTAGCAGTACCAGTGACAGCTTGGGGCTGTCTGAGAACTCCCAAATTTGTGCTGGAAAAGAAACAAGCAACAAAAACAACGTTTGGACAAAAACAGTGACCCTGCCACTACCCACAAATTAAAAACCTGTTAGAAGAGAGCAGCGGCTGCTCTCTGCTTGTCCGCGAGCTGTTCGTTTTGGATTTGCGATCCGTGATTTGGCCCTCATTTTGCCACATGCCGTGTGAGGCGTTTGGACAAAAACTCATAAGGCTTTGTTTTTCTTTTCTTTTTTTTGATAGCTGTGTTTAGCGCAGGCTCCAGCTGGCATTGTACACACCCCCTTTCATGCCAAGCCAATGCATGGCGCCATCAAAGAGACCCCGTGACATCACAATCCGTCCACTTTGGCAAGTCTCCCTGACATACCGCTCCTTGTAAATGCCTTAGATCCACTGTAAAATGTCAGTTGTTTTATGGTTCATCCTGTTTGTGTGTATGCTTGCTCTGATTGGTCCACACGTCCTCCTAAGGTCTGCCAACTACAGTTCATATTTTTCCTGTCAACTTTGACCTGGAATTTAGTGTTATACCTTGCCCTTTGCTGATACTATGGGGTTCAGTGTGATGGGAACCTGTCCTGTCAAATTTCACATAGTTGTTTGTGGGCTTCTTTTCTCTTTTCTCTATTTTCACAGTGCCTGATCCAGCAGGCACTGTGATATTTGCAGTGCAGTTTAGCAACACCAGTATTGTTACGTTAACTGCACGTTACCAGTGCTGCATACTTCTCTTTCATCTGTTTGTCAAATTAAGACAAACTGTGACACCAGCCAGCCCTTCTCTCAGACAAACCTCCTGGGAAAGCTCAGAAAGATGGATGATTCACTTTCTCTATCTTTTTTTTTGTTGTAAATGTTCAGTCATGTATTAATATTTACATGCAATTAGTCATAAACCTAGATATTTATATATTTTCTCATTGCTGAAAGATGATGCAGTGTCATGCATTGTTTATAGACTCATTGGTGAAATAGTTAGTAATTGAACAAGTGCATGAATGAATGTAGAGCTGGAGGCCTGCTGTGTACCTGTCAGGTATCCCTGGAGACAGGTAACCTGGGAGACATATTTGATCCTCTGTATTTAGGACACTGAGCTGGTAACCCCCAACGTCCTCCTCCATCATTTTCACGCAGGCTCAGGATGCTTCTGATCTTTCCGTAGGAGCTTGTTACCTGTCACCTGTCACAGCTCACACTTCCCAAGAGAACAAGAGAATCTTACTCTCTCTCTATGTTTCTTTTTCCTGTCCTCCTTCCCCTCTTCGGCATCTCCGACAGTCTGCTCAGCGTTGCCCAGGAATCTCCTCTCCTCTCTCTCGTCCTCTTTTTCTTTTTTTCCTCTTCCTCAGCCTGGTTCACACTCACTGACTCACTCATACATTACCCATTTTCTGCCACCCTGTCCTGTATTTTCCCTCTCTCTCTTTCTCCCCCTTTCTCTCTACCACTCTCTTTCCCATATCTCATTATCCAAAATTATATGTGTGGTATGTCAGGAAAAATACACAATCTTGCTGAAGGATTGAGTTTAGAAACTCGACACAAATATAAACAGCAATGACATAAATATAAGTGGCGGTTAATGGTTCAAGTTATTTTTATTTTACCGAGACTGCTGACTGTTAACATTACTTTGACACTGTGTTGCTGACACCTACTTATATCCAATAATTCTCATTATTTTCCAGACATAATTTCAGACATAATTTCAGCACAGCTTACCCGCCTGCATTTGTCCATGGTCAAAGGTGCATAAAGAATCTATAAATATTCCAAATGTTCCATTACTATGTCCACATTTGCTTTAACGATATGCTCACAAATGCTGACTACATACAGAGGTTAATATTTGAATAATAGCTCATTATTATTAAAAAAATGGAATAGTGCTTGTTTAGTTTTAATTAATGGAAGTTTAACCAGGGAATATATATATATAAGTGTATATAAAATAAGTGTATTTTTAACAGATTTATGGAGTATATGCTTTGTGCTAGTAACCTGGCTTGTAGTCATGCTAGGTGGTTAACTTCAACATATCACTTTTTTTGTTGAAATATCACTTTCTCTCATGTAGCATATTATGAGGATATTGTCCATGGATTTCAGATGTCTGAAGACAACTGACACACGCGCAAACACCTGTGTTAATTTTGGCAGGAATTCAAATTTTAGTCTTAAATTTTAGTCATATTCTAGTCATTTATTTTACTTAAGTTTTAGTCAGGTTTTAGTCAGTCAAACTGAACAGAATTTTAGTTTAATTTTGGTAAGATATTTAAGTCACAATTTTGTCAGATATGCTCTACTCTTTAAGAAGTATTTCATAGTAAATGAGCATCACTTTTTTCACATGCTAATTTGTGGCATTATGGTTCTTCAGATATTAAACATGATTCATGATTCATGTTTTATGTTTTTTTGATTGAGGGATGTGTCTAGTGAGAATAAGTAGAGAATAAGTAAAAACAAAAATGTATGTTTATATTATATATTAATTTATATTTATATTAATTTATATAATCATTCATTCCCAACACGTAATTTATTAACACATTGGTCAGAAGCCCACTGTGTCACTAAGCAATGCACAAGAAATTATTTGGTGTCACTTCTGAACACCCTACATATCCCCATAGACTTCCATAGCAGCCCTCAGCATGTTGAAACCAACGGTAAACATATTATATCAATGCCAAGGGTAAATGGGAACAGTGTATCTTGCCAGATCGTACCATAAGCAAAACAAACCAAATTTAATGATTTTGTAAAATTAAACATTGTTTGTTTGTTGATAACAGGGAAAACAAATCAAGGCACTCTTCTTTAGTATAAATGTTAAAAATGTTTTTTATTGATTTGTATTTCACGATTCACAAGCTAAAAAATAAACCCTTCCCTGTCCTGTTTACCCTTGGCATCAGCATATTAGACACTGAGAGTTTATGTTGTATGTGTTCAAAAGTGACGCCAAAGGACTTTTTGTGCATCATAAAGTGATGCCAGGGCTTCTCACCAAGCATCCATATATGACAGGTTGGGAATGAGAGCATGTCGTATGTTCATCCTGTTTAATATTTCAAGAACCATATCAGTATAAACGGTCAATTTTACGGAACAAATAAGTACAAACGCAGCACAAACAAATTACAATATTTGAATACGCTGTCTACATTCGAAAGCTCTGTTTTGCCCTCCATAAAAAGCGGGATTTGGAGATTCAGTACACTGCCATTGTCATGACAAATCATGTCCACCCTACAAAACGGGGCCAGGGGTTTCTTCAGGATCTCACGTCATTGCAGAACTGCGTCACTCTTTAGCTATGACAACATCTCTTGTCACTGACAACGTCGCATTGACACAGCTAGAATTTTGAGGTACGGATGCATGCATATGATTAAAGGGCTAGACAGTTTTGCGCTATGTACACCTGCAACTTGTGATTCAGAAATCCATTCATCCATCCAAATTTTTAAAGAGAAAATTCAGACATAGTTTTGATCTTTTACGATCTATTTATTGATGTCATCGTAACGTCATCGTCATGAAAAAAGATTTGTTGACAAAATCTTTTCAGAATTTGCGTTGACAATATTAGCACACCACACATAAATTAATCTAATAAATGATCACAATGGTGAAACGTCTGTAAAACAGTCCTGCTTTTGTCCTTATTTTTTCTTTGCTTCAATATTGGACTGTGCCGTGTCATGGTTAATGAGCTGGGTTGGCCCGTGCCACAAACAGTCTTTAGATCGGTTACCCACAGTGACACATTCTCAGGCGCTAAGTGTCGGTGATGGCCCCTGATCATCACAGCTGTGGCGGTGGCATGCAGCGATCGTTCCTGACACCGGTCGGGGCACGACGCAGCCAGCCTCCGTGATCGTGAGGAGAGCCGACTGACTCACGGAGCGAGATAGTTTTCTGAAAAACAAGATCTGTCACCCGCACGTCAGTCCTGAGGGGGGAAAAGATCAGCGCTGTGGTGTGCAGCAGCGGTGATGCCGCAGTGAACCGCGGGACGCTGTCATCGCCACAGCTCTGATGCTCAGGCCGTCACCAACATTTGGTCACTTTAGAGCACCCCCCCCCCCCCATCTCCTCTCCTCATTTAATTTAATTTGTTTATTTCAGATGACTTATGAAACAGGTCATATTTCAGGAGGGATTTCTATTTTATTTTATAATTTTTTGCAGAAGAAATTTAGCTAAATTTGAGGATATTTGCTTCTCTCCTGAGATCGCATATTAGTTATGGGGTTTTTGGTTCTGCTAGTTAAGTATTACTGCTCCAGTCAGGGCGCCAGCTGATACACAGAACTGCTACTGCAGTAGACAGACAATTCAAGGCCTGCAAATTTGCATGCCTGACACAGTGGCTAATTTTTGTTAAATTGGAAAATAAAGCCCCTCTTAAGGACGTTATAGATTTAAGCCTCAAAAGGGATGTGAAAATGTTGTGCTTAAAGAAGAGGGGCATGGAATCGTTGGAGGCCTGCTACCCTCTCCAGCTCAATTCACCATGCCTGATCATGAGCAAGAGAGGCAGATCCCTTCCCTTAAAGCCGTCTTAATCGGCCTTGATTCATCCTCTGGACACTGGGCAATCCCTCAGAAAATGGGCAGCGCTGCCAATAGCTGCTCTCTCATGCAAGAATCTGGCCTGTGTGATCCCCCCCCCCCCATTTCTATTCCTCTCCCACTCTCTTTCAAGTCTGTCAGCTCATGTGTTCAACAAATACTTGTTTTCCCAGGCGGATATTTCGACTGAAGCGGGTACCTGACAAAAGGGTTGAGAGGCAAAACAAGGGGTAAAGGAAGGAAGTGGCAGCTGGTGCCCTAAAAGGTCGAGGAGAACGGGATTCAGTGCGCAGTACAATAGGCACCACCACTGCCACATTTTTATGTGTGAGATGGGGTATCTATTAAAAATTTATTTTATTTAAGTGCTCTTGAACTCAGAGTTAAAGAAAATCCCAAAAGTTTGATACACTAACAGATATGTTCTTACAAATCACGGTCAAATCAAGTGGCTAGTGGCAAACCTAGTGTGCTTTATCCTCTTACAATACTGGGTCAAGTGAGCCTATAAGAAGATAAAATATTTCACAAATATTTCAAGTAACTGAAGCAGGTTATATGTGTGAGGTCTACACTTGCAGCCCAATGTCCCTGTATAAGGTAACTTCAAAATATCAGACAATGACAGAAAGCTGTGAATGACATTTTTTGTTCGTTGATCTGCCATGAAAAAAGCAGGCTATCTCAGATTCTCATTTGATTCTACTACTAATCACCTGTGTTGCACAGAGGAATGCTCCATATGATTAGCTATGATGTCATCATAATAAGAAATGACCATGGTGAGCTCCATATAGTCACCTGTCTTTACTGAGGTTTGGTCATGAACTCTGAAGGCCAACTCTTATATTTATTCATTTTTGAAAAAATATGTATTTATTATATGTATCTATCAGCTGTTTAAGAACAGCGCTGTTATGCTTTATGTCGTTGCTGTATAGCATCCAGGAATGTACAATTATAGTATACCTAAGTAATTTAACATCCAAATTTACCAGTTTTTTGGATTTAGTGTTCCCAACTGTTGGGCATGAAAAACGCATTGAGATGAACTCAACCTCATTTTTGTATTCAATAATAATTTCTGAAATGAATCATACCATACCAATATGAATCAGAGTAGCCTACTCGTTAGCTTGTTAGCCACCATTACATCTTTTCCATTTTTAGCTACTTTCACCACAGCTCAGATGTAATGGAATGAAATCCTTAGTGAGTAGAAACAGCACTTATTAGCAGAGTGGCACAAATTTGCACCTGCCATGTTAGCACTGACAGTTTATATTAGTTTACTTGTGTATAATTCATCACTGACATTTCAAGCGATGCTTGACAATTTTAAAATTCTTTTTTTAAATTGTATTTATTTATTAAAAAGAACTGTTCTCCCTCATTCTCATCTGAGCATCTGCTTCTGCCACTGAAGGATATAAAGAGGGGTGCAAACAAAGGGGTTCTGCATTTTTGGATGATGGGAAACTGTGTATGGTATTTTGAGATGCAGTTTTTGTTTCTCAATTTCCAATTCATATCGATGAATGAAGTCAATAATTAATCAATTGATACATTTTTAACAGTCTATCAACTGGACTTATTGCGAGTGGGAAAGAACATTGGTTTGGACCCAGATGCAGGACTCAGAGACAGACTCAGGCAAAAACTCTGAAAGGAGTATATTTATTAGAGTGGTCAGCAAAAGACAATGGAACAGGGAAGGCTAGGTGACTGACTGGAAACAGGGTTGGCGAAATAAATAGGGCAGGAGACGGGGCAGGAGAAAACAGGATGAAAGCAGGCAGGATGGGCTGGAGCGAGGAACAGAAAACAAACAGGTTAGGTAGAATTGCAAAACAGACAGAATTGCCGGGGAAAGTCTAGACGGAGCTGAAACAAACAACAAACTGGCAGTGAGTGAATGAAACTGTGGAGTTTAAATATAGTGAGGAACAGGTGAGAGTACTGATGGAATAATTCAAGTATGTGCGGAAAGTAAGCAGAGGGGGAGAGTGATAGGCTAAATGATACAGGGAGAAAACAAAACAAAACGGGGAGCCACGCCCAGCCTGCACAAACACGGAACAAGACAGACAGGGTGAACTGAAAAACACGACATGAAACATGAGGAATGGGAAAACAAGAGAAATGAAAGGAAGGTGAACTTGTGGGAAACAGCGGATGTGACAGGCAGCTTGAAGCCTCATTCCCCCATCACATGCAGGAACCCCTCTTGTCACAAATCCATAGCTGAAATAGCCATATGCTGTTGTGAATAAAGTTATGATTGGAATTATGTTCTTCAGATCTTATTTGATACAGTTTGCTTGGGTATGGATTTCACAGATCTGCAGGCTCTACTTAAGCAATATAAGTAAATGTACTCCTGGTGTTTACTTTTTCTATCAGTCAACAATGAAGGAGAAATGTGGTATGCAATGTATTGCACTGATCCGCTGAATCACAAATTGTCTGGGTGCAATAAAATGCAGCAGATCAGAAAATCTTCAGCATTTAACAAGTTGTTGAATACTTGGAGAATTACTGAAAGAAATTCCAAGCTGGCATGGTATATCAATAAGCTGGTGGCTCATTGGGTGTTCCAAAGCAATTTGGAACACCCAATGAAGCCCAAGTATGCAGGCTAAAAAATCTGGAAAGATATTGAAGCCTTGCTTAAATAAAATAGTATTCAAAAACAAGAACAGCATAATGTCTTTTTATATCTTACATTCCTAGCCATTAAAGCACTTTCATGAAGCAGCTTTCCGAATTTGTATTTGTCTATTTTGTATTGTAATAGCACAAAAACAATTAGTTAAAAGGATACATGAGCAGAAATGTGAGAGGAACTGGAAGTCAGTAGACTCCGCCCTGTGGTCATATATGAAAATGCACCTTTCTTGCAGAAAGTTGCATTTGCATCTCCTACCAGATTCCAAGTAAATTATCTTTTGGTAATGATATCACCCAATGTGAAGACGTGAGAAGTTTTCTATACAAAAACCTGAGATATACATATGTACAACAACACAAAATGTAAATGCCGTGAACGCAACCCAATAGGTGATATAATTAAAAGAAGCTTCCACGCCGTTCTAACATCTGTTACCTGCCACACATTGAAGGACCCCCCATAACATTGTTGGAATGTCATTACTCCTCATTTTTGGAACAGAAGCAATGCTTCATGCTTCCATCGGTTTTTACAAACAGAAAAAAGAAAAACTTAATGGAAATATACACAAATCATTTTTTTTATCAAGTAACTTTAATTTTACAACGGGGTGGAAAATGCATCCATAAGTGTGTGCATAGTTCCATCAGGCGCAGAATAAAAAAAACACACTTCTCAAATACTCTGCAAATGTAATGCAGATACAAATCCATCAATTCAAAAGTTTGTAATTGATGGATTCAGGACAGACACCATGTAGCAGGAAAATCACTCTGCTGATGTTGCTTTAAACAACAGCTGTTTTGCTTGTGTTCTGATGTGTGCGGCGATATCTTTTTAAGAGAATCTGTCTTCCATGCGTGTGACCGTGGAATTTTTCCGGCACTTCTTTTTGTGAGGGAGAACCGATAAGGAAAAGCGATGTAAACATTTATTATTATTTTTATTTATATATTTTTTTTACATTTTGAGATACTTTCCCACCGCTGAGCTGAATGCAGAGCGGGAATGCTTTGATGTATTGTGCTCGTTTCGAACGTATACAGATCGGAAATTCACAGCGTGGAAAACAAAGAGGTCGAGCTCATGCTATGGCTTGTGGGAGTGGGAATACAAAATAGGATTACGCCTCAGATGTTCCAGAGTAAAAAATAAACAAATGAAAAAAGTTATTTTATTTTCCCCCTCCCTTTCCACCCAAGTGCTGTTGCTTCAGAAGGCGTCCCTGCAGAAGTGTGTCAATATGAAAAGGTTTTCACAAGCCCGGGGCCATTTCTCCTGGTAACAACCTGACGGCTGTAGTCGGCGATCCGGAAGATGCCACACTTGCATTTTTTTTATCTCTATTTCTTTCTCTCTTCTTTACCGCCGCCCTGGAGCCTATGACAGCTGTGGTAGCTGACGCTTTTAAGATGTGATCCGCAGCGGTACGATCAGATTTGACAGTCTGGAGAAAGGAGGGGGGCGGCGGGGAGGGTGGTGGAGGAGCGGTCTGGGGCCATTTTGATGTCCGGACAAAGTATAGAGACCAAGTGTGCATGCCTCAAGCCTTACATAACAGTCAGGGGATCCCATGATCTCTTAAGCTGGTACCTTGATCTGGACTGAGTCAGTCACATTCACTGAAAATGACCCAGCCCCCATGGTACTCCATTGCTCCTGCATTTAAGGAAAATAAAACCTGAGACAAAGTGGTTGTGAAGAGAGCTCCAGGTCAGTCATAAAATTTCAGTGCATAATTATAAATGTATAAACAATTTTTTTTTGAAAATGTTCCCCGAAAAACTGCTTTGATCACAAATGATTTACAAGAATGTTTTTTAATTAAATAGTTCAGAATAACAGCATGAGCACAGCCATATTTGGCTGATTTGGCACATCACTGTATATGTGTATGGCATTGGACATGGATATACACAAAGTACACACACAACGATACGCATGCACATACACATGTATGCGCACGCAAACGTGCACACGGATGTGCCCATGCACACATTCACATGGATTCGAGCAGGGACTTGTGCTTGCTACTGCGTTTTTTTTCCTACGCCATTCTTCTTACACAATCAACAAGGGATCGATTAGTGTTTCCGAGAGGACAAATAATTCTGCCAGCCAACGGGTAATTCACGCACACATTCAATTTGCAGCAGTCGTTGGAACTGGGGTGTGGGGTTAGTGGAGGTGGGTGGGGGTGGGGGTGGAGGGGAGGGGAGGGGGGGGAGGTGTTCAACCGAATGTTTCACTGGTAATTCAATTTGCTATAACTATCAGCAAACTTGTTAACTTAATGCTTTTATTGGTTCTCCTGTTTTAAACAGGAAACGCACAGTGACTTCCCCCTGAATGGAGTCATTAGCACAATAAGTTTAAATGGAATAGACACAAGCTGTTCAAGTGTGAAACTGGAGAGTTTGGGGGGGGGGTTGTGTGTAGGGAATGGGGAGGCCAGTGGGCGTGAGGGGCGCGACAGTGGGGGGCACACAAGGTGTCTAATGGAAGCGTCATGCTGGGATAACATTTGGAAAATAAAAATAAATAAATAAATAAAAGTAATGTGCGGAGATGGAATGCACTTTGTGGCATGAATGGCCCCTTGTAAACACATTGGGGAAAAAACGAAAGTGCTCGCAGGAGATTAGAATCCCGGGGCCACATAACGGCTAGACAGAGAAATGGTGGGAGAGGCAATGACATTAAAGAGTAAAGCGAGTCGGTGAGAAAAACAGATGAGTTCCTATTTGATAGTTCATTGACTTCTCCTTTATTTCCAGTCCCCTGTCCCAGCCGGAGTGTTGGCTGTTCCCGTGTTCACAACGAGGACCCAGCTAGCCAGTTTCATTTCATCGCAATGGGGTCACAGCAAAATCGAAGAAAGAAAAACAGCATTGTAAAGCAGGAGGCCATTCTGGCTCAAAACCAACTGCAATTTACTATGGCCAGCGCAGGGTGATTTCAGTAATACAGAGTATGTGCTGTGAACGAGAAAACTTGTGCAAACAGAGATAACATTTAAACAGAATCCAATTTAGAGGAAAAGTAAGCTGTTGTATGTTCATTGAATTAACATTTCAGTGTTAAGGAGCCCTCACCATGAACTGCAAGAAAGCAGAATCTAATATGGTCTTCTATTTCTCCCTGGAATATTTACACTACAAAAATTTGCAAGGGCCACTGCTTGTTTCTATTACACACCCCCTCTCACACATACTCTTACATGGACCTCCTCACAAATTTATATACATACACGGACACAAATAAGAAACATAAAAAAAACACTTGCTGGTGGGTGCCATGCTCAAGGTTTGGATAGAGGTCAGGGTGTAACTCTGACCTGTGATCACTTCTGTGTAATGCGATGTTACACTGGTCTGTGTCAGAGTCTAAGAAGGACAGGAAGAGAGCGAAAGAGAAAAAGAGGAGAGAGAGCGATGTTGGGATAACAAGGCTCTGTGGTAACTGTGTTCCGGATTGGGAATGTTTGCCAAACAAAGAGCCCCACAAACTCAATTAAAGCCCAGATTTCCCCCAGGAAGAGAGGGAATGTGAAATTATCCCTGCTTGTTAAACCTGTCACTTAATTTCATTCTAATTATTAGTTATGATCCCAGAGACCCCAAGGCTAATTGTTTTTTCCCCCGTTCGTTCCATTTTCCGTGACAGCAAGAAGGTTCTTCATGACTCTGCCGCAAAAAAATTTGTGATATTGTGATGTTTATTGACAGACCTGTGGCTTTTGGTAACCGGATCACTTAAGGCTGAGGGCTCCAATCATTTAGGTTGATTTGGCTTGACAGCTAAATTTGTTCTGGAAGAATATGAGTTCCAGATGTGGGGCTCACTTGTTGTACAAGAAAGGGAGAACGATTGTGACACATATCTGTCACAGATATTCAATATTACTCTCCATTTATGTACGAGAAAGTGTACATCCATGTAAAAGGCACAGATACGGCGATTGTGATATTCTCTAGTGACGCATAATGGTTTTCTCAGACATGCAAAAACATGATTAGAAATGCATCAGTAACCCACGCTATTTTCAGGATATTTCCCCACAGTTCAGTCTTCAGAAACACACTGCACAAATGACAGGGGAGGTTGCGCATGGTGGGGTGCTCCCGCAAATAGATTGGCATGTGGAGCATGGAGGAGAGAAAGAAGAGAGGAGGAGCCAAAGGAGGTTATGGAAGAGAGAGGGAAGTGGACATAGAGAAAACTGGGCTGGGATCAGACGTTCATGCATGTGTCTTCTTCTGAAAAAGGAGAAAATACGTTGGAAGCCTGACATGAGTTCCTTTTCAACTAATGTCTGGCTGCATTTGAGTCAAATGAAATCAGCCAGATTTGACAGGCTTTGGCAGAATGTCTTCGTCTGACAATGGTCAGGGACAGGAAGAAAGTGGCTAAAAAAGTACAGCTACACTGTAAAACAAAAAAGTTCAGTTTACTCAAATGGTAAGATAAAACTGGTTGCATTGAAACAATTGATGAGGGCAACTAAATCTGTTCTATTATTCACCTGTCTTTAATACCTCTAAATTGAGTTAGACTAGACTTATTAAGTCACTATTAAGTTCAGGCTCAATACATTTAGTAAAATTTCACTTGAATTTTACACTGTACTTATGTTTTGGAGGAATTGCTGCTTTTAGCATGTTGTGCTACATTCCAACAACAGAGCCGGTGTAGCGGAGTGGAGTAATCAGTCAGCATATGACACCTGCAACAGAATGTGATTTTCTCCCTGGAGCTTGAGGGTGGTGCCATGTGTGTTCATTTCCAGTTTCTGTGGATGGCAGTATAAACTATTTTTCTGTAAATAGACTGCTCACCATTACACAAGTTACTGGCTATTGTGCAAAAAGGAATGAATTTGCGACACAGATGGCTCAAGCTCAAAGACATTTAAAAAATCTTTCTTTTTCTGTTTATAGAAACTATTCTGCTATTTTAGCTATTCTGCCTGTATTTATTATTCTAAGATGTTGTTTGGGATGTGTCTGGGCGTGGCGCTCATTTCTGTGTGGGGAGGGGTGGCTGTGGCTACAGAGCCTGTGGGGTGGGATCAGGTTACTTTCAACTGAGCGTTTGTTGCCAGCTAGCTACTGCAAGGCAGAGGTGAAGAAGAGGAGGCCCAGTGAAGGCAAACAACAAGCCGACAGGGCCCGTTCAAAAGAGGATCCATAATATAAAAATATTAGATTTCACCGTATGTAGCCTAGGCAATATGTCACATTTTATCCTATTTTCATACAATTCAATGCTTCCAGCAAATAACTGAAAAATAGTTGACTCTACAGCACAGCTAAAACATAAAGTAGGCATATATTACGTTAAGGATCTAATTAAACAGCTTCATAGCCTACAATTGATTAATAGGCGTAATCTAAAGTTTGCTTTTTACAATCAGAATTTATTACGTTTGCATTCTACACTTCAAAGGCTACATTTAGTCTTGTGAATTTAACAGAAAATAAAAATTAATTCACTTTCTAATTAAAATTCAGAAGCTACATTTAGCGGCAAACTGAATTTACGAATGCGTGGTCTTGAGCAGGTGTAAAAATTGTTCGTACAAATATCAGATACAAAAACTTTGATGAATGCCAAAGTACGTGCAAAATTGCTAATACGAATGGTTTACGCACAAATTAGTTCTGCTCACGTTTCATGAATGAGGCCCATTGACTTTACAAGGGTATTAGCTAGCAATGATAGACAAGATATGGCCTACTAATGTAACTTATTCCACACACTATTCCATCTTTACAACCCAGTTGTAATGAATGTTCAGAATAGCTAAATAGCTTATTTTTAACATTTTTTCAAACCTAATGTTTTTCTGAATATTTAAAAAAAAATTCAAATGTTTTTTTAACCCTAACCCCTAACTTTTTTTAAAAAAATTCTGACTTTAAAAAAAATATTTAAATATTTAAAAAAAAAAAGAAGAAAACTGAACAAGAAAAAACACCACAAGATAGCTGCAACTGAAACACCACAGGATAGCTACAACTGCACTAGGGAGAAGCTACCGTTACAATAACAATGTTCTTCCGAGGTGCACTTGTAGTGTAAGGATCATTTTAAAACTGGCTAATTACAGTTACCATCCATATAAAACAATGCAGGTTGCTAAAAATGTTATTTTAAATATACAGTGCAGTCCAAAAGTATTTGGACAGTGACAAATTTTTTGTTGTTTTGGCTCTGTACTCCAGCACATTGGATTTGAAATGGAACAGTGACTATGAGGTCAAAGTGCTATATTTGAGGGTGTTAAAACCCATATTGGGTGAACCATGTAGCAATTGCAGTCCTTTTTATACATAGTCCCCCCATTTTAGGGGACACAAAGTAATTGGACAAATTAACATAAATTTAAATAGTCATCATATTTAATATTTGTTTGCAGATTTTTTGCATACCATGACTTCCTGATTTCTGTGACCCACGAAAGAATCAGGTACTCTGACAAGTGATAACCTCTCTGCATTTGAATGGATTTCTATGGGAATTAGGGGTGGGACTAGATTAAACTGTAAATTATGCTGTAACAGGATGAAACACATGGTTGGATAAATGGATGTAAATCATCAAGTGTCTGAGGTATACAATGAGCCTCGTTGCCAGATATGCAGTATATATGGTGGATCACTTTAAGGTTTTCTTCTCCTGACTTATTTTTCCATCTACTGTATATCTGGCAGCCGGGTCACTGTCCAAATGCTTTCTTGTGGGCAAATCAAACCAATGCAAATCCCAACAGGGTCAGTGTGGGCTGCCCGTATTGGGCCTATGTTTTGTATCACATTGGGCCCACGATGAGACAGTGTGGCATTTTCAGAGCTTAACAGGTGTACCGTGGAAAATTTTCAAATACCAACACAATTGAACATGTGTGTGGCGCATTAGTGGTTAATGAGACAGTGGTGTGCCGTGGAATTTTTTGAAGATATAAAGTGCCTTCAGAAAAAAAAGGTTAGGCAACACTGATCTAACTACATTACATTACATTAATTTGATGCTCTTATCTGGAGACACTTGCAATAGTGGATAAATAAATGCATCTACCTGATTAATATGGGCCATATCCATATTGCCAGACTAACTATAGTCCCAGACCAGCAATGAAAGATGCAACATCATTTCAGCACTAGTACTGAGTTAACCAAGTGAACCATGCTAACAAATAACCAAAGTACAAATTCTAAATACATTACTAAATCCAATAGAAATTTAATTAATCCATATGATGTGGAATACATTTTCCATCCAATTGAATCCTATCATATATGTTTCTAAGTAGACATTCCTGTAATGGTTTCAGTGGCAGAGAATCAAATGCAATGGGAAGGGGGATCAGAACAAGTCACCCACAAAGGTGAGGACCACTAAGAAAGCTTAAACCGCGAATGGGTAGAAAGGAAAAAGGAATAATCTTAGTAGCTAAACAGCCAAATAATAATCAACCCAGGAAAATAGGGCGAACTCGAAAACATGAGTGAGAGCACAAAACAAAGTCTCCCAAGCTCAATACTAGAGCTTACACAGGAACACCAGAAAGAAAGGAAACACTTTCGACACGAAACTCTAAAACGGCTGGTAAGAAGGTGAAACAAAAATGAAATAAAGGAGACTGTCTCAGAGTGAACAACACGAAAAAAATCGAACAGTATAGCTGTTCAACAAGGAATAATCTGTAATAATACGTAAAACCTAATACAAAAAAGCAAGTCCCTCGTGAATATAAAGCAATGCTTTATTATCATGAGGTCGCTTGTACCTAGCTATACCTGGCTGAATGTAAGTAGGAATGACACAAAAGCACCGGGGAAGCGGAAGTGAGGAGCTTAAATACCCCGCAGGCAGTAGCACAAGTGAAACGAATAATAGGCGAGGTGAAGCAAAACCCCGGAATGGAACGTGGAAAAAAACTAAAAATAAACCACGGACCCTGACAATTCCTGTTAGCAAGCAAGCTAGCATTAATACATGGCAAACTTGATCGGACTGGATTTTTTTGCATTTTGTGGAGGTTTTGTTGTTCAAGACAAAGCATTGTGCATAAGGTGGATAGAATGCAATTAGTCCTCTTGGAGACTTTGGTCTTTAGCACAGCAAGATAATCATATAGCCTAACTTGTTTTTCTGTTTATCTTTTTTTGAAAACCTGCAGTAGATCCGCCCCTGTTATACATTTCTACAGAAAACTCAAAAGGCCATGGTGGCTCAGAAAGAGAAACCACATGCTATGACCATTAATCTGGTTACCAGACCCAGTCAAAGCCCAAAATATGCCTTTGGTTCTGTTTGGTTCAGTTAATTTCAGGTGCAATTATTTTTCATTCATTAATGTGACAGTTTATTCTTTCAGAATATGCTGAGAAAGGGAAAATGCGCCACTTTCCCAGTTTGCAAAAAAACATGGTGAGTTTTGTTTTAATCATTTGCCACGAGGCAAATCCTTTTAAGCTGTTAATGAATTTATCAGAGTAAAAGTTAAAGGCAAAATTAATATTGAACTACAACTTCTATGAGGGTTGTTGGTTAGATTTTGTACTCTGTACAATGATTATTTGAACCCTTACTAAAAAGGCTTGCTCATCATAAAAAAATTAAAAAAACAACCCAAAATAATTGTATTTATTATTAAAAAAATTTATATGTAATTTCCTTCAGTTTGATTGGATTGGAAGCTTGTATCTCATATCTCTTGCAGCAGAGTTTCGGCCTGGAAATTCTTGTTGGACTAGGAAATCCCAGTTTGATAAAGAGGTCCCATATACTCCCAGGGTGTACGTCCTCATGCAAGCTATAATGACACGACTTCATCTGCATTGTACTGCCTGGGTAATTTGTAACATGGGAAGACACTTTGCCACAGTTTCAACACAATCTCCATTTTTAGCCACAGTGAGCTGAATATTTAAAATTATTGAGGATTGTATACATTTTCTCAGTTATTGTGGGCTACTTAATGCTGAACTCTGGACCATGGAAACAAAATAGTAAATTATGAGCAGTGGAGACATATTAATTTTCACTGACCTCATAGTTTATAGTTGCGGGAAAAAAACTATGCAAGAAAACGATCAGAAAACGATTGAGTATTGTGCTATTTTGTTTTGCAAGCATAAGTAACAATGCATTTCTGTTCATTCATGATCAAATTAAATTCCAATGAATCATTTAACCAATGCAGTTTGCTATTTTTTGTGCCTTGGGTTGATAAATTATGGTTATGGAAAGAAATGTTTCACTTCAGGCTTGAGTCATATATATGTATGTGTATATATTAGGTGCTTGCTTGAGGAGAAGAAGAGAAAAAAATCAACTGCAAAACAGCAAAGGGTGAATACAACATTTCTGTTTAATCAGTGATGTGCTGATATCTATTGAACAAAGGAAGTGCCTCAGATATATTGAAGGTTTTGTCTTTTGAATATGTATTGTCAGATATCCGCACTAGCGTAAATAGTGTCTCATGTTCATGGTGATTTACGAGGGTTGACACTAAGAATGGATTGTGACACTGAATGATGCTCCATTCCCCTAACTAATTAAAGAAGGCTGTAATTACATATAGAGCTGAAAGAGATCAGTTATGTTGATTGAGCTCCGTTCTGACATTGAGAGAGAGGCTTCCTTGAAAGTCACTGGAAGAAACGACAGTATCATAAATCACCAGTTAATGTATCTCAAACATGTGAACCACACTGTCACCACTTACAGAAATGGATAAAACACTTTCCATTTCTCTTATTAATAAGACATACATAAATACATGGCCAAATAAAAATTATTTAAAATATAAAAAATTATGGATATTGATAACCTATATATTATGATTTGTACATTGCAACATGATATTCATTTGTGTACATTTACAATTACAAATTAAATTTATATCTGAACAATTCATGTATGTTTTTCCAAGCTACATGAAAATCCTTATTTCTATTATTTAATATATTTTTATTAAATTTCTCTTAATGAAGATACATGATTTATAAAATGCAACCTTTTGAATGCATTAATAATATTTATAAAACATATTTTCTCCTTCTTCTTCTTCTTCTTCTTCTTCTTCTACTTCTTCTTCTTCTTCTTCTTCTTAACAGCAGCAGCAGCAGCAGTAGCCGCAGTAGTAGTATTAGAAGTACATTGTTGATCAGCCATTGTAATTCTGATTCATTCAACTGGCAACTATGCTAAACTTGGCCACATGACAACCTGAAAAATGACCTTTTCAGTTGACCCAGATCAATGGCAGGCCTAAATCTGTGTTTAGTCTAGCAGGCAGAAATTACAGCCCCAAAACATTTGATGAATTCTTGTGCCAGGGGCCTGCTTGCACTACCCTATGGAAATCTTCACTGAAGGATTAGCTTTTTCAATCTGTGAATTGAAACAGCAACATTGTTTTAATTCAATCCTTGATTCAAACTAAACTCCCCCCCCCCCCCCCCCCCCGTACCCCTCACCCCACACAAAAAAAACCAATGGATTAGAAATAGTATCATCTCCAACTGTGTGAAAAGACACTTAATCTTTTGGAAGAAGGGAAAAAAGCATTGAACAGGATAATTATGTTAAATCTATTAACGGCTGCTAATTAATTTAGTGTGCAGCTAAACTCTCAAAGGTAAAGATGTGATATATCCGAAGATAATGGAGCTGAAGTGATATGATAGTTTGAAAGGCCCTGCCGGAAAGACTCCAATCTCTTTGCCTGCTCCGCAGACAGAGCAGGTTAAGGAAATTCGCAAAACATCGGTATGGGTGACGGGACGCACTTATTTTGGTGATTAACATTCCGGCAGGGGTGTGCGATGGCGACCTTTCGTGTTGCGTGTGGGCGGTGAACATGTGGCGGAGCGAGAGGCTAAAGCGCATGTGTTAATCGAGTGGCACTTAGGATCAGGGGAGACGGGCGCGGCCGTGCTCAAGTGGGGCTGCGGCCGTGTACCTTATTACTCACAAGGCATGGCGGGTCAGGGCTCTCTCTGGGTGGGCCTTGTGGCACAGAACAGCAAGGGGAGGCTTATCCAGGGGGTGCACTCCATCCCTCATTTGCATGAATCTGCATAAAAAAACAGACGATGTTGTAAAAATGGATGGCTTGATCACCTTTGGTGTCATATTATCCTGCAAGGATAAAGATTTTAATACATTTAAATGCATTTATTTTAATTATACTATGTTAATGTATGTTGCGTGACAATCTGTAGTGAGCCAAGCCCAGCTACGCTATCAAGTAGTACGGGTGAAAAAGAGGCAATATATTAGACTGATGCTATATGTAAATACATACATTGCAAAAGAACACAAATTATATATAATAGGAATATTTAATATACAGATATGCATTATGAAATTGTGAGTAAAAGTGAATGCTCTCTAGAAGTCAAAATGAGATGGGATACAGTAGGTGTTTGATAGGCATCAGTATAGTGCTAACACAGCTCACTTTAAAAATTTGTGTGAGTGGTAGAACCGTTTAGGGGGATATCTTCTTCCAAGGGAACATCTGTCTAATTCTAAATCAACCAATAATTTTAGTCCAAAGTGTTCAAAAAGGTAAAAACTAAATCTCTGTTCGGGGTATTGGAAAAAAAAGAAGTAGATTTCAGTTCACTCATGGACAAGGCTCTTTGGTGCCGGGGACTATGCACTGTGCATTCAAAGTGATTGATAGGAGCTTGACCGAGCCAGAGAAGATCCCCGAGTGTGTAACATCCTTTCTCACCTTCGCTCCACCAGGGGGCGGCCATATTGCCGTAACGAACCTGCTACTCCTAAACGAGCAAGCAATAACACCATTAGCCAGGGCAATTTTATGATTCATTTAGCCCAATAAAGAGCTTTTATTAAAGTTCAGGTATTTATCAATAATTGCTCCTTTCAGTTGCCATGCCCCAGTTCAGTCAGGAAAAGAGCTGTGGAGAATGCGTTTGATTGGCCGGAATAAAGATATAGATTGCACACCCTGAGGGTGGAAGCAAGAGCCCTGTCATTGCTTATGCACCAAATGTAACCCGGCAAATTCGCAGGGTAGAAATATGTTGAATTGTTTTTGAAAATATGACATTGCTTGCATATAATTTGTTGTGATAATGAAATTGATTTGCGGATAAAGGAATAATCAAGTGAATTTATGTAGGATTATGTCTCCCTCCTGTTCTCTTCTGGGCCAAAATATGGATATCATGCTGTGAGACACAAGGGGGTTCGATGTGAGGCAGTGCGCAGTATGTGGGAGATTCAGTAAGGGCACTCACTGCAAGGTCAGGGAGGGAGTTCAGAGGTCGCACCGGGTTCAACTTGACCGGGGATCAGACCAAAATGACCGGAGCTGAGTGACATATAGTACTGCCAAATGGAGTCTTCCGCTCCAATGGAAACCATGCCCGCTTTGCCTGCCCTGTAACGGAGAAATCGAGGAGAAAAGTGACACAAGGGCTGATGTTTTTTTTTTTTGTCCCTTGGTTTCTGGCTGGAAGGCCTGCTGTACATGACACAATGGACTGCCAAGATGAGTGATTTAAGAAAGATTACATTGTGAGGGAGAAATTAAATTAAAAAGTGCTGTCTAACACACTGACTATGTTTGCATGCATGTAGTAGTCCAGATAATGGTTACTGTCATTTTCATGTAAGCTGTTTACATGCACTATAAAATATGCTGCCATTGATATTTCTTTAGACATGGTCTTCAGAATACTGAATAATCCCTGTAAAGGACCTGCATGACATTTCTGCTAACTCTACTGTTTGGGAGAGTTCGCTGTATCTTGCATTAAACTGCCTTCTAAAACTTTTTTTTTTACAAACTAGCTCATTGTGAACAGTCATTCTCATTATTAACTTTTCAGAAACCTTGTTTAAAGACATCACTGATGCAGTGCTTTCTTCTGTCCAGAAATCATATTCTATTCATAATATAATTGCATTATATTATATTAACTTTCATGACTGAGAGACAAAATGGGTTTGGCAGTCACTCGAAAAAAAGCTATCCTTTTTTGGTTCATCATGACAGCAAGTTAGTGAGCGAATTTTGACCCAAAATTCTATGAAAAATACATCTGGGTAGGAGGTATATTCAGAATAGGGTGTTTACGTGACTGAACATTTTGTTGAATAGAATAATATCCCACGTGTTATAACTGTTACTCTTAAATGGGATACTGGTTTATTTAGGTCATGCTCATCAGAATAAGATGATTTACATGTCATATGTTATATCATAGTAGGAATGCTTGAATATTCTGGTAAACATCAGAATATTAGTGTAAATGTAATGAGGGTTTTTTCCTCAGTTGCCCTTGGCCTCTCTTCCAGACCATGGCTATATGACTAAATGTGAGTCAGTGCAAAAGCCAAGCTATTCAACTTTAAAGCAACAATCTGCATTTGAAACCGTATGTTTAATTACGTTATCTGCACAACTCTTGTTTTTTAACCCAGAATCCTTATGTAGATGTTATCTCTCACCCCTGGTCATTCGACAGGGTGTGTTTTGGTTCGAGCCCACTGCTGAAACACCAACCCCATTCGCATTGCCACTGACCAATCCAGTCGATGTTCAGTAATGAATGCAGCGGCTGTCTATCACTCTCTCTGTCCAACCATACTGCAGATCTGAGTTTCTTTGAGAGTGTGTTGAGCAACAATTATAGCGCGGACAGGATCAACGACGCTTTGTATCTGCAGCCAGAGGTTGTGCACGTCATTATTTGTGTCTCTGCAATCAGGCTGTTATATTGGCAGATGTGTGTGCGCAGTCAGACTGTATATCGGCCGTGTTCTCTGTGCAGTCGGACTGGATGTCAGCGGTGTTAATTGCGCATCCCGGCTGAATCTTGACAGTGTTGTTTTGTGCAGTCAGACGGTATATTGGCAGTATTGTCTCCGTGATCGGACGGAATATTGGCAGCGTTGATTGCATATTCAGGCTCAGTCCTGACACTGTTTTCTGTGCTTTCAGACTGCCTATTGGACGGGTTCTCTGCGCAGTCAAAGTGTATATTGGTGTTGCCGCACTGTCGGGCTGTATAATATCCGCGCTGCCCAAACAGTCAGACTTCATATATGGGAAGTGGCGTCTGCGCAAGACCGCAGGAAACTGCAGGAGTGGTTCCTGGGGAACGTAGGCTCCCAGAGGTGCCTCATCTGTTTGCATAGCACTGTATCATATCGATTATCACGTCCTTCTGAAGCTGGGGGATCAATAGAGTGGGTGAGGAGGCTTCAGTTTGGATTAAAATTGAGAAGAATGGCCAGGGAACCCTCACAATGCAGGCTCTCACTTTGCCTGTCATGTCAGGGGCCATTCTCATATGTAATACATATATGTGCACATACATTCTTTATGTGCATGCTGATGGCAGCACTCTAGGTACTGGGGTCATGTAGCTCAATACCTGCCTGATAGCTATTCTACCTTTCTATTGGAAGTTTATGGGAATGCATATTTGACTAGTGCGATCATGAATGCCCAAAACAGCACTAAATGGTATCACAAGATATAGATTGATATTGTACAGTATTGATTTTGGGATGCCAGAACCATCCCAAAACTATTGATGACACGAAATTATTAAATTGTCTACATCTGGAACATATCATTGGCTTGTATACAGGGCAGCAGTATAGTATAATGGTTAAGGAACTGGGTTTGTCACCAAAAGGTTGCAGGTTCGATTCCCAGGTAGGGTTGCAGTCCCAGGTAGGACACTGCTGTTGTACCCTTGAGCAAGGTACTTCACCTGCATTGCTTCAGTATATATCCAGCTGTATCAATGGATACTATGTATAAATGCAAAATGCTGTGTAAGTCACTCTGGATCAGAGCATCTGCTAAATGCCTGTAATGTAATGTAATCTTATATATATACAGGTGCAGCTCAAAAAATTAGAATATCGTGAAAAAAGTTCATATTTTTTTTTGTCATCATCAGAAAGTGAAAACTAATATATTATATATATTATTTTTCACATATAAGTGAAATATTTCAGCCTTTTTTTTTCTTTTATTTTTTTTGGATGATTTTTATTAAAACAAAAAAAAAAAAAATCAGTTCAAAAAAAATTAAAATTTTTTTTATTTTTTTTTTATTTATTTTAATTATTATTTAATTATTTTTTTTCTTTTGTACAGTACATTGGCTGGCTATGGGGGCTGGGCTAAGGGTCATCAAGGGGGTCTGAGCTATAGACATCGCCCAAACCATCATCTCTGTTGGCCCCATATGGGATGTGGATGGATGGAGATGGATCAAGGTATTTCTCCCTTTTTCATTTGCCTATAAATCTCTAAAAGACAAAAGAAAAAACAAAACAAAAAATGGGGATCCAAGGATCCATCCACATCTACTCCATATGGGGATCCAGGTTTGGGGCTCGTTAGACCCTTGATGAACTACATGACATTCAGCCATTTCGCCATTATTGTGTTCCACCTCCACCAGCGTAATAGCATAGTAATCTACAGCCCCCAACCCCCTCTTAGTCCAGTTCAAATCAAGAGAACCCTCACAGAGGTTATCGTACAGTAACCAAACAGTTACATACCTGGTAACTGTAGTAGATATAAATATTACAGTAATGATTTTGATACTGGAGCAAACAGCAGATACAGCATTTCAAATATATGCATGAAAACAGAATGGATTATATAAAAATAAAAAAAAAATAAATAAAAATTTTTTCTTCTTTACTTTAAAAATATTTCATTTTTTGTATTTTATAATCATTTATTTACAAAAATCAAAATTAAAAAATATTAAAAATCAAAAATATTAATCAAATAAAATATATTTAATATGATGAATGATATTCATGATGAAATCTATAAAATAAATATTTTTGAAAAATTTTTTTTTTTTTTGAGCTGTATATATATATATACTGAGTATTCATTTATTTCCCCCCCCCCCCCAAATAATTGTTCCAGTTTTGCTTTGATTGTACTAGATTACTGGCATCCCATGGCTGTGAAATTTCCATCATTGTTTTATACAGAGATTCATTGACTAGGATAGTAATTTCTCCATACATTTTTCAGTGGGACTTGGGACAGTCAGGGTTGTGTGTGTGTGTGTGTGTGTGTGCGTGTGTGTGTGCATTTGTTTGTTATCTCCAATCAAGAGGCAAAAGCTGTTATCACAAGCCCAGAAACGTATGAGTTCATGATTCCTCAAGAAAGAAAGCAGAGGCTATGAAGCTGAAACTCTATTTGACTGCCTCTGGCCATTCATTGTGGGGAGCTAGACTGACACCAGAGCAACAGTTTACAGTGCTATTCACTGGACCGTCCCCTCCTGACATAATGACAATTTAGTGCCACTAATTATGAAAGGAACTGTAATTAATCGCCCAGCCTATGAGTGGGACAGCTGCTACCCATGTGAAGCAATTCATTATTTGAATTGTATTTTTTTTAGCCTTGTATATTTTGTTTTGCATTTCATTCCTTGGTGATGAAATAATCACAGTCGAAAACTTTTAACTTTTACATTTTTAATATTTTTTTAATATATAGACACTGAAACCAAATTAATATGGATTTGCTTAGCCCACAACATTTAAAAAAAAACAAAAAACCTAATTATAAGAGGCATATAATTTTCCACTGCTTCATATGTAGTGAACAAAATGAAACAAAAAATCAATAAAAAAAAAAGTTTAACAATGCATAAGAGCATGAAACCCACGGGAATTCCAGCTGTGATTTTATTAGGTTTGTATATTAATTTGCAAGCCCAATTCCCCAACAAAAATGGACTATACTGAAAATAATATTGAAATAAAAAATGTTTTTAATATACTGCAATACCTGTCAATGTATGGATTGGATGCTTGACAACAAAATTCATTGAAATAGGTCAGCTATTGAAATATATTTGCAAACATACTCTTTTGAAATATTATATATTCACAAATGTCATACATTTCCACTCCTGTAAGGGGTGACTTGGTTTCATCCAGTGTTTCAGTTGCAAGCCTAAGTATATTTAATACTCCCAGTGTTGAGCCTGTTCCCCTGTAAAGCCCTGGCACAGAGCACATTTATGTTTCAATCACAGGATTAAAGGTCCATGTCAGACTGTGATGCTGGCATCTTCTGCTGCTTCAGAAATAAACACAAAAACGCAGTGCGGCATTTAAAAAAAAAAAGTATTTAAAAATCACTAAGACACTAAGAAATGGAAAAACCTGTGAAATCCACTATCTCTATGTCTGTCTTTTCATCCTCTTTTAATTGAGGTGACTTCATTATAAATTTCAGTTTTAATTCTGTCTAATTATTAGTTCACTGAAGTGCATCTCTCTGCTGCTGGGTGCTGGGTGCTGGGTGCTGGGTGCTGGGTGCTGGGTGCTGTGCTGTGTTTATTTCAAGCTGGGAATGAATGTTATAAAATGTTATCAGAAGTTGAAATATGCATAAACTGATACAATTGCTCCAGTTCTTGTTTTCTGTCGAATTTTCAATAATGGATTCAATCAGCAACAATGTCTATATTGTCAATGTGCAAGTGTACAGGCAGGGGCAGTCATGTCAAGACTTAAAAAGCTTTATAGCAAACACCACCAGATAATAACAAAATTACAATGTTAAATCAACCTCTGATAAAAAAATATATATATATGATTAAATCTCTCTCCCTTTCTCAGTCTCTCACTACCAGCCACCCTTCCTCACCTTCTTCTCTTACTCTCCCCCGTGCCTCTCTATTTCTCTCTCCCTCTCTATCTCTCTCTCTCTCTCATTATCTCTCTCTCTCTCTCTATTTCTCTCTCTCTCTCTATCTCTCTCTCTCTCTCTCTCTCTCTCTCTCTCTCTCTCTCTCGATCCTCTAAGGTGGTGGTAGGATAGTGGGGTGGGAGAGGAAGCATGCATTAGGCGTAAAAGAGAGAGCATTGAGGGTAATATTTATACTAGCTGACACAAGGGAGAGAAGCGGCTTTCAAAGCATTTATCTTTTAATTTTATTCAGCTCTGACATAATTGATTTTAATGAGATGTTTATGCAGTGAAATAGCCTTGTTGCTAAATCATAGCCAGGCTGCCTGATAGGGGTCTTCTGTGTCTTGCACTGGGGAAAAGGTTGCTCTAGCTTTTCTGTTCTCTTCCTTTTTTATTTTTTTATTTCTCTGCCGTATTGATGTTTCGAGTGGAACATTTTGTGAAGGTGAGAGTTCACCGTGATGTTTATTGTGGATCATTCAAGACAACTAAAAACGGAAGCTGCATTCACGCCTGGGTGATTTAAGGCTTTGAAAGCTTGTCCATATGTTATTTCATTGTCCATTTCCATGGCAATGAGCAGCTTAATATGTAAAGTCACTGTTCCCCTTGGGTAGGACAAAGGTCTATAGGGTCATCATTCAATTCATCAATTTCAAGCTTCAAAAGCTCAAATTAATGCAGGCTACCATGGATGTACTCTATATGAATTGAGAAATTAAGGCTATTTATGACTTATAACACTTTATTTAACCTAATATGAAAAATTACACAAAAAAAAAAAAAATTATTGAAACATTAAGTTTTTATTGTTAACGAGACTGATATTAGCCCATACCTTTAACCTGGTACAAGATTTAGAGATAATACAATTCCTTTAGTTTAAAAGCTAAGTTATTAACTGAATGATCTCCGTTGTTGACATAGACGGTTTTCCAGATGGATGGATGAGTTTTTGTATTAGGCTGTTAAAAATAAATGGTGACCATGGTGACATGGCAGCCTTCAGGACCAATCAGCAGCTCTGTCAGCAACCCCACACCCCCACACACATTGGTACAGCATCCCAAGCTATTTGTTGTCACTCCCCACTCTTTTGAGCACTCTGATTGACTGGCAGGTGTGGTGTCGCACTACGGTGTTGATTAACTGCCACTCATTGTCACTGCCTTGGGGGTGGGGGTGGGGTGCCCATGAGTGACATGCTGTGTGAACAAGAACAAGCCCTTTCCCCCCATTTTTTTATTTTATTACATGCACAATAAAAGGTTTGTTTTTAAATTTGTGTAGATCGTGGGAAGGTATAAAAATGTGTTTTTGTTGTTTTTGTCAGACACATCTTTAAAAATGATTTCCTGTGAAGTCTGGATTTGTTCTGGATCAGTTTACAGCTACAATACTACAATGTCATTATTTAGCACAACCTTACAAAGCCTTACTGCAATGTTGTAAATAGTCGTGATGAGGTTTCAGCGGCAGCACATGTGTGTTGGTCGATTTCAGACTGTAACTCTCCACATAATCTCAGAATGTACTCTCACCTGTTATATTACATAATATAGCTTATTTGCCTCGTAGATACCTGCATCCAAAGTAACTTACAACGCTTTAAAAAAAACATGCACTGTCCATTCATACAACTGTTTCTATTTCTGTTTTCTTAAGCTAAAGAAAGTCAGGTTAAGTACCTTGCTCAAGGGTACAACAGCCAGGCTCCATCTGGGAATTTGACCAAGCAACCTCTGAATTACAGGCCCAGCTTCTTAACCCCTACACTTAATCACCAAAACGCACTCCAAAGTGCAGAAAACAGGCTTTCTCGGGACAAAATAAATCTATGATTAGTTATGCATCACAGACAACAGAACAAATCATTGATGTGATGGTCCATCACTTTGTCTTTGTCCCTTTTTATCACAAGAGAGAAAGGGAAAACAAATGTGGTAAAAATGCTTCATAATTCTGAAAGAAAAGACAATTCTGGCCCTGCCTCCTTTAAACTCTATGTTGTGATTGTTATCCATCCTCACACAACGCTTGAAAACTTACCACCACAACAGGATGCAGATCAGAAAAGGCTAAAATCTGCACTCATTAAAAAAGAATGACGCAATCTCCTGCGTTATGTGTTCCGTTAGTAGCGTTAACAAAATGCACCTAGCTTTGATCCCTTAGAAAAAAAAAAAAAATAGATAAAACCTGAAAAAAAAAACGTTGGCTATTCCGTTTGATATCTGTAAGAGATGCACTATGAAAATAAAATGAAATAAAAATGATAAAAATGTGAAGAGCATAAAAGTAAATGTGGAAATTTTTTTCTGCTAGTTTTTGCTTGCAAGTGTGCTACATATCTTTGGTCAGATCAAGCCTATAATCTTGTGTTTTGATTCCTGGTGCACTGGCATCTGCCGGCAGGCAATGCATGCCAGATCATGGGGGTGAAAAAAAAAGAGGAGAGATATCATCACCCAGCCGCAGTCTCAACCAGATACGCAGAATGCGTTCCGTATAATTAAAAGGAAAACGACAGGTTTTGTGATGATTTATTCTGCTAGACAGCAATTTCAAAAGCGCCCTCAGGCATGATTTCCATACAACAAATGTCTAATGTTGTTGTGATTGCTTTGCAATCATCCGAGACAAACACTAATTAGATTCTTGGACTGTTGAAAAAGGGGTTTCCTTCGGAATAGTTAGTTGCCAGACACTTTTCCCCTTGCATTCCTCTACCAATATTACCTCTTTGCCAGTGTTGAATGGGATATGGTCAAGTATGTGAATCTGTCACCAAAGGCAGCCTCAGCCTTTCGGAGTCAGTGCTTAGGGTGTTGATTAGTTTGAAGTGTCCTGGGTTTTTTTTGGCAGAGAGGGTTAAGGAGCTGTTGATATTGGCAGAAATGTGGAACTGGAACTGTGAGGAGAAACATAGAGGTGCGGTGGAGGAGAATTGTGGAGGTCGTGCTCTGTTGAAGCTTCTCTTACATTTGGTCAGCTGCTGTTCACCACACCTGGTACATATGCAGTGGAGGCCTGTGAGCTGGAAAAAGGAAAGCCGTGAAGCTACCTTTAAACTGGTTATTGGTCGCAATCCATTCCATTCATTTTGCTTGATTAACAAGTGTCAAATTTCTGAATAATCCATTGGCAAGCAAGCCCTAAGCTATTTTTAATTGCGTTTTATAGGTGCTCTTTCTTTCCTCGTCACTTAGAGAATGTAAATAAGAAAGAATTCAGTTCAGTAAAATCAATTTAATAATTGAAAGAATACACTTAGATGTAGAGCCCTGCGTTAGCGGAGCTTCATATCAGTGTTGAGTGCAGTGCACAATAAAGGCTTGCAAACAAAAACTTCATAAAAGCTTTTTCATGAGTATTTAAACTGCAGAATCTGTGCCCATCAGATTAATGCATTCTTAGAACGTCAAGGACCTTTGAATGCAGACAAAGATTACAGACATTCACATAAACAAGCCATTGATATGAAAAAATGCCAAATCAATGTGTGATGTTAAGAAATAATACTGTCACTGAATAAAATTGTGTGTAATTAACTCTGCATATTGGTATTTATTATCCCGCTAATTATTTGCTTGTTGATCAAAGAAAGTAAACTGAAATGGGTTGAGAGTGTAAGAATGGCTTATAAGTAAGATTTCTGCCCCTTGAAGCTTACCAGCTGTTACTGTACACATATATTTACAATAGCACTTCAGACTCAAAGTGAACAATTTTCATTCTTGTTTAAGACAAAAGGCATGGGCATTTTTTTTGACTGATATGAGTAGACTTTCTTTTTTTTGCCATTTGATACAGCGTATTGTGGATTCAGCGGATTCAGATCTGATGCTGTTGGATGCATAGTGTCAGTTTGATGATGGGAGCCTATTGGATTCTGTGTGTGACAGCATGTTGGTTTTGCTCTGGGCAGTGATACAGCAGTGTCATGGCAACAGATGCCTGTCTGCCATTCCGTAACGATCTAACGGCACATTCATATTTCTTGTTTATTTTCTCCAAATTCGGAATGTGCAATGGTTCCTGCTTATCGCTGCACCCGCATCTATCAATTCGGGAGAGCAGACAAACACATGTGCTTGAAATATGTGATGTCAGTCACCGGGTTTTCATCACTCCACAATTCACAAAGCAAACACTGTGTTAGAAGAGGACACTGCATGTGCAATTTCCGCTGGCAGCCAGCTGGCACAATATTGACCAGAAGGGGTTGCTGTTGTGCAGTGAGACGTGTACCTACCTGTCAACTGAATCTCTCCCTTCCCGCCGCGGCCTGATTATTTTCAGCTCTGTGGAGCCGCCGACCACAATTGTCACCGGCAAGGTCCGGATTTAATACCAGATCGTAGGGCCCGATGATGCTGCACAATCGTGACTTTGCAGGTTGAGCCACCTAGTGAAGTTTCTCTCCTTCCTGATCCCGGGTGATGTGGGAATGTCTTGCCTTCTCACCTAGTGATGCCCTAGTGAAGTTTCTCTCCTTCCTGATCCCGGGTGATGTGAGAATGTCTTTCCTTCTCACCTAGTGATGCCCTAGTGAAGTTTCTCTCCTTCCTGATCCCGGGTGATGTGAGAATGTCTTTCCTTCTCACCTAGTGATGCCCTAGTGAAGTTTCTCTCCTTCCTGATCCCGGGTGATGTGAGAATTATAAATAAAAATGGCGGCGCGTGTAGACGCAGCGACCTCTCTCTGTCCCAACCGTGCGGTGATTCGTTCGCTTAATACGTGGTTGTCCGAAAGTTTTTCGTCTTCGTCTCGTCTGCCTACGTCGGAACACAAGTACAGTCGACAGGCTTTGCTAGACATCAGTCAAAGCAAGTTTTACAACTTTTTGGACTATTCAACTGAGACGCTAAGGGAGCTCGGATTACTCCGTCGGCCTGCGACAACAGCGGACTCGCCTGCTATTCCTCCCCCGGAAAAGAGGCGCCGGAAGCGGTGTGCGAGGAAGCAGAAGAGGGGAAAGCGCGGAGGTATCCGGGCTAGGCTAGCGGCTAGCCCAACTCGCCCGGCCATACTATCCATACTCCTGGCTAACGTACGATCACTGGACAATAAAATGGATCATATACGACTGCTGAGGTCAGCAAACCGGACAGTGAGTAACTGCTGTGTGCTTGTTTTCACTGAAACATGGCTAAATGACAACATTCCCGACTCTGCCGTACAACTGGAGCAGCTAGCATGCTATCGAGCGGACAGGGCCCTCGTAAACGGAGAAAAGACTCGCGGCGGCGGGGTCTGTGTTTACATCCGTGATACGTGGTGCCGGGATGCTGTGGTGGTATGCAAACACTGTTCACCACTGGCGGAGTTTATGATCATAAAGTGCCGTCCTTTCTATCTGCCCAGGGAGTTTACTGCGATCTTGCTAGTTGCGGTTTACATCCCCCCCACCAACAACTGCAGTGATAGGAATGCAGCACTTAACGAACTGTACCAGGCCATCAATGAACAACAAACAGCACACCCAGACGGTTTCATCATCCTCGCCGGAGATTTTAATCATGCAAATCTCAAGACTGTTCTCCCAAAACTTCACCAGCATGTTGATTTCCCAACAAGGGGGGACAACATTTTAGACCTGGTCTACACTACCCATAAAGGAGCATACAAAGCCACCCCCCTCCCCCACATCGGACTCTCTGACCACATCACTGTTATGCTAATGCCAGCATACAGACAGAGAGTGAAAGTCACAAAACCGGTTCAGAAGCAGGTAAGAGTGTGGCCAGAGGGGGCCTCCTCTGCTCTTCAAGACTGCTTTGCAACAACAGACTGGGAAATGTTTCAGCAGGCAGCCACCTACAACAACCATACAGACATTGAGGAGTACACAGACACTGTGATCTCTTACATCACCAAGTGCATCGATGATGTGACCCACACAAAAAGCATCATCACTCGGGCAAACCGGAAGCCATGGTTGACAAGGGACATCCACAAGCTGCTGAGGGCCAGAGACAACGCCTTCAGAGCTGGGGATGAATCTGGCCTGAGAACAGCGAGAGCCAACCTGTCCCACGGCATCAGGAAAGCAAAACGGAAATACACAAACAAGATAACCTCCCACTTCAAAGACAGCAGAGACGCACGGAGCCTATGGCAGGGCATTCAGGCCATCACGGACTACAAGCCTGCGCCACAGAGCTGCGAGAGCAACACCTCTCTGCTAAATATCCTAAACAGCTTCTTTGCGCGCTTTGATGCACAAAACAACATGCGCCCACAGAAGACCCCACCCCCTCCCCACGATCAGACTCTGTGTCTGTCTGCCGACAGCGTGAAGAGGACACTCTCCGCCATCAACCCCCGCAAAGCAACAGGCCCAGACAACATCCCTGGTCGTGTGTTGAAGGACTGCGCAGAGGAGCTTAAGGACGTCTTCAGGGACATCTTTAACACTTCTCTGAGGCAAGCCATTGTTCCATCTCGTTTCAAGGCTGCCATCATCATACCTGTGCCGAAGAAATCTGCGCCATCCTGCTTCAATGACTACCGCCCTGTGGCACTGACACCCAACATCATGAAGTGCTTCGAACGACTAGTCATGTCACACATCAAATCCATCCTTCCCCCCACCCTGGACCCCTCGCAGTTCGCATATCGAGCCAAACGATCCACAGATGATGCAATCTGCTCTGCCCTTCACCCAGCCCTCACCCACCTGGATAAAAAAGACTCATATGTGAGAATGCTGTTCATAGACTTCAGTTCAGCATTCAATACCATAATACCACAACAACTCATCTGCAAACTCGATAAACTGGGACTCAACACCTCCCTCTGCAACTGGCTGCTGGACTTCCTCAGCCAGAGGCCACAAGCAGTACGTGTCGGCAACAACACCTCGGGCAGCATCACACTAAGCACAGGGGCCCCACAAGGCTGTGTGCTCAGCCCTCTGCTCTTCACCCTGCTGACACATGACTGCACAGCAACATACAGCACCAATCACATAGTGAAGTTTGCGGACGACACAACTCTGGTGGGTCTCATCACCCAGGATGATGAGACTCACTACAGGAAAGAGGTTAACCTACTGACCACGTGGTGCAGAAACAACAACCTCCTGCTGAATGTCAGCAAGACCAAGGAGATTGTTGTTGACTTCAGGAGAGGCCACACTCAACACCCGCCACTGACCATCGATGGTGCTGCTGTGGAGAGAGTGAGCAGCACCAAATTCCTGGGGGTGCACATCAGTGAAGACCTTACCTGGACCATCAACACCGCATCACTAGCGAAGAAAGCCCAGCGGCGCCTCTACTTCCTGCGCAAACTCAAACGGGCAAGTGCTCCATCACCCATCATGAGCACATTCTACAGAGGCACCATTGAGAGCATCCTTTCCAGCTGCATCACCGTGTGGGGCGGGAGCTGCACGAACTACAACAGAAAAGCCCTGCAGCGCATAGTGAACACGGCTGGAAGGATCATTGGTGCCCCACTCCCTTCCCTGCAAGACATATACACCACCCGCCTCACCCGGAAAACTATCACGATTGTGAGCGATGCAACCCACCCCGCACACAATCTGTTTAGCCCCTTGCCCTCTGGGAGGAGGTATAGGAGCCTCCGTTCCCGTACCACCAGACTCACCAACAGCTTCATCCACCAGGCTGTTAGGATGTTAAACTCTCTCCCCTCACTACCCCCAGCTCCATCCAACAGGCTGCCAGGAAACTAAAAACTCTCCCCCCCCTCTGCCCCCCCCCAAAGAACACAAAGAACACTCTGAACTCTGAACCCTTGACCACATTACATTACATTACTATGCCACTTGCACTACCGCTATGCCACTTGCACACATAATTTTTTTGCTGCTATTACTGACTGTTGCACTATTACAATTCCTAACTTATACATCAAACTGTGAACACTGTGAACTCTTTGTTTTATTTAAGTATTGTAAATGTCTCTTCATGTCTGTCTTTTCTTGTTGTGCCGGTGCACTTTTACCTTTACTGTTTTTTACCTTCTTTTGAAATGTCCTGTCTTGTCTTCACCGTAGGATAGTGAGGAACGTAATTTCGATTCCTTTGTATGTCTGGTACATGTGAAGAATTGACAATAAAACTGACTTTGACTTTTTGACAACAGCAAATTTCTGCCACATATGCATTGCATATAGCTACTAAGTAAAAGCATACCTGAATGTCTTTCCTTCTCACCTAGTGATGCCCTAGTGAAGTTTCTCTCCTTCCTAATCCCGGGTGATGTGAGAATGTCTTTCCTTCTCACCTAGTGATGCCCTAGTGAAGTTTCTCTCCTTCCTGATCCCGGGTGATGTGAGAATGTCTTTCCTTCTCACCTAGTGATGCCCTAGTGAAGTTTCTCTCCTTCCTGATCCCGGGTGATGTGAGAATATCTTTCCTTCTCACCTAGTGATGCCCTAGTGAAGTTTCTCTCCTTCCTGATCCCGGGTGATGTGAGAATATCTTGCCTTCTCATCTAGTGATGCCCTAGTGAAGTTTCTCTCCTTCCTGATCCCGGGTGATGTGAGAATGACTTTACTTTTCACCTAGTGATGCCCTAGTGAAGTTTCTCTTCCATGTCTTTCCATTTCAGACGGACGCTGCTCTGATGTATGACGCGGTGCACGTGGTTGCGGTGGCGGTCCAGCAGTCCCCGCAGATCACGGTCAGCTCCTTGCAGTGCAACCGCCACAAACCCTGGCGCTTCGGCAACCGCTTCATGACCCTCATCAAAGAGGTATGGTGCAACTTTCACAGAGAGAGAGAGAGAGGACTGAGAGAGAAAAAAAAAGGGAAGGAGGAAGCGGGTGAAGGACAAGGATTGGAGAGAGATAAAAAATACACTATCACTCTGTATGTGTGTGTGTTTGTGTGTGTGCGAATTAGCATGTAAATGTGATAATGTGTATGTGCCTACATGTTTGTGCACATGCATATCATAACATTTCTTAAACCCCTCTCCCGAACCTGAGGTACAATATTATAATAAATACTTTTCCTCAGAAAGCTCCCACCTTATCTTAATCTTTGATAATTAGTCTTCGCCGCGCTCGTTTCTGGAATCTGGGACAGCTAATCCGAAGCTCCCCGTCATTTTCGGCAGTGGATTGCGCGGCCTATATATAGCCCCGATAAACCCTCGCTGTTTGCTCCCTCAGATAGTAGAAGTCCCCCTGCTGAGAGTGTGAGGGCGAGGGCAAGGCGGGGAGAGGCAGGCAGAGGAGAGGGTTCACGATACATTAAAGCGCGGCGCCTCTGAGCCGCAGAACAAATAACACCCAGGTCCCTGGTAAAGACTCCCTTTGTCTGGGAGGCTTGGAGATCATCTCCAGCCTAAACCCTGCGAGTCAAGCGGATCCGGTCGAGCTGTCGCCGGTTCTGTTCGGCCTTTGCGGAGCTGGGACGGCCTTTTCCTTTTCATTCCTTACTTGGAAAACAGGAGTCACAGTTTGCAGCACCGGCTAAATCCCTGGTCACTCAGAGATGGTGGAAGACATGATCAGGTCAACAACGATCATGTCAAGCCACGATATACAATATATTATTCCAGACAAAATAATGCACTGTTAATTGATGGTAAGAGTGGGCGATTTCAAACAGTGGGGAAATTGCCACAGTAGTGCTTTCCAACACACACACACTGGTTTTCAGAATGATACTGTAGGGTACCTGGCTTCCATTGGGACTAAAATGTGCTTGCCAGAGCAGAAAGGGGACGGGACTGATCATGCCCAGTAATAGAGCCCTGCTCACCCCTGCTGTGTTCGAACCCTGTCTTATGTTCGTCTCCTCACCTCCCCACACTCCCCATAAAAAAAACACCTCCTCATATCTGAACAATGTCTGAACAATGTGGCTGTTTTCTGTTTTTGTCTTGCCATAATATCGGACACCTTGGCATGGGAATGGTGTTTGTTTGTGTAGGTGTGTTCTTGTCTCTCAACTGCTGAAAGGTAAATAATTTAATGCAAATCAATAATTAATTTTTAAATTTAGGCAAAGAAAATGCATTCAGCTAACCTGCTTCTGAGTTCTGAGAAGTGTTTTTCTGCTCTCTCCTTTCCCACAGGCCCACTGGGACGGGCTGACCGGGCGGATAATTTTTAACAAAACCAACGGCCTCCGGACCGATTTTGATTTAGATGTGATCAGTCTGAAGGAGGAGGGATTAGAGAAGGTAATAGGTAGTGTGTGTGTGTGTGTGCCTGTGTTTGTGTGTATATTTGTGTATGTATTTGTGTATATATGTGTATAGTAGTATAGTATATGCATGCATGTGTGTATATGTGTGTTGTTTTTTGTGTTGGTACCTTGATTATCAATTTTATGTGTCCATAGTAGACACACACAGACACACACACACATGCACACAGTAAAGTAACATAACGTGGCGGGAAATGGTTGCACTAGACAAAGCTATTCCCAGCCACTGGAGTAAACGTGACCTGCCCCCTCTGGCCCGCATGCAAGCGTGTCTGAGTATGTGTGTGTGTGTGTCGGCTACTCAATGAATAATTTACTCTTTTAATAAAAGCTCCCTTCAGACATCCCCCCTACCCTCTCCGGCTTGGCAGAGGCCAAATTAAAGAGTTGATTTGCAATTACAAACTATAGTTTAAACATTTCTGAAGGCGTCTGAAGCACTTTGTGTTCGTGGCGAGAGTTTATTGCTGGTAAATTAGCTCGGCGGCAGCGCGGGGCCAGATGAGATTCCCGGGTATAATTGTGTCAGAATGAAGAGGAGGTTGTGTGTGCCACGGCGGCTGCGCCAGACCGCCGGGGTGTGGGACACTGCAACACGCCCCCTCTTCTCTCAGTGAGCGAACGGGGCAACGTTCACATATCGGCGGTACTTTCCAAAACTAGTAAAAATTCACATTCAGACAATCACCCTCCACTCCTCCTGCTGCCACACCACCTGGGTACAGGTGAAACTCAAGGTCAGCGTGGTTGCACAGTGGTCAGTAAACCAGAGGATTATAGCGCATAAAAGTGCTTCTTTGTGTGCACTTCTGCTTGTGTATGTGTTTTCACATGTGCGCGTGTGTGTATGTGTGTGTGTGTGTGTGTGTTTGATCACTTGTGTAGAATATTAAAACTTTTGTAAATTTTTTGAAAAAGAGAAAACAAGCGAGAACAAGTGAGCACTTCAGCTTTAAGCAGAACGGCAGTTCAGCTTTAAGCAGCAGAGCAGTGCTCGTTTGAGCACCATCGATCGTTATCAAGCACACGTCAAACCGAGAAACACGTTCTCGTGACAACCCACACTGCCGCTGCTACTGCTGAGGTGCTACGGTTCCGATTGGCGGCAGGGATCCAAATTAGAGTTAAATTCCACTGCACCCCGCAATGCAACTTCAGCTCACTCACCATCCCCCGCCAGCCAGGATCTAAGCTGACCACACTCATGTGCAATGCATTATTCCTCTAGGACAATGTGGCAACATGTGCACTGCTCTTTTCTCCCTCTTCTAAAGCAATGTGCAAATGACAGGGTATACAACTGAAGCGGGCATGGTTCACAAACGATATCATATTTCTGACCGCAGATCGGAACATGGGACCAACCGAGCGGCTTGAATATGTCTGAGAACCAGAAGGGAAAGGCGACTAACGTTACGGATTCCTTGTCTAACAGGTCCCTGGTCGTCTCCACCATACTGGTAAGCGTTATATTTGAATATGGCCATTGTGGTGAGTCAGTTTTGTTATCATCACCTTCGCCAATGATCCAGATTAGACCAATGGAAATTCTCCCAGAATTCTCAGCTGGCAACAGTTTCCTTATTTTCTGTCCTGTAATGGAAGAGCTATACATTAGCTTAATAGTTTTCCCATGACCAAATTTACAACTTGCCTCGTCTCTCCTCTCAATGACGAATGGGCTTAGTTTTTTTCTTTTCTTTTTTGGATCGATATTGCGCAGATGTAGCTCAGATTCAGTGATCTTTAAATCCCACGGATGGCTCATCTTATCCACTGAGATCATTAAATAAGCCCGTCCACATCTGATCAAAATCAGTTTTCCAGCATTGGTCCAGCAAAAACAAGGGGTTTCATTGTGAGCCAGTTGAACTTCCCCTTATAAATAATTATAGAAATGCATTACAACTGTGTTGCGCAAAGTTAAACCAACAAAAAAAAGTTCCTTTTTCCATTTTTGCAAGTGGGTTTGTCTTGTCAGTGCACTTACCTTGAAGATTAACTGACTGATTGTTCAGTAAGATTTCACACACACCTTGACCAGTTTACACTCTTGCAGCTAGCTAATAAATGTAATCATTTAATTATTCTGCTCACTAGAGTTAAACAAGGCCGTTTCTGCAGTGTTACGGATTGAGTGCACTGAGACACAGTACTGAGCATTGATTCAGGAAGCATTCACTGATTTGTGTTCATATTGGCTGCCTGGTTTCATATTATGGTTGGATTTGTCTATTTCTGCTTACAATTGAATGCAGGTTTTCCTTTTTTACATATACTTTCTTTACATATATTGTTTAGTATTTCCAGCACACTGCAATTGTACAAAAAAAAAAAAAAAACTAAGTTAAAGGGTAACCAAGCACTGAAACAACTTATTTTAGTTGATAAGTTATTGGGCCACACCAAAATGCTAGTGATTGACTGTCGTCCAAATCTCGAATGTTCAATTCAAAGGTTGATGTTTCTCATTTTGCTTTGAAAATTACCGGAATCCTGCCCTCTATGGGTTGGACGATATAATAAAAAAATGTGATGTGTCAATAGGAGCCACGCCTCTCTGGTACTTTGTTTCGTCATCATTTGGTAATGCCCTTTTATCAGGACTTATAAAAGGAGAGATCAAAAGACGTCGTGGATAGTGATGGTCGGTTCGGATCTTTGCATAGTCCGAGTGATCTCGTTCTGATTGTATTGAAACTTTTGATAATTTTTTTTTTAATGGTGTGAGTTTGATCCGTGATAGCCTACTCAGTATTCGTAGTAACTAGCCTACATGCACGTTCAACAGGACTGACAGTGCCCGCCCCACTAAACTTGCATTTATCAATAACAACGTATAAGTTTACATTAATAAATATCAGTTACTTGATTTTATACATTAATCCTGCATTCAACTTGTAGGCTAGGCGATGCAAGCCCCTATGTGCGAACTTATAGACCGGCTGCGGCGATTTGTCGTTCTTTTTGACCGCAGTAGCAGACGTTCGAGTTCGAAAGAGCAGTTCATATGATCTCTTTCAGTTTAACCGGCTACTCTGTCTTGTTCAATTTGTTGTCCCGCTTTAATGACGCCAGATGGGAAATATTAAATTATCGTAGGCCTACGGGGGTCTTAAAATTATGTTTTTAAAAATAGAATTGTTATGCATAGACAAACGAAGAGACATTATAGGTGTAAGTATGTGCTTTTTAAAAAAAAAAAAAGTGTGTTTGTTCAATTATACCAATCGTATTTTGGTACTAAAGATATTTTATATGAGTACATATATGCACATTCTTATGTTAATGTTACAGCACTCTAATTATGAGCTCTCAGTTTTCTTACATTTTAGTAGATTTTAGTCTGTCCTTTTGTATTGTCCAAGGTTCTAGAATATAGTCCTATGATCTAATTATGATTGAATACTGCATATGCTTTTACTGTAAGTGTCAGTAAATAATTATTTAGGTGTTCATCCTTTGATATCTAAGTAATAGCAGTCTCTGTATGAGTCACAATGACAAAATGAGTAGCTGAGAGAATAAAAAAATTACACCAATTTACAATCATATTATTACGAAATAGAAAAATAATGGTATTAAATAATTGACAGTTGTCATTATTTACCCTAAAGTACATTTTCCCCCCACGCATGCCGTGCACAGATAGAATTGCCGTTATTACTAAAGATTGTGCATGCACATAATTGCTGTATCAAAAATGACTCATGGTGCAGACACAGTACACTGGTTCAGCGATAGAAAAATAACTATAGAGTGTTGATAATTGTGTTTGAATGGAGAATTAGGGCTTGAATGATGTGCATGCTTAACAACTTGATGGAGTTGTTGGAGAAACATTTACAGCTCTTTGGATCATTTGTAAGGGGAAAGGCATTGTACGGCATGCCAGCGTACTGCAGCACAATGTCCTTACAGACAATTCCAGCTGACCACTTGGCAGGCAATCTATCCGCAGCGAGGGTCACATGGGCTGTGTGTCGGAATGTTACGCAAATGTTACCGTTAATAAACTCTCTGCAAAGTCATACACCACATTAAGAGCATTAATGAGTTCAAAACAACAAGGTCTTGTCATCAGCAAAAAGTGTTAAAAAGTAACACAATTTTATGAATAATGGGGCACTCTATTGGCATAGCGGCCATACCTTTAAATTCCCGCATACACACGTGCGGAGGACACACAAACGCACAAACACACACACACACACACACACACACACACACACACACACACACACAGACACCCTTCAGACTACACGTAAGAAAATATTCCAACTGGATTTGATTATTGATGCCCGTACAACTGATGTGTGATTTTAGGAATTAACTACTGCAGATTAGGAACTACTGCGGAGTCAATATAGCTTTTATCTCAATTAAACTTCTTCAAAAAGAACATTTGTGTCTCACTTTGAAGCTGTAACAAGATGTGCAAATCAATTTCTTGGATCTCTCTATTTCTCTCACTCACACACGCACACACACACACACACAAAGATGTCAAAACTATGCCACTGCATCTCTGCTGGGATGGAAACAGCTTTTTAAACATTCAGGCCTGGATTGAGTCAACATTTGTCTTTAACATTGACTCAGTTAAATGCAAATGTTAGTGTTTAGCTTTGCCTTAAGGGCCCTATTTTGGTCACACACTTGCGCAAATGTGCCTGGATACAAGTGGAATTGCTATATTTGGCTTCCTTTTTGAACTGTTTAATGTTATTCTGCTCTTTCTTTAGATTAGAAAGCATGCAGACATAAGGTAGTCTTAAGGTAGACTACCAAAACGAATAACACAGTGATGCGCTCAAAAAAATAACCCTCCTCACTGGAAACTCCATTTGCAGAATACTGTAGTCAAACACTGTGTGGCCTGTACTCTGCATTATGTCTTATATTATTTAGTTGTGTTGTTTTTAAGCACATCTCCTGTGTAACTGTGCACTGGGGGGGGGACAGTTAATAAACTATGCATTGTTTTTCCAATAATATGGAGTGATCACATTTTTCATCCTTTCCATTACACTACAAATAAAATTGTATTTCTCCAAAATGTTTTCCTCAGCAATAGTGTCGAGACATACCCCATTGTCTACTTTTGATAGTATTCATATTTCTGATCATTGGAAAGTGATTTGTTCCGGTTTAATGCTCGCCTTTCTACGTCAGAGCTTGATATCGATAAGGCATAATTGCATATGCTATTGTTGTTTCTTCCGGGTTCAATCGACTGCAGAGCATCACACGTGCATCAATGAAAGGTCATTAAAGTGGAAAATATGTATCGGGTTGCTTAAATAGACTGTTGATTTCAAACAGTAGTGTATATACGTTTTAGTACATAGGGTGTGTGTGATGCGTCAGCGCAGTAGTACTGTGTAGAAGTACTTGTAGTTAGTGCTTGTTGCATGCTGTATGTTGCATGTCGCTCCTGCTTGCTACTCTCTGCTCTCAGCTACTGCCACCGGCTAGCCCTCCTGTGGGGGTGAAAAGAGGAGCCGAGTGCGTAAGCCTCCTCCTGCCGGTACATAGCCTCTCCACCGCCAAGACTCCTGTAGTGCCTCCTCGTGGCCACACACGGTAACTGGGACTTCGCGGTCCCAGGCTAAACTGGAGGGGATCTCGGAGCAGCAGTGGGCCCCAGAGGCGAGGTGTGCAGGCCCACCGGTGTGTGGACACGTCCTGGCACCCGCCAACCACTGCCCCAGCTATGGGCAAATAACATGGGCAGATGGGGCTCATAGCTATGGTAGGCAACCCATCTAGGAGAAGGACACTCTGAAATAAAACCAGGACTGTGAGGAGTTGCGCCCCACAGTCCTTATATAGCATTGTAAAGCCCAACATGGAGAGTCTAGTTATTTCAAATCCTATACTTCCAGCGGCGGGAGTCCGCAGGAGCCTCGCAGCGGACCGTAGTGCTGTGCCTCCTCCTGGGGGACAACATGACGACTGGACCCCAAACCCGCAAGGGAGGGTTCAGTCCAAAAACAGCACTCGGTCTAACGCAATCTTGCGTTGCAGGAAACCATTTATAATGGGGACCTTCAACGCATGCACAGTCAGAGAAGATGGGAGGTTGGAAGAACTCACACACTGTGCAGAGAGCAGAGGAGTGGAGATCCTAGGAGTCCAGGAGCACAGAAGGGTGCACGCTGAGATTAACATCAAATTCTGCAGGGTTGAGAGTTACACCTTCGTCACCTCCTCGGCGTGGCGGAACGAAGCCCAGGCAGCAACCGGAGGTGTGGGGCTGTTGTTGAGCCCTCAGGCACGCAAGGCGCTCCGGAAAACCCACCGTTTCTCAGAGCGGATCCTCATTGCTGAGTTTGATGGCAGCCCAGTAACAACCATCATGGCAGTGTATTCACCCACCAACGTGGCGTCAGTTGAGGAAGCGGAGAAGTTCTACAGGGACCTGGCAACAGCAGTCCGTAGCATCCCTGCTCACAACTTTCTTGCGATTCTGGGTGACTTCAACGCCAGACTCGGTCGAAAGGACGCACCTTACACATTCCATGACGACACAAACCGGAATGGAGCATACCTTGCCGCCCTACTCCTGGAACAAGAACTACTGGCTGCAAACACCATGTTCAGGAAAAGAACTGGCAAAAGATGGACCTTCCAGGACCGGCCTACTGGTATGAGGCGTCAACTAGACTACATACTAGTGAGGCGAAAATGGAGGAATTCCATCTTGAATGCGGAACCCTACAGCACCTTCAACTCTGTGGGTTCTGACCACCGCGTGGTATCCATGAGAGTGCGGCTGAGCCTTAGGATCCCAAAACCGAGCCCCAGGGTACGCCATGACTGGAGGACATTCTCCACAAACCCTGAACTACAAGCCAGATACACAGCAGAGGTCAGGGACCGTGTTCACATACAAGATGTGAAGGAGGAACCGGGCTCAGTGTACATGAAGTTCATGGAAGCAAACGAGGCAGCAACAGCGAGGTGTGTACCGATGATGCAGAAGACCAGAAGGCCTGTGAGATCGAAACACCCAGATGTCATAGCAGCACGTCAAAAAGTGGAGGACGCATGCCACGCAGTTGGTCAAGACCCGTCCGCAGAACAACGCGAGACACTGAAGGAGGCAAAGCGACTTCTCTTTGCTGAATACGACAAAATCAGAGGTGAGGAGCTGATGCAAAAGGTCCGCAGAGTGGAAGCAGCTCAGGGAGAACACCAGTACAGCGAATCATGGAAGGTGATCAATGAGATGTGTGGAAGGAAAAGACCGAAAGAGGGACAGGTGGCAGGAAACAGCTCAGAAGAGAGAGTGACCACCTGGTTAACTCACTTCAGGAACCTCCTTGGCACACACCAGACAGTGGAAGATGCCGAGAAGGAAATACCAGCAGTCCTGAGGGATCTCAACATTGATGACGGCCCTTTCACAACAGGGGAATTTGCCAAGGTCAAAGCCTCCCTGAGGCAGGGGAAGAGTGCTGGACCTGACGGCATTCCCCCAGAGGTAATCAAGAACTGCAATCTTGATGATGTCATCTTGGAGATCTGCAACCAAGCTCTGATGGAAAACATCATGCCAGAAATATGGTCTCTCTCGCACATCATCCCGGTACCAAAATCTGGAGATCTCTCAAAACCGGACAATTACCGTGGTATCAGCCTGACCTGTATCATCGCAAAAATGTTCAACCGCATGATACTGGACAGGATACGGAGTGCTATCGATCCCCACCTCAGGGAAAACCAAAACGGATTCAGAGAGGGGAGAACCACCTTAGCCCAGATCCTTGCGCTACGGAGGATCATTGAGGAGGTAAAGAGGAACAACCTGGCGGCGGTGCTCTGCTTCATCGACTTCAGGAAGGCCTTCGACACTATCCACAGAGGAATGATGTTGAGAATACTTAAGGCCTACGATGTTCCTCCCAACCTACTCCGAGCCATCGGGACCATGTACACGGGAACGAGAGCCCAAGTGACAACGCCCGACGGTAACAGCGAGGAGTTCAGCATCCAAACCGGAGTGCTGCAGGGAGACACCCTAGCCCCCTTCCTTTTTATAACAGTACTGGACTATGCTCTGAGACAAGCTATGAAAGGATGGGAGCAGGAGCTCGGCTTCACTATCACGCCCAGAAGGTCTACGAGACACCCCGCAGAAACCCTGACAGACCTGGACTACGCTGACGACATCTGCCTGCTATCTGACCATGTAAAGCAGGCACAGGAGCTCTTGTCCAGAGTGGAGTCAGAGTGTGCTAGGGTTGGCCTCATGCTAAATGCAAAGAAATCCGAGGTCATGACCTATAACATCCCCCAAGAACATCCGCCTCTAACAACAACAGAAGGCACTGTGCTAAAGGAGGTCAGTGACTTTAAATACCTGGGCACATGGGTCGGCTCCACAGAAAAGGACCTTAAAGTGAGGAAAGCACTTGCCTGGAGAGCTCTTAATGGCATGACCAGCGTGTGGAAATCCAACCTCCCCCGACGTATTAAGATCAGTTTCTTCTCTGCGACCGTGGAGTCCGTTCTCCTCTACGGCTGTGAATGCTGGACACTAAAGCAAGCCCTACAGAAGTCCCTGGACGGGTGCTACACCAGAATGTTACGTGTAGTACTGGACATCTACCAGGACGAGCACATTACCAACAAGCGTCTGTACGGGGCACTACCAAGTGTATCAGAAAAGATAGCAGTCAGGAGGATGAGACTAGCCGGCCACTGCCATCGACACCGAGAACTCCCGGCCAAAAAGCTCGTACTGTGGGAACCAACACATGGGCATCGACCAAGAGGACGTCCCACACCTACCTACGTGGACGTACTAAGGAAAGATGCTGGTGCAGAAAGCACAAAGGAGCTGGCCAGATGTATGGAGAACCGAGATGACTGGAGACGCCGATGGAGGGCTCGTCTGAGGACGACGTAGAGAGAGAGACTACAAATGGTAATAAAATATATTATTGGATAAAAATACACTAAACAACTAACGCATACCATCATCTTCCTCTAATTTGCACGCTATCTTACTGTATTGCGTATGGTGTGACTGCAGCTCCAGGATAAGTATATCTTGTAGTAACCTATGGCATTGATGCAATGTATGGTGTGACTGCAGCTCCAGGATAAGTATATCTTGTAGTAACCTATGGCATTGATGCAATGTTACTAAAGCAAAAGAAAGTTGCTAATATAGTCGTAATGAAATCAAACCTCCACTCCACCCACAGGTAATTAATTTATCTCAAAACAACCTTTTTTACAGCTGTTTGCAGGTATGCTATAGTCTCTAGTCATAAAAAAAATGGAAATGGACACGCCTTAATTTGCCAATGCTTATATGAAATAGCGCCCATGCAGTTTGATGAGTTTAACAGTCACCGATATTAATTTACAAAACTGTATTTTGAAAAAAAATACTAATTTAATCCCAAATGTGGGTTGGTTTAATCGCAAGTTGTGGATAACTGCAGTTTTGGCAGTTAGGTTGCAGGGCAGCTCAGGATTCAAGGCACTGTGTGGCACTGTGGGATACCACATCTCACCATGTTGTACTAAACAAGCTCAGCCCCTCACGAGAGGTGCTTATCTCTGCATGTAAGCAGTTCGCCAGACCTGAGGAACAATTAATTAAAACGGAATTCAATACCAGACTTTTATTTACCCCAGGTTGTGTAATCTATCAGTCGCCAATCAGGGCAAAATGAAGCAGTACAAATCTGTGCTCGCTCAGTTTGGCCCTTGAGGATCAAAGTGACACAACTGGAAAAAGTGAGAGACAGAATGAAAATGAAGAGAGCAGAGAGAAGGCTTTAAAGAATAAATAATGTATCCAGGTGTGTCATGAATTTTTCATTGTGCTGGTATTATGTGTACAATACATTTTGATGGCTTGTGAGAAGAAGGCCCTGACTGTTCTCATTTATTCAGAACATGCCATGATTACAAATAAGAAGATAAAAGATAAAAACAAAAGTGAGAGAAACTTTTCAGATCACAGAAAATCATTCTGACAGATCTTAAAATATGGAGCGTGTGAAAGTATTATCCCCCCAAATAGCAAAGGCCGCCTATGATTCCAACATATCAGTTATATTACATGAAAAGATCAGACTCGAGCGATATTGTTAACGATATTTTACGACTACTACTACTATTAATAATAACAATAATAATAATAAACATGGTATTGATCATCATAGTGAACATGATAATGATCATTACCATAATGAACATGATAATTATCTCCATAGTTGTAATTGTGCCTTTTCAGATGGTAACCAAGCAAGTAACAGTTATTGCCAAAGAGAAGAGTCAAGAGTTTGATCACCACTGCAAGACCGCAGAATAAAAATCCAATTGGAATCCCAGAGTCTTTTGAACTCGTTGGCTCAGCCCTGGGTCTCGCTGTTTTCATTATCTGTAGGCCACATGATTTAGCCAGGCACCATCTTCAGAGACCTGATCTAATTTCTGACAAAAAGCTGAAGTTTGAGCCGTTCACAGGGAGTTGGCCTGGAGTATTTGCTCTGCAGAATGATGCGAATGTTCATAGTTGGAACAGAAGATTCGGTGGCCTCATAACTTGCTGTCAAACTTATAATTTTTTTTAGAGAAGAACCTTACATGTACGTATTAAAATACTACTCCATCATTATTGCAGTCTAACACGTAGCAGGCATTCATGTTGTAATAGGTCTGTGGCAGAAGGTAGAGGTCACCATAAAATACATCTTCTTGACCCCACTTTTGGGATATGGTTCAGAGATTTTTATTTATTTATTTTTTTGCATAACACACTTCTGTCTGGATGTGGAAAATGTACATGGCTTGAAAAAAAGATTAGAAAATGCCTAGAAATTAATGAGCATCATTAGTTCATAAAGAGACACAAAATCCATTCTTTAATTCAAGGATGATTTTGCATTTAGAGAATGTATCCCTGGAGTACAATAAGTGGTGTTCTCTCTGTGAGTGTTTTACTCAAACACAACATTGCTGTCCTTCAGCAGAGTTTTATAAATGTAGCGTGAACATTCAAAGTATTACCAAATATTAACCATCGGCAACCTGAATTGAGCATTTGAAGATTATATACACATGTAGCCTATACCCAAACACTCATATGTGAAAATATGAAATTAATGTGCCAAATACTCACACTACGGATAATGCAGGTATGTATATCTGTCTGTACATATGAAAAATAGGTTAGAGATACTATAAAACATCTGAGTTACAGACTGAACCCAGAAGTAGAATAAGAAATTACACCTTTTGACGCTATTATGAATTACACATATCCACTTTGTTCACCGATGCAGAAAAGTGAGCATTGAACCTGAAATTTTCCATTGATGAAAAAAAGAAACCTGCATGATCGTTCTAAAATCATTCTAAAGTTTGGAACATGTTTCCAATGGAACGGGACAATGAAAAAAAAATGTCACAAAAAACACATTTGAATGTATTTATGGACACACTGACAGATGCATTTATTTATGAGCTTAACAGTGCTAGAAGCAGTTTACATTGAGCTGGGTAGTGAGGAGCAGCCTCTGCATCCCCAGAACACTCCTTTTTCAGCCTTCCCTCACTGATGCTGTGTCTTTATGACACAGACACAGGAAAAATGCTACTCTTGGTCAATAGGTTTCAGTTTCATCCATTCGTCCATCCATCCGTTATCTAACCCGCTTATTCCTGGTCCGGGTCATGGGGCGGGGGGGGGGGGTGACTGGAGTCTATCCCAGCATACATTGGGCAAGAGGCAGGAATACCCCATGGATAGGTCCCCAATCCATCGCTGGGCACACTATTTTGTCCTTGCAAACCCCAGAACATTTTTGCCACAGAGAGCAGCTTATGTAAGATGGCTTCATTGATAAACCAGAATTTCATGCTGTCATCACTAAGGACAAGTTATCACAGGAACTGTGACTCTATGCTTTCCTAAAATGTTGATCTCTTCTGTTACCCTGTGAAAAGCCCCTCGCAGATTTGTGAGACTGGTGGATCAACATCAGAGAAAGTTGGCCGTGGCACCCGAGAAAGAACCACACTTGTAGTAAAAGAAAAAAGTATATTTAGTTTTTACACAAAACCTCATCATAAATCAGTTGTATTACTCATTTGAACCCTTCAACAGGGTTCCCACTGCTATCCCCAATGACTGGGTTCAAGGTTGACATAACACTGTCAAACACATGGCAAAACAGCTGTCACAAGATGACATAACAGCTGATGTAATTCATGTCAAATGGCATAAGACTGACATAACACTGTCATCACCTTTATTGGTACATGTTATGAAAGTTATGTCACACTTTTTATGACAGTGTCATGAATTCCCTGTCATGACATCAGCCATAACACTTTTGCCTCAGCTAGCACTGGTAGCTAAATTTGGCAAGTGACATAAGCTGTCATGTTAATATGTGACATAACATTTGTCATAACATTTACCAATTAAAGTGATGACAGTTGTATACCATTTGACATAAACTGACATCATCTGTTATGCCATCTTGTGACAGCTGTTATGACATGCGTATGACAGTGTTATGTCAGCCTTATGACAAAGGGTTCAAAAAGTGTGACCATACTTTGTTATCATACGAGAGCATCGTATCATACACAAAAAACACAGGGTAGTTGATTTCAGTGTATTATAACTTTAAATATTCACTGTATCTGCATAATAATAATAGTTTTTACATTTCACAAATACCTAAGATGATCAATTTAATTCCTGAATAGAAAAAAATACAATAATACTTTTTTTCTGTTTAGATTAAAGCACTAACTGCAGTATTGATTCATTGAACTAAAATATCCTTAAAATATCACTGACCTTTACCCAGTTACCCTTCACCTCTTCAGACACAGACACACAATGGTCCACCCACAGAAATGTGAATGCACGGTCCAGCACGGCTGCACAAGGTAGACGTGGTTGGGAATGGTGCCTCACGTTTGTCTTGTGATGACTGCCATTCTCACATTTTCAAAAATATCACGTCTCACTTATAATGACTCCTGCAGAGAGTTAACCAGGTTACGTAGATGGTGGACCTCTGTATCTCCAGATGGTGATTGAGAGACACCGCTAAACTTATTGTGACCCTCTTCTCCCCTTCGGTCAAGTCAGCAAACGGCTGAAGAATGCCAGCCGACTGCGTCATTTGGTTCCACTCTCTTGTGGTGTGCAAGAGAGGGGTGTGCCCCTGATTCTCAAAGACTTCACGGAAGGCCTAGTGTTCAGGGCTTAGGATGGATTTCACCTGTCTAAACATGGAACGTGCCTGGTGCAAACAGCTGCCAGTGTGCCCCGCTTTCCAAATTGCTCTTCAAACGCATCTCTAAAAAGGTTGACAAAGCTTGACAAATTTGGCACGTTAGTGAGGGCTAGATTGATAGCTTATGTTTGTTTCATCCCATCTGCAGCAACCAGTCTCTGCGTATGGGCAAAACACTGCAGCCTCTGTGTGCAACATTGGCAGAGAGTTACCTGAGTATTGTTCTCTTCCCCACCCTTTACGTCTTCCATGACATTTGCATCGTCTTCAGTTTGCATATGATCTTCAACCAGGAAATGAGACTGAGGAGGCTTTCTGCATTCGGGCAGCATTGTCGCTGACCACACAGTCGATTTTTTATTCTGAATCTGAAATTTGTAAAGCAGAGCACAGAAGACCACACTGATTTTGAGAGACGGCAAAGCGCTCGCAAGCGAGCGGCGACAACGGCGGCCTCGTCCTCAGAAGTGCTTCGGCATCGTGCGCTCTAACTCCCAGGAAGCTCCTCATTTGTCGATCCGACCAGATGTCTAGAGTAACTGATGGCTGCTCCATGAGGCCGAGTTTTTAACGAGCTTATCCTGCCCGTCTGCTGCCATTCTATTGCGCATTGTTTTGGCTGTTGCGATAAAGATGGGGTTCTATAAAGCACAGATAGGAAACGCTAAAAACCGTTGATATCAACCCAGGCAAATGGCATGTTAAGGTTGATGATCAAATCTTTCAGAATGGCATCTATAATTGCCTTCTGCTGAAGATGGTTGAAATTGCACACTTTAATGGTTTTTGCTTTCATGAAAGCAATGATTGAAGTTTGGCTTTCAGCTACAGAAACTTTCGACTTCTGGTATTCCCGAAACAGATTGAGAACAGATTTTATATTGGTCATCCAGAGCCTGTGAATAACTTCACTATATTGAATTTTATTTAAATAAATTTTTTTCTATAAATACCCTATATCGACGTCTGTCTGTCCTGGCCCCACGGTGGTGGAATGAGCTCCCCGTGGAGGTCAGAACAGCAGAAAGTCTGACCGCTTTCAAGCGCAGATTGAAGACTCACCTCTTCAAGCTGCACCTCTCTCCACCCCTCCCTACCTCCTTGTGACTATTGTTATCAGAATTGTGTAGTTTCCCCCCCCCCCCCCCCCCCCAAAAAAAAAAAAAAAAAAAATCCCCAATCATACTGACTGCGCCTAGTGCTTAGATTCGTGTTTGCCTTTTTAGGATTGTTTTAACGCGCTTGTTACTAGTTCGGAAATGCACTATGTACGTCGCTCTGGATAAGAGCGTCTGCTAAATGTCTATAATGTAATGTAATGTAATGGTCAACTAACCTAATATGTTAGGCCTATATGTTAAGTGCACTATTGCCTATAAGGGGTCAAAAGAGACTGGGCAAAAAAGACTAGTTGTCATCGATTGACAGTTAGTGAGGATCTCTTTTATAATTTGAGTGGTAGACTTTGACCAGAATTTTTCCATTTTTGCTTGTTTTACATTATTTTACATCCTGGATTTATTTAACCCCTACATTGCATATTGAAGACTGCTTTGACTGCTTCTAGACAGCATTAGTGAGCTGTTCACCTAATAGTTGCCTTACACCTCTTGTGGTAGTTTGGAGATTGCTAACTTGTCCATGTTAATAATTTCAATATGGGTCTGGTGTTAGGATTGTTCGACTGAGTTAGTAATTGGGGTGGGATTTTGCGAAAGGTCAGCGTTGGGTAAAAAGCGGTTGTTGTTGGGCAGTGCAAGGGTATTAAGCAATCCTTGCAAGATACTGATGGTAACTTGTGTACAAATCCAGCTCATAAATAGTTTTTTAAATAGTTGTTCTAAAAATATACACCCAAACCAAATTAAATGACAATAAAGTGAGAAACTTAAAAAAGCAACATGAAAAAGAAAAGACAGGCATTTTTTTTCATCTACTGAGGAAACGATCTGTCAGAAGCAGATATTGCTAATTTGTGAAAAAGGCTTTAATGTGCTAATGGCCAACATGTCCAGTTGTGGTATGTGCCCTGTTTCTCGCAGGGATTATACATTCTGGAGTAGTAATAGGCTAAGAAAGGGGTCATAGTATTTACAGAAGAAGTAAAAAATATTGTGGCCAATCTAAATTCAGATAGACAGTGATTGTATATTATTTCAGTTTTTTTTACTCAAAATCAGGGGACCTGATTGCTTGTTTGTTTGTTTGTTTGTTTGTCTTTGTTCAGATTCATCTCGGAGGCTTGAGAGGCTTTTAGAGGGTGGTGACATTTGTTGTTGATTTTCTTGGCGATAGATTTCTCATCAGTTTACAATATCTGGCGTTCCTCAGACTAGCAGGGAGTGCAGACGATCCGTTTCAATGTTAAATGTCCCGTGGTGTGTCCTTCCCATTAGTCGGCGCTGAGGTAAGGTGATGTCCTTGGATGCTTCTCCAACACTCCCTCAACCCCCCCAACACACACACACACACACACACACACACACACACACACACACACACACACACACACTCTGCAGGCTTCCCCAAACTGGGTCAGAGAGAGGCAGTAACCATGTGTCCCATCCCTCAAGTACCAAAATCACTGGGTGTGCATGTGCATGTGTGTGTGTGTGTGAGAGAGAGACAGAGAGAGAGATAGAAAGAGAGAGAGACAGAGAGAGAAAGCGAGAGCGAGAGAGCTATACAGAAGGACTATTTTATTTTCTTCCCAATGCCAATTCTGTGTACTGAGAGAAAACACTTTACACAATGGTCACTGAGATTATTATTGCTGCTCCTCTTACCATTGACTATTCATTCCTGGTTATTTGGTTATTATTTTTGGGTTATTGTGTTTTTATTTTAGGGTTACTGTGTTCATATTTTATCAATATTTTTGTTTATGCAAATTATTTGTTTTTAAAATCAAGGAGACAGAGAAAGAGAGAAAGAGGCTGTGGGCGGACACTCAGTTATATTAATATTTATAGATTTATGGTTCCGTAATAGATTTTAGTTTTATTTTGTTTATTAGTCATCATTTAGTGATAAATTATGTTTATATGTTATATTTAGTGATATATCATAGTAATGTTGAATGTGTATTAACATGAAATCCATTATAATCCTGCTTTGACAATGCAATTTTTTTATAGTCATGCCAGTAATGCATATTTTTTATCAAAAAGAGACAGAACAGAGAGAAAATGGAAGGGTGAGAGAGAAAGAAAGACATAACAAATAGACCCGTATAATGAGATCGAATTGGAATCATATTGATTCATTTGTTCAGTTATTCTTTTGTGTGTGTGTTTATGTGTGTGCGCGCAAGCTTGTAAGTGTATTTGTGTTGGGCTAGCCAACTGAATACAGTACATTTTAGTAGACCTGCTGGAGTATTGGATACTCAGGCCTGACTACACTGAATCACATGACGCCAGCACAAATGTATAAATATATACAGGCAAGTCCTTTTGATTGTATAATGAAATCATCACTTTTGGCAGCAACATCAGTGTGAGGGTACGATTACTCCTCACCATTATCGCTGGAGACCATACTTTTTTCTTATACACCAACCTGGAGTTGGAGGCTTTTTTTTTTACTTTTCTGGAACGGAAACATAGCTTGCATAACACATCAGTAGTGGTTTAAGTCTGTATGCCTGGCTTTATGGATTACTATTGTTGCAGTGAATAAATGCATTATAATGATGTTTGCATGAAGAGAAGAGTAAAATATATTTAAAAGAAGACTTTTGTACATTTTAGAAAATGACACCTGTGACAATTTAAGTGTGAAAGCGATTATTGTACTCATGTATCAAATAGTTAATTGCTGAAAAGCTAATTCCAAAATGAATCCAGTACTTCAATGTAATGACCATAGATCCCCATGTCTGTGAAATGCTAATAATTGTTTTCTACGCAATTTTGTGATTATGACCATGTAGGGTGTCACTCTTGCAGTACCTCCTGCAAGTGGTCCCTTATGTTATTATTTAAGATTATTTATCTTAAGAACAGCGTGGGTTAACAAAATTACAAGCTTTTTTCATTTTTTTTCAAAAAGAGAAGCGAGAAAAGAGAGGTGTGAAACAGGATGATTCTAAAATTGAAACAACTTTATTGCAGTACCTGTAATATTCTTAATTTTAGATGATTGTAGCATGCTGAGCAGATTTATATTCCCAAGTGGGCTCTTATTTCTACATTTCCCCCAATGGTCCATTGCTCCTTTTTGCAGGCGATTTAAGGTTGTCAGCCTTGCTCTATGTTCTCACTGGGTCACGGAGTGATAAAAAAGGCAAGATAAAAGAGCAGCATAGCCCCATGGGAAGAATGTACAGTGTTTAGGCTGTGGCGTGATATAATTACTGTGTGGGTAAAGAGAGCTCTCCCTCATTTTTGCGTGCGCCGTCTTTGACTTGTTCTTTCGTTACCATGGCAATGTGCACACGCACGCACACTTACGTGCACGATCGTGCACTCATACATTCATGCATGTGCGCGCACAGGCTCGCACACACACACACACACACACACACACACACACACACACACACTGCTCTTCAAAATATCCTCCATCTGACATTATTTGACAGAGCTGAGAGAGTGGAATGGGATCTGCCTTTATATGGTAGAGAACAGAAGCTGGAGATCAAACAGCGTACGCAGGCTCATAAAAAATGGGCTCTAATGTCAGAGAGGTCCCATTTTCTGCCATTGCCGCAACACAGACCCAAAACATTTTAGCGTCTCGATGGCCGAGGGAGGGGGGGGAGGCTGCTGTTCTGATTGTGTGACAGTTCCTCATTTTCTGCCACAAGCCATACATACAGACACATTACAGCAGCCATCATTTCCTCATGTCTCCCAGGCCACACAATGTACCTGATTCAAAAAGAGCTGCAAACATGGAATTAGGAACTATGACATTCAGGACATTAGCTGGAAAAAAAGTCAATGTGACATTTCGCTGTAGTTTTATCTTGCGCTTCTTTTTCATGTACAATTGTATTACCTTATATGTGATCATTGATACTCCATGCTGTCAGTCTAAGCCTAAAGAATGTTTGAGGTAGTGGCTTGAAATGTGTTATACTTCATACTAAATCCAAACAGCAAAACAAAAAAAACAAGCTCCTTCACAATGGTCTCTCCATGGATTTCCTAAATCCCATACTATGTTAAAATGTATTTTTATTTAAGTAGCATGATTTTTACCAATAACCCTGACCCAACTATATACCCTCCAAGCAACAAAGGTAACATAACATTCTTTCTAGATTATTTATTTATTTTTCTGTGAATGTTTCTCAAATTTCTTCCCAGTTTTTAATCACGGCCATTTCCTATTCTCAGTAGAACTCAAATTCATCAATGCACTGAAACTCGCTGCCTCTACTGGCTGAATCACCAGTGTGCCCATACGCTCTAGTTTTAATATAGATCAATATTTATGTGATGTTTAATGTCAAGCAAAATGTAAGCATTTTATGAGAAAATATCATTTGCAATTCTACAAATTACAACCAACAAAGCTGAGATATATTTTGCTACCATTTGCACATTAATATGATTAAGGGAATGCAATCTTTAGGTTATTGATAAAGTTCACTTAAATGCAATGAAATATGGCAGCAGCAATTTTGAAAAGATTGGAAAAAAATTTTAATACAGGATTTTATTCTGCATGCTATATGTGTCTCACTTCCCTATTTCTGCTATGAGTGTTTTTAGCCACGTAAGTGGTGGGCAATTCATTTTTGTGATTGAGCAAATGTATATAGGCTGTCAAATACTTGTCTGTAGTCAGGTAATTAAAAAAGAAAGTAAGATAATTATAAAAATTTAACGAAACATCAACTGCATTATGCCCACCAGAGACTGACCACTTAATTCAGACCAAAAACATAATTAAACTCCAAACAAATAAAATAGAATTCTGCTATCATTATAATTCATTTTTGGTCCTGATGGAGATTTAAAAACAGGTTGGGAGGGGAGAGGGAAAGAGTCTAACGGAAAATATTGCTCCTTAGTTCATTCGAATTTTTTACAAAGCACCACTTAACACACGTTTTATTTTCACGACAGTATAGAAGCACATCTTATCTTATTCAAAAAATAACTGTTAGACTGAAAGACGTGAACAAATGAATCATGCTCAAAACGGAGAGTGAAAGGGAGAGAGAAAGAGGGAGAGTGCTACACAGAGGGATGATCTTATTTTATGCATGCACCCCTAGTGGTGCCCCACACAGGTTCTGCACCATTAAAAGAACACATGTTCATCCTTTTTTACATCCCAAACCCCCCAGACCCCACGGCCCCCTCTCTTCCCCAACACATTACTCCCTGAACAGATGATTTTATTTCCAGCTCCCTGCACGCCTGCGTTCGCAATGGGGAGCTTTCAGCAATAACAAGTGTTCTTTGATGACCATCTGAGGAAATGTTACAGCCCTGGTCCTGCTGCCAGCAGTGAGACTGATCCATTGCATTATTTCTTTTTTTGTTTTTTTCATTTAAAAAAAAAATCAATGTTCCTCAGGAGGAGCCTTATGTGATGTTCAAGAAGTCGGACAAGCCGCTGTACGGGAACGACCGCTTCGAGGGCTACTGCATCGACCTCCTGCGGGAGCTGGCCAGCATCCTGGGCTTCAACTACGAGATCCGCCTGGTGGAGGACAGCAAGTACGGGGCCCAGGAGGAGACCACAGGCCAATGGAACGGCATGGTCAAAGAGCTCATGGACCACGTGAGTGACTGCTAGAGCAGGGTTGCAGTGCGCGCCTTCTATGTTGACTTGTGTTTCTATGTTGTAAACATCACAACACCACCTAGGGCTTGAATGTACCTTTTATTATTAAAAAGAAGAATAAACTTATAGCTCAACAATATAACATCAACCTCTCCAGACCCTTTATATCTGGATACAGAATGTCCACAGCAAAATGACCCAGCCAAATTGGATGTTGACAAAAATCAAAATGTATTTACAAATGAGTGCATTGTGGTTGGTGTAGACAGGGCAAGACAATTCATATCATTGTGCTCCAGGGCCAGTGGCTATTCAACAGCAGATGCAGCTTTTTGAAAAGTACAAAAATCCATAATGGATGCCATTTGAATGGTGTGCATGTAGCAAATGTAGATCAGAAACCAGACTGTGTTAATGCATACACTAATGCTAAAACATCAGCATTTGCATTTGCTAAAGCATTTATTTTCTTTATACTCATCTTTTGCTTTAAGATGTGATTGTCTATTTCGGTGAAAACCATTGTCTCATAATTGAAAATCATTTTGCGCCTCATTTATGGATGTTATAAACAATCGGGGAAATGGAATTGCCGTTATTCTGTTGGTCAACAAGCCTATTCGTTATTTTCCAATTGATTGTTGTTTATCGAAAAGTGTAGATTTTTCAAGCAAGAAGAAGAAAAGCTCACACTCACTCTGGCTATTGACTAGAGGAAGAGAAGAGGGAAGACTGGATGATTTTGGCTGTTTTCCCCTATAGAGCTTATTAAAATTCACATGGTGTCTGAGGGTTGGGATTATTAAGCTTGACAAAATAAGGCCAGACACAGAGGGGGCTTGATACCTCCAGAAGAAATAACAACCACTACATTGTAAATATTGAATATTTCAAACTGATGTGAATTTGAAATGTCAATAATGTCGCCACATCGTTAATGTCTTCTATGGTCCGTCATATATTTAGCGATATCTGTCATTGATCATAAAGTGTTCATATCCATTGGGAGTCACCAGCTAGGATAGATGGCGGAAGAATTGTACCTCAGCAGTGAATTTAACGGAACAAAATTTTGTTCCGACGTGGTACTATACCAAGGGGACAGGCTGTAATTTGAGATGTGTTACAGGATAGAAAGTCACTTGAGTGTAGTTGAAGACTGAAGGAATAGACAGTCGTGTGGGCATGGAACTGTATTAAGAGGAAAGGCAGTTTTGTTGTAGGGTATATACGTAAGTCTTCAGTACCTGTTACAGTTTACCTAAACAGGAGACACATTAAAATTTAACAGCTTCCAGCCCTGAAGACATTTGCGCTTTTTTTGCTCAGCTAAAAATTCACATTTGACTTTAATATTGCCCTATTGTCTCACAACACTGTAATCACCATCGGAATGAATCTTGTTACCACCAATATTGCCAAATGTACCAGCATCGCACCGGAGAGACTCCAAACAGCAGCTCAAACCTCTAAGATACACACCTCTGCTAGAGCTAGATAGTAGTTTGACATGCCCTGCACACCATATGACTGAAACGCATTTACTGGGGCTTAATGTATTTTTACCTTCAAGGGCTCAGTCGGTATTTCTCTGAAAAATGATCCATTTGACCTTGCGGTAACCGTTTAACATACACATCTGTCTGGAACTGGGAATTAATTATAATTCTGAGCAAAAAAAAAAAAACGTATCACAATAAATGGCGGATGTTTGGATCCGCCACACATCCATCATGCGTCCTACTGATAAACACATTGATGAATAGACTGATCGATAAACCCCACGGCATATATGCAATGCACAATTGAGATATAAAAAAAAGACTTCCCTGGGTTTCATTTCCAAAAAGAAAGGCCTATAAACTTGCCGATTTTATTTCAAGGTGCGATAAGATATAAGTCGTTTATGTCGCATTATGCCCACAAAATCAAATATTGGGCATTTTCATTTTCAGAAAAATAGCATTACTGTCCTTTAATATAACATCTTGCAATTTACTCCATAACTGTTAGTTACTCACAGCAGGCTTATAAAGTACCTGCTGTTCTCACAACATTGTCAGGATGAGCTGATGAGAACAGTTTTGTCCAAAAATAAACCTCAGTAGTCAGGGTTGGGGTGGGAGAAAGAGAGGAAAGGGGGGGTCGGGGGTGGGGGTTACAGTAAGCAGGATTTTTTAACCAACTGACAATTAATAAATTTCAAACCGTCAAAGCATTCAGGCAAAAAATGAAATAATGTCACTGGCGCTGTGTGTTTATTAAAACCAGCCGATTATTCCACCGAGAATGCAAGGATTTTATTTTTTACAATCATGCTCTCCCCATGCACAACCCCCCTCCCACCCACGCCTTCCCACACACACACACACACACTCACACCACTCTCTGCACCTGCGTTCAGAAAGAGCTGAAGCCGGATGGAGCAAGGTCCTCACGAAATCAGCGAGGGCGGAGTTCAGCGGCGGTCATCAGTCTTCCGCGGGAGAAGAGGGCTGGGCGGACTCGGACTCCCCGATGGCCTCGCACGCAAGCACATCCACATCTTTAGCTGTTTTATGACGGAGCAAAGCCGCTGAAACTGTAGCCGCTAAATCGAGAATGAGAGACAGGCAGAGAGAAATAAGGAGGCTTTAAATTTCCACTTAACTGCTGTGGGACAGACTGTCTCATGTGTAAAGGGTCTGTTTTCTTAATTTGATTGCCTCTAAGGCATCCAGAGCAGCTGACTTACGACCCGTTCCTCTTCTTCTTTATGCTTTGTGTTGACAGAAAGCTGATCTTGCAGTGGCTCCCCTGGCCATCACTTACGTGCGGGAGAAAGTCATCGACTTTTCGAAGCCTTTCATGACGCTGGGGATAAGTATTCTGTACCGCAAGCCCAACGGCACCAACCCCGGGGTGTTCTCCTTCCTCAACCCACTCTCGCCTGATATCTGGATGTATATTCTGCTGGCTTACTTGGGTGTCAGTTGTGTGCTGTTTGTCATAGCCAGGTAACATGTCAGTTTCTGTGACTTTTATATCTACGTCTATACCGTATACATATATTTATTTATTTCTTTTTGAGTGGAGGGGGTTTAAACTCAACCTTTAACCCTTTTACACTAACGTTCTAATCCCCCTGTGCAGCAGATTCTAGCACTGGGTAGAATTGTGCTGACCTTTCCCCATTCTGATCCACAGAACAAAAACAACGATGTATTTATCTATTATTATGGAAGCACTTGCTTAAAAAAAACCTGGAAATCCAATGGCTTGTACATCCCGTCCTAATATTAGGACAGGTATGAATAACGACTCAACCTTTGGTGACCTTATGTGACTTGTGCGGCTTGTTAACCTCACAACGTGACTGAGACACTGCCAGCATTATCTCACCCATTTGTAGAATGCTTGCTTTCATTTTGTTCTAGAGACAGGGCTCAATGTACATACTTCAAATTAGCACCTGCATTTGCTGAAGCTGACCTTTCTTATGCCTGTGCAATACCAATATGAGAATCTGAACAACATTTCAATACTTGCATACGTTCAATATATTAACACAAAATATAATATGGGAAATATATTTTTTATTATAAACCCAATGGGGTATTTTGTTGTTTATCTAAATAAACAACAACAACATAGAAAATACTAAACAAAAAATACTCTATTCTGTATTTGCGTATCTAAACCTGTATGTTTTAAAGTTTCATATAAAACTATGAGCCATTTTGAGAATGCCAAAACATGGAGGCTGATTTGATAGAATCTGTAGTAAATAAAACAATTTTTGAGGTCCCAGTCAGCCCACAGCTTACATTTTCCCCTTAAGATTGTCAGCGAAATTCTCACCAGTGCAAGTCTCTGAAATCTCAATGCTGAGAAGAAGAAACTGCCTTTCTCTGTGTGCAAAGCATGGTTTATTTAAACTAGGCTGTGGGTGAATGCAAACCGATCTGTCACTGCCTCTCCCCTCCCCTAAACGTCCCCTGTGTGTGCTCTGCAGTTTGACAACTCGTAAAGGGACGAGTCCTCTCTCCTGGAATAATGGAGGCTGTTAACTGATTTTATTCTCCCCTTTACCCCGTCTCACTGCACACTCTGCTACAGAGGAGATAATACAGCCCAATACAGCACAGGCCTTATGAGCAGAGACGTTAAATCAGCCAATCAGCCATCTCAAACAGAGAGAGAGCGTGGTGTGTGCTTGTGTGTATGGTTCGTGAATGTGGGTATGTATGTGTGGTGTGTGTGTGTGTGTGTGTGTGCGTGTGTGTGTGTGTGTGTGTGTGTGTGTGTGTGTGCGCGTGTGAGAGAGAGAGAGAGAGAGAGAGAGGATGTGTGCATGTGCCTGTGTTTGTGGTGTTGAGTAGTGAGGGGAGAGTTCCTGTGTGTGTGTGTGTGTGTGTATGTGTGTGTGTAATTAGAATGGAATGGGTACAGAGAGTGCTGGGTGTGTGTTTTTGTGTATGTGTGCTTGTGCGTGTGTGCATATGCACCTGTATATGGGCGAAAAAACATCCCAGACAAGGCTCCTCACTTCCCTCCCCTCTTGCTGTCACAAACATCTTCTGTCTTTTCTTTCCTCTTTTTCTCCTTCACCTTGCTTCAAATGTGCTTAGTCAAGGACTTTGTGGGTGTCTGCTAGTGTCCTGCCAGTCACAAAAGAGATGCACAGGTCTTTACTGTGTTGTTTATTATTTATTTATTGATTTTATGTTTGAACAGTAGCCTCCTGTGTGAGTGTAGAGGGAAAGAGATTCAGAGGATTAGACAGTTTAAAAGGGTGCTGGTCACCTGCATACTCTTTCCATACACAGGAAAGGCAGGCTAATATTCTGAGTCCTTTTTTGCCTGCAGTAGGGCCATTACTTGGCCCTATGTGTTAATAGAGCTGATCCATGAGGAAACCGGAGAGAGAGAAAGAGAGAGAGAGAGAGAGAGAGAGAGAGAGAGAGAGAGAGAGAGAGAGAGAGAGAGAGAGAGAGACTCTACTGGCTCACAGACAGAAAGTGTCATTAATTATAATTAGTGGGGTAACACTTTAAGCAGTTGGGCACATTATCTAAACCCAACTTTCAAATGCATGTCATCACAGCTCTTTACCCTGGAATAATTATGGCTCACAAATCCTTTCAGAGCATAAATTCGTAATTATTAGTATAGTGCTGGTCAGTGAATGTACAAGAGAGGGATAACTTAAGGTTGAGAGACACAGGTTGATAAGTTATTATACGCTCCAAGAGGGATCACCATATTGCTCAACGTGAATCTACCATGTCGATGGATGCAGGCTGTTGCCATTCAAAAATATCTATTCCACTGTTTTTACATCCTCTTCATTTTAGAAAAAAAGACAAACTCAATGCTCATGAAAATGACTTCACAAATCTCTGGGTCATATAGTGCATGCAGGAAAGAGCAAAGCTATATTGGGTTAAAATGACTGTATTAAATTGAGTGGCGAGTGCTGATATGAAACCCATCCGCACTGATTTATTTGAAAGACTATCCATGAATAGCCACGTCTGCTCTCGGAATGGAAATATTATGGGACTTCTGTCTATCCAATAGTCTTTTAGGGAATTGCTGAAACTATTAAAGTAAATTAATCTGGCATACCATACTGGTTCCACCATGTGGATCATCAGCCTTTAAACATCATGACATCAAATAGTCTTCAAAAGCTGTACTTTTTAAATGAAGAGGTTGATCGATCAAAGCATTAACGGGGACGTTCTCCCCTCACCCTCACACCACGTTAGGCCACGTGTGTGGAGCAGACACCTGGGCACTCATTCTCATCTTCACCATGGTTCTAGTTTGCGGTTCTCCCTTACCAGTTCCTTTTGGTTTTGAAGTGGTTCCATTTACAGTTCCATCGTATAGTTCCCCTCACTGTTTTGGTATCATTTTTTGTGATTCTTTGTGGAATTTTTTTACGGGTCTAGGTTCTAGTTTTAACATTCCTTTAAAAAAATAAAAAAAAACGTTATTTTTAGCATTTGAAGCAAGGTGAGGAGAGAAAAGAAAAGAAAACGACGCTCTTGTTAACCCTAAAACTTTTGGGCAACCGTGACTACGTTCAGTCTCAGCCTGGGAGTTTTAGGGTTAATGCTCAATGTTACTGGCGATATGAACACACGAGAGAGAAACAAAGCTGCAACTGTCATCTAAGTTGGTTCAGAATATGCACCTACTATTTAAGTAGTCTGAATAAGAAAGTTTTGGGTAAGTTGTATTTTCCCCTTCAATTTGTTTACCTTGTATTCATTTTATACAGAGAAGAAAGTCTGGCGCCTCCTTCAGCTTCCAGTTGCATGTCGTACTGTTTTCACCTGAATATTTATTTGTCAGAGAGACAGAAACCTCAGAATAAAAGACTGACAAAGGGTTGCTCTTAAACACTGCAAACAAGAAGAAACCGGTTTAAAAATGTGTTTGCGTGTGAACTGTGAACGTGTGCTAATGCTAGTGTGTGCATGCCTGCGTGTACGCATGTGTGGGTTTGAGTGTATATAATTGCTCATATATTTGTGTGTGAGTGCAGACATACTGTTTCGCTATTCAGCTGTTTAGCAAACAGGAACATTGGCCTCAGCTCATATATAAAATATTTCTACTGTATACGCTTAATACTGTACTATTCTTCTACTGTGTGGATCAGGTGATGAAACAGCCAATGATTTTAAAATAGCTTTTTAAAGTATGTATATGTTTTTGCAGAGGAGAATGAAAGCAGCTGGGTTTAGTTCCAGGCACGCCTCATACTTGAGGAATTGGTATAATTAATTAGGCCGCTCTCATTTTGGAATGGTTATCTGTGAACACGAGGCAAATTATTTAATTATGCTTTGAGGATATGGTGGCATGCCGGTGTTGAGGCTTTCTTCCGTTTATAATGAAGGAAATCAGCCTGACACCTCAAATACTGTGGCAGAATACAGAGTGGATTCAGGCAGCTGTTTTCTATTGTTTCTCTGATTGCATTGTGGGGCCTAGCAGAAACAGCAACATAGTCGCTGTGCGCTAGGGCTGTAATTATTTATGTGGAAGGATATAAAAGGAGAAGAACAAAAAGACAAAAAAAAAACCCCACTAAGCTTATCGGCCGCTAGTAATTGCTCCATTGACCAGCGTGCAAGCTAATTGATTTGTGAAAGCTCCGGTGGAGCATTTAATTCTCAGATTATAGTTTTTTAAATCCTCGACATGGCGGGTCAACCTTGCCCCCATTATGTGGGGTCAGAAGGGCCAGGTGGGTGTTGAGAAGCTCAAACATGTCAGATCCCCCCTGCATTAACGTAAAGCGCTGAACCCGGCAACAGGTCTTCAAGGGCACATTGAAATGATTGGTGATGGCCTACGCAGGGCATGGCAGAGCTGTGCATCTGTCAGGAATCTATTTCATCATAATTTTCATCTATTTCTCCACCCACCAGTACACCCGAAACAACCTCTACAATGTCAAGCACAAGACTACTGCTGCCATGAGGGGATTTTTTACACTGAAATCTGTGTAGAATGGGCCATTCTCTTTAAATAAACACACTTTTATACTGTCTACATAAAAATATGCTCCACTGTTAACACCCACCCTGTCCCAACACCCCCCCCCCCCTTCCGTCTTTCCCCCCAATGCCACAAGGGGAAACTCTATCAAACATGGTTTCTGAAATTGAGAAACTTAATCATGAAAAGAGGACAAAGCTACAGCCCTGTGCAGAGCACCCTGCATGTCAAAGAGAGGCTCGCAGTAATGCGCTTCCCATTGTCAACTTTAAAAACCCATTAAAAGTGTAGGGCTCCTTTGCTCAGTTAGATTCTTTTTCTCTCTCCATCAGTTAAAAGCACGCTGGTGAATAGGAGATTGTCCTGAACACGTCTGTCTCCTCTCAATAGCCCCGGTGTCAGAAGGATGCGGAGGTGTTGTATCATTTATTGTCTGCACAGAATATGTTTTTTCTAATGTGCAGGAGTGAAAGTGATTTATGGTCTTGCTCGGAGTAAGAGAAGGGTCTGGCTGGATAATTAGTGCGTGAGGTTAACTCTGCCTTTGAAGGGCAAGGCTGGCTGTGGCACTGCAAAACAAGCTCTGGCCATCCAACACCGACAACACGAGAATACAGCTCAGACAGGTCCTAGGCCCCTTATCAAACCCTTATTGGGGCTGCAGCCTCAACTCTTTGTTACGTATATTATACACACACTAAAAATAGCCTTCTTCCGTTTATCCATTTTTTGTTTCCTGCCAATCTCAAACTGCTAAGCCTCATCTTGCTGTAAGGTGCACCGTGAAACTGAGATTCGAGCGATCTTTGCTTCCGACGCAGAAGCAAGTTGATTAGACGCTTCAACAGGAAGCATTGAGAGTTTATCTGGCATGACGCCTGAGAAATTATCTGTCATGTTTCTCGTTACTGGAACGGGAGAGTCATCATTACAAAGCGGCGGGATGCCACCTGCAACCTGGGGTTTCAATACAACCCTCAACATAATTTAAAAGTAAATAAATGTTCTGTATTTCTGGTGGGAGAAAAAAAAAACGCTCCCTGTTGAAGATACTTTTGAGTTGGAACTAAATTTTTATTTTATTCACGTTCCCTGCTGTCACCTATGTGACATTCTAATTTAATGCTAAGAAATCGCAAAACAAGTTTGATTCTCAAAGTAGATAAATAAATAAGGTTCATGGATAGTGTGTGCACTGAATGTTCTAGAACTTGAAGTTCTTTTCAAGTTTATGAAAGCATGAAAGCCAGATATTTTACATATGATTGTGTTTGATATCTATGGAAGCCCCGAAAGGCAAGGTGAAATTATTATTATTTTCCCTATGTAGAAGATATTATTTTGCATGTACGACTTATTATCTTGTAAATTATTTGTTTTACCCTGCCTTTCAGTTACGTCGTATGTATGACTTAGCACTGGCATTGGAGCAGGGTTTCCTTAGCCTAAACCAACTTAAATTAGCTTGAATCTAGACGTCGGGGTGGGGAAATCTATGTTGAGAAACGTTTTGACATAAACGGACGCTAACCCTTATTAGTATTCACGTGAACGCTATACGGCGTTTCGCCGAATTTTCAACTCAAAAATGTTCACTGGGTAACAGAAAAAACAATGGTCATTTAGTCTTTAAATGCCCATTTTGTAATCATATAACCGCAGAATCATGCTTGGATTTTTTTCTCCGAAGATCAGGCTATACAAGCTGTGTCAAAATAAATATTTATTATTTTACGTTGCTTTCCACTCGTATTTATTTCAAGGCGTAGACCTATACATTTCAAGTCGGCATGAAAGGGGCATGTTCAGCTATGATCATTGGTTGCTCAGTCCATAAATATTAAAAAACTAAATACCGCTCACTTATGTGTAGTTTTATACATATATATATATATATATATATATATATATATATATATATATATATATATATATATATATTAGCCTATATGTATAAAACTATGCATAAATGAGCGATATTTCGTTTTTTATATTTATTTATTTGGCCGAAAAAGAAAATTGACCTTTCAGGGCTTCCGTAGATATCCTAAAATAACCACCATCAGAATTTGTGTCACATTTTATGTTTTTCAGAATTGAGCAGCGAATGGAAATATACTAATACACGCAAAAACACATGCATACACATGCATGTACTCGTGCACACATACAGCAGTTCCATGACTTGCACAAATATGACAGTTCAAACATACATTGTGATAATAGTCTTTAATTTAATTGAATCAGAATTATAATTCTCCCACAGATGCTCAATGAATGGATATTTCCCTCAAGCTTAGGTTATCAAAAGCAATCTTGTGCATGCATTTCCCTTCCTTTGTAAGCCAGGCTTATATTTATAAATCAGATATGATCTTTAAAATTTAAAATGTAGCATTGCCGATGCAGAACTGGATTCCTGTCAAAAATATAGACATTTTGATACATAAATAGCTCTATTAAGATTGTTATTGTCATTGACTCATCTGTATATTCTGAAGTATCCTGTCTTCATAAGGAAAAAAATAAGCTGTGGTTTTTGATACGCTAAAGTCACGACGTTATCTCTACGTCGACCTTGCACAATCGCATTCCCCCGCAGCACAGATGACCTGTGATAAAACAAGGTCAACTTAATTGTACACCAACTGCAGAACTGACAGCCGCTGGCCATGCGCGTTACCTTGAATAGGTTAAAAGGTGTATTCTTGAACCGGTATCATTTCAGTGCTGCCCCCTGCAGGCTGTAGCCATTCAGACTGGTGGAAATGACAGCCCTCACACATCCACGCTCTAAAGACCATTCCTCTCAAGCGGTAATTGGCTTTTGGCACATTAGTGAGTGGCCTCAGGTCTGGTGAACAAGTCACGTCTTCATGAGGTCAAATGTCCACTGAATTCAATCTGGCTTGGAAAACTGACAACAAAACAAATGAGTGTGGTGAGACAGGATGGTTTTGTTCTGTTTTTAGGACTCAAGTGAATGTCCAAACCTCCCTGACTCTACTTGAATGTCTGTTTACCTCTTGGAATAAGCAAAAACCATCACATGCTCTCTATAATCCCTTGTCGTCAGGGTGTAAGAAGGGTGTAACCAGGGTGGAACTACGATATGGAGAACACATTATCGTCATTTGATTAGTAATCCTGCAGTGCTAGGCTCCAACCGCTTCCTCATCTCACCACTCCTGCATGAGTGGAATTAGGTCATGGTGCTTAATTGTAGCCCAATCAACCTTTACTAATGTAATGTCACTTTTACTTAACATAAATACATGAAAAATCTCTCTCTTCTCATGTAATGTGAGCAGAGGGGAAGGCGTGTGTGTGATATGGCGTTGAGCTTATGAGAACCGAACGTTTGATCTGCAGAATTTTAATGAGTTGGAAAAATTATCTGGATTGCATTCTCTGAAGTGACAAAGAGGCCCTATTCAGGTTCCAATTGATTAAATGACAGAATTAATTGCTTTTAATATAAACATGTCAATGTGTGCCTTTCTCTTAGCAGAGAAGCTAATATTACTGAAAATGAATAATGCCACTCACCTAAATTTTACCATCTTTCTAACAATCTAAATTCTAACAGATGATTAATAATGTATTAATATCAATATATGTCCTTTTAATAACATAATATCTCATATCTGCACCAGAATATTCTACTATAAAATGAACAGCACAAACAAAATATATTGTACAAAAGGACCTCTTTGTGCAGTATTCTTCAGCTTTCTTCACGATGTCATGAATGTCATGTCAGTGTTATTCTTGTGGATGCTGTTGTAGTTTGCAGTTTTTAGTTGTCAATGATTTAACCTCTGTTTCTCCCCTTGTTTCTGCAGGTGAACTGGGCTTGTTTTTTCTAGTTCTTGTTATTATTATTAGTGGTAGTAGCGCTAATTGTAGTAGTAGTACTGTGTATTGCAGTAGTAGTATTATGTGTATTATTGCCATGATCTCTGTTGTTGTCTTCTATTTCTAAACTGTTGTGTTGTTTTTTGTCCATTGCCACAGGTTTAGCCCCTATGAGTGGTATAACCCTCACCCGTGCAATCCCGACTCAGACGTGGTGGAAAACAATTTCACCTTGCTAAATAGTTTCTGGTTCGGAGTTGGAGCTCTCATGCAGCAAGGTACACGCTTCAGCCTGTTCTCCCTTGGTGGCACATGTCCCACTCTTTGCTGGGGGTAATACTGCTCTTGGCAAGGCCAAACCGATGCATGGGCGCCTCTGTGCATGTAGCCAGATGCAGAACTTTGTTGCAAGTGAGAATGAGAAAGAGAGAGAAAGAGCAAAGGATAATAGAAGACATAGGGGAGAGGGAGAGCAGAGAAGAGGGCAGGACTGGTGGGTGAATGTGTTTGAGAAGCAGACTTTGTGTGTGTGTGTGTGTGTGTGTGTGTGTGTGTGCGCGCATGTGTGAGAGGTGTGAGAGTGTTTGCCATGGGTGTGAAAAGGGTAGCGGAGAATTTAAGACCCCACACTGGGGGTCATGCATGCCACCTTCATCCAGGTTGTCTTCCTTCTCACAGATCCCCTACTGATGGCACAGGTAAGCCCCCCCCCCCCCCCCCCCCATCCCCCCACCCACACCCCTGGTCAGAACGAGTGAGGAGCAGTGTGCTGCCTCTAAGCCTGTCCTCCTTCTCCTGTTCTCCTCTGTCACCTGATATCACGTCTTCTCAACTGGTCTGGGCCCGGGGATTGAGAACGGTCCTATCAGGCATCGCTGAAATGAAACAGAGTGATTTCATTATACAGCTTGCTCGTGTTTCTTAAAAACGTGCATGCCAATGAGATATGTTGCATTAACTTAAAAAAAATCTTTTTTAAAGCATTGATATATTTTTTGGGTTTCTTGGCGATGCAACATATTGAGATTTCAGCGGGAGGCAGTGATGGTTATGTTGGATCTGGCATGGTAGGTTGTTGCGTTTGAGCTGCCTCCCTGGAATGGAATGGATCACAGAAAGGATCGGTCAGCCGCGGCACGTTAATGTCAAAACAGTGCCTGCAGATGTACCTGCAAAATCTGACTTTTTTCTTTTTTTTTTTTTTTACTAATTTGGCTGGTTGTGGACACCAAAAGTGTGTGGCTGGGAACGATTTATGACACTTTTGTGCATGCCTGTAAGAGGAAAATGATGCATGGTTAAATGATTATGTCTTTCAGATTTTAGTATTTTTTATACTGATATTATGAAGGGGTATGACCAGACTAGATTTTGATAAATTGATTACATTTATTGAAGGTTTCAGCTGTTTCAATGCCAAACTTTTCCTAATTTGATGGATTGAGGATTTATTTTGTTGCCTCCCTATAAATGTACCTATGAGAAATGTACATTTATATTTCTGTTATCATCTTCTATTTCCTCTTGATTATTTTCAGGATAGGTTGTCAGCCACTTAACTTAATTCGGCTTGGAATATGTTGGTTTTGCCATCAATATATTATTTGCCTGTTTGCTTTGTTTTTAAACTTTGCTTGGAATTCTAGGACCCCAGAACCGAAATGCTTACTGTGTGGTAATTCAGGATGAGTCAGGCATATCGGGCGAGTCCGGGATATTTGGGCAAATTAGGTTCAGTGGGTCAGGGCACATTGGAATTTTTTGGGTGAGTCGGTTTGATTTACGATTTAGGGTGAATTAGGGCAAATCAGGCAAGTTGAGAAAATGTGGATTCATCAGAGGAGCAGGCCCGGAGGCTAGAGGAGGACACTGTTTCTGCCGGCATGACGCACCCCCCCACCCCACATCAGCATCTGCACAGACCTACACTGTAGAGAGGCTCCCTGTCCATGGCTTGCTCACCCCCAGAAAACTGTGGGATGGTGTGTTTGGACATGACGTTACCTTGGGTACATGACAGTCAGCCCCAACCAGGCTCTGTTTTGGGTGGCGGGAACTGGTACCGCTCTCTCAGGTTCATGGGGTAAGACAGGAGCTGGTCAATGTCACGTTTCCCTTTTGCCATGGGTTACACAACTGTGAATTTAAGTATTTTTATATTTTTTTGTTGTTGTCTAAGAGCAGTATGGGCTGCAGGGAATCATGGGTAATCATGTACTGGTTGTTGAATCATGTCTAACTGTGCACCTGGCTGGGAGGAGTGAGTGATGGGAGCCACAAAGTCTCTCTTTTTCTTCACAGCGTTCTGGGCAGAAGTCTGGAACTGGAGTTGGCTGTCATGTCCAAGCTCTTTTTCCCCCGAGTGATGGGGACACAGAATGAACGGACTGTGCGAAAGTTAGGGCGAAGCAAGGCTGTCCCAAGAGCCGACGTATCACAGCATGGAAAATTCAGAAAGGGGGAAAAAAATAATAATAATCGCGTATCTTTCCCACAGTCCTTTGCCTTTTGCTTCAAGACTGAATGTGCAAGATGACAACTTAAATCGGCTTCTGTTTGCTTGACACAAACACCCGTGACCCACCTCTCACTCACAGCTCCTCCCGTTTCTCTCCCTTCCCCTTCCTGACTCCACCCACTTCCACACACTCCCTTCTTCCTGCTCCAATCACATTGCCTCATTACTCGTGCATTGTGGCAATGGAATTACTTTTTTGGGCCTTTTATAAATGGATCTGAGGAAATACACATATTATATTCTGTTCCGTTCTTTTGTTTCACCAATTTGACTCTGAGCTTTCTTCTTGTTTTCATGTTTGAGGAAAGCATTTGAGGTTTGGGAAACTGTTAAATGTTAAAGTTAAATTCCAATTTAATTCTCTCGCAGATACATTTCTATATATTTATGAAATATATTAAAGTATACATCAAATCTATTATATATTTTTTTTGATTTTCACTATTTCCAAGTTTAAAAATGCGTTGAGAATTAATTTTTAGGTAGGTACAAGTTTTACATACCCAACTTCAAACTAAAGATCAAACTAAACTGCCACATGCTTTGATATAGAATTTCACTCAGACGAGACCTGTGAGATATTGTTTATTATTTATATTATTATCTTTGGAAAATAGAACAACATAGAAAATCCAACATAGAATTTTGTTTGTCCAATGGTAACTTGGGGACAACATTCAATGTATTGCAAAACATTTAATACTTCCCAAAACTATATATATATATATATATATGTATATATATATATATATATACTGTATAAAACATGCTGTATATACATGTATATCTGATGAAGGTCAGATTAAGTTTTACCACATGTATAAGTGTATTGCAGAAGATGGCACTAAGTCTAAGTCTGCAATTTTGTAGTTCTTTCTAAAACAAGAAAAAAAGAACTGTGTCATGAACAAGCAACTCCAGCCAGTACTTATTGCACAGAACAGAGGGTTTGGTCAAGCAGTTCTGTTAGAGTCCAACAATTTCCAATCGATTTAAGACTTCAAATTTGGGAAAAAATTATACTATACTAAAATCTAATTATACTTTATTGGATTGCCATCTGACCTGTCCAGTGGGTATTCTTGCGTCTCGCCCAATGCATACTGGGATAGGCTCCAGCATCTCCAGCACATCACCCCCCACCCCCCAGCGCTACCCTGATCAGGAATAGGACGTGGGTTAGATAATGAAGATAGGATGGATGAATTACCATCTTTATTAACTATTTCTGACATTGTAGGTTTCATGGTTTCCAAAACCTATAACACAGTCACACAATTAAAATAAAGTGTTATTGAATGAGCATGCAATATTATGATTATAAAGAGGAGTCCAGCATTACAGATAATCTATATTTTAAGTCATGTCATGGTTGAGGTTTTAATACTCATAATTATCATTCATATAATCACACGGCCTCGACTTCAGGTATAAACAAGGGAGTAATTAACACATACTGTCAAATTAAACTGTACAGCATGATTCAACCCCACTGTCAGAGACAATGAGGATTATCTCTACTAATGTGTGACATCCTCATATGGTACCTGTGACACTGTAGTTATGTTATCCTTGGGACGACAAAGTCAAAGCAACACTGTCAGAGACAATGAGGATTATCTCTACTAATGTGTGACATCCTCATATGGTAGCTGTGACACTGTAGTTATGTTATCCTTGGGACGACAAAGTCAAAGCAACACTGTCAGAGACAATGAGGATTATCTCTACTAATGTGTGACATCCTCATATGGTAGCTGTGACACTGTAGTTATGTTATCCTTGGGACGACAAAGTCAAAGCAACACTGTCAGAACGTTGTATGTCGACAGATGTAAATGCAGCTTCTCTGCACACACATTGAATGCCAGGCGGTTTTTGCATTTTGGGGCTTGTTAAGGCCAACAGTTCACCCTACCTTGCATACAAATGGCTAGTTCAATGAGTCGCTCATGAGACAATTATGAAGTGCCCCGTCTAATCCCTGTGTCCAGGTAATGCAAATTTGCTCTGTCTGAATCAATCTGAATAAATTAAATATAGACATATAAATGCTGTACCGAATGCCTTCTAATCAGCTTTCACACTGAGTTTTGCTAATTAAAATACTTTGTGCACAGTTATGTGCATTCATAATTACTAACAAAGAAAAGTACTGCCAACCACATGTTGAAAAATGTATTTATTTTCAACAATATTTATTGTTACATAGCTCGCATGTACAAATCCTTTTTGAATAATTGTCTTTCAAATTTACACGCACACATCCTGTCAGAGAATTACTAAAATAATAGCATAAAATGAATATTATATCTCCCAGGTAGTAACAATGAGCGGGAATATCTCTACCACATCAATCTCATTGAATAAGTAAACGTCATCCCAGTCATCATTTGAACTCAATATTTACACCTTATTCACAGTCAGCAAGATACGGTAGTCTATATGTAAAATATGATAAAGTATAATACATGATTTACACTAAAAGTGAAATAGAATTTCCTCCTACCAAAGTGATTCAAATATTTTTCCCAGTGTAAAATATGTCCACTAAACTAATAGATATTCCCTGTTGTGGAGTAGGAGGGAGGCATTGTGGGATGCGCATGTGCATTATTATTCTTTTATTTTGTACATTTTTTGGTGAGGATTGCAGATTAGGCCTTTAACCCCTGGATCACCTTCAGCTTTTTCTCATACTAGTTGGGCAAGATTGTAATTATAATTACTATCAGAACTCAGTGGGGGGGATTACCTGCAGAACACACTTAGCTTGCTTCAGCTTCCATCATCTAGCCTGGTCTATCTCAACAAAACCCAGCCCTGTGGTGAAGCCCACGCAAATTTCCTCGACACTTAACCGATGGGCGGTGGTGGCGGTTGACGTCCCTCTCTGTGCTCCTCTCTACCAGGTTCTGAGCTCATGCCCAAAGCTCTTTCCACCAGGATTGTAGGCGGGATCTGGTGGTTTTTCACCCTGATCATCATCTCGTCCTACACCGCCAACCTGGCCGCGTTCCTCACTGTTGAGCGCATGGAGTCGCCAATCGATTCTGCCGATGACCTCGCCAAGCAGACCAAGATTGAGTACGGCGTGGTGGAAGATGGGTCGACGATGACATTCTTCAAGGTGTGTAAAAATGATGTGCATGTAGGTAAGAGCCCTGGTTTGTGTTAGAGACTGAGCTATTCCTGTTTTGTTTGCAGTGAATGATCCCTTGAAGCAGTCCTCACCCTCAGTAACATTTTTGTGTTACCAATAGTGGGAAAAAGTACACTAATGGGCAACTGTGTACTGCACACAGGTATGCTTGAATCGACTGAAATTACAGTAAAACCTCAGAGTTATGGACTGATCGGTCAACTGAAGAGGTATGAAACCAGAAGTAACATTCTCAAGCTTCGTATTATTGTTAACACCTAAAATAGGCTATAAACCAAGTCACACTTTGCATTTATCAAAAACTGAAAATACTACACAAATAAATAATATAATAGAGATGGAGCTGTTAACCCCCCCACCCCCCCCTCCCAAAAAAACACCACACACACACACACACACACATTTACAGAGCAAGAGCACATGACTTATACAAAGCACATACAGCAACAGCTTTATTTTGACACTGCAGTGCTGACTATTTACACAATTATCCCCTAATCCAATCAGTAATCTAGGAATTCAAAATAGGTAAAATCCTAAATTAAGATAGCACTTTATACACTTATACCTATATCACTACAGGTATGTTTTGTTTAGAACCCTAACTGCTTTATGTTCACAATCCACATAGTTAAATTCACGCATCCGTGCAGGTTCAGTGATATGCCAAATGTTCTCCTCTGAGCCAGATGGCTGAGAAATCTGGCCTGTTTAAGCAGCTACTGCCAATTGTTACACCCCTGGATTTTTTTATCAGTATATTCACACACACACACACACATACACAGACCCATTTGCATGCATAATTGTACAGATTCATATTTGTACAGCCAGAATATAAATATGTCCTTATGTTGTTTTTGGTTTTCATTACAAATTGTACAACATAAAATAAAATATGTATAAGACACAATGACACTTGTTATTATGCACTGGACATTTTTTATTTTTTTATTTATCCAATGCATCCAATCGGTGCTCTGAACGATGCTACATTCTTTTATTTCCTGTATAGTCAACAATGCCAAAATAGACTGCTAATGTCAAAACACCACCACACCATGGTAGGTTGTAAATGTCCTTTCTTCGTTTCTTTATTTTGTTGTACTTTCTGTAATGCATAATATTTTTTCATTCACTTTATTGAAAAGAACATTGTAGTCAAGTCAGTGATTTAAAGCTCGCCAGACTCTCCCCTCAATGGGACAGATTAACATTTTAGTGCCATCCACGATGGACGTTTTACATCCGCCAGCTCAGTTCTGACTGGCCCTCTCACTAAGTATGCCTGAGAAGAACCCAATCAGCACACCATGACAGTAGGATTGATTTTAAATTAGGCTCAAGGTTATCCTTTCATTTTTCTATTGTGGACAAAAAAACTAATGTAATTACCACTAATTATTTCTAGATTAGTGTTGGACCTGTTGGAATAACCTTTGTTTTGTGTTATGTAGCATTGGGGTTTCATCAGTCAGGTTCAACAGCACTCCCTTACTACCCATCCATTTTTTCCCAACAAAAAGGCTCAGGGATTTCTCGTGTCCTCAGCAGATGGGCTCCTTAATCTCCTGTTCATTTCCAATTAACATATTATATTGACCAATTATGTCCCAACAGCATGTCTAAAGCCATCAGCATTGGGTACTGCTGTCATACATAGTACAAGGCTAGGACAGTGTTCGTAATGTAATTAAAATTATAACAGTGTAATTGCAATTACAATTAACCGGCCACTGAAACAATAAATGGATCTGCCATTACTCAATCTTTAGATTTATAACATGGTGTATACAATATTGTTGTAAATATTGTTGTGGAGCCAATATATGAAGTAATGCTTCTGTGAAATAGTTTTAGCAGTATGTAGTAGTACTGCTGGGGTTTAATTCCCTTCATGCTCTTGAGTTAATTCTCACAATTGGCCTTTGTTATTTGAAGACTCAGAAACACACATAACGTGAAGGTAATAATAATAATAATAATAATAATAATAATAATAATAATAGATGCAAGCGATTCCCGGGGACCGAGCGGCATGAGCAGCATTTGTAAAACACAGAGACTGCAAAATGGTAGACAACTCTAGACAGGGTTGACCCAAAAAGCAAATATTTGGTTCTAATCGGGGCTTTTGCCATTGTTGATGGAATCTAAAACCGATCCCGTAACGACTTGCGTATTATCGTAAATTCTTCCATTTTCCTAGTAGCCTACTTCATTTTTATGGTAACATTGTGTTATGTGTGAAAACCGTAACCCGAACTGAGCTGAAGTGCACGTCCTTTTTGTTGCAAATGAATCAAGAAATCTTGCCCGCTAAACCGTAACAGGACAACATAGGTAGGCCTACACATAGACGGATAATTTTGTCAGCTTTTGTGTGACATTGAGACTAATGCTGTTTGAAAATAAATGTTATTTTAAAACATGTAGCCAATGGCACAGTTATTAATAGATTTTTTACATTACTGCAACAACGCGCTCTGTACCAGATCATATTTTGCAGGAAAACTTTATTTTCTGTGTCTGACAAATGGATACTTGTTCCCAAATCCCACTGCGTAAACGTGACCTGCGGTTAATCTTTCATTGGTCGGTAGTATCGTAAGCTACTGAACCATGTTGGCAGCTGTTTACGTCTTTTAAGTACATGTGAAACAGTGAACAGTTAATACTGTTACATATCTTAACTTTTGCAATAAAAAGGCATTCATTACTGTGAAAAGAAGCATAGCATTTGCACAATAATTTTGCCAAACAATGACTTAGCCATTGGTACCAAGCAAGAATTGAACCGCTGACCTCACGCATGGAACGCCGATATTGTAACCACTAGGCGAAAGCAGGTTAACTGAAATGTGCAGGCTAAATAAGACTTTTGTGTTGCAGTATAAGATTGTGTTTACTTACTGACTTCATAATTCAAACAGTTAACAGTTAATATTTAAAAATGTATTCACCTTTGCAATAAAAAGATGTTTCTTAATGTGGAAAAAAAAGAAAAAAAAGAAGCATAGCATTTGCACAATGGTTTTGCCAAACATTAACTTGGCCATTTGTAATAACTTGGCCAAGCAGGAATCGATCCACTAACCTCACACATGAAAACCCAAGATTGTAACCACTAGGCTAAAGCAAGTTAACAGAAATGTATAGGCCAAATAAGACTTTTGTGTTGCGGTATTAGATTGTGTTTGCTTAACAGTTAATATTGTGAAATTTCTTAGCCTTTGCAATAAAAATAACTTGTTTTATGTTAAAAAAACATTATTAGCATGGAAATGAATTAGCTCATCATCTTTTAAAATATCTAAATTATGTATATAACTTAAAGCATAGTCTATGGAGTGTGTCTACCAGGTTTCATGTAAATTGGTAACATTTTGTAGGAAGAGTAACATTTTAAGTGTTTTACAAAAAATGCTAATTAGCAAAAAATCCAATATGGCTGACTCCATGAGCAGAAGGACCTGTACACCAAATTTCAGTGGGCGTGTCAATGTCAAAATATTGTCCCGTGCATTACAGCGCCACCAACTGGCCTATCACCACCAAGTTTGGTGAGGGCTTGTGGGATGACACCTTCTAACGATCTGCCAAGTTTAATAAAGATCAGCTAAGTGGTTAAGATAAAACACAGAGAAGTAATAGATGAGTACATTTAAACCAAAATGGCGGGAAATTCAAGATGGTGCCCACCCAATAAGTAAATATCTATGTTACAAATCTGGGCCTTTGTCACTATAGCAAGTTTGAAATCTCTGTAAAGAAACAGTGATTTTCAGTGGTTGATTTTTTTTTGGTTGAAACTGGGGAGGTCAAGTCCTAATGTTACTCTTAATAGCTTCATAACTTTTTGTCAAATGGTTTTGGAATTATTAGCATTTTTGTAATAAGCCACGCTCACTGAAAATTAATTGGCTAGTCATTCTGCCATCTTTTAAAATATCTAAATTCTGTATATAAATTTTATGAAGCATAGTCTAAGGAGTGTGTTTACCAGATGTAAATTGGTCAAATTTTGTAGGAGGAGTAGCATTTTAAGTGTTTTACAAAAAATGCAAATTAGCGGAAAATCCAATATGACGGACTTCATGGGTCCTAGAGGCAAATTTGTTCTGCATGAGCAAAGGGATCTGTACACCAAATGGTGTGACTTTAGGTGAAATGAGGCATCGGCAGTGGGCGTGTCAATGTCAAACTTTTGTCACGTACACTACAGCGCCACCAGGTGTTCAATCTGCATCATAATATAGTGGATCCAAGAGTTTGGCCATCCCAACAACCCTGCCAAGTTTGGTGATTCTAGGCCAAACCAGCTCACAGGAATTTTAGGTGAAAGGGGAGAAAAATAATAATAAAAAGAATCCGAACTAAAACAATAGGGTACCAGCAGCTACGCTGCACGGTCCTCTAATGTTATCCTATAGCATATTTGAAAATATTTAACAATGCATTAGAATTATCAACTCACATCAACTGACAGACTGACCTGGGTTCAAACAACATTTGTCCTGGATTTCACTCACATTAAAAGCTACCATAAAAATTTATTTTTCTTCACAAAGTTTGTGAACATTGACCAAAATGTATGTCAACACCTTCTAAGAAAAAAAAACGTTAAAAAGGTCAAGCTACTGTGTGTCTTTATTAAGTGCCAGGTTCATCTGTTGGTATATGAAGTATTATGTAGTGATTCAAACTAAATGGTTCAAATGGTGTGGTGTAAAATACTCCTTTCTATGCAATGATGGGTTATGGGCGGGGGGTGTAGGAAAAAAACAGCAGTTTCTATAATTATTGACTCATATTTGTTCTGGATAAATACACATCTAATGATATCTAATTACATAAATGCCAGCATGGGATACTCCCAGAAAGCTGCCTAAAATATAATTCTCTGGTTTTTGTTTGTTTGTTTTTTTTCTGCTGTCACAAAATCCCCACAGACTATCTACAGTAACACTGCATTATTTAATAACTGCAACTGTGACTCACTTATTATCTAATAAAATTACATCTGATTGGGGCCCTGGTGATACTGCTGTTATCATTTTGATTCTCTTTTCGCATGATGCCAGATTTTTTTTTTTGGGGGGGGCAGGATACATAGAGCGCCTGTGTTGTTTTTACATCAGAAAGGATTGGTTTTACTTCAATTATCAGAAAGTATGGTTGTTGTTATTCATTTATATTTTTCCTAGAATGATGATTAACAAAAAGCAGAGGAGCTATTAGAATACAGAGCATGAAACTGGCCAGGGATGAGAGGAGGCTCTGCTGGCGGTGTGGGTAATGGAAAGGGGTTCTTTTGCAATTTGGCCCCCAGGCCCTCTTGGTCCCCTCCACTTCCTGCCTCCTGCGCCAGAGCTCCGGTAATGAAGTGCTGCGTTTTTCTCCTTCAGCGGGGAGAAATTCCCCTGAGACGACCACGACCACATATCTGTCATGATTGTTATGAGCAATAACTGTCAGCGCTCTCCAAACGGCTGGTCTCAGTTCAGGCTCTGTTCTCTGTTCTTAAACTTCCATTCCTTCAGCTTCTGAAATTTGAATCAAAAATATGAAACTAGGTATTTTTACCAAATTGCTTGATTACTATCTGCTAGCTCCACAATTCCCACTTTACAAAAAGTGCCATGTGCCATGACAGTATAACTACAGATGTAGGTATAGACTACTGAGTATCTCCTGTGTACATATACATTTTTTAATCGTACTTGCCGTTGTTAAAGCTGTATTTCGATATTTGAATTAACTTTTAACATTTAGAAGTCAGTTATGTCCAAACAAGAGACTACAGAACACTTATGAGTATGTAAGGTTCAATTGAATGTTCTGATTTCCGTCAAATCAGGTGGAAAATAGCACTTTAAATATAAGCCCAAACAGCTTTTACAGTTGTAACTACTGTGCTACAGTATGCATATACACACTTGTTACACTGCACTTTACTCTGCAAGCCAATTAATACAAAATAGCATCTGCAAGTCCATTTTAGAGCCTTTGCTATTTGTATGAAGCTTGTTACTTCAAATTCAGTGGGGAATGTGAGAGTTTAATTCTAAACAAAGTTTTACGTTTTAAGTGACTGTAGGAATTGGCAAAGCTGATAACGAAGAATAGAATTGGTGCCTATGCCATAACAATGATTCCTTACCCACACTGCTTTTGTAAATGGCATGTGACGATATACAGCTTAATTTCAGACAAAATGTCCCCAACACATGGCGGCTCAGGGGTGACTGGTGAGGGAGATAGATATAGTGAACTCTGGATTTCGCCTTCTGAAGCATTGGTCGAGGGTGGTTTAAATGCTGTTCATCATAGCTACTTCACAGAAATAGATTTGGTGGGAAGGTGGAGGGTAGTCAAGATGCGGTTCACCATAGCTACTTCACAGTAATAGATTTGGTGGGAAGGTGGAGGGTGGTCAAGATGTGGTTTATCATATCTACTTCACGGTAATAGATTTGGTAGGAAGGTGGAGGGTGGTCAAGATGTGGTTCATCATAGCTACTTCACAGTAATATATTTGGTGGGAAGGTGGAGGGTGGTCAAGATGTGGTTCACCATAGCTACTTCACAGTAATATATTTGGCGGGAAGGTGGAGGGTGGTCAAGATGTGGTTTATCATAGCTACTTCACAGTAATAGATTTGGTAGGAAGGTGGAGGGTAGTCAAGATGTGGTTCATCATATCTACTTCACAGTAATAGATTTGGTAGGAAGGTGGAGGGTAGTCAAGATGTGGTTCATCATAGCTACTTCACAGTAATAGATTTGGTAGGAAGGTGGAGGGTAGTCAAGATGTGGTTCATCATATCTACTTCACAGTAATAGATTTGGTAGGAAGGTGGAGGGTAGTCAAGATGTGGTTCATCATACCTACTTCACAGTAATAGATTTGGTAGGAAGGTGGAGGGTAGTCAAGATGTGGTTCAACATAGCTACTTCACAGTAATAGATTTGGTAGGAAGGTGGAGGGTAGTCAAGATGTGGTTCAACATAGCTACTTCACAGTAATAGATTTGGTGGGAAGGTGGAGGGTGGTCAAGATGTGGTTCACCATAGCTACTTCACAGTAATAGATTTGGTGGGAAGGTGGAGGGTGGTCAAGATGTGGTTTATCATATCTACTTCACGGTAATAGATTTGGTAGGAAGGTGGAGGGTGGTCAAGATGTGGTTCATCATAGCTACTTCACAGTAATATATTTGGTGGGAAGGTGGAGGGTGGTCAAGATGTGGTTCACCATAGCTACTTCACAGTAATATATTTGGCGGGAAGGTGGAGGGTGGTCAAGATGTGGTTTATCATAGCTACTTCACAGTAATAGATTTGGTAGGAAGGTGGAGGGTAGTCAAGATGTGGTTCATCATATCTACTTCACAGTAATAGATTTGGTAGGAAGGTGGAGGGTAGTCAAGATGTGGTTCATCATACCTACTTCACAGTAATAGATTTGGTAGGAAGGTGGAGGGTAGTCAAGATGTGGTTCAACATAGCTACTTCACAGTAATAGATTTGGTAGGAAGGTGGAGGGTAGTCAAGATGTGGTTCAACATAGCTACTTCACAGTAATATATTTGGTGGGAAGGTGGAGGGTGGTCAAGATGTGGTTCACCATAGCTACTTCACAGTAATAGATTTGGTGGGAAGGTGGAGGGTGGTCAAGATGTTGTTCATCATAGCTACTTCACAGTAATAGATTTGGTGGGAAGGTGGAGGGTAGTCAAGATGTGGTTCACCATAGCTACTTCACAGTAATAGATTTGGTGGGAAGGTGGAGGGTGGTCAAGATGTGGTTTATCATAGCTACTTCACAGTAATAGATTTGGTAGGAAGGTGGAGGGTAGTCAAGATGTGGTTCATCATATCTACTTCACAGTAATAGATTTGGTAGGAAGGTGGAGGGTAGTCAAGATGTGGTTCATCATAGCTACTTCACAGTAATAGATTTGGTAGGAAGGTGGAGGGTAGTCAAGATGTGGTTCAACATAGCTACTTCACAGTAATAGATTTGGTGGGAAGGTGGAGGGTGGTCAAGATGTGGTTCACCATAGCTACTTCACAGTAATATATTTGGTGGGAAGGTGGAGGGTGGTCAAGACGTGGTTCACCATAGCTACTTCACAGTAATAGATTTGGTGGGAAGGTGGAGGGTGGTCAAGATGTTGTTCATCATATCTACTTCACAGTAATAGATTTGGTGGGAAGGTGGAGGGTAGTCAAGATGTGGTTCACCATATCTACTTCACAGTAATAGATTTGGTGGGAAGGTGGAGGGTGGTCAAGATGTGGTTTATCATATCTACTTCACAGTAATAGATTTGGTAGGAAGGTGGAGGGTGGTCAAGATGTGGTTCATCATAGCTACTTCACAGTAATATATTTGGTGGGAAGGTGGAGGGTAGTCAAGATGTGGTTCACCATAGCTACTTCACAGTAATAGATTTGGTAGGAAGGTGGAGGGTAGTCAAGATGTGGTTCAACATAGCTACTTCACAGTAATAGATTTGGTGGGAAGGTGGAGGGTGGTCAAGATGTGGTTCATCATAGCTACTTCACAGTAATAGATTTGGTGGGAAGGTGGAGGGTGGTCAAGATGTGGTTCATCATAGCTACTTCACAGTAATAGATTTGGTGGGAAGGTGGAGGGTGGTCAAGATGTAGTTCATCACAGGTATTGTACAGTTATATATTTGTTGGGAAGGTGGAGGGTGGTTATTACGTGGTTTGTCATGTTGTGTATATAGTAAAAGATTTGGTGGGAAGGTGGAGTGTGGGCATGATGTGAACAGGTACTGGACAGCAGTAACTATAATGCATTGTATGTACCACACATGTGTGAATCTGTTTTTATTTTGCGTAGATATGTAATGCACATTTTTAGACAACAGATGTACCTGAATCTTACGCGACTAAAATACACAGTACTTCTGTGTGTGTGTGTGAAAGACAGAGACAGAGAAAGAGACGTTTGGGATGCATCTGATTCCAGATGGAATATTTTGGTGTCCAAAGACAATCAGATTTGATGTTTTCTTATTGAATATGCTGTCTTTAGGCCAATGTTATCTGTGTTTTTCTTACACAGTAAGGTATGTCTCTCCACCAACAAAACAAAGAGATGACAAATGGCAAGATAGAAATCATTTGAATTGTGATTTGCTCAAGGTCTTTTATGATCTGTGCCCTACTCACTGCAGATTATCTACGTCCAATCTGGATACATTTATATTTCTTTCTCAAGGGTTCTGAAATCTTTATTATTTTTCTGTGTTTGACCACTACATAAAATAAAATTGATAAGGTTGCAATACAAAGCCTGTTCCTGTAATTGGACTTAGCCAGTCATGTGGAAGTTAGGTAACTTATCATTAGCAGTTTGGAATTTCATTATTAGCTCTTCATAATAATTATAGACTATGCCAGCAAGCAAGATATGTCTGTAGTCTTCCATGCAGCTGCTGGCAAATTAAAAACAAAATAATTTTACAATATTTACAAAGTATTTTATTACATCATTACATAACTGTATAATACATACAAGATAGCAATATTTCTTGACTTTGGGAATTTGACAAAATGAGTAGGCACAAGGCAGATTTATTGTTAATATAAGCACGCAGGAATAACTATTATTCAGACAAATTGTGCGAAAGAATTACAGTTAATACTTTGGAAGCAAGTTCATACACAATCATAATGTATATGACAGCTGTTTCCGAACAATTTCTGGTTTAAGCCCACCCACTTTTTCAACTAAGCATCTAGAAACTAAGAGGGCGATTTACTAAGATCACAAATAAGGGGTGTTATTTTTCGGGCGCATCCAAAGTATTTGCACATGTTATCATTTCACATGTTGCGGGTGATTAAGAGTCATTATGCAAATTACTCCAGCCACAAACAGCCATATTTAAATTTGATTTTGCGTGTTTGGAATGGTTACACTGTAAGAAAACGGTGAAAAGACTGGCAGCAATGTTGTATGATATTTATTTTTATTTTTTAAAGTGTACGACTTTTACACTGAACAAGCTGGGAGTTTACAACAAACGGTTTCACTGGATGTCTCTTAGTTTCTGTGGGAGTTACAGATGTTTGTCAAGAGTAAGACAGAAACATACTAATGCATATACTAGCACTAAGCCTAGGCTACTCACGTCACATACAACCCCATTTCTACGTGATCATGTGTTTTATTTTGATAGCCTTTATTTGCTTTGTTATTCACTGTTTGTTGTAATAAATGTTATACTGCTTGTTTTATTCATATTACTCTTGTATTATGTAACACAAATTGCTTCATGATTACAAAATGTAGTCTTACTGTTCGTGATGTATGTATCCACATATTCTCTTCTTGTGTATTTTGAGCGTTAGCTAGAATGGCCGTGTTAATTAGCCCCCATTGTTAAAGTCATCCAGACCGTTCACTTCTGGATATTCCAAACACACCCGTATGTGTCTTGCTACAACCAAAGCCGTCATCTTATCGATTCCATGTCTTTTAATACCTGCTTTCCATTTGTACTAAAATGCACCCGCAAATACCCTTCCCAAACCTCCTTTCGGGCTTCGTAAATCATTTTACACGTGCTAAAGTAAGACATTTGCATGACCTCCTCCCACTATTTCAAAATAAATATCATAGGGACGCCCAAATTTGCATATTAATTCAGGCTAACCCACAAAAATGAGAAATAAACGTATCTTTCAATTTTAGCACACGCAATCCTCTTTACACTTTGTTACTTAATCACCACGGATTATTTTTTGTGGGTGGTAACAGTTTTACACGTGCTTTTGTACATGCAAACCTTTAGTAAATCGACCCCTAAATGTAAAAACCTCAGAGATACAAACCCTTTTGGGATGGGGGTGGTTCAGAACTGAAATGGTTACTTGCATTGCTCTAGCCTTACATTTTAACAGGCATTCATTTTATAGCTATGAATAACTTTTCAAAAGTTTAAAATGAATAATCAAACACACCACAAGCTAGAGCTCATGAGAACATTCATTTGTTCTATGTTGTCTTTCCAAAAGTCACAGTATAATAAGATGCAAGATAATAAGATGCGGCATAATAATAACCTGTCTGCGGTTGACAACTGTTAACAAAATAAATAAATAACAAATTCCCACAAGTTCAAAGACAATGCATAATGTAAGCAGGATCCCATTAGAACATTGATTTTCTCTACATTGGCTTTCTGAAAAACAAAATATAATAACTTGTCTGTAGTTGACAACTGTTATAAAAAAAATCTACCTGTCTTGCATTTCCAAAAAAATACAACATTATACACTGTTGAGAGGTGATAAAAAATGTAATATGTTTGTTGATTATCGCAAAGCTGAAACATATTAACCAAGAAAAGAACTAGATAGAAGGATACACAAACTGGACTGAATTATAAGCAAGGGAGGGATGATTATAACAGTTACCGATACAGCATCAGTGAGGGAACATTGTAGGGGAAACGTTGATCTGCCAAAAAGTAGATGGCTTCCAACTACCTAGCTGAACCTACACTGCTTCTAGTACTGTTAATTAATAAATGCATCAAGCAATACATTATTGTACGCAAGAAGGTCCTGCTGTATAACTATATTTGGGGCTATATCCTTAATTTAAGGATGGAGCACCTTATATCTGAAAGCCTCAGGTCCAAATATTTAGTCCAGGGCTTTAACCAGACTTGCATTAACAAAAACACCAGTTCACCTGGCAAGAGAAAAGATGCAGTAATAATCACACAGCATTTTTCATTGTATCAAGCTTTGAGGCATCTTTGCCCGCACTGTGGCACAAACAAAATGTCAAAAAGTATCTTATCAGACAACACACACACACACACACACGTCCTCACATAAAACTGCCCAGTGTCTCTGTTCTTTGGGGCAACCCACTTTTGTTTTCTGATGAATCAACATCAGAACGATCTGCTTGAGGTTTTTGCTGATCGTAGCACTTGGTGTCTCTACCATTTCCCTTCAGCCATTTGTTTTTCTAAACAAGAAGGCAAGAACTCGTATATACACGTATATCCTCACATGAGCGCATGAACTAGAGTTGAGAATATACATTTATAGCGGCGACCAGGGTGCAGACTTTCAGCTTTAATTTTAGGGTTTTTACATACATATTGGGTGAACCGTGTAGCAATTGTAGCCCTTTTTATACCCCCCCCCCTTAAATAAAGTCCTCATATTTAATATTTATTTTCAAAGCCCGGTATGGGGAAATGGCGTGCATTGAAGGCTACTGAAGTTAACTATGTCAGATAGCTAATTCCAGGCCCCTGTCCATTTGCAGGCAGGGTCGTTTATTCTTCATGGCATGCATTGCTATTTCTGACAACATGTCCTAAGAGGGTAAATAATCTCTTTAAACATGAACAGCACCTAATTAAGATAAATTTACAGCTTTCTAAAATTCTGGGATTTCAATTGTGGTTGGAACGAAAACCAGCATGCACAGGGGGTCCCCAGGATCGAGTTTAAGAACCACTGAGAGTATACAATGATAGCAATGCAAGGCTAGTTGGCTGCAGATAGCCTGCAAGTGATATGATATACTCGAAATACCCACGATGAATAGAATCGACGATGTAATAATAAAATAATGCCTGGATGTTCGTATCAGTCTTACTGCTGGAGTGCGCAGGCGGATCCGTGTGTGGCTTGGTTGGATGTCCGAGGAAAACCTCCCCGGATTTGGCAGCGTCCCTGGTTGGATTAAGCTGTTTTTTGCTTTACTTTGCTGGTGGAGCGAAATGGTCCTTTTCTGAAACTTCTGTGGCTGCCGGTGTGTGGTAACATCAATGTAAGCTTTGCACATTCCTCTGGCTGTTCACTGGCAATGTTGTAGAACGATAGAACAATACAGATGAACCTCGATCCAACGGACACCGATGCAACGGATTCCGGATCCAACGGACACAATCCGCTAGAGCAGGGGTGTCAAACTCTGGCCCGCGGTGTAATTATATTTGGCCCGCGAGATAATATCAAATTTCAATTTGAGTCGGCCCGCCGGTAACGCATGCACCGCTAATACTACAAATCCCAGAATGCTCTGCTAGTGCCTTGGTGCGTCAAGACCCGCAAGCATCACCTCCTCTTAAGTATCTGACGCGTGTATCGACGTGGCTGGTTAACGGGTATTTACTTTCACGATATAACAGACAAACGCAGAAGCGGACGCACACCCGCGGTACATACGTGAAATAAAACGTAAAACGAAGTTTGTATAAAAATAAAAAAATAAAGGCGATTGCACCCCCCCCGCCAACAAAAATAATTGATTGCACCCCCCCCCTCCCCCCCCCCCCGTCAACAATTACAATCGAGGTTCGCGATTACAAGCAAAAAAGCGTCGTACAAGCGTCGGTTTGCCTGGTTGTTGTGCGCTACATATCTCTTGTTATAGTGATGTTTTGCAGTGTCGCATTATTCGCTGCAACGGACAAACGGCTTTAACGGACAACTGCTCCCCCCTATTAGTCCGTTGGATCGAGGTTCATCTGTATATATAGATATATACAATAAGGACCAAAAGTATTTTGATAACGATACATTTTTTGTTGTTGTTTTGGCTGTGTACATGAATACATGTAACACACTATATTTACTGGTTACATACATACATCTTTATATCAGTGGTTGCACTAATGCAGAATTCTGCATTATATACACAGGAAAAAATGCAAAACTGCAGAATAAAATTTGCGTTCCAAAAACGCAGCTATTTTGAGGTTAACTTTGTCTTATTAAAAGGTGGTGATTTAAGAAGCTACAACAACTGCAGCTGACCCTGTGGAAATAACTGAATGTGTTTCTAAACCTAATCAGGTTTCGGCATCTAGCATGTGTTGTAGTTAGTATCATAATATTTACATGGTCCTGGGTAGCAAGTTAGAGAAAGTAAAGCGCGTGCATCTCTTTCATCTCTTCTCTTTTTGCACTAGCTTAGTGAGCTAGCTAACTAGTTCATTTAAAATAAACTTTAAAAACCCACTTGCAATGGCACAAGCCAAACGGTACCTGAACGTTTGGTGAAATCAGCCATTGCAATGCCTCCGGACAATTACCTTAAATTCAACTATTTAATTTTCGATTCGGTCTGGAAAAGGCGCACAGAAATGTGGTTCAAGGGGTTCAAGGCTCGTTGGCTACTTCATTCAAGCTCTCGCTGCTGTGACGTTCACGTGTAACCCTGCGTTCTCACATCCAGCAACTTCGGTCGCCCAGTCGCCGGAAGTCCATTCATTCTCTATGAAGCTGAGCGACGGTCAGCGACCTGACGCTGCGTTCACACATCCAGCAACTTCGGTCGCCCAGTCGCCGGAAGTCCATTCATTCTCTATGAAGCTGAGCGACGGTCAGCGACCTGAGCGACTAGAAAACTGAGCGACCAAAATCGGCCGATAAATGTTGCCCGAAACTTAACTTTTGACCGACCATCGGCCGTAACAGCCAATCAGAGTTCCACACTTCATATTTCCCCAACCGACACGAAACCATTTCGTGAATAATTGTTCCGCCCGATTTCACTTAAATTGCAGCAATGGAGTAGCAGCTAATAATAATGGTCCAAGCCTACCACGTCCTGTTCAATGTATAACATAACCTTAAAGGATATGTGTAGCTATTCTACCAATATCACATTGAGCCAAAAAATACATGTTGAGTTTTATACATACATCTATCTATGTATCTAGCGTAGATAGTAGATAAAGATTGGTAGCTCGCGACGAAGATAGATATAGGCTAGCCTATCGCTAGCTAGCGAGAACACATCATTATCAGTGTCATGACATAACTATAAAGAATAGGATGCATCGCAAATATGTCTTTGTTATACGTAGGCTATTGCCGTTGTTTCTCTTTATCAAATAATTGTAGCTGCACGAACTGACTTGGATGACACAATCTTCATTTCGTGAATAATTGTTCCGCCCGATTTCACTCAAATTGCAGCAATGGAGTAGCAGCTAATAACAATGGTCCAAGCCTACCACGTCCTGTTTAATGTATTCCAAAAGGAATACCGGGATAAGCGCCTAAAAATTGACGCTTGGAGGGCAATTGCGAGTGCCCTTGGTACCGATGGTAAGGTCTTTGTTATTTTATTGTGTGAATTAAACGTTCACACAACACTAGATAAATGCTATGTTTAGCTAACGTTAGCATATCATGTAGGCTAGGCTATTGGAAGCCAAAACGGCGAAAAGGTATGATTTACTGTTCACAGGTAGGCTAATGTAACGTCATGACACTTCTAGAGCCTACTGTATTGTCAGGAATGCTGTTTAGTTGTGTGTGTTATGTGTAGGCAGTTAAAGCACTAGGGTTCCAATATCATATTGGATCTACCAGCCTGGATGCATCGCAAATATATCTGTTATACGTAGGCTACTGCCGTTGTTTATCTGTATCAAATAATTGTAGCTGCACGAACTGACTTGGATGACACAACGGGAAGCTCTTGCCCCACCCCCAGCCTCGTAGAAATGACCGACTCGGCGACCAGTTGCTCGCTGTGTGAACGCAGCGTAAGCGACTAGGAAACTGAGCGACCAAAATCATTATCAGTGTCATGACATAACTATAAAGAATAGGATGCATCGCAAAAATGTCTTTGTTCTACGTAGGCTTCTGCCGTTGTTTCTCTTTATCAAATAATTGTAGCTGCACGAACTGACTTGGATGACACAACGGGAAGCTCTTTTCCCCCGCCCCCAGCCTCGTAGAATTGACCGACTCAGCGACCAGTTGACCAAGTCATTTATAGGTACTTGATAGGTAGCAGTCTTACACTACTTACAGTTCTCTTTACTTTTTAAACAGTCAAATACAAATTATATTAGTCATTATTAGTTCAAGTTATTATGGCAAAATTTGCGGAGTTTATTCAGAGCGCAAGTGGAATATTGTAAAGTGCACATTTCAAAATGGTTTGTGTTCTGAAAACACAATATATCATCGGGCAACCGCTGTTTATATAGATATGATTAGATTACCTTCCAGTAAAAAAGTCTGGAAATTAAACCCAAAAACTATGTTTTAAGTGAGAGATAATGGAATAATGTATGGTAAAATCTGAAAAAGACGGGAAATTTAACTCAAAAACTACGTGTTAAAGAAAGGATAATGATTGGAAAAGGCCGAGAAAGACAGGAAATTCACACAAGCACGGAGACCATTATCTTGACCTATGCACTGACAAGACACATAATTGGTACATTCTAAGTACGTATAGCAATGAAATACTTACCTAATTGATTTCTAGAAATTAATCAACTCTTTAAGTCCTGCATTCCTCTGAAAATAATCTTTTTGGTTGTTGATTCAAAGAGAATATTTGATTGAATCCTCAGCAGCCTGCCCAGTGGTACATGCTGTTTGAAGTAGACCACCATAGTTTCAGTACCCATAGCAGGTATCAATGCATTGTGTGTTGGAAGCCTTGTCAGTGCATAGGTCAAGATAATGGTCTCCGTGCTTGTGTGAATTTCCTGTCTTTCTCGGCTTTTTCCAATCATTATCTCTTCTTTAACACGTAGTTTTTGGGTTGAATAACCTATCATTTTCAATGAAAAACGGCAGCCGCCAAGACTCTTGCTTACCCCGATTCTAAGTTGCCTTCAGTCAAATTATGATTCCGTTCATCGGGACACGTTGACCATCAACCTTATTCAAAATCCATCTTCCGAAAGTTTCTTGCTGTATCCGATATCGTGAGATTTTCTCATTAGAATACCCTGAGCAACTACAGATTACCTATAGCCTACCTACAAAAAAAGGCAAAAAATAAATAAAAAACAACGACCAAGCTATAGCCTATTGTTACTCAATTCCCTTTAGAAAACAATGTGTCTTAAGGTCCGACCTGCACTGCGCACAATGACATTAATTGACGACTGAGTGACTATCCAACTGATGCACGACATGCTTCTGTCTGTTAAGTAGGCTAAGCTATAGCCAATTATGGCAAGTAAACAGTCATTTTGGAGAAAAACAATTAGGTGTCTTCTAAACCAAAAGTGCATCAGGTACTGTAGTACAGTAAGCAAGGGAGAATGCTTTTACTACGTTTTTTTGAAATATCATTGTAATTTTTTTAGCGTGTATAAACAGTGCATTTTATGCATTTTACAGTCTGCGGCTGTGGTGAGAGGATCGGCCATAAATCAAAATTTACGGGGTTTTCTTAAAGCTGTAGTTCATAATTTTAGATTAACATGAATACTGTAATTCAGATGGATACGTCTCAACCACTAGGGGCAAAGTTGATACTGTTCAAATCGGCTACGTACCGTCATGCAGTTAAAATGACAGCAAACACTTTATTTTAGTTGTACTTTATGGTAAGCTAAATCACAGAACTCATGCCTATGTCTTTTTTTGAGCTACAATGCATGCATGTGTCTGAATGTAATCTGTATGCATGTCTCTCTTGATGTCATTATCTTCATGCATTATCATTATTTAGCTACCAAACGCAGCAAATCCGGTTATTGTTTAGGATTAGATTGGGTTATTTCCTTCCCTTCCAATATTTTGCTTTATCCTAATATCTCTCGACCTGTTACCTTTTGTGTTCAGCTCTTTTGCTACAGGTTTGATTTTCAATTTATTTCCTAAACCCGTTTACCTGGATTTTTCTTTTGGTTTTCCACCTCTCGTGTGTGCTTTTTTATTTAGAGCTTGAGGTTATTTTGCTATTTATACTTGGTATTTTCGAGTCTCGCCTCTTTTGAGGTAGTATTCAGTTGGCTTCTGCCGGGAAGTTTTTCTCCCATTCCTTTGTTTCATTCCTTCCCTGGTGCGGTTTTATCCACTTTGTGGCGTATCTAGATCTCTTATGATTCTCCGAACCGTACACCAACCCTCACACAAGTTGCATTAAATAATTTAGGAAAGTTTGGATAGCATTGCTTTGGAATAGAGCTAGTTTAATTAGTGTGATAGGCAATATTGTTAGTTGTAACTTGGCCGCATTTTGATATCAATACTTTTAAAAGCTGGCCTAGTTTTGCAAGTTAGAATTAATGCCTTACAGACAGTGCTTTGTAGGCTATGCGTGAGTAACTTGGCCTTTTTTTACATTGAAAACATATTTTTTGGTGAGATCCTATAGACTCTAGCAGTAGTTTTATAGGTCATCAAGGGTCTGACGTATCAAACAAGCCTCAAACTATCACTCTGCTGCCAGATATGCAGTAGATATGGATGGATCACTTTAAGGGTTGTTTCTCCTGACAAATTTTCCTTTTGAACTCTATGGAAAAATAAGTCAGGAGAAGAAACCATTCAAGTTTTCCATCCATATCTACTGTATTTCTGGCAGTCATGGTTTAAGGCTTGTTTGATATGTCTGACCCTTGATAACTTAGAGCCATTTAGCCAACCGTGTTCCATACTGTTCCAGTGTAATTTACAGCTAAATCTAGTCCCACCCCCCAATTCCCATAGAGATCCATATAAATATAAATAGAGATAAAATATGCCAAATCTTCTCTGCCAATGCCAAACAGCTTACACCTGCACTGGAACCTGAACATGTGGAGGAACGTTATGTTCAGCGATGAGTCCAGATTCTGCCTACGGAAGTTGGCTCGTAGGGTCAAAGTGTGGAGAAGACGGGGAGAACGCTATGCTGATTGCTGCACCGATAGAGTAACACCTTTTGGTGGAGGCAGTGTGATGGTGTGGGGCGGCATCTCCATCACTGGAAAAACGAGGCTTGTCATCATTGGAGGCAATCTCAATGCAGAGAGATATCGAGATGAGATTCTGCAACCAGTGGCAATCCCATATCTCCACAGTCTGGGACCGAACTCCATCCTCCAAGATGACAACGCTCGCCCCCACAGAGCGGGGTTTATCAGAGACTACCTCCAGAATTTGGGAGTAGATAGAATGGAATGGCCTGCCAACAGTCCTGACCTCAACCCAATTGAACACTTGTGGGATCAGCTTGGGCGTGCTGTTCGTGCTAGAGTGACCAACACAACCACGTTGGCTGACTTGCGACAAATCCTGGTTGAGGAGTGGAATGCCATCCCACAGCAGTGTGTGACCATGCTGGTGACCAGCATGAGGAGGAGGTGCCAGGCTGTTGTGGCTGTGTATGGTTCATCTGAGGCTCCTGACTGTTTGTTAAATTAATAAATTGTAAAATTGCCAATATGTCTTGTTTCTTCCTTGTTACTGATAGACTTCAATCATCCAATCCACCAAACAACACCAAACAAGAGTCACTAGCAACAGCAGAATAAGCTGTTTGGCATTGGCAGAGAAGATTTGGCCAATTTTACATGGGCGCAACCCACATACTCAGCTGTGCTGCTCATCCCACAAACGCATGTTCCTTACAAATGGGGCACCATTTAAAAGGGAAATAAACAGGCTTTCCAACGGTATAAAATGTATTGCCAAGAAGCATTGTTACAACAGAGAAATAATCTACCAAACACAAATTTCTGAACTTTTTGTTCGATGTTTATATATAAATGCAGGGGTGCCTATAATTGTGGCCAACGTGGTTTCGTTAAAAATTATTATTTCTTGATGAGGGATTTTTTTTTCTCATAAATGAACGTCAATTAAAGGATGGATTTTTCTAATTTTTTCAGTGTGAGATTAAGCAAATTCACCTAACAGTTAATTTTTTATAACCCTTTTTACTCATCTTTACCAGGGGTACCAACACATTTGAGCACGTCTGTATGCTCTTTACAACTCCTAATAGCATCGGGTGTAGCGATGTTACATTCCACCATTCATTATTTATTTTCAAAAGGGAGCCATGTAATTTATCAAAAGAGCCACTCATCTAGGTTTTCTTCCGATCTGATTGTGTTTGGACTACTGCAGTGCAACTTATTTGGAATGTTTTCTTTCCCGAAAATAGATAGCGCCTGTGAAAAAACTCTATTGCAAACTTCTAAAAGTGTAAATAGGCTACCAGTAAGATATTAAGAAGCTGTCTGTCTTGTTTATTGTTGATCTATGGCAGTCGTGCCCTATCATGTGCCATGGAGGGCCAAGAGTATGCAGGTTAATTCGAACCAATCACTACACCTGCTGATTTCACTAATTAACATGCCTTCAACCAGAGAGGAGGGAACTAATCAGTGAAATCAGCAGGTGTAGTGATTGGTTGGAATGAAAACCTGCATACTCTCGGCCCTCCACGGCACATGATTGGGCACCACTGATCTATAGCATTTTCCATTACCTGGTTTGTTGGGCTTCGGCCATTATCGCTTCATGCACTATAAGGGATGGCCCATCAGTGAGAACAAAAGGATGCAGACGCCTTTTGGCGTTGGCTCTGGCGGTTCTAGACCCTGAAAAAAGCCTGGCGGTTCTAGTGTTAATTAAGATAACTTAATGTAAGCTACTTCATGAAAAAAACACCAATGGGCTATGCCAGATGTTCGCAAGGCTAGGCTCATGTTTTTATGCTCAGACCATCTATAACTGACAAAAATATAAATTCATAAGTTAACAGTTCATTTAGCTACACAATTGTTCAAGTGTATTTCAGGGGAGAAATGTTCAAAATGAGTTCTCATGAACTTACTTTGTTACTGTACTTTAATAAATAATCACTTAATGTTCACTAACCAGACACATTTCTGACACTTTCTCCTTCATGATTTTATGAATCCAAAGCCACAAACTCACCACCAAGCTAAAACAAGAGTCTAAAACCTACACTCTCCAAATGACTCCATTTGGTTATTAAAATGCTAAAAAATGTGCCTTGCTTACTTAGCAGTGAACTAACTCACGGATGCACCGAAAGAATGACGAAAGGTACTGCAGGCTCTGGCTCCCCGTCCATTACTTTATTTTGTCGAAGGACCGCAGACTGCGTTTGAGGAAAAATAATACAGGCGGGAAGTATTTGCTGCATGCTTGAGACGGGTGCGTGAGGGTTGGACCCGAAATGCACGACTCAGAAACAGTGATCGAAGGATAAAGTCCCATCAGGGCTTTATTCCAGGAATGTCCAATGAGCGTAGTAAAAAAAACAAGCAAAGTTCATATACAAAAATACAGCCAAAACCAATGTACAGTACAGAGGGAGAAGGCACTCAGAATCGGTAGACCATGCAATAATCCAGTAACCAGAGTAGCTGTTAGCGGGGCAGAAATACAGGCAGATGGTAGGCAGGCTCGGGGTTGAAGGCATTGCAAGAGTCAAGACTGAAGTCCACTCCGTGGGGCAAAAGTACAAAAAGACAGCAGGCAAAAACTTGTGGTACAGACAGGCAGTGGTAACAAAACAGAGGTCAATAACAATGGTCAAAAACAGGCTTGATCATAACAAAAGACAGGCTTGACAAACCACTAAATAGTGCACTGATAAACAGGGCTAAACAATTTCACAAAGAACAGACATGAACACTGAGCTTAAATGCAGGTGTAGACAGGTGCAGACACTTAGCTTGAGAGCAGCATGCGAATGAAAATCAGGTGTGGAAGGCTAACAAGGTAACAAGATAATTAGTACTTGTTAGTAATAAACCTATCCTGACCTAGCGTTAGTAAATGACATGCACGAGAAACATAAGGTAAACATGAACACATGGTTAGAGAGTTAGTATTACCCAATCCTGATCTAACGTTATTAGATTAGTAAATAGACACCAGAGAATGAAACAATTAGGGAAGCGTGAGGGACAGCAAGAGATAGAGAAACAGCATGAACGCAAGGCTGCGGAAAAACACGGAAATGTGTACGCTAACAATGAACGGGAAACGTAACGTGAATCAAATATAAAACGTGACAAGACTAGAAAATAAATCGTAACAATAATCAAACATGAAACGTGACATGACATAAAAATTAAACGTAACAAGACTAAAACATAAAACGTGGCATGACTAGACTAAACACAATATGTGACATTAACAAGAAATCTAACAAAGACAAGACAATAAAATAAAACGTAACATGACAACTAGAATCGTGACAATGCTTTGATTTTACCGGACTTCACTTTCATGCCAAGTGGCCAGAGAGTGCAGACAATGTTCCACAGTAGAGACAGTTGCATGGGCCTAGAGGCTGTAAGCTACCACATGCTACTGGGAAATGCAGTTAAGCTAGTAGCTCCGTTATATGTTGTTTCTGCTACTCCCCAACACTGTATATGTGTATACCATACATATATTGCATACATACATATACTGTGTGGTGACACTTGGGTTTGGATAAATCCTTCCCACACTCTCATGAATAAGGGTGGAACTGTTCCCTGCATAATCATGTCTTCCCTAGTGGGCGTTGGTGAGCAGTGCTGAGATATATCTTCTGATTAGAGCAGAGTTATCGTTTTGATGAAATCTGGCCATCTGTGTCTGCTGTAGCCCCCAGTGGTGTGCAAAAGGGTTGAAGATAGGGATCTTGTGGGGAAAAAACTTTCTGCTTTAGTCAGAGTCATAATTACTTAATTAAACTCGGAATGCAAATGTGTACTGAAGTAATGGCAAAGTATCGGGAACACGTGCTCAGATGATACATTTTTTACTTTGTCCATTTTCCCAGAAGTCCCAAGCATTGGGTTGCTTTGATGAAATATGGCAAAGTAAAAATTAAATTATAGTATGCTGTGTAGTGCAGACTCATGGTGCGTGGAGGAGTTGCTGGCTGTTGCTTCAAAATTGTCCTAAGAGATAGAGTGGGAGGCAATCAATAAAAAAATGTATTCACATTTCCATCACGATAATGAAACTTCAGTTTGAATTTGTGTATCAAATGTTGAAATAAACGGGCGGCACGGTGGTGCAGTGGTTAGCACTGTTGCCTCACAGCAAGAAGGTACCGAGTTCGAATCCCGGCCGAGGGCCTTTCTGTGTGGAGTTTGCATGTTCTCCCCGTGTCAGCGTGGGTTTCCTCCGGGTACTCCGGTTTCCTCCCACAGTCCAAAAACATGCAGGTTAGGCTAATTGGAGACTCTAAATTGCCCATAGGTATGAATGAGTGAGTGAATGGTGTGAGTGCTCTGCGATGGATTGGCGGCCTGTCCAGGGTGTATTCCTGCCTCTCGCCCAATGCATGCTGGGATAGGCTCCAGCACCCCCCGTGACCCTGAACAGGAATAAGCGGGTTGATGAATGATGATGATGATGTTGAAATAATTAATAATGCTAACCTTGCACAGCTGAGTAGAACAATAACTCTGCCCTTAAAGAAAATAAATTAAGATTATTTCTTTCTTCATTTTCACATGAAAGTGGGAATAAAATTGTTTCTCTCAAAATACATTCAAATGGTTTTATGTCACAGGTAACATCTTTTGTATGGTGATAACAATGTTCAAAAGGTGTATAAAATAAACAATACAAGTAATAAGCTGTATTGTCTACTCAAAAAATGTCTTTATTATTTCCAATTCAGTTCTTTGTGACATAGCTGACGGGAGGGTGCGCAAAGAACTGAAAACGGGTTTAAATATATGTGACACTTTATTGGAAAATGAATTCATTTGAGAACATTGATATTTTTGTTGATTCTACTGAATCATTGGTAGAATATTTATATTCTAAGATATTTGCGTTTCTGGTAGTCGGTAGTCGGTAGTCAAGGATGACGTGGCCGATATGAACGACCGATATAGGCATTTTATTTATTTTTTTACAATGACACGTGGGTGTTCCTAGCACTCCATCTAGTGGTTCTCACTACCCTCAACATATCATGTGACATGGAATCTTCACTCAGTTAGAGAGCAGCGCTGCCACTGGAGGAAGACTCATTGAATTAATGGGAGGAACATGTTTATCTTGCTAGCTAATTGAATATTGTCAATAATAGTGTATTTACCCAACAGTAATGTTAGTCATTATTTAATTGCGGTCTTAATAAAAGTTTGCAAACTGCCGATGAACGTAAACTACGATAACATTGCTAGCTAGCTATCGGCAAGCTAATCAGCTACCAGTAACGTTAACGTGAGATGCATCCACAGACCTTGTTGTGCTCTTTTACTTAGCACCATTACTTAGCTAATGTTATAATTCATGAGTAGGCTACCGATTCAGATATAACATATATATATATTTAGGACAGTGTGCATGTAGATTCTAGATTTTAACTAACAGGCATTTATTTTCATATAGAATAAATTAATGGGATTAACGTGACCGACTTAAGGTGACGACGAAGTTTATAGCAGCTGACGGTAGCTAGCAAATGACAGATCCTGCTGGGCCTGGTTCACAAAGCTTACTGAATAACTGCACTGAGTAAAAACCGGAACCCTCCCAAATCTGGAACATGGACTGAAGAAAAAGAGCTGTTCCGGTTTTTTGCAGGTTATCAGACTCAGTAATTCTGCTTTGTGAAACAGCCCATGCTCAGCTAACCTTTAACGTTACATTTGGGGGGAAAAATAAATAAATAAACAACGTGGATCATTTGCCGCTTTCCTAGTGTTTACGGAGCTGCAACACGTATCCTCCTCCAAGTTAAGCCGCAATTGATAGCCATAATATAGAGATACCATATGATAATAATAATAAAATAAACACAAATATTCAACTGTCAAATCAACTGTGAATATGTTCAGAGTATCCTACTGTAATGTCCACCTTGGGGGCTACGCTGAAAGCACGGATGTCCACACAGTTTAAAGCTTAATAAAATACTTTAATACCTGTCGCTATTCTTACACATGAACTCTAGTGGCAACTGCGACACATTCCTTTTTTCGTCACTTCCGTGCGTCGTTCTGTGTTAAGCTCTGGAACTGGAGCAAAATTATTTACAGGAGCGGCTTAACCAAAAAACCGGAATAGGTTTAATGTTCACAACATCACATCTCTCCCTTGTTTTAAATGAGAATAAAATTAGGTTACATTTTGTGTAAGAGTTTCTTGTGATGAGACGTCCCGAGTGCGTTGCAGTCACTATCGATCCTTTGACCTTCACAACTTTGTATGGGTTTGTGTCATATGGTGTCAAGAGCTTTCCTTTAATGTGCTGACGGACAAGTACTACGTCACCTGTCTTGACCTTAGAGGGTCTCGCCCTGTTTTGTATGTCTGTGTTCTTCTTCACCCGTTCTTTGACACGTTTGTCTGTGTTGTGAAGAGCGGCGTCAGTTTCGACGTGATTCAATGTGAGAAGTGCAGTGCGAAGCTTATGTCCGAACAGTAGTTCTGCTGAAGTTTTTTGTGTAGTGCTATGGGGTGTTGCACGGTAGTTTCTAAGGAAGGTGTAGAGATTCTGCTTCCAGGGCTTACCTTCGGAGCTGGTAGCTGAGACCGTCTTCTTGAGGGTTCTCATGAAGCATTCTACCTCTGCCCTGGGCCAGCAGGGAGTGGTCTTTCGGTGTCTGAAGGTAGTGGCTGAAGTTTGTAAAGTCTTGGCCATTGAAGGGAGGGCTATTGTATGTTTTCACCACCTCCTGCATGCCAAATGTGGAGAATATTTTGTCCAATCTGGGTATGACGCTTGTGGCTGATGTGGATCTGACTATTTCTACCTTGGGATATCTTGAGTATTCATCGAGAACCACAAGCAGATAGTCACCTGATGGGTATGGACCTGTAAAGTCTATGGAAACTTCTAGCCACGGCGCTTTTGGGAGCTCTGACATCTGAAAGGGCTCCATCTGATGTTCTTCGGTGGCAGCTTGGCATGGAATGCAGTGCTGGATCGCGTTTTCGACCATACGGTCTATGCCTGGAAACCAAACCTTTTTCCTGATAAGCTGTTTAGTTTTCACAATGCCTGAATGTCCCTTATGGGCCAGGTCGAGGTTGGGAGAACCAGTTTTGTTCCTTTCAATAGAACATTAGCTCCAGAATTCAAAGTGAGTTCATTTCTCAGACAGAAAAGTGCTCTTAAAACTTTGTAGTTGATACGGTCGTTATTTTGTGATTCACATGGTTTGTTCGGCCAGAGGCCAGTGTCCAGCAGACAAATCACTTCTTGTAGAGTGGGGTCTTTTTTAGTCTCCTCCTGAACCATTTCAAGTGTACATATTCCTCTGCCATACGGAAGGCCCTTGGATTGGGTGCCTTGACGTAGTCAGCTGGATTGTAGTCCTTGCCGGCTTTGTACTTCACCGTGTAGCTGTAGGGTTGTAGTCTAAGTCTCCAGCATTCCAGTCGTGCAGGCAGTGTGGATTTTGGGCTGTTGAAAATAAGATCAAGGGTTTGTGGTCGGTGATGACTGTGTTCGCAAGCCCATATGATTGCCAGAGCTTCGCTTTCGGTCTGTGAGTAATGTTGTTCCACTTCTGTCAGGGCATGGCTTGCATAGGCGACAATGTGTTCCTCCATGTTGTCCATGGGGCTGTATTGACTCAGAATGGCGCCTAACCCTACGGGACTTGCATCCACTAACACTGTCGATTTTTTGACTGGATCAAAGTAGGCTATGGTTCAGTGGTCCATGAGTTGGGTTTTCAGCTTGTCCATTGCCGACTGGTGTTTTGGTTCCTGACCAGTTGTGGTTCTTTCTGGTGAGCTCTCGGAAGGGGTTGTGAAGTCGTCGCGAAGTCAGGAATGAACCGTGAGCATTATGTTACCATACCTAACAGGCTGTGAACTTCCCTCACATTTGCAGGAGCCGGTAGGTTTTGGGTGGCAGAGATCTTCTTTGGATCTACTGATATTCCACTCTTGGAAAAGCTATCCAAAGAACTTGAGTTTCTGTTTACTGTACTAACATTGTTCTTCATTCAGAGTGAGATGTTTTCTCTGAGTCTCTCAAATACTGCTTTGAGGCTTCGGTTATGTTCGTCTTGAGTTTTCCCGTACACCAGGATGTCATCACTGATGTTTCTCACATTGGGGATGCCTTCTAGCATTTTCTGAATTGGGCTTTGGAATACTTCAGCTGCGGAACTGATGCCGAAATTGAATCTGGTGTAAGTCCAGAGTCCAGTGTGGTTCGTGAAAGTGGTGATGTACCTTGAATCTGGATACAATTTAAGCTGATGGTAGCCAGCATTCAGGTCCAGCTTGGAGAATACTACCGCTCTGTTCAGGTCGTGGATGAGGTCATCAATGGTTGGTGTGATATGTCGTTCGCGTTGTATTGCCATGTTGGGAAGGTGCATGTCTACGTAGATGTGAACTGTGAGCTTTTAAATTGCCCAGGTACTTCAATCGCCTGTAACCATACATGTTATTTAGTTAGGTAGCTGGTATATTAGTGAGTTTGTCGTGGTTCATGATTGCTCTTTTTTTTTGTCTATATTTTTTGTCACTTCCGGTTTAGGCCACGCCCACGCCCGGTGTCTATCCCGATGCAGATACAGACACAGATAATCATGGTGGTTCAACAGATACAGATAGTGACTTACTTGCACACCCCTAATACATGCATATGTAATAAATCAGAAGCACTCGTCCTAGGTGAGATTTGAACCTGCACCTCTCACTCATCCAAAGACGAACACGTGTTGTCACGGTAACCTGCTACAAGGCCTTAGGTTTACTGCACCGCACTGTGCTTACTAGCTAACTAGCCAAACTACACAAGCTACACATACATGCATACGTACAAGCATTCTCACAGTACTGTATACACATTGCCATGCTTGCATACTATTATTTTGTTTATTAATCTTCTCAATGCCCTCTTTTGATAAACCATAGGTTTTGCTTGCTGATTTTTGTCAAAGCATGAATATGGCAACAATCTTCAAATATTTTCCAAACCCGTCAGAGAACTGACCTCTCTGTCACTTTCGCTCAGTGAGTCGCCAGGCAACAAACCCAAAGCGCAAGGACTCAGAAGCTCAATTTCGTTGCAAATTGATAAGCAATATTGAAAAGTGACTTCCTGGGGTGCAGCAACAATATCTAACCAAGCACATATAATTAACTTACCGACAAAATAAATCAATGTCCTCTGGGGGAAGGCCCCTGTTTTATTTGTGCTATTGATAAAATATCCTGGCAATTTAAACAAACCAAAGCGACAGCCACACTCTCTGTCTGTTATTGTTTCAATTGTAATATAAATGTAAAGATGCTGTAGTATGTGCCTTTGTCAATATAGTTCCCTGAAAACAGAGTCTTTTGTCACATTTTGGTTTATAACAAGACAAAAGGGAAGATATAGAAGACCCTGTCTTGCAGTGTGAATTCAGCATTTTTTTGGGGTATACTATAGTTATTCACAAGGGAGTCATAAATGGCAGGTCTTGTTGACATTAAAAACCTAGAACCTGGGTCTAATGAAAGAGGGGCTGTCAAATGACCTGAGGTGCCAGTTGGTATATGAGAAGGCCACAGTGTTGTGTCAGTGCATGTTCCTGGCAGGCTAATGTGTTTTCTCCAGTAAGTATTTAGACTGCAGATGGGGTCCGATCATTTCCACCAGCATTATCTATTGTGTCTGCAAAGTTGCACAAACAATATCTGTCAAAATGACATAGGTGAGCAGATGATTTTGATGAAGAAAAGAAAAACAACTGGCATGTATGTTGACTGTGTTGTACTCTTCACCTGCAATCCTCGAAACCCCCCCCCTCGCTGATTCCTTTGATTATGACTCTTTGAAAATATGCAAAATGATTCGCTGACTGAGACAAGTTTACAAGCTCAACTTTTTTTGAGGGGGGGGCGTACAGGCCCCAGGGAGAGCAAGCCTGGTCCACCTGCTCACTACACCATTCCAACATGTTGCCTGAAGGAAGGCTTTCAGTGCAGCCTTATTAAAACAAATATCTCTATATATATCTCACTCTATCGCTCTCTCTCACACACATGCACACACACACACATACACAAATGTACACAGGCAAAAAAACATACACATATGCAGATATCATCACTACACACTTAAAATAAATCAGTTGTTATGTGTTGGGAATAGGTAGTATAGCTATAAAAATGTATAGGCCCACACAGTATTTTCATATTGAAAAATATGTGCAAATCTATAACCAAATCTTTTGAGGTATTTTTTCATGAATAATTTTACTTAATCTTGGCTGCACTGATAACAATTTAAATCGATAAGAAATTATCTCAGCGTAATTGTGTATAATATTCCATCAATCCATCTTCTAAACCTCTTACTTCTGGTCAGGGTCACCAGGAGGGTTGGAGCTGATCCCAGCAGACATAGGGTCAATATAGACTCCATTTAAAGATGCTGTGTGTAGGATCTAGCGGCCTCTACAGGTGGTATTTTTTCACTGTCGCAAAACACTGTCTTGTCGCACAGCTGACAATAATACAATACTGTCAAAGAACGTAGCAAAGATAGCCAAGGTTAGCTAATGTGTACATACTAATAAGTTCACCGTCATACTATCCTGTTCTGCTCTATTGAGATTGCAATATTATCTAGGCTAATTGTTACTATAACAAGTAAGCAAACCTATGAAACAAACTTTTGAAGTAGGCAACAAAATCTTTACATGTATATTTCTGTCATCATGAAAACAATAAAACACTGCCGAATAAAGTAGCAAAGATAGCCAAAGTAGCTAGGCTGTCCTGCATGTATTGTCATCAGTACAACTAAAATACATTGCCCAAAGAACGTAACGTTACAAGCTATGTGCACATAGCTACCTGGTAAGCTAGCTAGCTGGCATTGCTGCAGCTTGGTGTGGAGGATCTATCACATCGGTGTGATTGTTCTAAAGTGCATTATAGAATTATAATTGACGATATAAATGCAATAAACTGTTATAAATGCAAAATGAACAATAGCAAAGTCTGGTCGTTTTGGTAGTAGTGACTCAACACAGTACACTTACTTTCACTCCATCATGATCTGATACAGCTAACGTTATCTCACACCACAGCAATGTAGCAACTAGTCTGGGTTACTGAGTTACTCTTAGAGGGTAACATTGGCAGCTTGCCTTAGTTTCATTTGTCTGGTTCTGGTAGCTAATCTTCAAACAATAGTGAGTAAAAACACGTGCTTGTAAAAAAAATAAAAAAAATTACTTAATGGTCAAGTAAGAAGAAAGCCGCCTCAATGTCTGTTTTGGAACCCTTCAATTCACGGAGTTCTCGCCACCGTTGAAAAGAAAACTTCTATATAGTTTGGTGGTCCAAGGTAGATTCTGGTGGAGTCCTGCGCTCGAGTCCTGCTGTCTTCTTGCCCCTTTGGCCTCGTCAGATAAAGGCTTTCCTTTTCTTTTGGCCCCAGAGTCTGCCATCTCTCTCTTTCTCTCTAAGTTGTTTTATGTAACAGTTAGGCAAAAGTCCTGTCAATGTTAGGAAACCACGGTCAGTTTTTCTGTTTTGGAGATGCGCTTCCGCTGTACCGTAAAGCAATCCTTCACATTTCCTGCGCAATCACGCCCTGCACCAAAGATTTTAGATATGACTACAGAGGATTATAGTGAATGGATTTGACCAGTGATTTTTTCATTCTTCCATAGCCATTACACTGTGTAATCAAACAGAATTTTATGATATTGTGTTAAAACAAAAAAGTTACACACAGCATCTTTAACCTAACCTGCATGTCTTTGCACTGTGGGAGGAAACCGGAGTACTCGGAGGAAACCCACTTGGACATGGGGAGAGCATGGAAAACCCACAGAAAGCTGGGATTCACATCTTACCTTATAGCTGTGAGGCAACAGTGCTACTCACTAGTAGTCATTGTTTTAACATGACTTAATGTACTTGGTTAACAGGTGCCCTCTCTATGAATGTATAACAATGCCATGGTCCCCAGTTACAAAGGTAGATGAGTGTACACAAACACATTTCAGAAGTTCAGACTTTCTGGTGTCATTCAAGGGTGTTGTTGTATTACATATGGACTCTCTTATGACCTTGCAAGAATCCATAGGAATGGAACTTTATTTCATGTAATTAATTATATTATTTTATATTAATTTGATGGTCAAATTATTAATACATTTTTCATGTTTGATAGCAATGTTCGTAACTATTATTGTTAGTTTATTTATTTTATGTCTTGGACTTGGAGCAGTACGTGACTCGATATGCAACAAAGAGCAAACAAAAAGGTAAATACCATTGCCAACATCTTGTTTTTAAAGAGAGAGAATTGTCTCCGTTGGATAAATTGTGCAATGCCTTGGTACATTTCTTGCTTTATCTGAATGATTTTCTTCAGATTGCATTTGTTAATTACAGCAGCTCAGTAACATACATTTCAGGGGTATGATTTATCTGCAGTTTGTGGACCAGACTATGTTCCGACTATGCTTCACAGAGATTGTTTCCTCAAATTTGATTGAAAACAAATACTTTTTCTAACTGAAATTCAAGTCAACAAATATTTGCAAAGCAAATATAAATTTCTGGTTAATTCATTTTTGTGAAACCAAAAGTTTAGTCTTTATAGATTTTTATTTTTATTATTTTATAATTGCAGTTTTCAGAAGTCACTTTTTCAAAACAGTTAACACAGAGTTCTAAACCGAAGCTTGCTGGCCAAAATAACACATTTTGTTTGAAAAATGCTCCAACCCTCATGAGACATTAAAGGCATAGTGAACTTTGCTAGAAAATAGTTGTATAGCTACCTGGCCCCCTTATGACTTCAGTGGTCAGCAACTGGCCAACGAAGAATGACGTTTTCTTCTCTCTCCATTCACTCCCATTGCATGGCGAAACAGGTCTCAAAAGCACACTTTTAGCACATAAACTGCAAATTACATAGATTATGTATGTCATGACATCTGGAACTGAATGTTTGAATTTTTTTAACCAATTTTTGACTGATTAGATTTTTAGGAACTATTTTCTGAGAACTAGCAACTGTTGCTAGCTTATTTTTCTGCTCAGTTTGTTTACTAACGCACGCTTCAGGAAGTGAGTGGGACCGTTACAGGCGCAAGAATGAAACAAGGAAGTTAGTAAGCTAACGACCAGATCTTTGTCCAAACCTTTGTTTGGAAAAAGTGTAAAATATCATGAAGGGAGCTTTTTATATTTTCAAACATTTGGTTTTGGATGTCGTGATTTTGGATATCAGCATAATCCATGTTGTTTGCGTTCATTTATGTGCTAAAAGTGTGCTTCTGAGACCTGTTTCACCATGGGAGTGAATAGAGAGAGAAAAAACATCATTCTTCGTTGGCCAGTTGCTGACCACTGGAGCAAGTCATGAAGGTGAGCTTGAATATTCAGACTCATATCAGGGTCAGATAGCTATACCACATTATATTCCAACAAAGTTCAGTATGCCTTTAAACACACGCCACAAAAGCAAATATTTCCATCAAGCAATACCACTTGTGATCAAACAAATATGTTTTTTTAATCAATCCTTACACAACAGCCAAAAATACAAACTACAGTTATCAATTTGAACCTATTCAACCTTCATTTTTTGCTACATGGTGAAGGCATTTTTTGATACTTCACAAAGTTCTAGTATGGGCAAGTAAGCACATCAGAGCATTGACTGTATTTTTCTCCTATGGGGGTTTTACCAGAGAAAACCATCCACATCGCACTTTAACTTTTTTTTTTTACCTTGCACTTTGAGATGCCCTCTTGTGTGCAGGTGGTGTCAAGCTGCTCATGAACTGTCTAAGACCTATGCACCTAGCCAAAATAATTAGGACATGCATTTCAAGGTACGGCTGCATTGCATTCTTTTCTCATCAAAAAAAAACAACAAAAAATTACACCCAAAATAAGAAATACTCAAACAAAATATTGTACTGCAGGTTTCTCCATTTGGTTCAAACTGAACTGCTGAATGGATAAAAAATGCTACAAAATGACAATCATGAGTAAGGCCCAAAAAGCCAACAGAAATACTTGAAATACACAGACCTTCACATTTAGCCCACTCATTACTTACGATCAGGCCACATGTTATCGTCAACATCACGTTGAAGGTTCTCTCTTGCAATCCACCAAGGGAAAAACCTCCTTGTGTGGAATATCCATCACAAAAGTCTGCATAGATTGCCAGGCAACCAGCATTCATTGCCTCTAGGAGGGACATCTGGTCATGGAGCCAGTGATCATACACCTCTATCTCCAGGCAGATAAGTGTTCCTTAATTAGGTTCAAAAAGGGAGAGTAGGCAGGGAGGAACTGTATCATCATACGGGGTTGGGCTGCAAACCGTTCATTCACAAGGCAAGGATGGAAACATTGTCCCAAATGATGACAAACTGAGACATGCCAGGCCTCAACAGCCCTCTCTCTTCTGATGCAACTAGTCTTTCGAGGCCATATATCTTCCACCTCCTTGAAGTGAATCATTTCTCGGTAGGATTGAGAACCGGAGAGTTCGGGGGAAGAAACGGCATCATCACATGTGGGAGGGATGTACCATTCAATGGCCTGACAGGGGTGATGGAATGTAACAAAGTCACGCATGATTACACAGTATGACATACCAGGCCTCATCTGCCCTCTGTCTTCTGGTGGCGCAATGCTCTGGTACAATACATAAAGAGATCTAATATCTGTTTTGCGGCCCAATTGTGGGAGCACCCTCACTAGACATATAGTACCCCCCTTTTAGCCTGGCACATTTACTATTCGAGCAATGATGAATGATCACAAAAGACATTGATTACATGATCAATAACTGCGGCACAATATCAACTGGAACTTTGACTGTTTTCCCCTTTGAGCTACTCTACCACTGTGCATCCACACCCCTCTTCCTCTCCTTTGCACTTGTCCTGGGCCTTTGCTCCAATCTTGCAAACACCAACTCAGAGGTTACCTCTTTCATGCATGTATGAGGATGGAATTTTGATTGAACAAATGAGCAAACACGCAGAAGAGGTTTACAATTATGTTGTCACTTTCATTGAAATGAATGATATTTTTGGAGTTTTCATTTTTTGGAGCAGGTAAGGATGAACATGTCTCAATGCTTGAGGTTTCTACCTGGTTACTTACAATAGTTATCTGTTGTCTAATTGTTTTTTTAGTTGATGTATAAGCTTGTCTACTGCTAACTGTAGAAGTCTGACGTGTAAACATGTTGCAAAACCCAAAACAGGTACAAGCGAAGACACAGTCAGTGTTTGCTTTTATTTTTTGAGCACTTTGTATGTAATCAAAACATCTAGCTTTTGTGCTAATGACATGCTGCTGTTGTATCATATTATTTACTGAATTGTTAATCAGGAAGTTAACAGGGTTATGAGTAAGCTAAGTATATCTTGTACGTAGTATGTTTGCATCAGAATAGGTGAAAGTGCATTTAATGTTAGCTATCTACAAATGTTGATCACTTAACTTGAAAGCTAACTGTGCTGGGGACATACTACAATAAGACTGAAAAAAGTGAATATTATACTCCATTACAATGCCAATATGCATTGCTAACTTGACCTGAAATCACAATTTGTAAGAAAACCCAGAAATGGTTTTCTGTGATTTAGTGGAAAACAACAGCAGAATACGCCCATTCCGTCGTGGTCGGGAGGCCTCCCGCTTGCAGAACGAGAACGCTAAAGGCGATAAAAGTCACTAATAGGTTATCTGGACTGTGAAAAATGAAAAGCTTTTAATAATGTCCTTATAGCCTCCAATCAGTCAATAAAATACATTTTAAAATAATTTATTTTACTCTCCCATGTATAATTTACTGGCTTTTCCTATTTTCTAGATCCTAAGCATGCATTAAATCATTTATCTATTTCCAATTTTCCCCATGCAACACATCCCATTTCCTCGCCACATTTATGAGCGACTTTTGTCGCCTTTAGGATTCTGCATTGGAAGACGATAGGCTATTTATTTTGCACTGATTTAATTGAATGTAATTGAGTTGAGAGGTACGTGTTTATCACTATATGTGCAATAAGAGTGAATGTATGCACCAAGTTTGTCATTATTCTCATTACAGACGGGTGTAAGAAAGAATACAGTACCCCTGGGAACACAGTGCATTATAATAACAAACATTATAAAAATTGGACCGCATATGATTCACAAAAACGGTTGATTGGCTTTTGAATAGGTTATGATCATAAACACATTGGGGTAAACCCCAAAATGTGATATAGTATTAATCTATTTTTAATTTTGATTAACTGAAAATATGATGCCTTGCGCATGAAGTGCGCAGAGCAGGTTTTGTCAGGGAACTCTTGCTGCGCCCGGGCAATAGTCAGCCTCAGCAAACACATGTTCTCATACTCAACCAATTACATGCACACATCGCTAATGGAGCGCCTCATTTAAAAGTGTCAGACCTTTACTGTGCTTCTTTTGCGTGTGCTGCTCTTGTTTGTTTTGCTGCTGCTTGCTCTAAAAAATGTGCTACTCACCCTCCATCACTCCAGCTTCCACGTGTTGAACTTGTATCTGCTTCGATGTACTGGGGGTTTTGGTATATCTACTGGGGGGTATACTACGAAGCGGGATTACTGAATTAGCTGGATAGCTGAGTAAAACCCGGTTTGAGAAAGGGCAGAATTCACTAGAAAAATTTTAAAGCCAGTTTTCTCAAAACTGTGTTTTGCAAAATCACAATATTCAAACAGTGACATCTCCAGAAATGTTTACTCAATCTCATCAAGTGATACCTAATTTTGTATGTTAAAGTGAGAGAAAAACTCAAGGTCAAATTTTGAAACATGTATCTGAAGCATAGATCCGGTCACATATTCAATACGTGAGGTGTCCTGACAGAAATCTGAATTTTTGCATCTGAACTCTTCAATTGTAGCAAAACATAATTACATTTGACTTATGCATTTTGTAAGTTCCAATGAAAACTATGAAGCTTAAGTTTGTGATTGCATAAAGTTTTTTTTTTTTTAAACCAAATATCTTAGTTACTGGACTAGCCAGCTTGCTTAATAACTAGCTAGCCTAACTCACCCTCCATATTAAATATTGATGTGGTAACTCACCTTCTTAAACTCCACAATGTAAAATATTGATATAATTCTGACCCGGCAACTGTAAATACACTGCATACACTGTTCTGACTTGAAGTGCCAGTCCTGCCAGGCATGAATGATGAGAACTGATATTGGAAACACCTACAAAAACTGAATATCTAGTAACTAATAACGTGTAGGCCCACTCTTTGCCTTCAAAACAGTTTCAATCTTTCTAGGAATGCTGTTATACAATTTCTGAACTGTTTGCAGCAGGATATTGGCCCATTGTTCAAGAAGGACAGTCTCCAGCTCTTTGAGGGATGAAGGAGGTGGAAATCTAGTTTGCACTCTGCGCTCCAGAACTTCCCATAAAGGTTCAATTATGTTTAGATCTGGTGATTGTGCAGGCCATGGAAGGCATTTGACGTCATCCTCTTGTTCTTGGAACCATTTTTTAATGTTTTTAACAGTGTGTATGGAGGAATTATCATGTTGGAATATGGGGACATTATGAGGGAACAGTGTTTGCACCATAGAGTGGTCTTGTAAAATGGTATCATATTGTTTGCCCGTTACCACCACCACAAAAATAAAAGAGGAAAAACGTATTCACCAACTCCAACTGAACTGAAACGTCTTTCCTTCAGCCCCCATAAATACCTTTCTCAACAGGGATTGATATTCCCTGCCCTGATTGGGTTAAGGTGTGGAGGGGGGTATTCTTTTGTTCTCAGTTCTCACTGATCGGCAATTAGTCCTCCATCCCGGATAGTGCACAAAGCTTTAATGGCCGAAGCCCAGCGCCCAACAAACCTTAGGTAACCAAAAATGCTATAGATTAACAATAAACAAGACAGATAGCTTCTTAAAATCTTACTGGTAGCTTATTTACACTTTTAGAAGTTTGCAATAGACGTTTTTCACATGCTATTTTCAGGAATAATCGTTGCAAAAAGTCGCACTGCAGTAGTCCAAACACAATCAGGTACCTTATCAGAATAAAACCTAGAGTGGCTCTTTTGATAAATTATATGGCTGCTTTTTGAAAATAAATAATTAATTATTGCGTGGAATGTAACTTCATTACACCCGATGTTATTTGGAGTTGTAAACAAGGGGGAAAATCGCGCTGGCATTGTTGTTTGGAGCTCTAAACAGTAGCATATAAAACTACTGTGAGTATTTTCTGTAGGAAAATGAAACTAATTTGAATCCATTTAAATAGTTTTATTTTGGGTATATAAAATAACAGTTTATATACATGAGCACTGTCTCAGGACGCTAATGCGGCCATTATGCAAATGCAGTCAATACGGCTCCCGGAGGAAAGAAGTAGCGATTCACACTTGGGTACCAATGGCAAATGGCGTAGAACGTGGTGGTTAGAGGAAGTTTTTGAGGTAAAAAAAAATAAAATCAAGAAAAACTCATCCAACTCAGTTTTCTAAGTTCAATTTATAACAACGTAGGCATTTGCAGTATAACTATTTAGGAAAAGTCAGGGGAGGACAGAAACATGCCATAAACACAGATTCAATTAAAAATCACAATGCCAATTTGTATGGCGCTTGGCGGTGTTAAAGGCCGAGTTGAGCACCATGAAACTACGATTAAAATATTTTAGCCTCTTTTTAAAGAAACCAAACATTAATATGAATATACTAAATAGTAATACCATCCCAAAGAAAGGGAAATTTGCTCCTGATTTTAACAACATATGGTGATAGTTTTTTTGGAAGTTCTTAAGTCCAACCATTATCACTATAGACATTTAGAGTTGAAATTGATTATTTAAAATGATTATGTCAGATGGGCATTCAAACTTACCATCCAGAGTAAACCATGAACCTTAAGCTATTCTGAGGCATGTTGGTCCCTAAACCGCTTCCTGTTCTGGGTCTCCTCAGAGGTAATAAACTCCTTGCAGAGAAGCGACACCCTAGCTTGCACAGACAATGAGTTGAGGACATTTCCTTGGATGTTTGTGGGGGTGAGTGAGTGAGTGAGTGAGTGAGAGAGAGAGAGACAGAGAGAGGGAGGGGCAGGATCATTTACTTATATCTAAATAGTAGATATCCTACATGGCAGTTCGTTCTTGGAAGAAGGAAATGTTTGCTAACGTTATATGTCGTATAAATTGTGTTAGCGAGAACTGGCTACTCGGCTAGAACCATGCATGCCAGCTGTAGCAAGATAATGCCTGGTTCAGAATAATGCTACACACAAAGAGTGAATCCGTTGTTTTACCTGGCTCTTGTAGCTGACATTTTTACTGTAACGTTAGCTATACCAGTCTGTAATCCTGCAATCATATCTAGAAAACTTGCACATTCACAACAAGGTCTGTGGAAGCAGTGGGGTGGGGGGTATGTCTCTTTCTTTGTGGGCAGGGCCATGGGGTGTTATGACTTTGAAATGGTTTGACAACAAATGTGACCATTGAGGAAGTTGCGTACTCAAGCTTTAACTGGACACAATTTTTTCTTGTTTGTGTTGTCAGAGCACTGGCATCTTTTAGGACCCAAAACTGGCAACACAAGCAACGTCCAAAAACCAATAAATCCAGCCAAACCAAAAATACAGTACCGAGGGAGAAGGCAGTCTCGAAATCGGTATCCGTGCACAAGTTCAGTAACCAGAGTAGCTGTCAGCGGAGCAGAAGTACAATACAGGGGTAAAGCAAAGTTTGTTGGTCGTGGGGCGTAGCAGGAGTCAGACCGAAGTCCTATCCACGGGGCAGAGGTACAAAACAGACAGCAGGCAAAACTTGTGGTCAAAAACAGGCAGTAGAAACGATAGGCAGGCAGTAACGATGGTCAGAAAACAGGCTAGATCAATAACGGTAGTCAAACAATGGCTAACGCTCAAACGTGACAGTAGTAAACTAACAGGCAACAATTTCGCAACGACATGACATGTACACTGATCTTATATGCAGGTGCAGACACTTAGCTTGAGAGCAGCAGGAAATGGAAAACAGCTTGAGAAAATGAGACACGTAACAAGGCAATTAGTAAATCGTTAGTAGTTATCCTATCCTAGACCTGACATTAGTAAATTAGTAAATAACATGCACGAGAAACGTAAGGCAAACATGAACACATAGTTAGAGAATTAGTATTACCCAATCCTGATCTAATGTTAGTAGATTAGTAAATAGACATGAGAGAATGAAACAATTAGGGAAGCGTGAGCGACAGCAAGAGAAAGAAACAGCATGAACGCAAGGCTGCGGAAGAACATGGAAATGTGTATGCTAACAATGAACTGCATCGTAACATAAACAGAACACCAGCATGACATGAACAGAAAATAAACTGTGACAAACACTAAACATGAAACGTGGCATAAACATGACAGAAACGTAACAGTTACAGCAGTTTAATTTCAGACATGATGCAACTCTTTGCCCATCTTTTCCCACTGAATGAAATTCTTACCTCAATAGAATGGCTCTTGAGGAGATTTGGCTTGAGAAGGTAGGGGATGATGAGCTCTGTTGTTGATTAAAGGTTAAGGCTGCATGTTGTTCTGCTGGGCCCTGTTCTTCAATGTCTTCCCCATTTGCATCATAATGCACAAATAATGGTTTTACAAGAGGAACTGTCCACGAAGGTGTGAATGCCACAGGAGCATCTTTTCTATATAATTAATCAAGTGGATATCCTCAAATAAAGACACGGATAATGGCATATTGTAGGTCTGGGAGGTTTCATGAAGGCATTGCAAGTCAATTATATTTACAAAATGTGTCGCCAAGACATGGTGAACAATTTACAACTAACAGACAGCACACACCTGTCAGGTCAGAATAGGCCAGAAATAAGTAGCAGTGCTTTGCAGAGTGAATTATTTGCTGAGGCACTGCGGACATTGGGCCATTGGTGTTTGAGAAATATGGGCAAAACTGATCTGCAGTTTCTCACCTATTTTGCCCTATACTTAAAATGAAAGCATGTACATCACAGACCTGGAGAATGCACTTCTCTGCAGTGTTTTCCTTTGCTGATGATGTTCCATGCTGAACCTTAGACACCATTGTTGTAAAACATCCACAAGTGACACTGTCTTGCTCCTGTCAAATGTTTGACAAAAAATCATCCCTCATTTGAAACAACCGAGGTCTCCTCTTGCCATGCTAGCCTTAATTATAGGCAACCAGGCCTGGCCTGCATTTGTATTTATGAACCCGTGCAAGGCGGATGGTTATTTGCGAATATGGTTATCGTGAATGTGCTACAGCTGTGTAGCAAGCTCTGCTTTACATAATGATTGACCTCCATTTCCAAATGATTTTTTGTTTGTTTTTATTCACTACACCTGCACTTTGTAAATACCTCTTGCCATCAAAAACACAAAAAAATATGGGTTAAACACCCTTGAGTATCAGGTATGAAACAAAAGCACTGCAGATGCATGGCAAATTATGGTCTTTCTAACTACTAACTAGAAAATTAAACAAGCTTTATTCCAAATCAATGCTACCCAGTGTTTCCTAAATTATTGCATGTAACTTGGCCCTCTGTTTTTTTCATTCATTTTTAATTTTACCATCTGAAGAGAATGTGTTCATTCAAGCTTAGTCACATTGTGGTTATTTCTCTAGGAAACTCTGAAAAGTGCTACATTCTCAGTGCTCTATAGGTATGGTGCATGCCCCACCAAGCCGTAACTTGGTGGATGGCATACCTGTCATCCCAGTAATACAGATAGGTGAATAGGGGTAAGATGCAAACTGATTTACACTTTGTCACTTGTCTGTTTGTCTTAATGAAATGTTGCATTATTTTAACCAACAGATAGTGGCTGATCCAAAGACTGCACATATAGATTCTGTAATCCTGATCTTATGGTATTTTGATCAGAATTATCCTATCTGAAATTTTTTTGAAAAACAGGGACAAAACCTACAAGATCAATTTGATCTGGGATAGCAATATATTTCAAAATCCAGATAATTCTGATCTAGATTAAACATTTTGAAATACTGGGCCCAGGAATGCTATCTATCCATCCAGGGTGTTTCGCTGAGATTTGATGAGTTTAAGATATCTGTGTTGCTCACCCTGATATCACACTGATACAACAGACCTCAAAGGGACCAATGTTTGTGGTGCTCAAAACACCACACATTTATTTACATTAGAAAAACTCAACAGCAATGTCTCTTTTCAAATATAATGAAACGGTTAGTCATGAAAATCGATAGACCTTGTTGTGCATGGTCTTTTTCAAAACTACTTTCTACCAAAGTATGGCAACTGTGTATATTCACAATCAATACAATGTTGACAGTGCGCCCTAGAATACGTGTTTTGGTTGAGACTGCGTGGATATACACAGTTGGCGTACTTTGGTAGAAAGTAGTTTTTTTTTTTATGTGCACAACAAGTCTGTGGATGTTTGTGAGTAACTGTCATTATATTTGTACAGAGACATTGCTGTTGAGTTTTTTAAAGTACATTTTTAGCGCTTTGATTACCACAAATATTCGTCCCGTTGACGTCCGTTGTGTGGATAGCTTGAAAACGTGTGAAATCTTAACTATCTGGATTGATAGATAGCACTCTGGGTAGAAATATAGCTTAATTAACACACGCACACACCCGATTGGGGCGGGCTACGATGTGTTGTGTGACGTTATGAGTTGGAACATTTTTATTTTGTTGTATCCGATTCAGGAACGTCATGTTTGGGGACAACGCAATAACAGAAACATTATAATACTGGTTCTGCTCGGTACGAACCGTTGGAAAAATAAGCTTTGACTGAGCTTGAATGTCTTCATAATTGCTTTTGCAGTAAATTCATAGGGGTGTTAGAGGTCTGCTGTGGGAGAACTTCCACATTGTCACAGAAATTGCCCTGTGAATTCTGGCTGCACTTTAACCATCTGTTTTGAATGTCCAATCCAAGTAATTCAATAGTGTGGAGTTTGCAGTGTATCGTTCAGTGAGATAGCTTCGGATGTCACTCTGCAATCTGCATTGTATAAAAATGCTTTTGTGTAGAAGACTGCAGTATTTTTCTGGAACTCTTAAAAAAGAGATGGATTCTGGCATATAGTATGAACTGAGAGGCCAAGCTGCCATCACGCTTTTGAAAGAGACACATCAGAAAATAAAAATAGACCTCTACAAAAATCTATCAGTGCTTCAGCATGTTCAAGGACTATTCAAACCTCTTCTGATAATCAGGCTCCAAAGCATTAGGGATAACATGTAACATTTTGGTTATGAAAATGAAAATAACGCAACCGCCATGGAAATATGATTTTAAGCAGCTGTGGAAAGTGTGTTGAGCTAGGACAGGCCGGAGGCATTTTTTCCAGTGATGCCAAGTGACGGTGCAGTAGAAGGATTAGAAAACCTGACTTGTTCCCATGCAAGAAGTTGCTGGTTTGAATCTCCTTAACCTGAATTGCTGCTGTAAACTATCCATATGTATAAATAGTCTTTTTATAAGCTATGTAAGTTGCCTTGAAAAAGGTATCCTCTGAGCAAGTAGATAGTGCTACTTTGAGACCAAAGCATTCTGGAAATTGGTCCTGTAATCTTGCTGAAGGGAATGTTTGAGCAATATTGATGAGTATGCCAAGATGCATGAGAAACATATTTTATGTCATGATCTACAGTGAACTGACATTTGGGATTTCCTTGGCAGATCTTGCTTCTCAGATGAGCTTGGTGATGTGTCCACATGCCTTAATTCAACAGAATCCTGTTAATAGTGGATGGGCCCCACAGTCTGATCATGAATCCAGACCATGCAAGTGCCAACTGTGGCCGGAAGCCCCGTAGGGTGATGTCCAATCGGCTGTAGCATCACCCATGGATGAGCGGGTTTTATTCGGCTGGGATAACAGTGTCTCTTCGCACACTAGTGACTCCCGCTGGTCAATCAGGCATCCACAAGTTCGCCTGCACATTAAGTTTCTTCCTCTGACCCATTTTGAAGTCTAATTTGTGAACTGGGGTGTGATTAGAAGTTGCGACTGTGCACTTTGGAGAAAAGCACATGCCTGTCTGCTCTCTGCTGAATTGAACTAGCCTTGCAACTAAAAGCCATATTTTCAAATCACAGTTGAGACAGTCATATTATGAACTTGAGCAAGTCCTTTAACCTGGCCTCCTGAATATAACCTATTAGTCAGTTGTATACATGTGTGTATAAATGCAAGCCAGGTATCCCACTTTGGTCAAAACTATCTGTTGACCAAACAAGTAATAATATTGATCATAGATAAATATTGAAATAGATAAATATACAGGTATGTATGATTTCCCCAACCAAATATACATAATGTTGATCATTTGTGGATTTAAAATAATAAGTATTGGTGAGCGCCTAAAGCTCAGAACTTTGTTTGAGTAGAGGTGGTTATCTCTCTCTCCTGTGTGCTGAGAGAATAATTCAGCGTTATCAGCACTCTGTAGCCGGCACAGTCAATTGGCTGATTCGTCAAGGGTAACTCGAAAAGATTCTGATAGGCAGTTCGCAAATCATCCAGTTGATCTAAAATATCGACCGGCAACAGAAAGTCATTACGCACAATAATGGCAGGTGGGACCTTGAAGGTGTGACTTAATTAGGTTTAAAATGTCTTCGAAAGGTCCCTTAGAATAGCGAGTGTATCTTTTTCCAATGATGTTAAGCTCCAAAGAAAATAATAATACAAAAATATTACAAATACTACATTTTTCTAGAATTTCTTTTTTTAGCAAGACCCTTGCTGTTTACAGGGGGTTTAATTCCAGAGATGCCCTTAAATAATTGTACTGTGCTGTAGTGATATCAAAGGCTTGTATACAAATGAGAATGTGTTCCCCACACAAAATACCTGCATTCTTAGTATACTAAAAACAGGCTGATTTATGTGATGGCTGAAGTAATAATCAGAGAAACTAGAAAAGCACAGCTAAAGTCTCTGCAGATTGCTGGAATTTACATGGAAGGTAAAGAGGTCTGTGCATGTGTGTGTGTGTGTGTGTGTGTGTGTGTGCAATATGTGTGTATGTATGTGCGCATGTGTGTGTGTGCATGTGTGTTTGATGTCTAGATGTATTGATTACACAAATAATGCAATTCAATGACAAAATAATTGCACAAAATAGCACTTTGAGATTTCTAGCACTTTGAGATTTCCCTAAAATGAAAAGTGCATTATAAATAAAATTTATTATTATTATTATTACATGTTCTCCATTAAATAAATAAAAAACAGAATTTATGGCATTTAATTGTTTGTTTATGTATAATTTTTAAAGAAAATACATAATTTTTTTATTTCGCACCCCATATGGTATACAATTGTAGAATAAAAAAAGCATGCTTTTGAATTATTCACTAGAATGTAGATTTATATTACCGGCAACTGCCAACTGATGGATTGATTACAATGAAGGCTTTTGAGATTATTATTTAGGCACTGCTTATTCTCTTACCATGTCTATAACATTAGCCCTGAAATGTCAAAAAGCCACCAGGCAAAAACAGCTTAATGTGGAATCCGGGAGATATTGGGCCATAAAGCAATCGTGCACAATTACTCTCATTTACATGCATGGAGTCTGAGAATATGGATGACAGATGGTTTATGATGGCAATGGGTCTGTCTGACCAAAACCTAAAAAGGGGGTACGATGAACAGGGAATGCTGCCTAGCCCGAAAACATAAATCCAAAAATTGCAGATCTAGCCATTTTGACTCCCAAATTGAGCCAAAGCATTCAGCCAGATCACACTGTAAATCACACAATTTCTGGTAAGACATTTTTGGCCTACTTTTCAGGTCGTTCACAACTTCATAATAATTATTCCATCTGAGAATCTATGAGATAGAAGGGTGGGGTTCTGCAGTAGTGTGTTATAGAGAATCCCTCGATCATTCGTGTATAGCAAGTGTTCTGTGCTCATGATTACGGAATCAATGTTTTATGTCAGTCATGTCTGTGTGGGGGGATTGAGTGAATGGGAAAGGTAAGCGGGCTGAGCATTTTAACCAATAGTTTTTCACTTTATATCACTTTACTCACCAAGGATAATGCTCTTGTTTTCTTCATTTCAAGACTGCGAGAGCTATCTGAAGAGACTTATTATTATAATGAACGGTTTCCATTTTGAACAGCTTTATTTTGCAGTTTCCCTTCTGTCTCTTCTTCCTGTTTTCCTCTGCTTCTAAGCAAAATAAAATGATATATATAGTAAAGCCAGTGTGTACAGAAACAATTGTAATAATAATTTGACATTTTGTAAAAGTGAGTCAGAAGCATTTTACGATAATCTGTGTCGACAGTTATATGGACATTAAGCGTGTAGCTCTTCGTCAATGCATTCCAGCCGGCAACACTTTTTTTCGGAAGCTGTTTTAAGTCATTAGCCGTTTTCTGATTTCTTCGCTCTGTCCTCGTAGTCCAGGCAAATAGGACGATAATGACTGCGCAGGAGAAGGGAACCGCGCTTTGACTTTGACTAAAAAATGATGCATTTTCTAATGACATTTAAAATATAATTGCATGTAAATTAACTTGGGTTTGTGTTCCAAGCTTTGATGGAACTGAAAACCTGCCTTGTATTTAAATGAGCAAAATGCTTTTATTTACTTTTTTTTTTGCTTTCCTTTTCTGCTCTTGTTTCTTTGTGTCCTTGTGTGGGTGTTTTTCTGCCTGGCAAGGTTTTGCAACACATTTTCAATTTCTCAGGCTGTATTTATACAGCACACGCTAAAGAGGGTGACACTGGCGGTGCAATTGCAAATGTTTCGGCCTTCGGTCTACTTTCAGTGCAGTGAATATTAATATTAATTCTGGAGCACCAGATGATGATTCTAAAACAGTTCAAATGAAAACAATTAGAAGTTAGACCTTTGAAAAAATCCTATTGCAGGAAATCAGCAGAATTAATTACAGATCATCTTATTTTTAAATTTGAGTTTGATTGAATCTATTGAACAAGGGATTGTCGGAAAAAAAATTGCATACCCATAGAAATGAAAATATTCTTTCTATTTAGACCTTCGTGTTTTGACAGCATTTGAATTTTGACTTAAAAACAGTGATCTTTTTTACATAGAATTTCCTGTTCAATGCTTGTATTTTCTTCATTTGATCAATAAACATGAAAACATTTTTTGACTTAAGCCTCTTAACAAAGGGATTTCTTATGCCGCTTCCTCAAGCATCAACTTCACCTCATCCATCATCTTAATTTCTCCTCTGTTTTCTTGCAGAAAACAAAAATTTCCACGTACGATAAGATGTGGGAGTTCATGAGTAGCCGCCGGCACTCGGTCATGGTGAAGAACGTGGAGGAGGGGATTCAGCGCGTCCTCACCTCTGACTACGCTTTCCTGATGGAATCCACCACCATCGAGTTTGTCACTCAGCGCAACTGCAACCTGACCCAGATCGGCGGGCTCATCGATTCTAAAGCGTACGGAGTGGGCACACCTATGGGTATGTCCCTTGCTGGGTTTACCTCCGTGTCACAGCAATCACTTTGACCCACATTCTTTTGAAGCAGGTTCACATCCCCTTAGCCAATCACAACCTCCCTTTATGCCACTGGTGCTCAGTTCTTGCCTCAGCCCAGGGTCACTGCAGATGGCCGGTTTATTTTCACCTTTCAAGAATACTAAAATAAGAATTCACTCGAACAATTTACAGGCAATTTTGCAGCTTTGCAGACATAATATATGAAGAAGAAATTGTTTTTCGAGGAGGCTTTAGTGTTCAAAATTTGCATTAGTTTAGCATTTTTAAATTATTTGCAGTATGCAGATTAGGTTCTGTGAGTTGTATATTCCATGTTGAAAGCTTGCAGGCTAATGCATGACTTAGTTTGTTCCTGTTATATATACCCAGAGAAGCATATTTAAGTTCCATTTACTCTACTGTATGTATTGCCATGATGTTTTTTTATAATAACTTTTTTAAAATCCTGGCAATATGTCTCGCTGCTCTTTTCATAGGAATGATTATTAATTGAAGTAAAAACAAATAATCTGCTGTCTCTGCCTTTCATCCATGGCAATGACCCCTTTACCCAAACTCTCAGTGCTGTATAGGTATGGAATACGCCCCACCAACCCCTAACTTGGCGGATGGCATGCCATCCCAATAATGCGCTTAAAACAGAAAAACTTGTCTTGTAAAGCTGGAAGGTTTATGTTAATATCCATACAAAATGTGTGTGTGTGTGTGTGTGTGTGTGTGTTTATACATACATACACACATACAGTATATATCGAGCAGCTTTGCTTCATTCAATTCCTCTCCCGTAGCACCATCAGCAACACAGGTTAAATTCCGAAGCACACCAGTCAATTTAAATAAATTACTTTGCAACACTGAGGGGGTGTAACTGCAGGGCTGGTTATTTCCCAGCCAAATCGGAATTGAATTTATATATCATATCTAATTTATGATTCACTGCTATGTACAGTATGTATTTATTTCAGTTTGGGTTTGTTTGGAGAGGAAGTCACCAGGCGAAAGGCAAATAAACACAAAATAAAACATCAAAAACTTAAGAAAGGAGAGACACTGCATCTTTCACAATGTGTTTAATTCCATTTGGAGGAAGGAGATTTCATTATCATGTGCTGTAACGGTTTGTCTAATCCACTTATACACACAGCCCCCTAGGCTCACAAATGGGTCTCCATGCCTTCTCATAAGTACCTGAGTTTTAAAAAAGAATGAACTTCCAAGCACTGCCGCGAGACATCTTAACACAACACTTTCGTATGAATTTTCAAATTCCTTTTTCCACCCCCCATTTATTTTTTTTGGGGGGGTGGGTGTAGTGTGGTGTAGGGATATGGATGAAGCTCTTTTTATTCTATTCTAGATAGACACAGGTGTAACTTAATTGAAAAGCTTGTGACCAGAGTGACCCTAAAAGTGTATATTCATACAGCAATCAATACTTTAATTTACCACAGTATTTAATTAATAGGCTAATTGTTATATGTGATCACTTGATATGCATGCGACTAACATTCAGCCACACCTACTGATATTACCGGAATGAGTCTGCAGAAGTCCGTGACGTGTTTAGTATTTTAAAAGTTTTTAAAAGTTTTATTTTAAGCTGTTGGTGACTAGGGAGTGCATGCTCTTGAAATAAAGTCACATATTAATTGTCTGTAATTTGATACATTAATTTACATTTAGTAGGCACTCTTATACAGAGCAATTTAGACAGATTACATGTTTGCATACAATCCATTTGTATAGCTGGATATTTTACTGAAGAAAATACCTAGCAGGTTGGTCAGGTTAAATACATAGCAGTGCCACAGCTGGGAATCTGATAATCTTTGAGTTACAATCCAAGTTACCTAACCATTAGGCTACACTGCCATCCATAGGCAACATATCAAATATGAACATGCACACAAGTCCTCCCGTCAGCAAATATTTTGTGACAATTCTGCTCTAAATGTAATACAGATTTTTCTAATGACCTTTTTCTCACATAATGTCAAATTCTTAAAGCAGTCACGCATATTTATAAGTATATGCAGTAGCATTTTTAAACCTGGCTATGTTTAAACAGTTTCACTTGTGGTTAGATGACCATGTTGCCCTATCTGGTTTGGGTTGGGCTAGTGATTTATTATTATTATTATTATTATTATTATTATTTGTATTTTTATTATTATTATTATTATTATTATTATTATTATTATTATTATTATTATGTGACCCAGTAGGTATTACAGAATTCATGCAAATATAGTCTGGTCTTACTCCAGCATAATGCTTTTGAAGACACAGATGTAAACCTTCTAAAAGATGCTCATTGTCCTGCTCATATAGGAGCAATGTGTCTCCAGAGAAAGAATGGTCATAAAGTGCTGTCGCAACCCTACCTATACCGTACTATGCATTTCTCTGGTTAAACTTATGACTTACCCATCTGAAATATGATCACATTATAAAAGTGTGTGAGGGAATTCTGGGATGCCTTTGATGGCCAAATACATCCCTGATGCTTGATTGAGTGACAGCAAGGCGTCCTGCCTGGTCCCAATCCGGACCATTCCCCCCTCTGAATTGGACTTGTGGGACAGTCAGAACCATTAGTCGTGGCTTGAGCTCGGGCGATTAGCATGATGTTATCATAAAAGGACGCTGGTGGGGAGAGGCGGGTGATTAACAGCCCGCCGTCGTTGGGCTGAAACGGGCTGCACGGCATGTTAGGTTTCCCTGAATGACCATAAATCCCACACTGGCATTTTAGCGTTTCACTCCCCAGCATTGTTTATGCCATGTCAGTCAACAGTGCTACCACCTTTAAAAATGTGTGTGTGTGTGTGTGTGTGTGTGTGTGTGTGTGTGTGTGTGTGTGTGTGTGTGTGTGAGAGAGAGAGAGCATGTTTTATGGTGATTGAGAGACTGCGTGTTTATGTGTGCGCCTATTTATATATGTTTATGTGTCCCTGAGTGTGTGTGGATGTGTGCATGTGCATACACATGTATGCGTATTCGCATATGAACGAAAGAGTGTGCTCTTCTGAGTGTGCGAGTGTGCATCTAATAAAATGCATCTTCTGTAGCTGGGAAGGAGACAACCAAAAAAAAAGAGTGTTTAGCATCCTTGTTCCCCCATGAGAAATGTGCAAGCAGCCAAGAACAAGGCATTTCAATTGCTAATCCTAACCTTTTATTACACAATTTCCATGTGTATGTTGTATTCCTGGTGCAGCAAGCCTTTCCCCATATATTTCATTGACTTAAGCAGCAGGTGATTGTCAGCCTGCATTCATATTGGGACCTGGATATCGCCATAAGCTTGTGGGCTTTGCAAACTGTGAACTGTTGATGTAGGTTTTGCATTACATCTCATTGTTCATAATTTAATTTAGTTTTTCTGTCGCTGGACTCCGACTTAGAGTATTTATAAATTTATGGTATATTATTTATTTATTTATTATTAAGAAACAAACCTATGCCGCGCAGTGTTCATTGTCCCTCAGGCTGTGGGAAATGACCACGTAGCTTTCCCGCCTTCCCGCCATGATTTTTTAATATCAGTCTTTCTCATTGACCGGGCTGTAGCCACTGAGTCTGCATCCGTCTCAACTGTGTAGGGAGGCTCAGCCATTGTGTTGTCACACTGGAGTAAATAAAGTTTTGCTTCGGTTGAATCCCAGCATTCAAAGTAGGAGTGTTTGGTTTGCTTCATGATTTGGATCACTCTGATTTGTTGTGGATTATTAGCCAATCTGTTCTGAGCCTGTTTAAGCTAGTGTGCATTATTTAGTTAGCAAGCTTCAAGACAAGTCGACTCTGGGGAATTTTTCTAGGTTTAGCTCTTGGATTTCAGCGCTTTAATTTGCAGTGTGCCTTCAGGACTTGATTTTATGTGCATCCAAAAGCATTATATTGTTAAATATAATTAAGTTTTTGAACTTGTTAAATGTTTCTGCACAATTCTCTCTCGGATACTTTCTCGCTCTCTTTCATTATCAATGTTTATTTTGAAAGTATTGGATGCTCAAATGTTGTTCTCTTGATATATTTTTCAGACATCCCTGGCACTCCCATTTAGAGATTACTCTGGACAGATTAAATACTAAATAAATGTACTCCTCCTAGATCATCACTTCCCTTTCACGGCCAGCCCCTTACCCAAAATCCCATAATATTATTTATAAATATTCCTATGTCCTTCCTGCACTGCGCCATGGAGGGTATAGAAAATTAACAAAAATAAATAAATGTAAAACAAATTAAAGGAATGAAGAAAGGATGAGAGGACAGTGAGAAGGGTAAGAAAGAAGTAAGAGTAAACAAGGAAAAGAGGGATGAAAAGAGATAACAATCATTTAGAGCAGAAAACAGACAATGCATATATGTGTGCATCTCTCTCTATCTCTTTCTATCATATGTGTGTGCCACTGGGTTCCACAAGGATGGTTCTTCAGGAGTAAAAGACTGTTTTAGAATGTATATAATTATTAGTGTTACGTATTGACATGGTGCCATTAAAAAAGCTATAAATGCAAAACAAATCAAAAAGCTAAATATATCTTACTGTGCTAAAAACAGACACGTGTTTAGTGGCGAGGCATTGCGTCGCATTAGAATTTCCAAGGCAATACACTGGGGATTTCAGCAGTATTACTTTGCTTTGATCTGGCAGATTACTGCTATGCGCCTTATTGTAAATGGGCGACGACTTGGCCCTGAATTCTAGATATTTGAGCATTTTTCATCTTTACTTATTGATGCTCACACTGTGAGCAGCTGGGCAGATTCCCAAATCCCTATCCCTTATCGTAGCTGTGCGATGCATGGGTCTCTATGGAACACCAGCGGATTTAGCTTCTTGTTTAGATGAGTGGGAAACGGAGTTGTGCTCTTGAGAAAGAGGACCCCACCAAATCAGAGGTTAATATGGGGGGGGCCACAAGCCTCTTTCTGTCAGCTCTAATTTACTTCAAAGCTTTCATTAACCAAGACTCTACATTCTCATCCCTGGCCTCAAACCTCTCTCTGTCTTGGTCTCTCCTGATTCCTAGACACAATAATGCTCTCCCTTTCATAAACTGTCCAGGACATTGCCATAAAAACATGGAGCATTATTTTGTATTCTCGGCGCGAGAAGTACTTTGACGTAAAGGTCTGTTTTGAAATGCTGGTTAGGATTCATGTACCCCAACATAGGTGAAGCCTTCATGGGTAATCAGTGATACTGATTTTATACAAGCTTGAGAGCATTCATGGTTCATACCAGCCGGTGACTGACATACGGCTTCATTAGAGACTTGTGGACAGCACCATCGGTTTGTCTTCATTTGCGAAGCGTTGCCTGGTAAACTCCCCTTGTACCTCTGGGCCCGCCTCTCTATAAATCCTTGTAGTTACAAGCTACTTTCAATTAAATGGTTCCCCGGCTATGTACAAATTTCTACAAATGGAAAAACAGCCTTTACGTACTGATCACCATAAATGTGGGATAATGAGCGGAAACATATGAAACTAGATACATTCATATGATGTTAAGCCTACCTAGTAAGCGCTGAAGGTAAAGGACACGACTAGGTGTTTTTAAACAATTTGCGCTGCATTAACGCCTTAATTATTTACACCTGACAGCAAAAACATTTTTCTAATCAACACATGAAAGGGGCCGTGAGATTTAAAGCATCACTTCGTTTCACATCTGAGATTTAATCAGAAATTCCCTTCAGCGACCGCTTTTGATCTGTACGGAATGTCAAACGTGTGTGCCATTTACCTGCATGCGTGTGTTCGTGTGTTTGGAGGAGTGGAGGTAGGGCGAGCAGCTGGATGAGTTTTTTTTAAACATGGTGGACACTCTGAAAATCTCCAAATAACTGAAATGGTGGAAGCAGAGAGGGCCCCAAAGCTCACGTTGGACAGAAACCTTATTTATTATCGTATGCAACACAGCCCAGAAAGGAGACATTAACACAAATTAAGTATGGCAGCCACTTTTAATCAGTAAGAAAACAAATAGACTTTTTTTCCTCCTTTTAATGGATGGTCCCTTGCATCCGCCGTGCTCCTTTACGGCTTGTGTTAATTGCTGTTATTGCGGGGTGGTTGTTTCAGTGCCGTCCCGGGAAGAGTGCTTTCGGACGCAAACGCTCGCCGCAGGATTTTGTAATGACATCGCATTGCCTCCTCGCAGCACTCTCCCGACACGACGGCATCCCGGCGGTTCGCCGTGCGGTGACAGCAGAGTCATGTTCACTCTCTCAGCTGTCAAAGCACATGCCATGAACTCACCTGCCTCATTTTCGCGTGCTCTGGCTCACTGGGACGCGATATTGAAATTCTCTCTCGCCACTCTCATTTTGTGCCCCTTGTGGCCGACCATGCTGGGAAAGTTCCCCCCGTGATCCTTCTCACTGCCGTCTCCTTTCGTGTCCCTAGGCCCTCCATAGCTGGACAGTCGCACAATAACTCCATGTTACCTCTCACCCAGCATTTAATTTTTGTCCTGTGATTCACTTGAACTTCACCCCCATGTTTTCTTTCACAACGCACCACCATTAACCGTGTGGCCCACCATTTTTTTTTTTTGTCCATTATGGCTTTTCATAGCAAGACATGATCTCTATGAAACGCCTCAGCATCATCTCCTTATGTTCCCTTCTTCAGGTTCTCCATACCGGGACAGGATCACCATCGCTATCCTGCAGCTGCAGGAAGAGGGGAAGCTGCACATGATGAAGGAGAAGTGGTGGCGTGGCAACGGCTGCCCCGAAGAGGAAAGCAAGGAGGCCAGCGCCCTGGGCGTGCAGAACATCGGCGGGATCTTTATCGTTCTGGCCGCTGGCCTGGTGCTATCTGTGTTTGTGGCAGTGGGGGAGTTCTTGTATAAGTCCAGACAAAACGCACAACTTGAAAAGGTAAAGCAACATTTTCACATTTCCGGCCTGCATTGAAGAAATAATATGATTTTTAATTTAGACTGTAAGCTTATTTTGTACTTTGTACACTATATAGAGTATATATACGTGCATGTATGTATATATATATATATATATATATATGTATATGTGTGTGTGTGTGCATGCGTGCACTTTTCTGTTGTTCTTGTGAATGATGTTATAACATTGACCTTTTATAGGAAGGAATTTTAACTATAGAAAACCACAAAGTTAAAAATGTGTCTGTGTAATTTCGGCACTCATTGCGGTTTTCCTTGTATTGTCACTCGTCTTCATTTCAAGCATGCAGCAACGTGACGCAACCACACGAGGAACATGATTTGCACAGATTCATTTAGAATAATGATAAACACGTTTTACACCTGAATGTTTTTTTTCTCAAGTCATGGCAGTTTGATAAAACAGAAGTACAGCTACCTTGTAGCAGTTTCACTTTGGCCAAGGGAGAGTGATGTGCTAGAGGGACAGTGTACATGTGTTTCAGTCATCCACAACATGATAGAGCCATGCTAATCCCAATCTAATGGTGCTTCAAACGTTTTCAAAGTGTTTCCTACAGTTCTGATGGGCCATTACTGCTAAAACGAGACGTTTTGGACTCTTTAAAAATTCTTCACTTTGAATGATTGTTCATAAAATGCATTCGCTGTCCCCATCAGAATCCATGTGAAACAATATGCATTCCCTTACCTAAACTCACTCGCACGATCCCACCGATTTCGTGCCAACTTTTTGTCATCTTTAAAAAAATATATTTATTTGAACAGTGTCACCTGGTCAATTTCCTTTTATTTGATATACACAATAAAAAACCACGACAGCCCTATGCAGTTTTTTCCTTCTTTAGAAGGAATCCTTAATTCCAGGTGACTTTTTCTAAGCAACTTTAGATGGGACCTTTGGTCTGAAGAGTTGACAGCTGTATAAATGATGACACCTAACATGTAAAAGGAGGAAATTCAAGCCTCACGTACCTCACTACGTCACTCATTTGACAAAGGGATTGAGCAATTGTAGTTGTACATCTAAACCAGTAAAATGCATCAGTATGTCTTCGCACAGCATCGCTCACATGGACATGGACTGGCCCGCGCTGGTATATCATGCAAGCCATATAAGGTTATTTCTGTTGCCAATATAATCAGCACTGCGCACCTGCTCAGATGAACGGGGTCACACAGACACAGTGATATCATTAAGAGTTCAAAAATTGAACCGCAAAAGACTGCAATTAATAGCCAAATAGAGGCATATACACCTTCTCCCAGTTCCTGTCACCTGCACTTTCCGTAGAGACCTCGGCTGGCCCCGGGATCACCACTCACGAGCAACGAGTCATTCTGAATCCAGTTCAAACCTGTGTACTGCAATGAAAGGACCAGTGTTGGCTAACCATTTCCCATTATCCAAATACATAGAAAAGGCGACAAAACTGCAAGTAAATAGATTAAATTATTATTGCCATTATGAAGGTATTTGGTGATATTTTCCAATACAAGTTACATCAGAAGTAAAATTAAATATACTTATGGATATGGATAAATGAAAATACAATAATAAATTTCACTTTTTCCATTAGGAGCATGAACACTAAACCAGTGTGAAATATTGTATAACTTTCAAAAATTGGAGAGTAAACATAAAAAACCCTGGCAATCTGCAAATGTCACTATACAAAATATTCAAGTAAAATAAAAACTAAATCCAAGCTTCTAGGTTTGGAAATAAATGAAAAACTATACTTCCAGGTAGGGCTGGGTGATAAAACATATTGATGATTATCGAATGTTTTTTAAGCTAATTTATTTGTCTTTAATCACACCTGATGCGATTGTAGACATCCAAACATCAGAGGCCACGTAAAATGCCTTGCAAAGCCTTGCAGCTTCCATGTGTTTGACAAAAACATCACATGAGCACAGAAAAGAGAGATGATTGTTATCACGCTTAAAAAAAGAATAATTTAATAATCATCTATATGGTTCGCGCAGCCCTAATTCCAGGTATTCCTTAACACTGTAAAAGTACAGTCAGATGCACCAGAGCGTCTGCTGAGCCGGAGTCTCTCCTGTTCTATCATGTATTTTCACAAACTACTCCGCACAACACAACGTCACGTCACATTTTTCAATGACATGGCGCTAGTTACATTCAAAGCAGACAATTCACCTTAACGTTACATTGCGCATTCTGTACCATACTGTTGCAATGCGCAATTTCTAATATTGATTGGATGAGAAGCAATAAAATGACACAAATGCATAGTGTTACGGCGCAGCGGTAAAAGCATCGACTTTGAGTCAATGCAATTGCACACAGAGGACCAGGGGGTTTGCACCCGGGTCCTGCCAGATCTGAGTATGGCCGTTGCCTTGAGGTAGCGGCAAATTGGGCGTGGGGGGAGAAACTTGGCAGCGGGAGGGGGGGGGGGGGGGATCATTGCGCACATAACGGCTCCGTGCTGGAATCATGGACGTGGCGTCCTTCTTCCTACTGCCAGCCGATGGGGTTTTGTTGCGGCAAATTCTCAGCGGTTGCTACACGGGGAATTGAAAATTAAAAACAATATTTTTTTGGATACATTTTTTACATTTCTTTTCACATCAGACTCATTTTCGTACAGCGGGCCACATATATATATATATTTTTTTAATGGAGTGCTGTCACATCTTTGGATTTGTTTGCTAGCTAACAACAACCCCTCTAATCCTCTCATTTCAGTGGACAGGTTTGAACTTGATTCTGATGATATCTTTTTGCTGCAGAGCACTGCACTGTGTTGGGTGTTTTGTGAGCAAAGCACCTTTAACCCTGCATAGATAAAATGATTGTTGTCTTCGCACTTTTGCTATTCATGTTTACAAAGTGAAATGATGCATTTTGTCCTAACAGGACACCCCCTCTCCCCACCACAGGTCTATCCCCAAATGCAACTATGTTACCAATCATTTCAATCATTTATTAAGTGAAACTTCATGAGGTACACATAGCACTTTCATATAACGTCTTTATAAAGCATTAATAAACTACTTCAGTACTTCACCATGACTGGCGGAATTAAATATCATAGTTTTGCTAAAAAAGAAAAAAAGAAAAACACCATTGAGATAAAAAAAGACAGCTCTGCCTGACATATTTTAAAACACTGCGTTTGTTTATTAATGAAGTGATGACACAGAGCTAATTAAGTGTCAATCATTATTTGTAAAGACCTTAAGAAGCTACTTGCAATATAAAAAGCCGACATGTTGATCTTCCACTCACCATGTCCCCATTCCATCCCATCCCACCCTGCTCTTGGTCTCCACCCATGACAGACTTGCTAATCCTGCCTATTCATCACAATTTATCCCCACTCCACAAATAACTGACTTTAAAAGCCATCTCCAACATCTTTCATCGATCTGAAAGGTGTTTGTGTTTGTTGGACCGTCAGTCTTTTATCGACCTTTACACCGCATACCATGGTGCGGTCCGGTTCCACGATAAGCCCTTCATGATCGATTGTATTGATACGTATGTCCACGTGTATATAATGGAGAGGAATATTGATAGCTCTTCTTTCATGAGCTGATTGGTAAAAACAGAAAATAAAAAACTGGAGAATGATAGGGGGAACTGGCCGTCAAGGTGCTGACCGGAGAGTAGCATAGCTTCCCCCTACAGCTCTCACCAATTACAGAAATGTGCTTGACAGTAAATGTATAGATCAAATATTGTTATCTGGCACTCAATTTATTATATTTCTTAATGTTACTGAAAGCATCAACTTGAAAAATGTTTAAGTACACTTTTGTTGTATTTGTTGACTCATACTTACCCTGCAGTTTACAATTACTTGTGTTTTGTAAAAGAACAAATAAAAAAACAGCCAGATACTTAAATGATAATGTTAAGAGCAATAAACCTCTGGATTGAAGAGATGGTAATATTTACCAATTCTAAAGAACCTGTTGTGTTGATGTGATGAACTTTAAGACTGTGATAATTTTTTTAAACCAAGCTCCCAAAACTGTTGAAACGTTTAATAAAAGACTGAGAAACTTCTAGGTTTAAGTGTATTTGAAGTCGTCTCATCATTCCGTTTGCTGTGGTTGAACCAGCCACTTCCTGCCTCTACACATTTTCATGTCTACATGCTTGGCTTCGCTCCATCACTCATGATACATGGCATACAGGGAAGAGAAATCCACACACACGGAAACACACACGCACACGCACACACACACACAAACACACACACATTCTTTAGTCATAGTCATGACACATAAGATGTCCGTATATACAGTACTTCAGGAAAATTTAAACTAAATACTGTATTTAATATTCAGTGCAGCCCTTGCATTTAATACATTAGGCATGAATGATGTGTTTGAGGAAATAATTGTTTCACAAGACATTCAAAACACTGCCAAAATGCAGATCAGCTGTTCCATATTTATAATCCAGGATACCTACAGTTACTTTTACTCTACTTTAACTTCTCGACGTGGCCAAAACCAACATGCCGTCTTTCACTGGTTGCCAGCAGAGTGTGTACAGCCAGGCAAAAAAATGAAACACCTGTAATATTAATATTCATGACTACATCGAGTCAGTAATGGCATGAATTCAGAATGCAGTTCCTGAATTAAACACAAAGGAGCATCTGCTTTCTCTACATCCCAAGAAAACACCCACATAAAGTGCTCGGTGCATGCTGGATGCAAATACATGAACACTGCACGTTGCAGAGTCACGGTAACATAATTACAGAGGTTCGCGTGATGGAACGGACGTAATAGCCAAGGTTTCTGACAGCGTTATTGAGCATTGCTCTATATCACGCTAACAGCTGTGCAGTTTCCAAGCTGCCTTCTACTGAATGAAGTGTTGGGGGGGTGTTTTGTTTGCATTTGGCAGCTTTGCCACACTTGCTCCACTAAACCCTTAGCACCTTTGCCACACCAATGCCACCATACCCGTATGCCATGGGTCCTGCGCAGGTCATTAACCTCTCTTACAATCTCCCTCACATGGTATCAAAACTTCCTTGTATGGCAGACAGGCATGTGATAATACCCCCCCCCCCTTCTTCTCAGCATTTATTCATTCCTGGCACACTTTTCCTCTTTCCTTTTTTATTGTTCTGTCACCAGGAGGCAGCGTGTCGTGCTCACCGTTTCATATCCCACCACCCAAACACCCCCTCCCCACCGTCATAACTGTCACTTTCCATTAAATAACTGCTACCATCACTAATTTTTGGATGACTGATTTATGAAAGACAAAAACATAAAGAATGGGAACTAGAAGTAGAGGCAAAGAGAGTGAGAGAAAGAGAGAAAGAGTGGGGTGGGAGGGGGGTGGGGTGGAAATCTATCATGAATATTGTAAGAGGTGGCAGGTTGGTGCATTCCTGTTTATTTCTTGAATATTCCAGCAGTTGAGCCTGTCTCAGTTTCCACATGAATGGCCCAGTTTAAAAATTAATCACTTCTGTAAGAGGGAGAATAGGGCACAAAATGCCAAGTTCCACAGAGAAAAAAAATGCAGACGAGCAGCGAAAGAACTGAAACCATTTTTTTTTGTTTGGTTATTGTGTTTATGAATTGAGATTAATATACTAATTCCCTCCATTAGGACTTTCCACTCTGTATTCAATACAATTAATTTGTATCCCTCTCATAGTCACTGATGTACATCATCTTATTTATTCATATTTCTGAGTGGAGGCTCAGTGCAATTTAGATGCATTCGCAATAAAGTATTTTAAAAAGGCCGGGAATGACTAACCCATCCCTCAGCCTGCTTAACATCTTTTGTTACACAGTTTCCCAGTATGAGCCAAAAAATCAGCTGTGGTCACTGAAGAACAGGTGCAGGTGGCTACAGGTGTCCCTTGCGACCCAAACAGGTGTCCGCCTAGAAAGGCGGTAGCGCTTGAAGGCTAACGAGGTCCCCATTAGCCTTCTCTGTGTGACTTTAATTAAGCTACCCACACCTGCTCAAAGTCAAAATAAACTGCTATTTGTAAATGGACCCCCCTCCATGTTCCATATTGTGAAGGAGAGCCTGACGAGAATGACACTGTAGGTTACGTTGCTTTCTTTCCACTCCATTTTTGTTCTCAGATTGTTTTACTGTGAACTCAATGGTCCATAGCTGTCAATTCAAACTAGGGGCCATATACAACTCTTGGAGTTCTGTGTGCTCACAGTTTATTGAGCCCTATCTCAGAAGAGACCGAAAAGTCACTTTTATCAGGAATCCTAACTGCTTAATGACTTATATATGAAAAAATATTTATTATAAATGAAAAACATAATAAACACGTGTCTGGTAAGTACTGGTTTAGCTGGGCTAACCTCTAAAGGAATTAAATTCTCTCACCTTTTTTTAGCATGAAAAGGGTATTTTGCCTTATTAGTGGCCGTGGATGGAAGCTGTCAATCAAAAATGTGAGATTATGGGACTGTAGGAGGTTAGCTCAAGACGGAAGCAGAAATGCAGGCCATCACAGTCCTGTCATGAAGCTCATACACATACACACACACTCATTTACACACACATGCACACATCAACATGCGCTCGCTCACACACACAGTCACATGATGCTCAACAGACGCTCTGAATCGTATTCTTCTTGGTGGTGGTCTGTGGAGTAAAGGAAGCCATCTCTGCACTAGGACTCAGACCTTTTACTCCCTGTAATTGCTTCTATCCATACATGGACCTGGGAGGGTTGCAAGAGCTAGCCATGTTTTATTGGTTGTGTCATAAATGCTAAACTGCAATATCTAAGAGAAAAACAAACATCTACATCAACTTATTAGCACCAATGTTGCCTGGATTCAATCAAAATGTATCCTTGAACCCCTAGCCCATAATAATTCACTTCCTTTTTCATAAACACATTTTGTGGCAAGCTCAGAAGTAATCAAAATTAAATTAGCAAACTGTGTTTGTGAAGGGGAAAAGTAAATTGCTGTCGGTAAGGACAAATGTTGATTGAAACCAGGTCCATGTACGTCGGAAGAAACACAAATGACAAACCTTGTTGTGTGAGTTGAGAATGTTTGCTTTCATGCATGAACACTTCATCTTTTTTTGATTGGCGGGTGGGGAAGGGGTGTACTCGTTTACTGGGTCATTCCCAGTGAACACAGAGCGTGGGGGCCTTATCAGCATATTGAAATCCCTCCTATTTGCCCAGTCCCTGCACTTTCATCTTTACTTTCGCAGCCTGTAAAGAAATAATGAATATGCAACCTTGAAACGAAGAGACTCAGAGAGGCTTGGATACAGTGGTGCAGCAGAGAGGATACATTGGTTTAAAAGTACCCCCCCCCCCAGGCTACTCTCACAATTTTTACCTGCCTCCTTGTAGGAGCTTGAGCCCCTGGAATAGTGACATAAATCCCTGCCAGCTCCCTTTGTCTTATGCAGGATTTGCAAATGCCAGTTTAGCTTTTGAGAAAAAAATAAATAAAGACGGAAGAGAGAGGAGGAAGAGGCGGCTTAATTGGGCATGCAGCTACATGGGGTTCGAGTCTGGAGATGTAATATGCATCAATAAGTCATGCTGCCTGGCAGAGAAAAGCCATCGTGGTGACAAAGTGAAATCTGTCACGGAGAAATCGCTTTAGTTATTACGCTCTGGGAGCAGTCACAGGGGACCCCCAGAAGCTCTGCCCTGAGCCTCAGGTAGCCCCCCACAGCCCTGTTTTACCATAGCTAGCCAGAATTGGTCAGTGTATCTAGATGAAGGGGCAGTTATTATGCTCTGGCAAAACTGCAGGCACTTCATTGAGTGTCAGCTATCATTGCCTCTCCACCCCTGCTTTTCCTGGGGCAAAGGGGACAAGTTATTACAAAGAGTCCCTTTCACAAGCGTCAGTATGCTGCCCATCCAGCTTTATCATTACCATGGTCAGCCAGCCAGCAGGTAGTGCTCTGCAGGTGGTGAAGAGGATCACTGGGCAGACATGGCTCGGAGGGTGAGTCTTTTCAAACTTTTGTGTTTTTCTTTCTGACAGAGGTCCTTCTGTAGTGCCATGGTGGAGGAGCTGCGGGTGTCACTGAAGTGCCAACGCCGACTTAAACACAAGCCCCAAGCCCCTGTCATGGTCAAAACCGAGGAGGTCATCAACATGCACACGTTTAATGACAGAAGACTGCCAGGCAAGGAAACAATGGCCTAAATATATATATATATATATATATATATATATATATATATATATATATATATATATATATGTTACAACAACTACAACTACAAAAACAACAAAACATTTATATTTGTCTCTTGTGGAAAGGGGGAGGGGTGTGGGGAGGGAAGGGAATTTGGTAGGAAGGGTTGGGGTTGGATGGGGACGGGCGTGGGGGTGGGGGACTTGGGCAGATTAATTGTGGGAGGGGAAGGAGAAAAATTGCCCGGAGCACGGACTGTCATCGTTGTTTAAAACAATTTGTCAGAGAAAAAAAAAATGTTTCCTATGGAAATACTCAAACCCCGGGCAAAACCAAGTGAGTTACCTCAATGCATCTGACACTTGGGAAAAGACTCTGTTACAAGTGGCAGTATACAGAGTAAAATAAATACATTTATTAAAAAAGGACTCTGATTCGGAGTGAAGTGAAAAAAGTGAATCACAGATGGTAAAAAGGAGAAAGATATTGGTATCTGGGGTCAAACGCGTGTGGTTTGAGTTCAGTTGTCCCTTTTGAATGTTTCAATGTGAATTGGTGACCGATGTTCTTACGAGGACACATGAGTGTTCTCTTGATACGCATTCACAGAGCGCTGTCAAGTTCACAGAATATGCATCTCACACGCTGTACATACATGTACACACAAATACACATGCAGCAACATACTTACAGAGTACACATGGTTCACAGACACACACAAACAAACACATTGCTAACACACACAGTCGAAACACACATTCAGATATAAATTGGGAGAAAAATGAGTGGACAGATTGTAATAGGATACATATTTTTCATACGTTGTATTTGTTCTGTTTCAAATGAGAGAAATAATAAAAAAAGTGTTACAATATAAACAGCCAGGCCAAAATTGGGCCACGCCCACACCACCACAAACAGATGGTGATCTTGTCCATTCCAAAACATTTGACTAATGAATTGTTAAATTTTGGATCTTGGGGGAAGAAAAATGAAGTGAAATATCATCATTTGGGCAATAAATTATTTCATAAATTTTGCTTTACTTCAGACTACTAACACATTTTAAGATAACAAGGGAGGGGGGGAAAATATTTTTCATATATATATATATAAAAATATATCACATGAAAAACAATCTATTGCTTATTTGTGTTTAAATGTTCAGTAGAACCAATACAGGCTGTTCTTTGGGAGGAGAGAGTCAACTGAGCTTCACAGGTGGGGTCCTGTTGACCGGATTTCTTGCCCCGGAGCAATTTAGTTTGAGTGTTGACAGCGGGGGCCGGATCGCCTAAAACAAACTCACAGTTTTACCAATGGGAGAAACCTTATTTATTCAATTATTTATTATTTTTATTTATGAATTAGTTTATTTATGCTTTCATGGACTGCATCATGACAGCTGTAAAAATTCATCTCATTTACATCCATAATTCTTTCCTGTTGCTTTTGGAATAGTTTTTCTTTCTTTTTTATTCCTGTTTTGATTTATTATATGCTTTTATTATAATTTTTTTTTTGTATTTATTTTAGAAACAAAATCTTCACATTTACTTGTGGAAATGCAAGATTTCTATGATAAAAAAAAGTTTTTTGTATGAAGAAAATAAAAACAAATTTTGTAATAGTTTTTATCGACAAAAATCCGACCACGGGCGTCTGCGCGTCTGTGAGTCCTCCATGCGTCCAGCGCCCATGCGCGTGGGCTCCGAGCAGACCCCCGCGCGCTCCTGGGTATCTGGGCGGGGTCCACACACAGGTGTGTGCATAAAACCGTCTCTACAGGCCTGAAGCGTCTGAGGGTGTGTGGGTTGGGGTGGGTGCCAAGCATGCTGGTAGTACTGAAGAGACACGTTTTCGATGAAACCTATTTTTAACATGTAAAGGAATCATATTTAAAAAATATTTTTACTTCGGGTAAAAAGGTTAAAAAATGTAAGTATATATGAAGACTAAAGTAAGGCTGAGAAGGACTGCCAATATTGCTTATCATTCTACACCCCTGATTTCCAATAGACTGCTAGTATTCAGTGCTGAGAAATTGTGTGTAAATGGTTTAAAATGGAGAAAAAAAAATCAAGAAACTAATTTTAACCATGTTGTGAAAACAAAATGGAGTGCACACAGTTCACTGTTTGAAATTGATGCACAAGTTTAAGAAAAAAATCATTAAAAATTCCACTCAACTTTTGTTCTGTCTGCTTCCTTTTTTAAATTGACCATATTAAATACACAAAGTGCATGAATGTGTGGAATGACTGTTTAAATGTCGTTTTTACATACATCTTACAAACATTGTGGGAGTACATATATATCAATATTGGTACATAAAGACATTTGGCTTTGAACAGCTGAGAAATGCATTTAGAAATTTAAAACAAAAACAGACTAGCACCAGCAAATGACTCTCCCAACACTTCTGTGAAGTTACAGCGTGCAGTAACATTGCTTGATAGTGTTTTTAATGAGAATACGCATTGGAAAATCATGCAGCTATTTCAGGAGGTGTATCTACACTAGGTGTAATTTCCGTCCACATTGGACTGTAAGTCCAGAAAGGCTTCCAGCAAAATGACCTCCCCCATCCTCATGTCACAAGCACAGAGAGAAAGACAACATATTGATCTTCTTTTAAATCTAATCCAGGCTGGTGAAAAAACAGAATGACAAATGAGACCAGTCTTATAACCTTCGTCCCGAAAGCTATAGTCTAACTTTATCCTGAATGCCAAGCTCAGAGAGGTCCCCACAGCTAAAGGAAGGCAGGAAGAAAGAAGAAAGTAAGGGAAGGGAGGTAGAAAAGAAAGAAAGAATAGGCATCCTGTTTTCCCCATGAACAACAATCTGTTCCTCAGTATTATTTTTTTCTATTTTTTGTAAGAGGTTCATTAGATTAATTCACTGTGTACATTCAACCCAGCGTTGGCCGCTGCCTTTTATAGCATTGCATAAGGGAGCCCTTTAATATATCCATTAACTATGCTATTAAATTTGATTTGGAATTAATTGATTGAACACAAGAGTGACTGCTAGTCAAAATGAATCTGTTAAAACTCAACATTGCCATTCTATGGGCAATAAGAAAAAACCTTTACCTTTGGAACTAAAGTAAAAAAAAAAGATATATGGTGACTGCCAAATGATCAAGGAACCAGGAGGAACAACAAATTAACTGAATTAAACATATAAGTAATATTCACAGCTTGAAATGAAAAAGGTAGGAATTATGATGAAGTTAAAATAAAAACATTTTCGCCTGCTGATAACATTTTCAAACTTTGCCAACAGTCTTTCTCTACTGCCCAGTATCTCACAGCAGTGCCTTCATATTCAATATTTCATAATATTAAAAAAAATTTCTTCATAATATTTCAGCATAGCCGCCATTGATATTCTTTTTTTTATGCTGGAGATCAGCCACGGTACACCACTTTGTATCTGCATTGGTAATCTGCCCAAAATATGTCAAATTACAAATGCTGTAATAAGACAGAATGTCATTAATATCTTTGATACTAACACCTGAAAGACAGAAAACAGGTGACTTGCTGTTCCTCTAGCTGTAACAGAAGGATGTTTGTTAAATAATTAATTAGAGCATAGATACTTAAGTGAAACTCTGTCAAATGTGCAACGAACACACATATGCGCGCACACACACACACACACACACACACACACACACACACCACAGTGATTTTTAGCAAACAGAAGCTATAATCGACAAGGAGTCACCTGGGTGAGACAATCGTCTGGCAACAACAATGTAGCCACCTGGTGTTCATCGTTACAGAGGAGTGATGATGAGATGGTGATTTAAACTGTGCCTTCCAGGGCTCTTCCACAGCCGTTGCTCCCCGCCTGCATGAGCATTATCAGGGGCAATACTATGAGCACAATTAGAATATATGAGCGGGAGCTGTCAATCTATTTGACTCCAGAAGTGATTCCCGGGGTGAACGATCCTCTGTGAAAGGTGGACAGATGAGGTTGATGTATTCACTTGCATCTCTTTGTTCAAACAAAATGCTTGTGACTGGAGGGATTTCCAATGACCCTGCCTTCCCTGGCCATGCCCTGCCATGGCACGCCCATCTAGGAGTACTCCCGTGCCAGTGAACCATTTAATGAGAATTATCCTCAAACCATTTCCCGTTTAATTTTTAAACACAGACACTTCAGAAACATGTCCACTTTCCATACAGATGGCTAATGCCTTTTGGGGAAGAATTAAATTTCCATTCACAAGAAAAGTAATTTTTAGGGAAGGGGTCATTACACAGGTAGATTTTGGTGGGGGAGGAGCCGTTATGGTGAGGATAGAGCCGTTACAGACCATCCCAGTAGTGTGAAATGGGAGTTTAGATTAGTTTGCTGTGTTACCCTCCGTTCTTCATGAAATAGCTTTGTATTGTATTATTACGTGTGGTTAGTGTGAATGTTGTTACAGTTCAAGTAGGCCTTGGATATACTCATAATAAGAGAGCCTTCACCCTCAAAGCCCACAAAATAATTTAAGATATCCTTTCATCGAGGAATGTGAAACACTTCCTTCTGAATGATGCTATCAGGCGCCTATGAGCAGAGCAAGACATACTTTCTCCTAAACGGTGGTGCAACATAATGTAGTATCAATCAAAGTTTTTTTTTAAATTGTAATAATGGGCCAGTTGGGTGCTCAAGAGTGCTGTTACTTGTATATTATGTCGTCATACAACGTGACAATAACCCCTGGGAAGACAGCGAGATGCGGGACCTTTTATTATAATCCTCCAATGAGGGGGATAATTGCACCACAATTACCTTAAAACCTACACCAGTGCCCTATTAACAAAGCCAAAAAAAGCGAGAGATGAGAGAGAGAAAGCGAGAGAGAGAGAGAGCGAGAGAGAGAGAGAGAGAGAGAGAGAAAGAGAGAGAAAGAGAGAGAGAGAGAGTTCAGCTTTTTTTGTAAGTCCATTTTCCTTTCTCTCTCTTGTCTCCAGTCTCCAGGTAACTACTGTGAGATCAGAGCAAATAACTAACAGGGCTCATCTATGTGCAATCGCTGCTCTAACAGTAGGTGTGGTTTTTTGTCAGCCCGATTCCTCTACCCAGACCAATGCCTCCACATATGTGTGTTCTGCAGTGTGGATTTTGTGTATCATGCTTGTTGTTGTATAAATTATTCTCCAAACAAAATGTCCCTTAGGAGACAAAGTATAAACCCAAATCCAAACCTAATCTTAAACCTGACCAAACCTGAGCTAGTCTGAATGGTATCATTTGAGAAGTGGGGAGAGTTAGTGGGGAGTCTGGATAACTGGTTGATAAACAGAAGAGTTTGGAATAACTTGGATTACTTTTTATAACCTTTCCTTCCCGACACATCAACACCAATCAGTAACAGTCACAGCAGAGACATCAAAACAACATGGCACTGCTCCATTGACCTATGACCCCAGGTGGGTGATGAGCTAGCAAAAATGGCTGTTGAATCAAATTAGTCCCCGCCCTGAACCTGGAAGAAGTCTCACCCCATCTGACCGTGGTTATTGCCAGAGGAAGCTGAAGATTTGATTAGAGAACATTGACAGTAAATGCTCTGACCCCAAATTTTTAAATTGAGAGATTGCTCCCACGGTTGCCGGCAAAGGAAGGGGAGTCAGAGCAATGTTTTCATTCTTCTGTTGTTGCTTTTCAATGGAAAGCCATAAAGTTGTCTCTGTTTATCCTTTTGTGATGAATGAAATAGAGTCCTTTAAGTCTGCTCCCTCAAGCGAAGACAAGGCCTCTCCTGTGGTTTATTTAGTTAATATATATATATATATGCATTTTAAAGTTTTATAATTTTCATTTTTTTCTGCTTGAGCTTCCTTGTTTGGCAAAATATATTCTTGTTGAAGTTCAGTTATACAACAACTGCCTGCTTCCTTTAAGCAGTTGTATGAGTTAAAATCAAAGTCCCTGCATGTTAACTGTTATAACAGTCATTGTTATTTGATTTTTTTTTTACACTGCTGTCACTTGTGATACTCTTTGATGTATTATATACCAGGATATTTTATTGTGCTTCAGCAGCAGAAAGAATAGCTCTATAGACACTCTTAATTTCCCAAAAGGCTCTTGCAGCAATGTTATCCCATCAGACCATATTCCAGTACATTTGTTATTTGCTTAGCAGACACTTTTTTATCCAGGGGAACTTTGTAAGCTATTTATCCATCTAGACAGCGTGTTTCTCAAGACTGCAGTGGCCAGCTGAACCACCAGCATTCGGACTGAAGCTAGCCACTACTCCACAGTGTTACCCAAAGTTAATAGCTGCGGGTTCCACGGGTTGTTTCATGTGGAGACACAAAACACAAAAAAATGTGTTCCTATATTACGTGGATGCACATCCGTTTTAGCCCTTGAATTCTTTTTCTCCCAAGAAACAGACAGCAAGCGGTACAGACAGCAAGTGGTATGTCAAATTATTGTGTGGTGTAAGTGTGTGTATCTGTATGACTCCAGTATAGTGTGTGTGTGTGTGTGTATTTATTGTCAATAATATGCGTATTTGTGGGTACTGTATGTGTGGTGTGTGCATGCAATGTGGTTCTTGATTACATACATTTTCAGTAAAGGCAGAGCTAGAGAGACTCATGCTACAGCCTACAGGAATGGGAAGCAGATAATTAATTGGCTAATTACTGTGGTGGGTGGGTTGTGCAGTGAAGTATTCCTGCCCCTCTGTTCCTCACCATCAGTTCCACCTTTATTTGACCTTCATATCAAATCCTGCTGATCAATTGACATTTTAGTAGATCTTAATGTAATCATGGTATAACTCTACACAGTCACTCACTGGAATGCATGGAAAGGTCCTTTTTGTCTCAGTAAAATTGCATGGGCTTATGCAGTCTCTTAAATGCCATGTACCATATTGTGTCAAGTCTATGGCAGCCTTTATAACCTTTCTTTAATAGTAATAAGACTCTTGAGCATGTCTCATTAAGCATTAACAGCATGTAGAGCATTGCATGGATGGCAACTGCTGTTAATGAGAAGATATGAATGATTATGAATGTTTTTTAGGTATATTTCTCAGTATTAAACATGTATGGGTGTTGAATGAGTGTTCATGGGATTTGAAAATGATATTGATTCAGCATATTACACAAATATAACATGGTATTAGTCCATTTCAGATTAATTTCCCCCCTATATTCGCCTAATAGCCTACCTGGCTGGACTCCAGCTCGTTTCCTGAGGGTTTTAAGTTAAATCACCGATGCTGGAAACCCACTGCTATCGCCACCTGATGTTGTGTTAAATCAAAAAAGGAAAGTCTTTGGGATAAGTCAGCCCCTTCATGTAAGAGTGGCAATAATATCACACTCTCACCCATGTCAATGTGATGGGATGAAAAATACTGTTTGTCCCTCAGCTAAATTCACCAGAAAGAAAAAAATGAAAAGAAAATACAGGATGGGAGCCAGGTAGATTTAAAAAAAAAGAAATAAAAAGGCATGTGAAAATGTTTTTCGACCGTACTGATGGTTGAAATGGCCTGAATTTAATTTCCCCCCTCTGTGGTTTCAAAGAGAGTATAATATATTTATATATAAAAAATATAAAGCATACAAAAACATGAAGGAAATTATATATTATAATATTTTTTTGATATTTAAATTTTTTATTTTTGGAGCCCGCCAATAAGTGCAGGGCTTGATAGGCCTAAATCTGAAGTGGATCGGAGAAGGTGCGGGACTCGTATGAAAGGGAGAGAGTCACAAATGACAACCCATCAAAAATCCCTCTGGTGGAGCCTAACAGGCATAATCCGAAATAACAGCGAGAGGCTCTGACCCCAAACCCCCCAGGCTGTGACCAGGTTACCTCATACTGTATGACTAGCACTGCTCCCCATCACCTTCCAATCCCCTTCTTTTTTTTTACCCTTCACCCACCGGCGCAACACAGTCACACACCCCTGCTCTCACACACTTTATTTGTTCTCCCGGCTTTGAGGTAATTTTCTGCCACGGCTCCCCACCAATCGCACGGTGCGGACTCAGAGGACACGGCCCCAGAGCTCCAGGATATCATGCCACAACCGAGGCCCCAAAGACCCGGCCGTCTACGACCTCGCCCCAGTCATAATGGGATCAGAGGACAATATGCAGCTCTGCCACACGCATCCACACAGGCATACACATACAGAAATGTACACTTGACACACACCCCACACATACTCTCCCACACAAGCGCACAGAAACAAACAAACAAATACTATACACACACTCAATCACACACACACACACACACACACACGCGCACACAAACATGTACATATGCATCTGCATACATACCCACACACACTCACAAATGCACATAAAAACACAAATACACTGCATTACAACATACATTAAGCGGTTATTTAAAATGAAGCGCTCACTTTGTCAATCAGGGAGTGACTGAGTTGCACAGCTATTTTATTCAGAGCCGCCAAATAAAAGTCAAAACCTCAATTTGGAAAAAGGAAGATATTCAACAATGAATCACAATTTAATCTGTCACCCATACAATGTAGGATTCTGTCTGAGACACAGGACTGCAACTAGAAGAGCTCCGCAAGTTTCAACCTTTCCTAAATCCAACCAAAAGTAATGCTTCAAGAAAAGACATGCATTACATGTCTTAGTCACAAATTCAGATTCAGTTTAAAATTTTATTTTTTTCAGCACCCAGAAACAATATTTAGACATAGGGACTTTGAAGCTACAATGTTTGTCTTGTACTTGAGGTTTATCACAGTAAAATACATCTTTGTTCCCGTAAAATCAATAAAGTGTAGACAAGCACGCAGGGGCAGAGAGAATAAAAAGAGAAATTAAGAAAGAAATATTCCTAAATATAGCTCACACATGTTACATCTCTTTTGGAAAATAATTATGATTTCAAAGAGCACTTGTTATTATTGTATAGTACAGTATGTTTAACCCAGCTTTTAGAACTTAGGGAAGTCTATGCTATAATGAATCCAGGGCAAAACATGATGTACACTTACAATACACAAGCTTCACACACACACGCACAAACACATTTACTCAAGCATGCACACATGTAGAAAAAAACACACATACAGTTTGATTTCTTGGCTCTGTACTCCAGCACATTGCATTTGAAATAAAACAATGATTAAGAGGTTAAAGTGTGGACTGCCAGCTTTAATTTGAGGGTATTTTGCCATTTGAGGCAGAATTATCGTCCTTTTTAAACAAAGTCCCCCCATTTTAGGGGAACAAAGGTAATAGGGCAAATTAACATAATCTGTAATAAAGTAATCATATTTATTACTTGGTTGCAAATCCTGTGCACTCGATGACTGCCTGAAGTCTGTGACCCATAGACGTGACGTTTTGCCTTCAGCCTGGTTTTCAGCAAGTGGAGGTTCAGTTGGATTCAGGTCAGGCGATTGACTTGGTCAATAAAAAACATTCCACTTTTTGGACCTGAAAAAAAAGGGTTGCTTTAACAATATGTTTGCGGTCATTAGCCTACTGCAAAATAAAGTGTCGTCCAATGGGTTTTGAGGTATTTGGCTGGATCTGAACAGATGCTTCTGAACACTTCATCCTGCTGCCGCCGTCTGCAGTCGCATCATCAATGAAGACAAGTGAGCCAGTTTCAGTGGCAGCGATACATGTCCAAGCCATAACGCTCCCTCCACCATGTTGCAACGATGAGGGGGGCGATTTGGATCATGAGCGATTACTTTTTTCCTCCACACTTTCCTCTTTTCATCACTTTGGTACAGTCTCATCTGTCCATAATACTTTGCTCCAGAACTCAAATGTACTTTTTTTTTAGCAAACTCTAACCTGGTCATTCTGTTCTTAAGGCTCACCAGTGGTTTGCATCTTGCGGTGAACCCTCTGAGGTTATGCTGGTGTAGTCTTCTCTTTATGGTGATCTTTGACACATCTTTACGGTAGTTTTTGACACATACTGTATATGGAGTGCAGAGCCAAAACAACAAAAATTGTGTCAGTGTCCCAATACTTTTGATTTAACTATGTATCCACATCATGGATATACATAGGCATACATGCAATTTTAGCATTTTTTTATTTCACAGGAGATATTCATACACACTCACATACAATATTTACACATGCATTTTTCTTTGGGGGGAGGTGGGATTTTGGTAATTTCAAGTTTGTCTACAAGAACTATACACAACCCCAGAGTTCTCCATAAGGTAGGAAAAATGGTAGAAAAACTATAAAGCATAAACTAATAAATAAATATGAAATGTAGTGGCACAAAGCACGTATACATTATGAATAGCAGATGCATTATTAATCTTAAGAGCACTGGAGCTGGAGGATATGGCCTTTCCCCTTCCTTCATTCACATGCTCAGGCCCCTATTCTAGGTAATCCTCCGACAACCTCTTGTCCGTCACTTCATCCCCAACCGCTTTTCCAGTGGCAGCTTATTTATTCATCTTTTTTGTTTTGTTTCTGTGGTACTTTTGCATCCTCGTTTTCAAAAGACTCAAAGGGAGGGTGGGGGGGGGGGGGGGGTTGGGGTGTGTGTGTGTGTGTGTGTGTGTGTGTGAGAGAAAGAGAGCGAGAGAGAGAGAGAAAAAAAGAGAAAAGGGGGGGGGGGGGGCACAACCTCTCCATCCAGGTGCAGGCAGGCCACTACTACTAAGATTTTCAGATCTTTTCCACAATCAAATATGTAAATTTTCGCCACCAGCTTTGCTTAAAAGCTAAATCAGCTTGGCGCAGATTGTGTTTAGCTTAATCAGATTGTTGTGTGCTTTAGGAACAGAAGACAAATGCAAAGGCCCACAAGGACCTGGTTTTCCAGTGGCTCAGTTTGTCTACACTTCTGTAGCAAGCTGCTTGTTTACATGTTAACATTCCTGTTGGCTTTTTACATCCTCCCCGGACAAAAAAATGTAGAATCAATCTCTGCCCAGATCTGATGATGTATGAACATTCAGAATATTTTACCAATGAAAGACTGTGATTGCCTTTGATTATAGTAAGGGTCCCACCAGAACAATAAGCAGCTAGAAAAAACTCACCCAGTACAGTGCAGACCTCCACCAAGGCTCAACAAACTTCCCTCGCATGAATGTGCACAGAAATGTGCGTGTCTATATGACTGGTTAGATAGATGAGGTCATTTGACAATTTTAAATTTTACCTGATGGCGGTGCTAGAGGAAAGGTCATGGGATCACCACAATCAATGGGTTTCTTCCTCTGGGGAACATGAAAGTGCACAGAAAATGTCACGGCAATCCGGCCATCACTTCACCATTATGTTTGTCACGGACGGAAAAACGGACGGACGTCATTACATAATCTCCTTGGCAGAGGTAATAAATTCACAGATTAACAAAAAGGGAAGAAAAAACCCACAGGAGGGAAAGAGAAAGGCATCCTGATCAAGTAGGATCAGCTGTTAGTCTGGGGACGGCAATGGTGTAAAAATGCTATTTTCTGGAGACACCCGAGAGGAATTCTTCTGATGCTATGGTCACAGGTGAGAAGTCCCACAGCAGGGACTCTCTTCTCTGCTCCTCCAATCTCACACAAAGCCAAATTCTGACTCGAGTCATTTCTTTTTACACCATCAAACATTACATCCAGCTCTTCCCAGAGTGACACAGAAATGATGTATAAACTTTTATTTATTGTTTGGGATTTATTATACCACACATTCAGAATGAGAGACAAGTATCAGAGGTCAGGAATAATAGCATCCCAGCACGAATGCAGATCAGGGGATGACGTGAACAGTGGTGGGGGAATCCCCCCGTCCCCCTGTCATCAATTTGCACACTGCATATTGTACCTCCGCCACATTTGCACACTGCATATTGTACATCCACCACATTTGCACACTGCATATTGTACATCCACCACATTTGCACACTGCATATTGTACATCCGCCACATTTGCACACTGCATATTGTACATCCACCACATTTGCACACTGCATATTGTACATCCACCACATTTGCACACTGCATATTGTACATCCACCACATTTGGCTTGGCTTTGTCGCTGTCCTTTTGAGAATTTAAATTTTTTGGTTTGTGTGTACCTGCTTTTGTGTGTAGTCTATAGTTTGTTTTCTGTGTGCCAGCATGACCCAGCTCTGTGGCTGAAGCTGGTGAGATTCCAATCCTGTGGGCAAAAAGGGTGGAGCTAAATACGAAGCAATTTTTGCCTTTTGCTTTTGATTGGTTCAAACATGGGGATGACTCATTGTATCGCTGTATTACCACCCAGTATGGAGTGCATGAAACCTCAATCTCTCATGACTGGCTGAAGCTAAATGGGCCTAAGATAGTATTTGGATAGGAGCTCTGTTTAGAGTTACATGTAACCACTTAAAAAATACTTCTTTGTAGAACAAGGAGAAAGCTATAACCTATGTGAAGCGACAAGAACACAGCACTCGACCAGAAGCTGTCCTTTGGATGTCACAATGAACAAAGGTTGTGATTAACTGTAGCCATTAAAGATCTCATGGCACTCTTTAGCAAACAGAGGCTTTTCCTGGTGTCCTGGCCAAATTACCAATCCATCAAATTAACGATTTTCCTAGAATAATTGGTTAATAAATGCCCCAGCTCTGTTTGGTGCAAAATTACTGCCATGAAAATAGTTTAGAATTGAGGTACAAAATGACTGCTTCAAATTAGTGGTGGTTGAGGTGAGATCTCTCTGTCCCCTTCTCCCACTGTAAAGCTTTTTTTAAAATCCTTGAAAGGCACTATAAAAAAACAATCCAATAAAAAATATGAATATCATTGCTCCAGGTGATGGTATTACCTTCTTCAACACTATAGCCTCCACATTTACGAAGAGAATAACAACATGCAAGGTGTATAGTTATAAATGGTCTTGGTCACATTACATAAAATGCATTACATACAATACAATACCTTTCTAGCTACAATGTTGATGCATCTCTCTCAATGACACACATTACAGCTCTACATAATACCAGTTGTCTATCTTGGTTTCTAAAACAGTATTACATATAAATGTATCTCAACTGGGATACTGTGGGGAAAAAAATGTTTAATAAGGCAAACCAGATGTGGAATATAAAAAAAGACAGCTGACTGGCAGCAGTGACATTATTTTAACATCTTGTTTTATTACAGGATGTGCTTAGGATATTAGTGAATACATATTTAATAACTTCAAACATCTGTTAATCCCCAGTATCAGCAAAAGTTTATTTTAATATAATCCACCAGGGCCATATGCTTCTGAATACAAAGTACACTAATTATGCATTTATAAAATTGGTATGAATACTGAGAATAAAATAGTACTCACTGCCATAATGAGTACACACAGTAAGACAACAAATAATATGAAATTATTTTAAATGAAAAGATATACATTCTCCCTTAGCATATATCTGTCTTATATATACATACTACAGTATGCATTGTACACACCGAACAGTACAGTTAAAATCACTTATATTTTATCCAGTTATAATGTCAGTGGAATTCACTTCCCAGTTCAGCGAGGCAATGTTAGGTTTTGTCACATTTAAAAAGATGTCTGACCTGTTTCTACCTCAATAGTTCCAGAGAGAGGGGGGTGTTCATTAGAGATCCCATCTAAGTGCTTTCGAGGGTACATGATGAAGTGTTTAATTTCACTTTCAATAATAACCATAATTTGGGGGCACAACATCGCCTTGAACTAATTTGCTATTCCATATAGAAGACTGCCTGCTCTCCATTCATCTTTTAGAGGGATGAGCCTGTCTTGGAATTATATGGAAAACTGCTTTGTAAAAAAAAGAAAAAATTCTCATTGAAATCAAATTAGACTAATTATTGAATTTATTGAATTCACATGGGAATGAGCTTTGCTTACCAGCACATCATTAGTGTCTTGTTCGACCAGCTTTACTCTCGTGACAACCGTACATTTAACCGAGGCAAGAAGGTACGCACTGTCATGAGCAGCGTTGCTTGTTATCCACTTGCCCAGTACGTGATATGACACACCCACCACATGCTGATTGAACAGGTGGATCATCTTTTGATAGCTCGTCCTTTGTGCATGCATTATCTAACGTCAGATCAAAACAAGACGAAGGATGTTCTCTTCTACTGATGATATCTGATTACATTACATTACATTATAGGCATTTAGCAGACGCTCTTATCCAGAGCGACTTACACAGCATTTTTTTGCATTTATATATAGTATCCATTGATACAGCTGGATATATACTGAAGCAATGTAGGTGAAGTACCTTGCTCAAGGGTACAACGGCAGTGTCCTACCTGGGAATCGAACCCTGATGGTATCACTTACCATGCTTTTCCCTTTTACTCACACTATGGGTTCATTCCAATCGCTTATTTTATTCGTCCTCGTCTCCTTGGTGCTTGCGTGACCTGAAAATCGACTGAGGTCTGCCATCTTTAAGGATGTTCCTATTTGTTAAAAGCTCGATCACTGGTTTCTTTTTTTCCCTTCATTTGGCGCCCCACATGCACAAGAATGGCGCCTAGGCGACCGGCTTAAAGTATATTTCTTTGGACTTCTCTTAGTCACTCAAGATGGTAGGTACATTTTCATGCAATAATTGAGATTTAATAATCTTGGTTAAAAAGAATTAAAGTTTTTTTTTTAAGCATCAAATTAGTCTATATAATGCTATGGTATTGCTTAAATTGACAGTATAGCATTGTAATGTTAGCATGTTAATTTGCAAAAGGCACAGAGTAAAATCAATATTTAAACCAATAACATTACGCAGATTTGTGTATCTTCAATACATTAATGTGTGTATTTGTTTTGTTTAATTTTTTTTCGTTATAGACATGTCCATCCATTCGACAGCACTGGAAAACACAGGCTGGGAAAGGACCACAATGCAGCCCAGAAAATCACTTTGAGAAATACATGTACATACATTTAAAAAAAAAATCCTTACCCCCTGCCAGAAAATTATTTTTAATATTGCAGCAATTTAAGCATATCAGCTTTCTCCCTTTTGGCTTGGCAGGTTGATGCCTTTATCATGGTACCAAAGGAAATTACAGCTCTATCTCTGCATCCCAGGGTCTGTGTCACTTGTCATCAGTCTCCCCTTATGGAAAAAGAATATACTGCAGTATATTGTAAATATATGAAAATTATCGTCACAATACATTTAAAATATACTGCAGTACATTACATTTCCATAAGGGTATTTCCCCCCTTCCCTGCTATCCCCTACAATCTAACATCATCATTACACATGATGCGCCACTTCCAAAGGGGTACACATGCATCTGCTTCCTGGAACCGACTGAGCATGCTCACACATATGGTTTGTGTCAGTCTGTGTTAGAATCCTTGCAGGCCATGTCAAACAGCAAGCTGGCTGTTTCTGTACAGGAATGAACTATGAAGTTTTCCACACCAATGGATATCTTTAGGAAGGATGCCTTTACACTCAATGCCATTTTCAAGACCACTTCCTGTTGTCAAATGCCATTTTCTCCATACTAAAAAACACTTACATCTTAGCTTTTTTTACTTGGCCCTTTGTCATTTCTATTCTATTCATGGTATGAATATATCAATTTTCAATGTGGACCAACCCACAAACAGAAAGACAGCTTGCTTACAGTATGCACTGATGTGGACAAATAATACAACAATACCAGTAAAATCATAAAACACTCTGATATAGGTGAATTTTTGGCACTATTGCTGTTTAGGCCCAGACAGGTACACCATAGAGCTGAGGCTGCAGGAAGCATGGACTAGTGTGGACCTGCTGTTGCGTGTGGGGGTTGGCCAAATGCAATTATGCAAATTGCAAAGGCGCCTCTGGTCAATGCCATACACCCTCACCCTGCATGCCACCTTTGTGCTAGACGCCCGTGTCTGTCTCTGGCCTGGCTTTTAGCACTCTGGACAAGGCTAACAGAAGGACCGCTACATCTAACCACATGGCCGTGTGGCTCTCTATTAACACTTCACCCCCTCTCTATTCCCCCCAAACCCCACCCACCATCCACATGCCCACCCATCCTCAGCCAAGGCCGTCTGTTCAGTTTATCTTGCTCTTGGCACAGAAACTCTCTCTCTCTTTCTCTGCCTGTTTGCTTATAACTATCCGCTAGCTAATCATAATAGCTGCTCAAGCGGTGTTGTCTTGAGTTGTGATCACTGGAGGAAAGAAAGTGTTTATGGAAGATGTCCGACCTGTTAAATTTCAGTGAAATTTGCCATGTGTCGGGCATGAGCGGTAGTTTCCCGTTTAGGCATGTATATTTCCAGAAACAGCTGCACACTCCCATGCCTCGTCTGTGATCAGGAACTTCTGGACTCAGATATTCCCGATTAGGAGAAGTTGGCAGCTATAGCTGATGATGTATGCCACGTTTCTGGACAAGAACAGTTCCATGCATGGGATTATGTCCGCTCCCGCCTGACAGCAGACAAATGGCCAGATACAGTCTGTTTTCGGATCTGTGCACTGTAGTATCCGCCCCATAAACACAGCAGTGGATGAATTCATGCAGTGGATGAATTATATATTTTATTTTTTTAAATCTCAGGAGAGATAGGAGTCAGACCGGTAATCATTAGAGATTTAATCTAACAAACACTCAGTGAGAAACTTCCTCTTATTCAGGGGAACCAGTGTACATTCCAAATTGGACCAATGTGTTTGTTGAATAAACAATTTTCAATAATAAATAAACAACAGCAATGACAATGTTAGATAAATGCATTATTCAATGCAGGCCTATTTAAATAGATGCATACTGTAAAACAGCAACGTACAGTAGAATATAAATTTTTCTTGTTCTTCTTCTTCCTGCCAATTTCATCATCACAAATGATCCAGGCCCACAATGAATAATTCTCCCCATTGGACATTTATAGCTGCATCTGCCAATAACAACATTGAGACAAGTAGCCAATTGCGTGATACAAAAACAAAATTATTATTTTGGACAAAAACTATGTACCTGTGATGCCTTTGACAGAATATAAAGATGTGAACATGTGATGCCTTTGGACATACATAGGGATTTGCACGTGTGATGTTATTTCAGCCAATGGAATGTGGTTTTTTAAAATCTTTGTTTTGTATGGCAGCTAACTTTCTAACTAAAAATTGCCAAAAAATGAAACCTATTGCTTTTACAGCTGTATAATATGTGTGGGAAGTTCCTTTATATTTCTCTATCATTTCACATGCAAACCCCTTATAATATCCTTTCATGTCTCAGATAGCTGCAAGACTACAAGGCAGGCCATAAAACCTCAGACCAAATGTGTAACTGTTAACCCCAGACAGCACAATGAGCACAGCTACATAGCACCGACATAGGCACTCTGTCCTGTTCCGCCTGTGGGTAATAGGCTAGGTAGGTAATAGGTAATATCGCTAGGTAGTTTTCCCATTGTGAAGATATCGCTTACTGCTGCTCTGCTATAGAAACAGATAGTTTGCAAAAAAAATCACTTGCAATATTTTCATTTTTGTTCTAAAACCAAAAGTTTTTTTCTCTAAATCAGTATATTTCTTTGCAATATTTACTTATTTGCTCTCAATCAGAACTGTTTTATGGATGCTTTTGACACAAATCTGAGTCTAAAGTAGGCCTATGATGTTGTGTTTCATACATTTCACACAAATCTGTTTCCATAGCAGAGCAGCGGCAAGCAATCATCTTCCCAATGGGCAAACTACCTCAAAACGACATAGCGACTGCCTCCCGCCAACGGAGAGCGACATAGCATCTATGTTGGCCCTATGTAGCTGTGCTGCAGGGCCGTGTCCCCCCCAAAGCCAAATCCATAAAAAATGTAATCTTACAATATGAAGTTGGCACCCGTAGTGCCGTCAGTAGGCTATTAGAGCTACAGACGATTCGGCCAATCAGTAAAAATGCCACATTGAAATAATATATTTCTCTAATATCTGATTGGTTGGTTTGGCCATATAAAACATGGAGACGCAGCGAGAGAGAGAGGTCAGTTTCTTTGATCAATCTATGCTGTCTCTTCTTGATAACTAATTGTTACGCATTGCTTATAGGATATCATATAATATTCGCTAGCCTAGCTTACTCAGTGAGTTGAGGATAGTGGCGAGAGTCTCCATCTGGGAGATTAGATTTTAAATAGATTGATTACAGGTTGCGTCTCACCTAGTTGTTATAGCTGCAATTCAGCGAAACATCTGCAGCATTGCATTAACTGGCTGCATGTGTGTGTGCACGCCCGTGTGTGTGTGTGTGTGTGTGTGTGTGTGTTTGTTAGCTAGCCTACCGCTGCATGTTGGCTAGTCAGCCCTACTTTCTTCAAACTTTGGAATACTTCACATATATTAAAATACACTATCATATCTGTCTCTCTCTCTCTCTCTCTCTCTCTCTTACATTTTCTATCACTCTCACGGTGAAACGGCACATGTGTGGCTAAAATATAAATGAAAATGATGAGCCAGTTACAGTAATGTAGTTTCACATGTAAATAGAAAATAGCACAAAGAAACTGAAATGATGAAGGAATATAGTTCATCTTTAATATACTTGTTTCCATATAAGATTAGATAATGATTTGGTATTATTGGGTATAAATAAAGTTGGCCTCCTATAAGATGAGGGGGATGGAGGTGGGTTTAAAATGTAATAAAATGATATTATCCACTAATATGCTGATTAGCCTATACTTTAGCTTTATATGAAAACATCTCAAATCTCATCTAGGGCTTTGAAGAAAAAAATCTTCAAAATGTTCATAAATTAAACATTTTATTTTAGAAAATGCCCTGTGTGAGGTTGTGTAGAAATGCAGGAAATAAACTTTTTCTGGGGGAGGACCCGCCGAGCCCCCGCTACTTCATCCGCCCCTTGTGCCCCACCAACATCTCTTCATGCTCCCCCAATCAAAGCAGTCTAGAAAGAGCTTCATTAACCCCTTCATGCAAAGGCTTAATTTTACCCATTTTTGTCTGTTTTGTACCGTTCTGTTTAAAGCTTTATAACTCCAGATATCAATGTAACATAAACACCAATAATGGCTTACATTAAAAAAGACCCCAGAACCATTTATTATCATGCCTTAAATTAAATTATTTTCATAGCTCAGATGTACATTATGGGCAGTGAATGCACTGTTCCACCACTCTAGTTTACAGTGAACACTAGCTAGGCCTTTCTGTGGCTAGCTAGCTATACTATTATGAATACAACACCATAAAACACACATGCACACACACACCTTGTAGACAAGGCAACACTTAGCTATGGAATCCATGCTGTTTGCGTCAGATGAAGAGTCATGGATGTAAATATCCTCATCTGCAGAGGCATTCAGCATCCAGCAGACTACATGCATCCAGCAGTTTCAAGCACTGAAAATCTTTTTTTTACTTCGCCATTGTACAAACAAAACAATTTCTCGCCGGAGTCACTAGCGATGCGCATGCGCTGTCTTGCGCAAAACCACGGTTGTTTTGAATTACACTCATGACACGCACAGCTCTGACAATTGCTCCCAACTTTTGAATGACTTTTTTTTTTAATGACCTTTTTGAAAAGCTTAGAATGTGTTCTTTTTGGATATTAAGGCTGTCAATCAATTACAATTAGTTCCAAGACATTACTACTCCCAATTTGAATTGTGTAATGTTCTGCAGACACATTTTTTAGATTTCGCCCATGTTGAAACTTACAGTGTACACCACATATAAGCATAACATAACTACATAATCTTAGAAAGGATGTATCTGACATTAATAATGCAGGTAAGGTTATGACTTTATTCCATGTTTTATGAGAGATTTATATAGCAGAAGGAAATTATGTGATGATGACAGAAATTCACTCTAATAAGTGAGCAGGCAAAATAAGTTTAATTTACCTATATGCAGGACCTCATGTGTTTTTTATTGTTGCTGTGATAGTATACATTTTTGTTGGTGGTTAAAGAAGAACTGTAAACCAACTCCTAAATATATATAAATGTCCAGTATCTTCAACCCGATTCGCTGTTTACAAGGTTCATATTTTGCCTGATAATAGCCCAAATCGCACTGATGAAGACATAGGATGTTTGTGATGTAGACCCCAGGGGCTATGCCACTAGGGTCAGTGCACAAAGGGGTTAAACTAGCTGCAAAGCTAGCTAACTTGCTAACCTCAGCTCAGTTCAGTTTAAATAAAAAAATTAAGTGTCGTGTACCTAGCTAGCCAGCACTGATATGGCATCAATGGTAATCATTAATGTTAGCTAGACAGCTACTAGCTGCCTGCTTAACCAATAGCTACCTAGCTACCATTCAAATTTTTCATTACGACAGAGCATTAGCTAGCCATCTTTTGTGCCGTTTAACCACTTTAACAAGGTTACTGCAGCTACCTTGCAAATGCCAGGTTTTAAAATCAATGTTAGCTAGGCCTAGAGATAATCTACAAACAAACAAACCATTAGTAGGTCTACTGCGTACAGCAGATACTGTAGTAGTGTTTTATTTCTGAGAGCTACATTCAGAGTTGAAAATTGGTACACTGTCATTGTCTTGTGTGTTGTGGGAGAAATAATACCTAGAACAGCCACATTAAAACAGTGTCTTTTAATCTCCTCTTTGATTTTTATTTTATTTGTGGTGTACAGTCAATGGTATTTTTTCACATGATAAATGTCAGAGCTGTAAATATGATTAAATGTAAAAATATATTATACATCTTTGTACAAGTATTCCGAGTACATCTCCTTCTGCTGGCCCAATACCAAAATAATAATTGCTTTATCAAACCTGTTTTAAGCCAAGGGGTATTAAATAAACAAATATACAAATTATGCCCCTGGGAAGGCCTAGTTATGCAACAAAGTGCACACATTAGCTGTGCAATTAGTCATGGGTATTACTGTACAAATAAAAGAGAATTAATGAATACAAACAAAAAGAGAAGACAGTTGTGCATGCCCTTCATTTTTCTAAATATGTTCTTTTTATTATAACTATTTTAAATGAACTAAGCATTTAGCATAAAAAAATGCATTTGAAAACTCAAATGAATAGACCCTACAAAGAGTGACTCTGCTCTCACCTCCCCGGCTCAGCATTCTCAACTGACTATAGGAATGAAAACCTATAGGGACATTAGGGATGGTTGAATGACAGGTAGCAGTTAGTTGTGGCCTGACCAGTTCAGTTGCAGTGTAGCGCAGTATATTTTGGGCAGGGGTGGTCTAGTGCCCCCTTCACATGAGAAACGTCTGCCAGAACCACTACCATGTGCACGGCTTATTAATGAATTGGAAAAAAATAAATGAATGCCTACAGGAGTATTGTTCTCCTTCCTCCTTAGTTTCCTCATTGTATTGCATCCAGAGGGTTTTTCTTTCTAATAAGACTGAGGGTCTACTAGCAGGGTACAGGTGAGGAAGAAGAGGAAGCCAGCTGTGCGGATCTGGCAACAGATTTTTTTCCATTATTTCCCATAACACTGCCACTGATATGATGTTTCGCAATAAACCATCTTCTCAAAAAAGAGAGATACGATGAAGGAAAAAGAACCAGAGCAAAACAAACCATTAAATATTTGTCAGGTGGGGAGATAGGAGAGAGGGAAAATAATGATGGGAAAATGACATTTAGTCTCTGCTTCATGCAGAGAAAGATAGCCATTTCATTGAAGTGTAGCATAACAGACACATTTTTCAAAAATGTTCTCCCCCTCCCACCAGTGGCTTTGTTTCCGCTACACACTGTGTGGGAGTGAAAGGGAGCGGAGCATTTCTGAAATCCTCCCTTACTGCTATGGTTGAATATTTTCATCAGGTTCACAAAACAGGTCTATTAGCTGATTTTGTGTGTGTGTGTGTGTGTGTGTGTGTTTTCAAGGAAATAAATGAAATGTCGGTTCTGTCCCATGCATTAGCTCTAGCAACAACCCTGAAGCAAATAACATTGTCTTTCCCCCCAACCCCCCCACACACACACACATTAACACACACCCCAGTAGCCTCCCAGAAACCCACTGTGTACATTGATTTGCTCTTAGTTCAAATGGTTGTCTACAATTTCCCATGATTATGACTTAGCAAGACTAAGATTATGACTTTTTTTTCTCTAAAGAATTTTCTGCGGTCCTTCAATTCAGAGTCATGTTGATCTCTGATTTCCTTGAGGAATAGCTGCTCCCTACACTGTGTCATTCCCACTGCCCCTCCACCTTTTTTTCTGTCATGTTAATGGCTAAGCTACAGCAGTAATAGCCCTTCAGCTGACACGTACATATTAAAACATGCAAGGTGCTTTTCTTATTTTCATTACTCGATGATAATGTACTCCTTCTCCTCCCTCTCAGATATCCATAACATATTTACTCTATCCTAATGGATGGGGGAGGCTATGATATAAATATGAATATGACGGCTGCATGTGTACTCAGACTCTGCATTTCGGTTTTCTATCGACAACTTTGCTCATTTGTAAACTTTCATAACCTTCATGCAGAAATCCATTTCTCACTGTCACTTAGACACTCCTGCATAGCATTTTCCTGTTAGGATCATAGGAAGATTTTAATTGTACTTCTGCATTACAGAAAGGTTGAGGGATTTTATGCACTTTTCAGGCCTAGAATTTAAATTGAATTGCATGTAAATGTGGTTGTGTGTGTGTGTGTGTGTGTGTGTGTGTGTGTGAAATGTATACTTTTCATTGTGAGTGCATACATACATTGATGGAAAATAGTGCCTGTGTTTCTGCATAGCAACAGACTGCATAAATTGATCAATGCTGCAAGTGTATGCAGTATGTGTGTGGTATGAGAAAAGAAAAGTAATTTATTATAGTTACTCCTGGGCAATGGTCTATTAGAGAATTGTATTTCACTGAGCACTGCAGGCTGCAACATGTTCATAAAGCACATATTCTCATTGTAATACACAACATAAAACTGCCCATCTCACCGTGGGATTGTTTACATGGAAAAGGTTCTCTAAATGGCTTCACGGTTTTGACATAATGATGTTTGGAAGAAAAGCAGCACCGATTCCCCAGTAATGATCCCATTTCATTTTGCCCTTTCCTGGGGTTGGGTTCATCCATGTACATTCATTAGGTAACACATTGGCGTCAGGTCCAAAGGAGTCAGGGAGATCTGACTACACCATGCTGGTACCCAGTCCTCTAATGCTTGTCAGAGGATTATTGGCAGCCTCAGTTGCTGCAATTTGAAGAATATCTGCAGGGATGAAGTGGCCTGTTCAGTCCCTGAATGGTGTACAGTGCCTGAGACCTGCTGCCCTCCTATCTCCTGTCCGAATTATAATGAGCCTGCCCATGCAAGAGAACTGGCCTCTCTCTGTATGTGAGTATTTGAAAGGACATAGTGGCTTGGGTGAGGGGCAACATGTATCAGCTCAGTGCTTATTTTAAGGGATGATGTATAATCAGGACATGGTACTCATACTGCATGAGCAATAGCTTATAATTTAATGTGATTGTCATGTCCTGTGTTCTTGTTTTTCCCTCCACTTGTGTTTTCACTCCCCGCACCTGCATTGTGTTTTCCTCTCATTTTCTCATTAGTTTTCCCCCCACCTGTTTCTCGTTCCGTCCTCGTCAGTTTTTGTATTTAGTCTGCCCCGCTTCTTTGTTCGGGGCCAGACCATCTTGTCTCTTTGCTTGTGAGTTTGTTGTGTCGTGCCCTGTGGTTTTTCGTGAGTTTGTTGTGCACCCGTCAGCTTTGTTTTGTCCTTCTCTCCGTTTGGCTTCCTGCCCTTTTTCGTCCGTTTGCCCTGGTGTCTGTTTGGACCCTTTCCCCGGTTCCCCCAGACTTGGCTGCCTTCTACCCCCTGGCGGCTCCAGCTCAGGCTCATCCTACCTAGCCCTCCTGTTCCTGCCCTGGCCTCCCGTACCTGCCAAACCTTCCTGTTCCTGCCCTGGCCTCCTTCACCTGCCCAGCCTTCCTGTTCCTGCCCTGGCCTCCTTCACCTGCCCAGCCTTCCTGTTCCTGCCCTGGCGTCCTTCACCTGCTAAGCCTTCCTGTTCCTGCCCTGGCCTCCTTTACCTGCCCAGCCCTCCTGTTCCTGCCCTGGCCTCCTGTACCAACTCAGGCTCCCCTGTACCAACCCAGGCTCCCCTGTTCCTACCCCGGCTCCCCTGTTCCTTCCTTTGGACATCTACATATGAACCAATAAACAGCATATACAGTAGATATGGATGGATCATTTTAAGGGTTGTTTCTCCTGACAAATTCCTATTTAACTCTATGGAAAAATAAGTCAGGAGAAGAAACCCTTCAAGTTATCCATCCATATCTATTGTATTTCTGGCAGCAGAGTGATGATTTAAGGCTTCTTTGATATGTCAGACCCTTGATGACTTAAAGCCATTTAGCCAACCATGTGTTCCATATTGTTCCAGTGTAATTTACAGCTAGATCTAGTCCCACCCCCCAATTCCCATAGAGATCCATTCAAATGCAGAGACGTTATAGTATCGCTTGTAAGAGTACCAGAAAATAAGATATTTAAAGTCTTTTGATGTTGTTGGGTCACAGGCATCAGGAAGTCATGGCATGCAAAGGATATGCGACCAAATTATTATTTTTTTAATTAAAGGCACAGTCAATTTAGTGTATGTAAACTTATGACCCACTGGAATTATGATATAATTAATTAAAAGTGAAATAATCTGTCTGTAAACAATTGTTTGAAAAATAACTTGTGTCATGCACAAAGTAGATATCCTTACTGACTTGCCAACACTATAGTTTGCTAACATGAAATCTGTGGAGTGGTTTTAATGACTTCAACCTAAGTGTATGTAACTTCAACTGTACATATTATGGCAGAACCAGTGGAGTGCTGTTGGATGGGCGCTACCTTCTACCTTCTGCCTCGTTGGCTCCACTTCGTGGCCGATTGGAGCCAGTGCATGCTACCCAGCAGCACACCTGAAGGGGATTGGTCCATTTCACAATACATAAAAGCTGCAAAGTACCAGCAAGAATAACATGCAGAGGGACAAAGAGGTGAACCAAAAAAAGTGTTTGGAAGACTGACCTTTCTTTGTTGGAGAACCAACAATTTAGGATTGTGATTGTTTGCTTGCACTTGTAACCAATCTAGCTGGCCAGTTATACAAAGAGCTGGAACCTAAGTGAAGGTAGGTTCCACAAAGGAGCTAGGTTTTGAATAATTGAAAGACAAAGCAAATGATAACAAGCCAAACCTGCATTATGAAGGAACTTTAACACATGCGCTTTGACTACTTGCATAGGAGCATATTGACTCTTTAATTTGATCAGTTTAAAAAATTACATCTTTTTGTAATGGTTTGCAATATAGCACAATAAGCACTATGTGAACATGGGAATTTTATTCTAAATGGCATACCTAGTTATTTCTGACATAATGTGGCTTAGGAGGGTAAATAATTCCTCTAAACATGAAAAGCACCTAATTAAGAAAAAATAACAGCGTGGTAAAATTCAGGATTTCTGTAAAATTAAGATTGGAAGGAAAACCAGCACACACAGGACCGAGGTTGAAAACCACTGGTCTAAAGAAAATCACTCCAATGTAGGTTCCGCAAGCTTTGTTTAAAAATATGGCAGTTCAGTTGTAACAATGTTGAACCAGTGATCCCATCATTTTTAATGTTAAAGAAGAAAACTATTTAAAATTCTATTCAGCAATGTTTTTTACACAAACAGATGTGCCAGTTATAGAACATATCCCACTTGAGTGCCATAATGTTTAATTTATAGCCAACAACACAGCACCAAAGAGTATGCACAAACTAAATGATATGGAAATTTCATAAATAGTTTTTTTTAATTAGAAGATAAGAATTTGTACTAATATATTAATTTGCTGGCAACTTCACATATGTGGCAAAAAAAGTCTGAATGTATTTGACGGCAAATGTAAGCTGAATATTAATAAGAGATATTATTCTGTGATCATTTGAGTGCATATAATACATGTCTTTTTTTCTTTGGATTGCTAGTCAGGGAAGCAATGTGAAGCTTTGGTCAAAGCAGCAGTGTGGAGCAATGATCAGAGCAGCAGTGTCGAGCAGTGCTCAGAGCAGCAGTGTTGAACAGTGGTCAGAGCAGCAGTGTAGAGCAGTGGGCAGTGGTTAGAGTAGCAGTATACAGCAGTGCTCAGAGCAGCAGTGTTGAACAGTGGTCAGAACAGCAGTGTAGAGCAGTGGGCAGTGGTCAGAGTAGCAGTATAGAGCAGTGGTCAGAGCAGCAGTGTAGAGCAGTGGGCAGTGGTCAGAGTAGCAGTATAGAGCAGCGGTCAGAGCAGCAGTGTAGAGTAGTGATCAGCGCAGCAGTATAGAGCAGTGCTCAGAGCAGCAGTGTTGAACAGTGGTCAGAGTAGCAGTATAGAGCAGCGGTCAGAGCAGCAGTGTAGAGCAGTGATCAGAGCAGCAGTGTAGAGCAGTGGTCAGAGCAGCAGTGTAGAGCAGTGATCAGAGCAGCAGTGTAGAGCAGTGGGCAGTGGTCAGAGTAGCAGTATAGAGCAGTGGTCAGAGCAGCAGTGTAGAGCAGTGATCAACGCAGCAGTGTAGAGCAGTGGTCAGAGCAGCAGTGTAGAGCAGTGCTCAGAGCAGCAGTGTAGAGCAGTGCTCAGAGCAGCAGTGTAGAGCAGTGCTCAGAGCAGCAGTGTAGAGCAGTGATCAGCGCAGCAGTGTAGAGCAGTGCTCAGAGCAGCAGTGTAGAGCAGTGCTCAGAGCAGCAGTGTAGAGCAGTGGGCAGTGGTCAGAGTAGCAGTATAGAGCAGTGGTCAGAGCAGCAGTGTAGAGCAGTGCTCAGAGCAGCAGTGTAGAGCAGTGATCAGTGCAGCAGTGTAGAGCAGTGATCAGCGCAGCAGTGTAGAGCAGTGGTCAGGGCAGCAGTGCAGAGCAGCAATGTGGCACAGGAGTCATCTCTGAGGCGTGGAGAAGCGGACAAGGAAACAGTATAATTTTACATTACAACTTGAATCAGAAAGTCAAGTGCTCATGTCCTCTTGATAGGAAGCCATAACCCCAGCTTTATTCATGTATTCATTTATGTGTTAAATATTGTCACCAGTTTTATGAATATTGTAGGACATGAGTGTATGCGGACTTAGGCTAATGCATTAATTCTGGTTCATGCTCCAGGAAAGAGAGTTAATATCTTTCCAGATGTGTATTATTTTAGAACTCATACCATTTTATTATGTAGAACAGTGTTTTCCTAATGGAAAAAACATTAGGGTAAATATTATGCAAATAAAGAAGCCCATCTCTTTCAGCTTTGTGTGAAGCCTAAGGGTTAGATAATGAGGTTTTATATTTTTGCTGAATGACAATTAGTCAAAAACGCTGAAAGATGAATGGAATAAAGATAAACTTTAAATGGTTCATTCTTTTGCCCTGCCGTAGGACTCAGTGGAAGTTACATGTTCAGAATTTTTATTTTTTACAAACATTTAATTTTTTTCCACATGAAAAAGGTTTCATGTAAAAAATTTTAAGTTCAGATTTAGGAAATTAACTTTTAATCTAGTTCAATATGTCCTGCCAATAGAGAAAATAATTATGTGTATATATATACAGTCAAGCCGGAAAGTCTGCACACCCCTTTCACCTTCTCCACGTTTTATTACATTACAGACATATTCTACAATAGATTGAGTTCATTTTTTGTCGCAAAATTCTACACAAAATAGCCCATAATGACAAAGTGAAAACATGTTTTTAGAAATTTTTGCAAATGTATTAAAAATCGAAAACTGAAATCTCTCATTTGCTTTAAGATATTTTTAAAGTATCATATTTAATATTTGGTCACATATCCTTTGCATGCTGTTACTTCCTGAAGTCTGTGACCAATCAACATCAAAAGACTCTCGATATCTTATTTTCAGGTACTGTTACAAGCGATACTATAACCTCTCTGCATTTGAACTGATCTCTATGAGAATTGGGGGTTGAGACTAGATTCAGCTGTAAATTACGTTGGTACAGTATGGAACACATGACTGGCGAAATGGCTGTACGTCATCAAGGGTCTAAGGTATCAAACGAGCCCCAAACCATCACTCTGCGGCCCTGGATGGATCCCTTTAAGGGTTGTTTCTCCTGACTTTTTCCCCCATAGAGCTCTATAGGAAAAACAGTCAGGAGAAATAACCCTTGCAGTGATCCATCCGCCGGACAACACAGGCTTTCTCCCCACAGGTAAGCATGCCCATTACCCACACACCACATGGCACACGCTCGCCACCACACGACACACTTTAGCTGTGCAAAAATCCTCAGTACGTTGTCTAGGGCACACACACTCGTGACCACCTGCACACCTCAATAGCTCACCTCGGGGTAGCCGCCTGCCCGGCCCAACCAACTAAAATGAGAGAGTACATCCACCAACTGACATGGCGGGAACAATAACCAAACTCATGGTCACTCCACGCCACAGACAAACAACAATAAACACAAAAATATAAGGGTGGTGGAGTCCCAACCACACTAAAATGCTGGTTGGGGCTGCCACCAAATAAAATAAAGGAAAATATAACCCGACCGGCAGAACAAAATACACGCACACACACACACACAACAGCGAGACAGCTTCTCCACCCCTTAAGGTAACGGGGGTTAAAGAGCACTTCACCCAATATATTCCTTGTAAGCCCCCGAAAGTGCCACTATGAGGGATTACGTCAAGGAAGCTTTATCCTATGGCTTCATCAGACCCTGTACCTCGTTAGCTGGTGCTGGCTTTTTTTTGTGTGGAAAAGAAAGACAGGAGTTTGAGGCCCTGCATCGACTATAGAGCTTTAAATGACATCACGGTTAAGAACCGATATCTGTTGCCCCTCATGAATTCCGCGTTTGAATGCCTCCAGGGGGCATCGGTGTTCACTAAGCTCGACCTCTGTAATGCTTACAATCTAGTGCGTATATGTGAAGGGGATGAATGGTAGACCGTTTTTAACATTCAAAGCGGGCACTATGAATACCTGGTGATACCGTTCGGGCTCACTAGAACCCCCTGTCTTTCAGGCATTTAGTTAATGACGTGATCAGGGAGATGTTTGAGAAATTAGTTTTTGTCTATTTAGACGATATTTGAATTTTCTCCGCCAATCTCACTGAACACATTGGGCATGTCAGGTGGGTACTGAGAGCACTTCCCAAGGCTCAACTCTTCATCAAGGCTGAGAAGCGTGTCTTTCATTCTGACTGTTTCCTTCCTTTATCGTTTCTGAAGGTAAACTCCACTCTAGCTGCTGGTTTCTTCTCTTTCAAAAGAACTTGCTTCTTCGTTGCTAACTTTTCCCCATGAAAAGTAGCTAACACATGCTTTATTTTTCAGCAATAACCCAAAGATATAAATCTATGCTTTGTGTTGCAAACTGACGGAATTTTCATAAATAAAAATTGACAAATAATTATTAAACTGCTTATTAAATCTTAAACTTTTAAATTCCGAAATGCTAAATGAAGGGACAGAGTTACTGAGATTAGCAGGCAATTAATGACAAAAACGTAGTCAAATTAACAGAATTAAGGCTTTATCAATGAGGCAAAAAAAACCAAAACATTTATTCTCATTAACATTAAAATTATCGTCGTTTTTGCTGGGGGTAGCAGCCGTATTGCAGCGATTAAAGCCGTTAACTCTTACGTTGCATGAGGAATAAACAAGTAATTAGGTAGCTGTAACAAAGAGCGTCAAGGACAACTGTTATGTAATGAATAACTTGTAAATTGTCACATCCGCTATTTCCCTCCAGTTCACCTTCCTTTCATTTCTCTTGTTTTCCCATTCCTCATGTTTCATGTCGTGTTTTTCAGTTCACCCTGTCTGTCTTGTTCCGTGTTTGTGCAGGCTGGGCGTGGTTCCCCGTTTTGTATTTTGTTTTCTCCCCGTATCATTTAGCCTATCACTCTCCCCCTCTGCTTACATTCCGCACGCACTTTAATTATTCCATCAGTACTCTCACCTGTTCCTCACTCTATTTAAACTCCACAGTTTCATTCACTCACTGCCAGTTCGTTGTTTGTTTCAGCTCTGTCTATACTTTCCCCGGCCATTCTGTCTGTTTTGCTATTCTACCTAACCTGTTTGTTTTCTGTTCTTCACTACAGCCTGTCCTGCCTGCTTTCATCCTGTTTGCTCCTGCCCCATCTCCTGCCCAGCCCTGTTTATTTTGCCAACCCTGTTTCCAGTCAGTCACCGAGCCTTCCCTGTTCCATTGTCTTTTGCTGACCACTCTAATAAATATGCGCCTTTCAGAGTTTTTGCCTGAGTCTGTCTCTGAGTCCTGAATTTGGGTCCAAACCAGTGTTTGAACCACAACATGAATAGGCCTACAGCTTAGACAGCACACAGCATTTTTCAAGTTTAAAACCACGCAAAACAGGTTGACTGCAGCTTCTCTCTCCATTCACTAACCAGCCGCTATTATGCGAGCCTATGAGAGCATAAGAAACACTGCAGACCCCCTGTGCTGGTGACGGTCCAAAATGCTGCTAGAGTTGTCGCTAGGCTCTTTTCTGAAATAAAGGGAGTAAAGGGGTCTGAGTCACCAAGTTGCCAACTATTAGGTAGTTGAGGTCACGTGACTTCTGTGTGGAGGATGGAGGTTCTCCTGCTGGAGGACTCCCAGCGTGCTGCAGGCAGGTCCTCTTGCAAAAGAGCAGTACTTACGTTGGGTTGACTGCCGTATGAGTGACACGCAGCGGAAAAGGAAAGCACGTGTGCATTTTCCTGTGCTTTTTTGTAGTTTTTAGCCAGAAATAAAGGGACGGTCCATGTTCTGGGTGATTTCATTAAAATATTATGAAATGGAAGGTAATCTGTTGAAACATGTTGGTACATGTTAACATTATTATTATTGCAAGGTTTTGTAAATGGTGGGACCCCACAGGAAATGTATAGCCTACAAGTCTAGAAACCACCATCATTTTTGGTTGCTGTTATTTTAAATGGTAAAACATATGTTTAGAAATACCCATAAATAAAAGGTAATGGTCTGTACTTGCCCCACATATTCTTCTTTTGATTACAAATCCAAACTGATCGAGTATCGGCAAAAAAAAAACATTTTGTTTGCACTGTCCCAATACTTATGAATGGCACTGCAGGCATATGACATAATAGTAATATTTGGAATAAATATTACATCAACTGTTATGTCATGTTATGACAGCTGCAATGCCATGTGTATGACAGTGTTATGTCAGCCCTATGTCGCAGGGTTCAAGTAAAGTGTTACCAGAAATGTTGTATAATTTGTATATATTATTGTATATATATCGTGTATATATATGTTACATATATTATTAATAATAATAATAATAATAATAATAATAACTCCTTACCTTTTCTCACACATAAAGCACTTTACAGTGATGCGGGACAAACTCACCACAACCACCACCAATGTGTAGCACCCACCTGGGTGATGCTACGGCAGCCATTTTGTAGCAGAATGCTCACCACATATCAGCTGAGGTGGAGAGGGAGAAAACAATTCTTGACCTGCAGCCAATGAATAAACACTTTCTTCTTCAACATTAATTACACAAAATTTCTGTGAATTTGATATTAGTTTTAGCACACTTTGTGGGTTTTGGGTAATATATACTTTTTTCGAGTCGTGCTGAATTTTCAGTTGCATGCTATGTGAAAGGATTTGCATTGAATTACACAGTTGCCATCACCCTTAAATGATTCTGATGTTTAAAAGCTTATAATAATTCTTGGCATTGATTTCTGAAGCGGATTTGCAATGGGCTTAATGTTGTGAGGGAATCACAATTAATTTGCAGATTTATGTAAAACAGAAAAACGGTTAAAGCTGTTCTTCTTTACTCAACCACCCCCATCACCACCACCACCCACTAGAAATACATATTTGACACCTTTAACACAACCTACATTTTTATAGTTCACTTTAATCTCATTAACTGCAGTATATTTTTAGTGTGTTGGAACAACAGTATGAATCACACTGCAGTTCCTGCTGTGTGCGTTTGTATAAAGTCCCCCTGAAAGAGAAAACGGGAAGGAATGGGTACAGATGAGCTGTACAGACATGGTGGATCAGGTTTCATACATTTGCGGTGGCAAGAGGCTAATTAAAGATACAGATTGAAACTAGCTCTTTAAAAAGCCCAAAAAGGTTTGCAACTGTCTAACACGTTATAATATGCTGGTTAGTACTGTTTAAATAATAAAACAACTACTTAACTAAACTTGAATGGAACACAGAGAGATGTTACACCTGCGCGTGTGCTAATCTCAACCCTGAACGTAATATGCATGGGGCAAAAATTTTGATCTTGCACTGTGAAGTCGGACATTGACTGATTGGGAAAAAAATGTAGGTTAAATTTAGATTCAGGTTAGTGCCCAACTGTCCACATTTACATAAAGTTTAATCACAAATAGTTGAAGTTATGATTGAATGATAGAGACGCACAGACAGACACACGCAAAGACAGGAGCGCATACAGGTGTAATAATACCTGTAATTGGAGTTCTGTATGACCACTTATTGGTCTGAGTACTAAAATTAAACCAATTATTTAATCAAATGAGTATCATAGTACAAACAAACATGCGTCCAAAGAAACAAGGCATTCATTTCTAAACACAATTTATAACAATAACTACATTTACAAGGTTGGTGGAAAATAAATGAAAAACCTAACAAATGTTTAGGGCACAAATGACTCCTGAAAACAATTTGGAGGACAGTGCATGTTCCACCACTAGCAGGAAAGTGCTTTGCCTTTGAGTGTAGGGACAGCTCAGAGCCTGCCTAGAATCAAATCATTGACCTGGAAAAGTGGCACTTTCCCTCTCCAATCCATTAAGATTTCACCCATGACCCCATTACCAGGCACCACAATATGCACATTAATCTTGCTTGTAGCTAATTTATCTTCTTGAAATTGTATTGACAATAAATCCCACAACTTCTATGGCATGTCAGAGAGCCTAATATTGTGTTGATTTAGATTAAGTACAGACATGATTCTCTCTGTTGAATTGTTTGTTAGTCCAATGAAACCATGTTAGCTGAACACAAATAAGTAACATTGCAAAGAGACCCTGGGCTCTATCATGATGATCTTAGCACATGGTCTAAAACACATGGCGAAAGTGCATTTAGGGCGTGTCCAACTCCACTTTTGATAGTTAGAGGGCAGATATTTTGAGCGCAGTCAGGCACAAGATTCAAATTAATTATAGATGTGTCTTGGGCATAACATACAATAAACCAATCAGAGTGTCATCTCCCATTCCCTTGAAAGAGTAAGCACCAGATCATTTTAAACGCTGGAATTTCAAAAAATGTGAAATAAAAATGGCTCTGGTATAAAATTACATAATCATAAAGTATACAAATGTTTTATAATACTTGAATATCTGTGTTTAAGAAGTGTTTCCAGTAAGGTACAGTACAAGTGCAGTGGTTTTTACATTGGGTACAACACAAACCTTCACATCCAAATAAATGACAAAAGCTATGGGGTGCCAAATGTAAAGTAAAACACAACACATTTACAAACGCAAGATTTAAGATACAAGCTAAATGTGTAATTTAGAACCCAAAATTTAAGATATAAATAAATATAAATCTTTTGTTAAATATTACATTTTTTAACCAAGATTTGTGATAAAATAAATATTTATTTAAATGTTAAATCTTGTTTTTTATAAAATCGCAAGATTTAATATATAAGCTAAATGTGTAATTTAGAACCCAAGATTTAAGATATAAATAAATGTGAGACGGATGTGTGCGGGTTGGACCCGTAATGCACGACTCAGAACATCAACTTGATAAATACTCGCAAGGGCTTTATTATGGGGAAATCCAAAAACGTAGTCACACAAGCAAAGTTCAAAAACCAATAAATCCAGCCAGACCAAAGACATGACATGAACACTGATCTTATATGCAGGTGTAGACAGGTGCAGACATTAGCTTGAGAGCAGCAGGAAATTCACAACAGCTTGAGAAAATGAGACACGTAACGAGGCAATTAGTAAATCATTAGTAGTTAACCTATCCTGACCTAGCGTTAGTAAATTAGTAATTAACATGTACGAGAAACGTAAGGTAAACATGAACACATGGTTAGATAGTTAGTATTACCCAATCCTGATCTAATGTTAGTATATTAGTAACTAGACAAGGGAGAATGAAACAATTAGGGAAGCGTGAGTGACAGCAAGAGAAGAAACAGCATGAACGCAAGGCTGCGGAAAAACATGGAAATATGTATGCAAACAATGAACTGCATCGTAACATAAACAGAAAATAAACTGTGACAAACACTAAACATGAAACATGGCATAAACATGACAGAAACGTAACAAAATGTTTATTTAAATGTTAAATCTTGGTTTTTATAAAAACTCAAGATTTAAGATATAAGCTAAATGTGTAATTTAGAACCCAAGGTTTTAGATATAAATAAATATTAATTTTTTGCTAAATATAAAAATTTTTAACCAAGATTTGTGATAAAATTAATATTTATTTAAATGTTAAATCTTGGTTTTTATAAAAACGCAAGATTTAAGATATAAACTGACAGTATGGAATTGCACATGAATAAAAAATTGCCCAGAAAAATTTAAAGAAATAATTTTTCCGACACTGCAATCAAAGTGTTATTAGTTGATGTTCAGTATAAAAATTTTGTATTGTCAGTACCGGAACTGGTAATGTAAAAAGGCCTGGCAGGAGATATGGGCTATCAATGCAGGATCACCCATCAGCTACAGGAGGTGGCCAAGGACGAGTAATTTTACAGATATATTCTTACCAATAAGCCAGCCATCTCTCACAACACCGTTTTTCGAACTAGTGCCAACTGAACTGCCCCGCAGAATTAAGCTGTCGTGGGTCCCACCAGGTCCGCAACGTACATTTCATATCACATATGAGCTGCACATTGATGGAATGATAGACTTTATGCTCAAACGCATCATCGGATGAAGCCTTGATACGCATGTGTGCAGTCTATGGTACCGATAACATTGGGCAGGTAGGAAATATCATAAAAACTTTACCTCCACCTGGCTTTGCATCCTGTAAGGAACCTAGATGTACACTTGCATTAGCTGGATTACAGGACAGACCTGTAAGCTCTTTAAAGCTAATTTTGTTCATTAGTTAAATGAGCATATTTCATGTCATATAGAATTAAAATTTGTATCAATTTAGAAAAATAGTACTGGGAGCATTCATTACATTACAGGTGTAATTGAACAGGTTCATATACTACAATTGATTAATTGCTGTAATCTAAAGTGTTTGCTTCTTACAATTTATAATTTATGCTTGTATTGTGAATTTCAAAGGCTATATCCAGTCTTGTGAATTTAACAGAAAATACGAATAAATTCTGATTCTAATTGATATTCAGAAGCTGTATTTAGCGGACTTTTGAGTTTATGAATGCGGTATGCATGGTCCTGCAGGTTTAAAGTTTGTTTGTACATAAAAAAACTTTGATGAATGTGGTGTAGAATGTAAAGCTAATGTCCAAAAGATTCAAAGAAAAACAACAACAAACACCTTGCACAAGGATGACAGATTGTTTTATACAGTCGTTTTTTGTAGGGAATTTGTATGCTTGTCAATGTAGTCTATGTTGGTCTCTCCCCAGGGATAAGAAAGTACCACATTGGATCATTAAAGTATGGAAATGCTACATGGTGTTCCAGTGGTTTGTGCAGTGACAGTCAGTCATAAGCACTAAAAGAGTGCCACATACAATATTAAATTCCTCTTAGCATGCTGTACAGCTAAGAAATCTGCACACGCTGCATGAGCAACACATGCAAAATGCAGCCCAGATTCTGACCCATGCTGTGAATTGTGGCTTGAGAGAGAGGGAGAGAGAGAGAGAGTACACGTTTACAATGTCTCAAAAACACCGCACTTATCAAGGAACTGCAATGCGAACAATTACGACTTAGTGCGTTGCGTCCCTTCCGTGTAGGTGAGTATGCGAATGCTTTCAGGAGAAATAAGAGAAACTCAAAGTCGGTCATCTGTGAGTTGGCTTTGTATCATGAAAGGTCTAATAGATTTCAGTTACATCTCGATCAACAGTCTGACCCCTGACTCTTGAACACAGGGAGACAGAAACAAATGGAACATAATTTCCCAGCAGCAAACCCCACCTGCCAATTCAAATACCGCCAGGACACTGCATACCCCCCCCATTACTACCGGGAAACAGGCCTGTAGTTTTTATCTTTGATTTGTGTCCTTAACTTAAATGGAATAACAATGATAAATTTGTCTTTTTTTCTTCTCAATTTGGCGTTGATTAGTCATATGTTGTCTAAATCCAGGACACATAGACTTATTGCCTTTGCTTTACATTGTACATTTCAATATAGTGCTGTTGGCAGTGCACTTTGAATGGTTAGTACCACTGTGTGTGTATCCATCTGGCATCGAGGTGCTTCCCTTCAGAAAAACAGTCATGCTAAGATCTAAAAAAAGATCTTCTCCTGAGCCCACAAACAGGTTTTAAATTGCTTCTGATTTGCAAACAGGTTTCTTGTGTCTTTTTCCCATTGAATATTTAATTCTAAAGTCCCTCTTGCCCAGTTGTCATCTGCTTGGTCCAAGAGAACCCGCTCTCGAGACACGCAAACAGGCACAGTTTGAAATCCTTCAGACCGGCTCTGTATCAGAGACGGGCTCAGTGTAGTCTGTAAAACTGATTCTGTTTCAGAGAAATATGCAGTATGCTGCCCTTTAGACCAGCTCTGTTTCAGAAACATGGGAGACAGATCCATCAATCATGTGTGCAGTGAAGAGGCCCCATTGCCCACAGGTCAACATGGATGTTTTTCTATAAACTAGTTCTGTGGATAGGCACCCGCTTGATAATAAAATAAAATAAAACTAAATGATCATTAAAATATATCATCCTGTTTCATGTTTTCCAATCAAGAGGGATGTAAAAAATAAGGCAGATTCAGTGTTAACTTTAAATGATTAAGTTGGAGAGGCTGTTTATTGTGTTTCCACCTGTGCAGCATTGGCGTCCAATGGCACTCTGATTGAGTACTTTGTCAGTTACCTTGGTTACCAATTTTCCTCTGTCTCATGTGTCAGCACTTTGGCATACTCTCGCTGCCTCAACTGAGAAAACGAAGGCCACTTTATTTCTCCAAACACTGAAAAGAACCAACCTTTAAAAGAAGAAAAAATATATTTTATTATTTTAAGCATCTCCTATTCTCAATTTAGAGGCTGTAGTTCAAGGTAAAAACAAAGATGTGCACACAAGAAAAGAGGAACAAAATCACATTTTGTTGCAATGTGGAATCTACCATTCAAAGTCCAGCCTGTGTGAATTTAATTTAGCTTGCTGGGAATATATGCATTGATTCAAGGGTAAAATAAATGCTTATGCTTTTAAATCACAGTAGAAAACAAGCATTCTGTATTAAATAAAAATAATACAGAACAGTTCATGCTCATTAGGGCCACAGACAATATGACGACATATTCGATCTACCAGAGGAGGGGAGTTGTTTCTAAAAACATATTTCTAAAGGATTGCCCATTTATTTATTTCTATTAATTCATTCAGATTGTAAGTAATTGGCAATATTAGCTTACTGTTTTGGAAAACTCACAAAATGATCAAATGCATTGTTTCCTTCCAAAAATCAAATAACATAGAAATTAATATAATAAATAAAAATAACTGAATACATTGTACTAGTACTAGAAGAGTACCTTACTCTATTTGCAAAAAAAACTTAAATTTATTTCCAGCTAATTATGTTGAAGCATTGGTGTTAAATCAAGAGTTCTCTGTCAGGATTTCTTCCACAGGAGTGGACCCAATAGCAGGACTCGGAGACAGACTCGATACAAGCTCCGTGGAGCACTTTTATTAATACAGAAAAGGGGGAAGTGATACTCAGGATGAGGGTGGCTGGGTGCAGAGGGAGCTCAAGCGGGGCTGGAAAATGGCTGACAAATTGGAGGACAAGGCAGTGGGAACAGGAAAGGCGATGCAGGCTTGAGATATAGCAGGCTGACGGGTACAAGGAGACAAAACTGGACACGGGGTTAAACAACAAACTGGCTAGACTAAACGAGTATAAAGATCAGGGAAAACGAACACAACTAGTAATACTAGAGTACGAACTCGCGACGAGACAGCAAACAAAAAGGGAACATATAGTGAAGTCAAGCGTCAAGAATGTAGGCGAGAGTGATTAACAGCGTGTGGAATGTAGTAAGTGGGAAATGCGAGTGATTGGATGAAGGATAATGAGGGTAACAAGAGGGAAGACCACGCCCAACCTGCAGACTCACGGAAGACAAACACGAAACATAAAAGAACTGACACGAAACGAGGGGAAACACTGAGAACTTAAGGGAAGGTGAACTGGAAGGGTGGAGGCAGACGTAACAGTACTCTCCTCTCAAGGAGCACCTCCAGGCGCACCAGCGGGCCGGAACTTCTCTGGGTGCCTGGTGTGGAACTCCTGGATGAGAGAGGGGTCCAAAATGAGCTTGCAGAAAACCCAACTTCCCTCTTCAGGGCCGTATCCCTCCCAGTCCACCAGTTACTGGTGACCGCGACCCTTGAGGCGGATGTCTGGCAAGCAATGGACGGAGTAAGCAGGGGCGTTCTGGATGATGCACGGAGGTGGAGGGGGATCGAAGGGAGGGCTGAGCAGGCTGGAGAAGACGGGCTTTATTAGACTGACATGGAATACTGGGTGGATCTTGAGGGCCAGAGAGAGGAGTAGCTTAACCGTGGAGGGGTTGAGGACTGTGATGATGGGGTAGGGACCAATGAACCAGAGGGGATCCCGTGCAACCTCACCACGTGCTGCACCAAGAGCTTCGCAGTCTCGGCAGCAGAGGGGAGCTTGGGAAGGGGGATGAAGTGGACCGCCTTAGAAAAGCGGTTGACGAATATGAGGATGGCCATGTTATCCTCAGAGGGGGGAAGGCCAGTAATAAAGTCCACCCCTATGTGGCTCCAAGGACAGCCCAGGACAGGAAGGGGGCGAAGAAGACCTTCGGAAGGCTGATGCGAGGCCTTGCTCCTGGCACAGACTGGACAGGCGAGGACAAATGCACGAGTATCCCCCCTGAGAATGGGCCACCAGAAACTCCTCTTTGCCAGGGTGATGGTCCGATTCACCCCCGGGTGGCAGAACAGGCGGGAGGTGTGAACCCACTGGAGGACCTGGGAGCAGACGGATTCAGGGACAAATAGACAGAAGTTGGGGTTAGTGCGGGGGTCAGGGTGACGTACCTGGGTGGCCCTCATTGTCTTTTCGACCTCCCAAGAGACCGCAGCCACCACACAGGAGGAAGGGACGATATGCTCAAGGGTAACAGGCTGTAGGGGAGAAGACCCGTGAGAAGGCGTCGGGCTTGGTGTTCTGGGAAGCAGATCTGCAAATGATTGTAAAGAAGAAGTGGGTGAAAAACAGGGACCAGCGGGCTTAGCGGGAGTTCTGTCTTTTGGCAAACTGGATGTATTGGAGGTTGCGGTGATCTGTAAGGACGAGGAATGGCTTCTCCACCCCTTCCATCCAGTGCCTCCACTCCTTCAAGGCAAGCTTGATCGCCAACAACTTGCGATCCCCCACGTCATAATTGCGCTGGGCCTAGGTCAGACGGTGAGAAAAGAAAGTGTAAGGATGTACCTTCTGGTCTAGGGAGGAATGCTGGGACAATACAGCGCCCAAGCCGGTGTCGGACATGCCCACCTCAACGATAAACTGGCGGGTGGGTTCAGGGTAGCAGAGGACGGGTGCGGAGGAGAATCTGGACTTGAGGAAGGTGAAGGCTTGATTAGCAACAAAAGACCAAACAAATGACACTTAAATCGTCCAATAGAGCGCATCCTAAGCTTTCTGAAATGGTATGGCATTCCCATAGGTACAGTTCTCCACCGAGTTTGAGAACCAATGATCTACGTTATCTGGCTAGAAAAAAAACACCCATCGTGTACCTTGTTACGAGAACTGATCAGAATCACAGACACCAGAAGTAATAGGAATAGGTTTTATTTGTGGTCGACAAACACAGGTCAATGTCCAGCAAGTGCAAGACCTACCATATTTATTTTTGATTTGCAACATAGTACATTATGTTGTTCTTATTTTACTATCTCATTTGTTGTGGCTGAATGGTAGGATAAGTCATATCATGTATTGTAGCATTAGTATTTAGAGCACACCAGCATCAATGGGCCATAATATGGACAAACAAAGCATTGTATTAATTTTTGGATAGGGTTGGATAGGTTTCTGGACGCCTATATATCTCACCACCCCATTCTTTTGAAAAAGATGGAAATTCCTTCATGCACTGAATGCAAACATGTTTTCTGTGAGTCAGAATACTTTATGTGTTGATAGAAACTCATTACCTCCTGATTTACTGTAATGCACATTTTATCTATTTTGGATACATTTGGAGACACTAAGGGAAGCCAGGATACACTCTTTACAAATTACCTTGTAGAACCTGAGTAGTTTTACATATCCCCCAAAAAAGGTTTACACATGTGGTCAAGAGGTGTGTGGACCAGGAAATGTAAAGTATGACCTGTTTTATATCTTTGCCTATAAAGTAAGAATTACAACCTCCGTTTTACATTTTCTGCAAGTATTTTGTGCATTTACAGCCCATAATATATATAAATATGATGTAAACAAATCATTTTAAGCAATGACATTAAATGGTACAGGGGTCTTCTTCAATTTAAGCCATTACACATGTGTGTGTGTGTGTGTGATGTGCACATCTGGGGTTATTAGGCTTTAAACAGAACAGTGCAAAACAGGCGAAAATTGGCCCAATTTTGCTTCTGCACAAAGAGGTTAATGTTTGAATGGAGGCCTGATATTTCTACTGCTTCAAGTCCATGGTGTAGGAAAGAGCCACCACTAGGTGTCTGTCTGTTTTTCTATGATTTTTTATGTTATACTGTATATGTGTTGTGCCAATCTGGTCTTAATTGTATTTCCTGTCTCTCCTACATATTTTATGTCACAGTGTTTGCACTTTATGACATACTGTATATGCAGTTATATGTGTTAGCTGTGAGTGTTTGTTTTGCACTCATGTGTGAATTGCTTGATTACAAATTAAAAATAGCCAAATCAAGAATTAATGTATTTTGTCCCAAACATTATGGAGGAAACTGTATCTCTGCAGTAATGTATTCATATAAAATGTATTCATATGTAACATTATTTAGTTTACAGCTGGAACTGTTCAGTTGGAAATTATTATTGTGACACCTTATTTCCTCTGCCTTTTTAAAAAAGAATAAAAATATAACAACATGTGAGCATTTTTATTTCATTATAATGTGGTTTTAAAAAAAATGCTTTTCAAAAGGACCTGCTAACCCAGCAGAGCTCTTTTCCAGCAGTATGTTTGCTAAGTCAACCTTAACTTGAATCATGAGGAAAATCAATTGGCTAAAGCAAACAGGAGACTGTCATGAGATGCATTTTCTGTTGTTCTCCAGCCTCCTTTCAATGACTGAATAAGAGATTCATTATTTATCCGGCTGATATCTCACCTCGACCAGAGAGCACCGTACAGAAAGAATCAAGTTCTGAAGTCCAGTCTGTTAGCATGACTAATGAAGTCCTGGGGATATCTTTTGATTGACAGGTGGTTAAATCATTCAGCTCATTCGTCCTTAGATTCCCATGTAATTTAATTAAGTCTAATGAGTTGCTGTTTGTAACAGAGTTTTTTTCTCCTCCATAAATCTTAGGAGGAAATTACTTGGTCTTAAGTCAAGCTATCACACAAGTATGAGCATGAGCTTTGTATGTCAGTTATCGGACCGATGTCCAAATGTGCTGTATGTGCATATGGACTGTGTGTGTGTGTGTGTGTGTGTGTGTGTGTTTATACATTGTGCATTTTACATTTGGACCACTTATAGCACTGTTAGAGCAACATACATAAATAACATTGTTATCTGCATGAAAGGGAACGCCAATGGCAAATACTAATCTGTATCATATTCAGAAATATGAAATAATCCAGTCTGTATGGGTCATGGTTTATGCTCCTGTGTGTGCATGTGTGTTTGTTGATGGGACTGCATTTGTTTGTGCGTGTGTGCATGGGTTGGGGGTGCAAGTAGATGTGCAGGAATATATTCTCATATAGTTAGAAGGGCCATATGTGTATGCAATACCCACCCATAACCACCTGAGCAAACAAGAAAGCCCACAATGTCTTGCTTTCTCTTAAGTAACAATGTCCTGCTTTCCCTTAAGTAACAATGTCCTGCTTTCATTTAAGTAACAATGTCCTGCTTTCCCTTAAGTAACAATGTACTGCTTTCCCTTAAGTAACAATGTCCTGCTTTCCCTTAAGTAACAATGTCCTGCTTTCCCTTAAGTAACAACGTCCTGCTTTCCCTTAAGTAACAATGTCCTGCTTTCCCTTAAGTAACAATGTCCTGCTTTCCCTTAAGTAACAATGTCCTGCTTTCTCTTAAGTAACAATGTCCTGCTTTCCCTTAAGTAACAATGTCTTGCTTTCCCTTAAGTAACAATGTCCTGCTTTCCCTTAAGTAACAATGTCCTGCTTTCCTTTAAGTAACAATGTCCTGCTTTCCCTTAAGTAACAATGTCCTGCCTTCCCTTAAGTAACAATGTCCTGCTTTCCCTTAAGTAACAACGTCCTGCTTTCCCTTAAGTAACAACGTCCTGCTTTCCCTTAAGTAACAATGTCCTGCTTTCCCTTAAGTAACAATGTCCTGCTTTCCCTTAAGTAACAATGTCCTGCTTTCCTTTAAGTAACAATGTCTTGCTTTCCCTCGCTTACCTGCTCTTCCATATCTTTAGCATGACAACAGAAAGTAAGCAATTACACAGATTCTTGGGAGACCTTTTTAATTAAGAATGGAAAAGTTTTAATGTATCCATATTTTGTAATATATGTAAAACTATGCGTTCTCTTTCTTGGCAAGATGGCAGTGAATCACTTGTCCCTCTGTTAAACTGCTTTGCCAATCACAGCTATATTCCGATGGAAGATTTCAGAAGATTCCAGAAGATTTCCCCGAGGCTCTGCGTCTCATCAAGAAGAGGAGAGGAGAGCAGAGCAGAGCGTGGAGTCGGAGCGCAATATCTCACACCCCGTTGTTGTGAAACGGGAGAGGTGCAAGAGGCAGACTCTGAAGCGATCAGCAGTCATATCGCATCATTGTGCTCCGACCGCAATTTTCACCACGCCGACTGCGTGAGAAGCCGTGCGGACAGAGAGGGAGACGAGGGGGAGGAGAGAGAGAGTTAGAGAGAGAATTACAGCAGTCACCATGCAGGTGGAGAGGGGATAATGGGAGAGCTTTGAGCCTGTAGACATGTCTGGGGGAGCACTGACGATGTGGAATAAGAAATGTTATGAAGGCGATAATACAATAAGGCCAAGGTAATTGCTCCTGGTTGAGAACTGAATGACAAGTGCTGGAAAAAATTAGATTCATTCTGTCATGACTTTAAAACAATTCTCTCTGATTCACAAAGCAAAATCGAAAAAATAGCTTTAATACAAATGGAAGCCCTGGCATTATCAATGTTATAAACGGTGACTTCATCAGAATAGGGAGGCGCGATTGTACTGTAATGTGACTCGTTCGCCCCCTTGTATCAGTCCAGTCAGCTTACAACACTCATCCCTGTAGAAATAAATGTCCTTTCATTTAAATACAATAAATGCTCCGTGTGAGAAACAAATCTCTGTAATATTTTTGCCATTCCAAAACATCAGAAGAGGAGGTAACAAAAGTGAATTTTTATCATGAATATTCCAACACTTGAAAGAGCTGACCACTAGTAGGTGTCTTGTCAAGAGAAGACTGAATGTTGCAATTTATTTCTATGGAAAAATTTCACTGGCTGTAACTTATGGGATCTCCTGAATCATTCCAGCCTATAATTTCTATTTGTTTATTTATTTTAAATATTACTGCAATCTCTGTGAACAATTGATTATTAGTTTGCATGATATTTAACTATAATAACCACGATCCTGGACTCTGCAAAAGGACATTTGCCAAAAGTCTGTATTTCCATACAGTAAAAAGGAAGTTATCAGGGGTAATTTGTACAAATACTATATATTTTTTTATGTAAAAATGTCCTGCTTTCCCTTCAGTAACAATGTCTTGCTTTCCCTTAAGTAACAATGTCTTGCTTTCCCTTAAGTAACAATGTCCTGCTTTCCCTTATTTCCGGCCAAGTATTGGGACAAATGAACATAATGTAAAATAATGTATTTTTAATGTCTGGTACTCTTACAAGCAGTAATATAACCTCTCTGCATTTAAATTGATCTCTATAGAATTGGGGGAGGGCTAGCTTAAGCTTTAAATTACGCTGGAACAATATAGAACCAGGGCCGTGTCTAGGGGGGGGCGGGCAGTGCCCCCCCAAATGCTCCGCCTGCCCCCCCAAAGCCATATCCATGAAAAAATTTAATCCGACAATATCAAGTCGGCGCTACAGTAGGTTATAGAGCTCCGTAGTCCCGCCCACTTTGGTGACAAACCTCTGGTGCCACGAAAAAAACATAATGGGAGTCAATGGACTGAAAATGTTATTTTTTTCTATATTCAGGGAGCTAGACATTCAGAACATCCAAGAGAGGGGTTGTCACATTTAAAAATTATTTATAAAATTGCAATTATGTAATAAAATTATCTTATCCACTAATATACTGATTAGCATATACTTTAGCTTTATATGAAAGCATCTCAAATCTCATCTAGGGCTTTGAAAATATATATTTTTTCAGCCTTGGACAGAGGAGTAAACACTTGGAAAGTGGCAAATCGATGCATTTTTCTTAAACAGCAATGGTAAACATTGCTATGGTTACGAAGAAACACAAAAGATCAAATCTGCTGTTAAAGAAATGTGCTGTGCGCGGAGTGCATGCATGTGCTTCAGTTGAAGCGCTCTTTGTGTTGCTGATCATATGACATTACAATAACCTGAGAGGTACAGTTGATGATTCCCAATTTGGAAGAAGTTTTCTTTAAAAACAGGCACTGCAGCAGTCCCCTTCTCAAGAATGGAACCTGCAACCTTCTTGTTAAACAATGACAACAGTTCAATAACCACTGACAATACTGCTACACAGTATAGCCTTTTCTCAGTAATTCACTTTATTCTGAGTGAGCGTAGACATTCTCCTCCCGTATACCATCACGTTTCATTTCCCAGTCCCTGTCTTCTAGATGGAAAAAAGTACAATGAGACAAGTGTTACAGCTCTTATCTTTAAAAATATATCAGTTAATCTTTGGAAGAGCCTGCACTACTTGAATACTTCACTTATGTTTCCATTTGCTGTTTTACCTCATGAAGTGAACATACTTCTAGCTACATAATGCGTTTTTTTTCATTGCGCCGTCTTTCTAGGAACCTGTTTCACAGATTTTTGTTTGTCTCTCATCATGCCCCGTTGATATTTACAGTTCTTCTGATGTTCCTACAAAGAACATATCAATATGTTCCATCATTGCTTTCATCACTTGTCCGGTCTTCTTCGAATACCTTTTAAGCAAATGTATTTTCTACCATGTTATTGTCCTGTTATTTTGTATGTCACTGAGGGAGAGTAATTGTGAGGAGGCTATTTATAGCATTTCATTGATCTCCATGTCATAACCATCCACGCGATACTCAAATTAGATCCTTGTGCAATCTTTTTTTATTCTAACTTTTATGGCGAAGGATTGATCTTTGATCTGAGGTGACCCCATGGTGACAAAAAGTGGTGGAGTGTACACTTTATGAAACCATATCAGACCACTATGCACCACCATACACAATAAGCATGTATTACTCTGTGCCACAACTCATACCAGATGTCTGCATCTATATCAAATTAATTTGATGTAATTTGCCAGTAGTTTGAATAGTGGCACATAGGGCCCTATTAAGGGCATTATTTCACTGGTGTAGAGCCGGTCTCCCATATTCCTTGTGTCTGTCATTCAAATAACTTGCAATGCCCTAAATAGCCGACAGTGTCCGATAGCACCATGTTCGAATCTCGGCCGAGGCCATTCCGTGTGGAGTTAGCATGTTCTCCCTGTGTCCGTGTGGGTTACCCCCAGGTGCTCCGGTTTCCTCCCACAGTACAAAGACATGCAGGTTAGGCTAATTGGAGACTCTAAATTGCCCATAGGTATGAGTGTGTGAGTGAATGGTGTGTGCGCCCTGCGATGGATTGGCGACCTGTCCAGGGTGTATTCCTGCCCCTGACCCAATGCATGCTGGGATAGGCTCCAGCATGGATGGATTGATTACTCACATCTATGTTATGTGTTCTTGCATTCATATGTGCAGCACATTCATAACGCCACAAAAATGCCCAGCATTTGCATTTAAAACCTGGTCTGCATTATTGACCACCAAACTTGCACAGCACTGAATGTTTCTATTGACCCAACCCATATTGACGACGAACCTACCAAATCTGGCGCAGGCGACAACTATTCCGTTTGCAATAGATGGATATAGCAATCCCAATTGCGCCCAGGAGTGTTTGCGATTATGTTGTCACAAAAATAGTGCAATGTAAAATGATACATTGTAACTTGCAAGGTTATGTATAGGAGCCAGTGCCTGGCTTCCAACACTGCAAAATATTCTGCTTCCACTCACAACTTTCGGCAGTTTCAACCCTCCATGTTGCCAACCGGTGTTACTATGGAAACAGATATCTCCTGCATTTTCCCCCTACCAATCAGAGTCTGGCGAGAAACAAGAGGGGTTTTTTTTCTCTTCATCATAATCTTTACTGGAGTCATTTATCCTCGCCGCGGGCTTTCATGCTATTTATAATGTCAAAAGACTTGTTACACGTATGTGGAATATGAACGTGGAGTTAGCCTATCAAGAACCACATGCTTGGCTCTTTTTCTTTTATTCTGGAAGAGAGGGAGCAATATGTCTTCCAGGCAAATGAGGTAAAGTTTGCTATGTTTGTTAAAAGGTTAAATATATGTTTAGGGCAGTACATCAAATCATAGGTTGCATTGACAGGGTGATTGCAAGACCAACTGCATATTCATAGGATCACAGAATACAGTTTCAAAGTTGAAAAAATATGTACAAGGGTCTAAGCACTTTCACAACATGCAGAAGTGAAGAGAAAAAACACACCAGTCATGTAAAGCAGTCTTTTAACCTTTTTGTCCTTAGCGTTGTTTTTTTACTGTGATGAAAAAGAATGTAACCTGATATTTACATAAGTGCCAAGCACACAACAAAATGACTGAAACTGAGTATTTTTCAAGAAAAAAGCCAATCTAATATAGAAATATTAACCCGTAGAGACCAGAGGTGATTCTGACATTTTTTCACGATCCTCAGTATTATACAGATTAAGCAGGTTTATGTAATGGATAACCCACATACAACCGCTCGTTTTGTTCCAAGACTTGTCTTCATCAAGCTTAGGCCTGGATATGATAAGGATTAGTTGCTAGACCCTATTATATGAGGAATAAATCATTTTCGCTTACTGTTCACACTTGAGTATATCTCCAAAACCACAAGTTCAGGTATATCAATTTACATTATGAGAATAGGTTGTATGGAGTAGTCAGATCATATAGCCATGTCAAAGACACACATATTTATAATGTATAGAAATATCAGTGGAGTACATGGCGGAAATATGCTCAGAAAACTTAAATGATTATATAAAACTTTTATTTTATTTTGATGACACTGGAACCATTTCAAACAACACATAGCTATGTACAACAATAATACAGTATAAAATTTAAATAAATGAGCACTATATACAGCTATATTATAAAACATAAATAAATAATTTTACAAATAGCTGTTAGTATAATAACTACTAATATGATTTTTTTGCAATGAACTGAATGATTACAAGCTATTGAAGCAGATGACAAACAGCCTACAAATGTGATGTGAAACAAACACAGTTTGAAAATAATTGTAGGTTCTGTATTACCTGTAAAAGAATGATTCAAATAGTTATAATAGTAAATATAGTAGAATATATAAATAGTAAAGTTTGTATTTTATTTCACAAACAGTATACAACACATTAGCCTATTAGAATAGCAGTATTCATATTGGATTCACATTATCATCAACACATGAAAATAAATATTCCCAGAAAGTGCACTTTCACCCAGTGAATCATCTTCATCACTCGAATGAAATATGGCTTCAAATGTTTCTTCAAATAATGTTTTTCTTCCAGTGAAACATGTTTTCTGTGCTCCATGTGTGTGCAGCAGGTACTACCAGAGATGAAGCAGTAGAAACTTCACAAAATGTACGCACACATTCGACCGCAACCCTGCTTTTACTGCTTTTCAATTCATCATATTTGAGAGTCGCGAGTCTCCGCTGTCTAACAAAAAAAAAGAAAACGATCTTCCGTTCAGAAATAAGAGTTATTCGAGAGAGATGAAAGGGAGTGATCTTTACCCAAACTCCATCATTCGGCTTCAAAGCGATGAATGTACTTTCATAAGGGTTTCAGAAGGTTGAGAAAAAAAGGCCCCGATTTCTAAACTGACCCCTTTAAACGTTTTACGCAAATTTTCAGACTTGTTTTTTTTCTACAGTCTTGTGTATTAAATAAAGACCTGTAATAAAATGGACTCTTCTTTATGAGATCATTACACCAAAGCAATATAATTTTAAAAAGCCTGAGGAACCATTACCAAAGCACAAGCTATGAGCCTCCAACAACATTTTGGCCAATGACTTGCAGACAGTGCAATTGTGTGTAGAAAAAAGTAGTTGAACTCTTCATGTAGTGATCATTTAAACTATATCAGATACAAACAGTTTTTTTTCAGTCTCTGTTTAGGGAAAGATGAATGAAGTCTCACAGGAGGCAATCAGGTGTGTATTATTTTCCGACGATCAATAGGTAACCTTCTGTTTGCATGGGGTGGCTTTCTTTTTCTGAATTGAAAACACGTCCATGATGTGGATGGAGTAGGTTATATTAAACTGGAATAAATGTCATCCGGGCAATCTACTACATTATTCAACAGACACCCCCCTCCCCAGCTCAAAGATTCATTTCACTTCAATAACAATTCCAGACCACAGTGGAGGACGCAAACAATGCAAAGCCAGCCTGTCATTGACAAGAGGGATGTTTAATTATGATAAGCTGGAAATCAAATTTATCGTTCAAAATTTTAATTGATTATTTCAAATTGTTTCCTAGCCCGATAAAATGAAAAATGAAAACGCTGAAAACAAGAATGGGAAGTTACAGAAGCGATGAAGTCCCATGCATTTTTAAACGAGTGACATTTCATTGGAAGGAGAGAAAGGCTGCTGAGAAGAAAAGGGGGGAAAACTGATTTATGTATGCACTGTAGGGTACACAGCTTGAGAGTCCAGGTGACACAATAAAGAATATATTAATGCATTTTTATTTTTTATGTATTTATTTACTGTAGACATGGACAATGTTTCAATTGCATGATGTGTTGTAGAAATGTTTGTGATCTCTCAGTAACATGGAAGTAACAGCAGTGTGCAGATATTCATTTTCGTCATCATTTGCCTTGTGTTTACCTTGTGCTTGCACTTTCATTTTTTTTTTCTGTGAACACACCCTTCTATTTTCTAAAAGAAAATATAAACTACCTTTATATTAAAGCGGCAGCTGTTTCCCACCTGTTTAATATGAGCATATGACACTGACTGCCAAAGACAAGGTCTCTCTGAGGACCCCAATGGAGGGCTAGATTAAATCAAATCTTGATTCAACCACCAATCACAAATTGCCAACCCAATGCGATGACACTGAGGCCATCCTTAGAGGGGTGGGGGGCTTGGGCGTGGGGGAGCGGAGGGGGTGGCCAGAGTGGAGCAAAAATCTCGGACTAATAAAAGAGCTGTCGTGGCCGTCAGGTGCGTCGGCTTTGATTAGTGGGAAGGGTCATAACGCTGATCTTAATCTCATCTTTATTGAGAACCAAAAATATCTTGTGGAAAAACAAAGGATTTGACAGCTCCATCCCCTCCCCTAAGGGAGGGATGGGGGAAAAAAAACTTATTTTTCTCACCAGCTGATGCCCTCAGTGTGTCCTTGTGATACTCCATCTGCAAAAATACAAATAGTGTTTACACAAACGGGTTGGCTTACACGTGCTGTGGCGGTTTTATACATGTGGACTGGATGCCTAGACATGTATGGGTGTACATAGTGCACATAGGGGTTTATACAATGTATTGGTTGCTTGTATTGTTGTAATGGCACACACATGAAGTTGATTATGTACATGTGGTCTGATACGGTATGTTGACAGGTACACTTGTGAGCTTGTTTATCTCGTATATCTCAAATTGCATGTCATCTTCATCCCAAATCGTTTAGTGCATCAGACAGCTGACACCAATGTGTCAGTGTAATCCTGCATATATTGTTGAAACCATATTTATCTGCACCTACTGAACAAATACCATAAAAAAGACTGTAAATAAATTTTTTTTGGAGGAGGATTGCTAGTAGCATTGCCACCTTGTGGTGTCCATTATTTGAAACGCAGAAATTCCTCATGGAGAATTCAGGTTGCTAGATAATAACATGTTATGTCATAGTAGTTTATCTGTGTATTGAAGTTTATAATATTTAGAATAGAATTGTAGTAGAGCTGATTTACCCAGTTTACTATGAACTGCATTCAATGTTCATTACTAGGGATAGCTGCTGCTCTATGGGAAGAATGTGCTTTATCTTATCTGTTCTGTAGTTACTTCGATGATGTTTCTGTCATGGATCATGCCTTTCTTTCCTTATCTCCACGTTTTGTATTCCTTTTTTCTTTTACCGGTAATCTATCAGATTTTTCTGTGTTCCACTATGGGTTTTGCTTTCGTCTCAGTAATTAGTGAGTTCACCTGTCCTGCATTTCCGCTCACTACTTATACCCCGCTTCGTCCTTTTCTCGTCACTTCCATGTTATTTCATGTAACATTTGAGCCGGTAAAAGGTATAGGAAGTTGTGCTGCTATCGACCGCTTTGCTTCTCAACGCGGGACTTGTTAGCAGTACAATTTAACAAAAGCAAAGTGATCTTTTTCGCTCTTATTTCAGAGCTGAGGTTTTTCGTTTCATTGTTTTCCACTCATACCGACGAGTGCTCTCACCCTAAGTCTTAGGGGTCTTTTGAGTTTCTCTTTTCTTTCTGTTTGTTCGCTCCACAAACGGGAGTTAGATAAGCATGAATGCTTATTTCTTTTGTTTTGCTCGGATATCGAGTTCCTTGTTTTTATCGCGAAGTTATTTGTGTTCTCTTTATTTTCCCCCATTCCACTACGGATTATTGTCCGTTTCAGTGGTATTCATTGGAACACTTTAAGATTCCGCATCTATCGCATCTGGACCTCCAATATTTCCTCCGTGTCTCTGGCATAGAGATCCCCAACAGTTTCTGTATGCACTTACTGTATGTCGCTTTGGATAAAAGCGTCTGCTAAATGATTGTAATGTAATGTAATAGTACAGCTCACTCTTACCTTCCTTCTCCATTTGCGGTAAGAACCAGTGCAATGTGCACATTTGGGTAGAAGCTAACTGCCATTCTATGCTGTACAACCAAAAAAAAAGAAAAAAGAAGAAGAATTTTTGATTTGTGAGTGCGTGTAAACTGGGGTAGGGTGGTGGGGGGTCAAAATTTTACTTCAGCTGAGGACATTACTCATGCATGCAAGCTAAATTTGAGATTAATGACAGGCAGGTCCTTCCTCTCATGCTGCTTTTGTATTGTGTTGCTTTTTGTTGATCATTGTGTTGTTCCTGCTTTTGCCGTTTTCACTAAACAGACCAGGGGCCACATGTATAAAACTCTGTAAAAGAGTAAAAGAATGCGTAAAAGAATGCTCAGGGTGAAAGTCAGAAATGCTGGTTTTGCATTTTCTACCTCTGCCTTTCTGTCACGGTATCGCCATATCACACAGACTCTAAACATTTTGTACGTATGGTGTCATGTGCAGAGGTTCGCAGATTCTGCATGAAAACTCGCTTACGCGGCTTTCTAAGGGAATTTTTCTGCTCAGCACTGTTTATAAATGTGGCCCCAGGAGTGACAGACTGAAGACCCTGCTTTGCCTTGGGGGAGTTCCAAGGCCCTAAAACTTGGTTACTATACCCATCACCATCCGTCCGATATGATATTTAAAACGAGACCTTTTTGGCTCACAGCCGATTACAGCAATAATTTGATTGTGGCAAAAATGGTTTCTGTTCTCAGATTTGAGAAGGCAGTCTTCCAGGCCCCCATAGCAAAAATTACTGAGCCTGTTTGATGAACTGCACAAAATCCTTCTTTTTGTCTCAGAAGATGGACTCATGCTGAAAGAAGGCCATCTGTCAACGCGGGCCCATGTCTTCCGCGAGGCTCTGGTGCTGGCAACAGCCGTCCCGAAAATGTGGTGCACTGCAGCACTGGCGGTTTTACTGTCTGAGAGAAGTGGATTTTATGAAGTGCGTCCTGGCTCTTCTGAGACAGTCACAGGCAGCTTTGGGGGGATTTACATGCCTGTCTTTGATTCAATTTCAAGGCACAACAGCCTGTGGAATTGACAGGTGCGCATTCCTTTGTCATCAGCAGTGACAGACTCACTTTGTAACATAAAAACTGAAAAAAGTACAGGTTGGATTTTCACTAATCCCACCCCTATTCAGATTTTTTTCACAACTTCACTTGCTATTTTCGTCTATTAGTGGACTGTGGTATGTTGGGGGCAAAAGGAAGATATATAATCATTATTTCCCTCTCCCTAGTCTTCCCCAAGACACCACATGGACAAAATATGTTGATAAAACCAGTGCATTGTATGTTACCATTGGCAAAATAAACAATGAATAACATGTATTTGTATGGGTAAGTTATTACTTTCTTTGTTGTCCAGCACCACCAAACACTGGGCCATTTTCCAGACAGATGTGCTGCAGGTTCACAGCATGCCTGTCTGGAAAATGCCTGTGAGCACCATTATTGCCCAATCCCCCATACAAATTTGCTCAAAATCTACCAAAAAAGAGGGAGGGCATCAGTCAACAGCAATTCAGGTGATATCACTGATTTCCATTGGAATTTAAGTCTGGGCTTTCGCTGGGATATTCCAGAATACTGACCTTGACCCTTTGTTTATAAGCCAATGCTCTGATGCACCTTGGGTCATTGGTCCGTTGAAACATGAATCTTTACCCTGAATGCAAATTCTCCTCAAGGATTTGTCTGTATTTAACTCTGTCCATTCTAATTCACTGGTCATTCAGTTCAAGAAGTGTGCAAATTATAGGATTTAGCAAAGATGGGGCATCACAGGTGTCACACATTATAGGATTTCTACAGGATTCTTTCAGAGATTATTTATCATGCATGCTTTGCTTGACAGAGAAAAATTTGAATTGTTGAATACATAGTGCTAATGGCGGAATGCCAGCTACAAACATGCTACAAGATCCACCAAACATTGTTCCAACAAACAGTGACATTTAGCATCCTAGCAACCACAAACACGCTAACTTGACATATTTCCATTTATTGTGAAGTGTCTCATGTTAAAGGGATATTTCATCTTTGTGTGACATAAGTCATTTTGTGGAGCCTTCCCCATTATATTTGCATAGCGTGAATCAGCTGTCCCTGCTGACCGTTAACGGCATCCCCGGTTGTCATTGTCCCCATACGGTCTCTATTGTGTGAACATCATTTTTCATGTGGATGCAGCCTGCCAGTTTACAATACTTACCTTAGTAATGCAACACTATTCAACAAAAAAATACTTTTTTTCTGATAACAAAAATACACAATGTTTACATATTTAGAATTTGGATTCATTATTAAGTTTAATAAATGTCGGTAGTGTTATGTTCTGAGTCTGTTTTGTATTTCTGTCATGTTTTGTATTGTCACAGTTTATGAAGCATACATTTTTCCATGTTTTTCCGCAGCCTTGCGTTCATACTGCTTCTCTCTCTTGCTGTCACTCACGCTTCCCTTATTGTTTCATTCTCCTGTGTCTATTTACTAATCTACTAACGTTAGATCAGGATTGGGTAATACTAACTCTCTAACCATGTGTTCATGTTACCTTACGTTTCTCGTGCATGTCATTTACTAATTTACTAACGCTAGGTCAGGATAGGTTTATTACTAACGAGTACTAATTATCTTGTTATCTTGTCAACCCTCCACACCTGATTTCTTTTCGCATGCTGTTCTCAAGCTAAGTGTTTGCACCTGTCTACACATGCATTTATACCAGTAATCTTAGTCCCTCGTCACGAGTTCGTCACACTAAAATTATTATAGCCTTGTCTTTCTGCCTGTCGTGTTCTAGTAGTCCCAGTTATTTGTATCTTCCGAGTTTTTGTTTTGTGTGTTAGTCGAGTCTTCGTTTGGTGTCTGATTGATCTTCTGGTATTGACCTCTGTCCGTGTTCTCGCGACCCTGTTTACTGGACTGTGTGTTTGTACTTCTGCCGTGCCTTCCCGTTACCGACCCCTGCCTGTTTTTCAACTTCTCTTTTTGGATTTGGATTTTGTACCATTTATTGAACTTTAAACTTCGGTTTTTTGGTACCCCTGCCTGCTATTGGGTCCCTACATTCCACCGATCGTAACAGGTAGATCCTGTATTAGGGTGCTTAATAATTCATACCTGTAAGGGCGCATCTATTTTAGCACCATTAAACCCTTGCTCTTACACAATGAATTGATCTAAATCAGCAATGTACTGTTGGGTAATTGTATTGCTTATGTGGACTTCACAATGACCTGACGTGGTCTTTTAAATTGAGGGCGATGCACCTCTTCGTCAGTGGGTGTACCTCTACTTAATTATTGTCAAAATTTATGTATAGCCCCCACCCCCTTTTGTCCATTTAAATCCAGTGGACAAGAGCTAAATTTCAGCAATTTGTCTGGTCACCACAATGAAAGATTTCACCTTATTACTTGTTGGAGTCTGGTAATAAGGATATTCTCCAAAATGTATTATCTTACTACTACAGTTTTTTATATTATATATTATATATTATTCTGTTGAATAAATGCAATAAACGATGTAAAAGCAGATGCTCACAAACAAACAGACATGTCAACAGAAAAGATAGATGGATGAAAAAATGCCATGGAAACAGCAGAAGTTTGAAAAGTTGGGATCGGGGAGCAGTAGACTTCTCTAAAGCCGGTGGACTGTAACAGATATACATTAATTGGATAGCAATCTGACAGCTTGGGGGAATACGTGGTTTAGGAGAAGAGGGGGGGGGGAGCCATCAGCAGGCATCTAGACCCAGGACTGAATAAAGTGATGAGCCAAGCGCTGTGAAGCGTGACTTCAAACACGTCGCTCTCATTACAGATTTATTATTTCCGTTATAACATTTTTTTATATGTATTGGGAGGATGTGGGGTGTGGGATGGGATATGTTTACCTTCAGCAAAGTGAAATATCTTAAAAGTCATTAGAACATTTTGTTTGTTTTAGGGAGAACTTCACACATAGCCTGTGATTCTAATCCTGTACAAAGGGAATTCGAGAGTGGGGGCCTGATGACAGGACGAACAGAATGAAAGCCATGCTTTGAGAGTCTGCAGGTTGGACTCCTTATTTGAAGCTGACAGTTCCCCGCTACCTAAAAGAGCACGGAAGGAAGTCAGAAGAAATGTTAAAATATGAAAAAAATAGCCTGCACCGAATCCTACTGTCATGGAGAAAAAAAAGAGATAAAAGCAGAGGGAGCCATTGTTGAGACGACGGAGAGATCACGTATGTGCAGTGATAACAACCAGGAGGTAGGAGAGCACTTTATGCCATTTCTCCAAGCAAAAAAAAAAACAACAACTACTGTATAACAGACCTTATTATATGCCCAGGTGATATTTAAAAGTGTGTCTTGATGGGAACATATCCACCTGTATTTTAAAGGAGTTGTTGCAGGGATGGATTTCAGAAGGTGTGGTTCTTCCAGGGGTTAAGGCATGTTTCACAGCCAATTAACATTGGTATCTATCTAACAAGATAAACTCATCCCAGCAAAAAAAATATAAACTCATGACAATGTGTTTTTGTATGAGGTATCACTATTTGGCAGGCTGGCACATAGTGACATCGCTTTCAACTAATAATGGACATAGTAATTTTCACATGTCATGGGGAATCAGTGTTATGACACCCCTGTCATAGTGAGCCTTCTACGCAGGTTGTTATGTCAGTTGTGTCGTAACACAAATTGCTAATTGTGTAATAACAACGCTATGTCATAGTTATGCATGGACATGACAGTTCATGATAGGTATCATGTCATTGTAATGACACTGTCATTCCCATGTCATGACGAACGCTGTCAAATAAAGTGTTACCCATATTTGTTCCTAAAATAACTGAGGAGTCTAGTGCCACTAGTTGCAAAACAAAAGGTATTCCAGTTTCACTGACTAAGCCGCTGAAAAGCAGGCACATTTTCATCTAAATGTGCACAGCTTGGTGTGTGAGTGTGAGATTAGCCATCAATGCATGAGTTTCAAGCACTTGAGGTCTATGCATGTTCAGGAGGGTTTGTTTCGGTTTATAAGAAATATAAGTTGGTAGTAATGTTTCTGTGACTGCAGGACAGATATCTTTCACAAGAGGACCAATACAAGTTGGCAAGGCAATTACTGTATGTTCTGAAATAAAATGAGTAAAAAGTGTCTCAGCTTTTAAAATCTCATATGTGCTTTCATTTGGATTACAAAGGCAGCCAATGAGCCAGTTCTCTCAAACTACCCTTTCATTTAAGTTTGAATGTTTTGGTATGCTCACCCATATAGCTTAACTCACCATCTTTCATGCAGATATCAGATCCACTGTGCTCACAGTAGGAATGCAACATATTTAGCTTGAAGTACTGTTTGCTGAATGTTGGGGAGCTTTGGCATGTCTCTCTGCCATTGATCCTGCAGATGAATATGAATACAACATCTTGTTAGCTGAATGTGCACCTTGCCTTGCCACCTTGCACTGTGTTGCTGCTCCCACGCTGGTCTGTTTACAGACTAGTGAATGTTTCTTATGAATCATGGCAAAGGTTCCAGACGTTAATGACTAACTTGTGCAGATACGTACAGTATATGTAAAAAACACACTGTTTATGATTAGTCTGGAAAATGTGGAGAAGTTAGCAGAAGTGAGAGTTAAGCAGGCACACGTCCTCAAGCCAGGATTGGGCTCTAGATGAAGTTTAAAAAAGGCCCTGTACAAGGGGACTACTTATTACGTCCTTTAACCATCTAAAGGTTGAAAAAAGAATCATGTTATAAAACAGTGACTAACTAGTCACAGACCCCAATGGGGGTCCCAGCCAAATATTACTTGATGGTTTCATACCTACACTAAAATGGTGGTGGATCTTAGATGGCATGGGATTGTTTTCATCTATTGGTCCTGAGGCTCTTGGTAAGCTCAATAGTGTGGTATATTTGTTGACATGTATCAAATTATTCTCAGAAACCGAGAGGAGCATTTAGGAACTTCACAGGCTATGTTCAGTATAACATGGGGCATCTAAACTAGCTCCTTTTTTTCTAGTAAACTTGTCATTACATATAGAGCATCGCCCACACAATACTGATAGCCTAACATATTTAGGCTGATATGCAACTCCATTAGAAATGGAATCATGAACTCCAGAAAGTACTAAAAACCTGATATCCCCCTCCAGGAAGCTCAAACATGCCTGCAAATTCATCTATCGGCAAGACAATCATCCCAGGCATACCTCAAAATCATCTCATGAATTGCAACGGCAATCTCGTTCTCCAGACTGGAACCCGATCTAAAATGTGTGCTTTGAATTGAAGAGGGCAGTGATGGATCTGAATGGTCTTGAAAGTATTTTCTGCAGTCTCAAAAAAAGACTAGACATGGTCACCCTATAATACGGTGGCTGAGAAGTGCAAAACACAACGACATTTCACAAAACAACGACATTTCACAAAACACAACGACATTTCACAAAACACAACGACATTTCACAAAACACAACGACATTTCACAAAACACAACGACATTTCACAAAACACAACGACATTTCACAAAACACAACGACATTTCACAAAACACAACATTTCACAAAACACAACGACATTTCACAAAACAGAAAGGGTAGGACAACACTTCTTGTTTGTGATTGGACAGAACCCAAGCCCCTCAATGTAATTTTCTTTCACAAAACGGAAAGGGTAGGACAACACTTCTTGTTTGTGATTGGACAGAACCCAAGCCCCTCAGCGAAATTACGAATCCTACTATGGCCATGCCAAGACCCGCCCTCCTCTGTCTCTGATTGGCTGGTCGTTCTGTGCGCTCTACCCACCCAACCCTCTGTTTGAGTTTAAGGTGACTCTCTTCGCTGGAGCGCATTGCAGTAACTTATTTTCCGAAATTGCATGCAAATTCAGGTAGCCTAACTAACGTTACAGCATAAAACGTGTACTGACATCCATTAGCCTAAAATAAGTTTACGTTTTTAATACCACCAATGTTGATAATAGTTCTAGGCTATGTGTCTCATTGCACATTCTAGTGCTAGCTAGAAAATCAGCTGGCTGATCACTCGGAGGGGAATTCAAGTTGATGAATAGTGCTGTATCGGATTATTCAGCTAGTCTATTAATGAAGCCTTAAATAAGCATACGTTTTTAAAAAAAATAAATACCGCCCGTGTTGATAACAATTATCCTATGTGTCTCATTGAAAAGTAATTAGTCACATAGGATGTTGCAGTGTGCTGGAATAGTTATTGTACATAAAGGGACCAAATATGGTCACACTTTATTGCTGTTCCATTATCGGGTTTAACCGTCTTCTTTCTATCTGCCTGTGAACAAACTCACTTAGGCCTACATGCACACAAGGCATAAGAAAACATGCCCAGGGAAAACTTGTATGACCTTGCATGTCATAAAACCAAGAATAAAACCCTCAGTGTTGCAGGAAAGTGAACAGACTTATGAGATCAGGTTTTGTATAGATTTGTGAAAATGAACATTGTGACTAATGACTTTTCAATGACACAAAGAACTGTTATCAACACTGCGAAACACTGGTGGTATTTACTAAAAAACGTAACGTATTAATTTATTTTATTAAACTTGATTTCCCCTCAGTGATCAGCTAGCACTAGTTAGAACAGTAGAAACGAGCTAGATTGTGCTAGAATAGTAGAATATATTGTCTTGTTTCCACTTGCACATTCGACCCGTTCCAGAGCCAACGCAACCCAAATGCGAGACGTACAGCGCCCAAATGCGAGACGTACAGCGCGGCTCAAATTGCTTTTCCATTAATCCGAGCGAACTACGAGTTGGGTAGTTTGTGTTGGTGTTGTGGAATATGTTGCTTCAAAAGCCTATAACTGTAATACCAGCGAGTATTAGAATCTACACGCTTATATTTCCATCACTGTGATGATTTTAAACGTTAATACAATTTACAGTTTCATTTTACGTAAATGTTGCCAGTTAAAAAGCATATTTTATTTCCCAATTATGGAATGAAGAACAACTGTAAGGCCATCTGTTTTAGTCTATCCGTCTTGTAAAATGCTCTCTCTCTCTCTCTCTCTCTCTCTCTCTCTCTCTCTCTCTCTTCCGCATATGGCACTGCCCCCTTTTTGACGTTGGGCCTACACTTTGAACTTAGCCAACTGGTCAGCACCAGTAGGCGAGAGGAGAAAAAGTAAAGAATTTATGGTTTTGAGACTGAAAGTAGTCTATTCATATTTTTTAGTGGTGGAACAAAGACAACAAATGGATATTTAAAAACAGACCATACAGATTCAGCAAACAGCCTGTTAATTGTCTTTGTCATACAGTAATCAAAATACTCAGATTCTTCAACTTGTTCAATATTGTACTGGTGGGATACCCTTTCTTTTATTGCATAAGTAAGGCAAGCATGTATTTATTTTTGCTTAATGTTTCGGCCTATGGGCCTAATTATTTGTATTTGTTTATACTAATAGAGTTATCTTAATTTATGTACAGTACATTACAGGGTTGTAGGCAGAAAAATGTTTTATATTCAATAAAAGGCTATTCCTTCAAGAAACAATGGAGGTATATTTTTGAGCTCTATCCTAATGAATAATACCAAGGGTGATAATGAGTTTTAAATGTCTTTAGTTAGTATAGGCTAAATAGCAAAAATGTAGCTCCAATAAGCTCCAATAAGATGGTAGGAGCTCTACCTACTGATTTCCCATGTAGTTGCATACAAAACTAATAATTACTTAATTATTTTTGCACCACCACCTTTCCAATGGTAATACTGTTCACCATGGTGTTACCATACGATTATTTGTTATCCAGAATTTCATAATCATGATAGCTCTAGGCTCAATAGTGTCCTTGCCAAAAACAGGGGTAAACTGAAAACAGGGATGTGAATAACTGGCACATATATTTTTTTCAAAAACATTTCTTGTCTTTTTTTCTCTGGGATATTGTATTAGCATAAAATAATATAATTGTCCATTTTGTTTGAACATACCATATAGCACATTACCTGTATTCTTATTATTTTTTAAAACATTACCTTGTTTTATACAGCCTCATTTTTATCAATGTAGTGGTTTGTGGCTGTTTTCTTTTGCGGTTCTCGTCCTGCCGTCATGATTTGGGAATCTATCAGATGTTTTCCACGTTCTGTTTCGTGGTTTGCAGCCTTCATTATTGTTTTCACCTGCGCTTCTGCCTGCGGGGTATTTAAGTTCCTCACTTACGCTTCTCCGGTGCTTGTTTGTCTCACGACACTGCATTCGAGCCAGGTATAGCCAGGAACTAGCGACCTCCTGATATTAAACTGTGTTTATGTTCATGAGGGACTTGCTATAGCTACTTAATCGAGTATAGGATTGTTTTCCACCTGGGAGTGTTTTGTGCTATCTATTTTGTTCTCTCTGAGACAGTTTTTCTTTGTTCTTTCGTTTTGGTTTTGCACTCTTCCGGCTTTGAGCTATTGTAGCCGAGAGTGTTCTTTTGTTTTACGTAGTTTCCTATTATTAGCTCATTACGTGAGCTTGGGAGATACCGTTTATATTCTACTAGTTTAGTAGTACGCCCGGTTTTGTGGGTTGTTTTGGATGTTAGCCTTAAGGAATTATGTTTCTGTCTTTTTTTTATTCCATTATCATTTTCTTCCCCTAATTATTGGTCCTCACTGTTGTGAGATGACTTGTTCTGAGCTCCCCACCTTTGCGTTTGAATCTCCGAACACTCAGTAAACCCCTTACAATCAAGGGTGTAAATCATTTTGCAAGCCACTGTATACTTTACTAGGACCCCGTGGGACTCCTTCGTGGACCATGGGGTCCCCAGACAACAGCAGTATGATAGTTATACCATGCCTTGTTCTCACTGCTCATATCCCAGTGGAGCTTGGGGTCCCCAGACACCTGCGGTACGATAGTTATGCCATACCTCATTGTCACTGCTCATATTCCAGTGGAGCTTGGGGTCCCCAGACACCTGCGGTACGATAGTTATGCCATACCTCATTGTCACTGCTCATATTCCAGTGGACCTTGGGGTCCCCAGACACCTGCGGTACGATAGTTATGCCATACCTCATTGTCACTGCTCATATTCCAGTGGACCTTGGGGTCCCCAGACACCTGCGGTACGATAGTTATGCCATACCTCATTGTCACTGCTCATATTCCAGTGGACCTTGGGGTCCCCAGACACCTGCGGTACGATAGTTATGCCATACCTCATTGTCACTGCTCATATTCCAGTGGACCTTGGGGTCCCCAGACACCTGCGGTACGATAGTTATGCCATACCTCATTGTCACTGCTCATATTTCAGTGGACCTTGGGGTCCCCAGACACCTGCAGTATGATAGTTATACCTTGCCTTGTTCTCACTGCTCATATTCCAGTGGACCTTGGGGTCCCCAGACACCTGCGGTACGATAGTTATGCCATGCCTTGTTCTCACTGCTCATATTCCAGTGGACCTTGGGGTTGCTCATATTCCAGTGGACCTTGGGGTCCCCAGACACCTGCAGTATGATAGTTATACCTTGCCTTGTTCTCACTGCTCATATTCCAGTGGACCTTGTTCAGTAGCTCACTTCATCCCCGCACATCTGCGGTTACAGTGCAGCAGTGCGGATGAATTTCAGAACTGCTTGAAAAATATGGACAGATTAATGTGAATCTTGCTTATAAATCAAAGCAATGCAAATTGTTTTTATGCTACGACTCATCTACTTTCCGCGTACCCTTCAGATGGGTGTTTTTTCTTTATTAATTCCTGCTGTCTTGCTCAAATTGAAAAGAATTCTTCTTTAGCTGGTACACTGTAAAACATATTGCTTAATTTTGTTATATCCACATATATATGTTCATCAACTTAACTTGTCACCATAATTTAAGAAATTCAACAAATTTTCAACTCAAAATGATTCATCAACTAGACCTCTAATGAGTCAACAAATGCTTTATGCGTCAACTTAACTTAACATAAATTGTCTCATTTTCTTAACTTCGCCGACATTTCAACTCAAAATTATTAATCAGAACAGAACAGGTGCAGTTCAACAGCCTTTATGCCCTCTAGTGACAGTCTGATTACTGCTGTTCACTGCTGAGGGAGCTCCTTAGAAAGTGAACGAGAGTGAGCTGCGGAGGGTGAGAGGGTGAAAGTGAGTTAGTGATATAGTGGGCCAAATCCTGGCTTAAGGGACTTGAGGAATGCTTGTTATGTACTCCCAGCCACAAGGCACATGTGGCTTCATGATACGTGCATCCTCACTTAAGATAAGCGATCGCTTACCTCCGAAATGGGTGGTCCATGCTGAGTTGCACTACATAAAATTAAATGAGTTTGTCCTGATCCATGCCAACAGATGGAAAATGTGAATTTGCCTGGAGCACCCATTCCATTGTCTTTTATAAAAATTTATTATTCCGTTCTATAAGACCTGGTTGACTTTAATGAAAAATGAGTTGGCAGTATATACATTTAAATACATTTTATTTCCAACAAACAACACATTTCCATTTTATTTCAATTTGAGCATTTATGATATGGAAATAAAATAGCGTTCGCATTCGTTTTTAGCTTTTTGTGGCTAATCCTGAGATTTACATCATTAATCAAAAAAGTGACTTTGAATGATTACATTGACTTTACTCAATTTAGTTGAAAATTGTTTACATGAAGAGAATGGTACTGTGTGAGACAAAAATAAATTATGTGAATTAACTGCCAGTTAAATGTAAATATTTTCAGAATTTGTCTCTATTACATTAAGTGATATAAATATTTCAAAATCTTTTCGATTAACAGCTTGCACATTAGATGTTGGCATAAGTAAGCAGTAAACCTCACCCTTACTAATTTTCTATATATCTTCATAAAAATACGTGCTAATTGTAAACAATATTTGTAAACAATAATTGTGACAAAGAGAGGGACTTGGCACTAAAACATACAGCAAAAGAGCTGTATGTTTTAGTGTTAACAGTAACTAGACACTGCATAAGGCTTACAAATGTGTGACTGTCAATTAAGTTAAGATCTCAAACCAGGCCCAGAGTGAATAGGGGAGAATGAGGCAGGGTGAGTAAAAGGTGAGGAAGAGAGAAAAAAGGTGATCAGCAGCTGTTTGAAGATAATCTCCTGATGGAAGCTTTGCCATGGGGTTCCAAAACATTGGTGTGATAGGCACCGCTCTCCATGCTGTAAATGGCATCTCTTAGAAATGGGGAAAAGGCGTGTTATTACACATGCACCTGGCTCTCGGAGCAAGCCAGAGATGCCTGCTGTTTCCCATCACCTCTTCTCTGGTCCTCCAAGGCTTCTGTGCTGTCATAATCATAGAGGGAGCTGGGAGTTGGATGGTAGAGTGACTGTAAAATATGATTGTCTTCCTTTCACACCATAATTCACATAATAACAGGAATCCTCATTTTTTTCTCCTTCTATCCCCCCTCCCTTCTGTTGGATGATTGTAGAAAAATGGGCACTGGTTTCAGATGTCATTTCAGATGAACTAATGTTGTCGCAACAAAAAGTATTTTGCTCATTGGTTACCAATTTGAACTACACGAGATTTCAATAAACATATATATATATATATACAGTATATATACATATACAGGGGGTGGATAATATCAGAAACACTTACAAAAATGAAATATCTTGTTGTGGTTTCTGGCTGTTTGTTTGTTTTTCTTTTGCGGCTCTTGTCTTGCATTCACGATTGTGAATCAATCAGATTTTTTCCACATTCCGTTTCGTGGTTTGCCAGCCTCGTTATTGTTTTCACCTGGGCTTCTACGTGCAGGTTTTTTAAGTTTCTCACTTCCGCTTCTCCGGTGCTTGATTGTCTTACGACATTGCATTCGAGCCAGGTATAGCCAGGTACATAGCGATATTAACTTGTTTATGTTCAGGAGGGACTTACTATTAGCTCTTAATCGGGTATAAAATGTATTTTCCTTCCTGTTCTCTCTGAGACAGTTTTTTCTGTGTACTTTCATTTTGGTATTCGGCTCTGAGTTAAGGTAGCCGAGGGTGTTCTTTTGTTTACTAAGTTTCCCGTTCGTTCATTATTTGTGTTCGGGAGATTTAGTTGTTATTTACTAGTTTTCTAGTTCGCCAGGTTTTTGTGGGTTTATTTTCGTTTTGGCTGTTTAGCCGTAAGGAATTACGTTTCTGTTTTTTCTTTCTTCCTCTATTATTTTCTCTCCCTTTATTATTTGTCCTCACGGTTGTGAGTTGACTTGTTCTGATCTCCCCACCTTTGCATGTGAATCTCCAAACCATCAATAAACCCATTACATATATAGTAACTAATAACTAGTAGGCCCACCCTTTGCCTTAAAAACTTTCAATTCTTCTAGGAATGCTGTCATACAATTTCTGAACTGTGTTCACTGTGGCCCATTGTTCTAGAAAGACAGTTTCCAGTTTAGGAGGGATGAAGGAGGTGGAAATCTAGTTTGGTAGCCAATTGTACCCTATCTAATAAATTTTCCATACAACCTCGTAGGAAAGGAGGTCGCCACGCCCTCTTCAGGCTGTGACTCCTCAAGCTCCTGACTGTGATTCCAGCTTGTCGAAGGGCATTTTCTCATGTGACGATTCGCCCCCACCGAGTCCACCCCCCACCCCAGGAGTGGCCCCCAACTGCTGCTCCCTCAAGGCACCGGCCATGCTCGGATCTGGCAGGACCGGGGATCAAGGCACCAATCCTCGAGGCGCACTGCACAGACTGAAAGTCTGCGCCTTAGACCATTGCGCCACTGCGCCACTGCGCCACTTTTGAATGGATTTCTATAGGAATTGGTGGGTGGGACTAGATTAAGCTGTAAATTACACAAGAATAGTATGGAACACATGGTTGGTGTGGCAGGGCTCCATCTGGTAGAGGGAATCAGATGATCGGGGGCCACGTCTACTGGTTAAATAGGCACACACACCTGGGCAGCATTAACTAATCAGCCTAGGGCTTAAAAACGTTCTTCTTTCTACAGTAGGGCTGCGTTCTGATTCAAAATGTGTCCTTTCTTCCTGTCGTTCCCTTCCCTTGCTTCAAGGGGGAATCCCAAAATGCCAGGATGAAATGTGACAGCCACACTAAGTGTGATTCTGATCCAATTTAAGAAAGGGGGAGGAAGTAATTATATTCCCTTACTCCCTCGTTTATTCCATTCCACCAAGGGTATAAAATGCAAGCTTCCCACAAGAAGGGAATCCCACAATACAATGCTCCACATGGAAAAAGTGGGTGGTCACGTTTAAACTCTATGGTGTTACATGTTACAACTCTATGGGTATACACTTCCTATATGTTGTGAGAGCGGTTCAGTTCCATTTTTGTTTGTTTCTCGTCAATCCTCCCTTGCAGAGCTCCTTTTAAGTTTTCTTGCTAAACATAGCTAATTGCGTGACATGATAGCTTCCTCGAAGGAAGTGAGCAAGGGAAGGGTGTGTGTTAAATTGGAATCGAACGCAGCCCTGTCTGCGACCCGGAAAAAGAGAGCGAGTGAGACTTTGGAAAAGCAAAAGCCCATTGCTGAAAAGTGTTTGTTTGTTTGTGTTTGTTTATTTTGACTTTCTTATTTTCTTTTATTATTTTTGCCTGGATCCTGTGAGATTAAGAGCTGAGGTAAAAGCTGAAGATTTGTGTCGGTTTTTGGCTCTTATTTTGAAAATACTAGGGTTTATTGTTGCAGCATGTGGCAGTTGGCTAAATTGAGTTTCTTGATATCTTATTTTCAGGCACTCTTACAAGCGATATTATAACCTCTGTGCATTTGAATGGATCTCTATGGGATTTGGGGGGTGAAAATAGATTAAGCTATAAATTACATGAGAATAGTATTGTTGGCTAAGTCATCAAGGGTCTGATGTATCAAATGAGCCTCAGCAGTTGCCGGCTTGTCAGAGTCTACAGCCGATGGTCAGAAGCATCTCATGAAAATTAAGTTTTGTTCAGTAATACTCATTTGAGCATCTCAAGGCAATACAAATTGTTTTATTTTTTCCTTTTTAACTCACCTTATTTTTAAACATTTCATTTTGTAGCTTTAATTTACTTGACAACTTTATAGCCAAACCAATAACCAAACAAGTTATAAAATATCATTGTATCATTTAACATCGGCTTTCCAAAAGACACAGTATAATAAGCCATTTTTAATTCCTTTAAGTTTATGTCATAGGGAATGTAGCCAATGTGTGTCTGTTACAGATAAACTGAAAGCTATTGACAAATACTAGAAAGATAAACAGGGTGAGTTGTGAGTTCAGAGAAAGCTGGTCCTTACGATGTCATAAAAGACGTTGCATCAGTGAGGTGACACTGAATGGGGAGCAGCAGTCTGCAGACGCAATGGCGGCTTAAGGTGCTTACTGTTACGATCCGCTCCGCTCCCCGTTCCTTCCTTGATGTTTTCCTCTGTTTTCCCCGAACCTGATTGTGTCATGTCTGCGTTCATTGCCTGATTGTGTCCACATTGCACATTATTACTTGCACCACATCTTAATGACACAACTCACACTTAATTGCCTTCACCGCATTCCTCATGAATTTCCTAATTGTTCAATCAATTCGCTGATCTCGCACGCATTTCCCGCAACTGCAGTTTATCAGCTCTAATGACACTAGTTATATAACCGTGCTGTTCCTGTGATTCCTTGTCAAAGTATTACGGTTTGTCAGAGTATACGGTCCTTGTCGCGTTGTACTTGTCTCCCCATGTGCTAGCTTGCTGACTCAAGCTGACCACCCCGGTCTGGATTTGCCACACCTGCTTCCCAGTGTGGATCCTGACTCTACCTCCGCCTGACTCTGCTATACTACCCAGGCTACGACCACTCCTGGCCACTTCGCTGGATCTTGATCGCCAGCTCTCTGCGGGTTCCACAGATTATTATTTATTGTTTAAACCTGATTTCCCGGTGTGGATCCGTCCCGGAATTACAAATAAAAACCCTTCTTTTCAAGAGAAAGACTGTCTCGTTGTGCATTTGGGTCCTTACCTGCTGGACGTCACACTTACAGTGTTGAAAACAGGGAGCAGACACATACGCTGATGGGCAATGTGCTGGATTTTTGCCTTTCATAGTCGAGCATACTCAAAGCGTACTCAAAGCGTACCAACCCCCTTCGTAGACAACATTTCCCATCATTTGTGTGCCAAAATTGTAAAGAACGATACTGTCTTTCAGGTAAAAACAGTATGGTACGAAGAAACTACACTTGTTTTTTGGCGAATACGAAATGGGCAGACTACACAGTTCAACTACTTCTAGAACTGTCAATGAATAAATGCATCTGTCAGAGTTTCAAGGAAAACATTGAAACATGTATTTTATTGAACATAAGAATGCACCATTGATTTTGTTTCATTATGCCGTTCTCTCAAAATCCCAACTCGCTGATTTTAGTGTGACTGATTTCAGGCTATGCTATTTTTTTTTATCAGTAATAATAAAAAAGTTGGAATTTTTTATGCTCATTTGGGTTCATACCCTGTTCAGTTGATTGATCCGCAGAGGTTCTAACACAACACATTTTTTCCTGTGTTTTTTTCTTAAATATAAGTATTTTTTTCCCCAGAATTAACTGACATGCTAAATAAACCCTTTAGTTCATATTTTGAGATGTATAGGTCATAGAGTTATTCTTATGCCTGATGCCATACAATAATAAATAATACAGTAAAAAAAATAAAGTCATAATTTAATCATAATGACAGGAAACACTCACCTGGGTGATGCAACGGCAGCCATTTTGTGCCAGAATGCTCACCACACATCAGCTGAGATGGAGGGAGATAATGATTTTAGCCAATTAAACTGGGGGATGATTTACGATAAGTGTCATGCGATCTTTTAATGACTACAGTGAGTCAGGACCTCAGTTTAACGTCTCATCCGATTCAATTTCTCCTCTAGTTTCCAACTTAGACATGTTCTGTTTGAATACAAGAGTAGTATGTTTGTGCATGTGCATGTTAATGCATTGAGTTAAGCCTCATGCTGCCTGGATTTTTTGAAGCTTGGTTCTCAAGGACCTTCCGTCCAACCTTTACCTGAGTCGTAATGCGGGTTGGGTTTCTCACAGGATTCCCCCAAATATCTAGTCAAAAAATGGCACAACAGTCAACTAGCTTTAGGCTTAGATCCAAATAAAGCAATTTTTCCTTTTGTGTTCACAAATAAATTAAATAGTTTTTCCCTTCACCAAAACAGAATAGCAGAAAATGTGTTTAGAAGGAACAAAACCATTATGTTTATGCATAGGTTAGAGTTAAAGGCCCACTCAGTAATTTCCATTGCTACTCGATGAAAAGTGGATGGCACAAGTACCTCTGAGGATTAGGCCTTTAACTCATTCAATGCCAGTGTTCCAGAACACTCAATTCCCTGCAGTGCCAAGCCAATATGGCAGCCAACATTCAACATTTTTAGATTTATCCTTTTTTATATCTATAAAAAAACAACATTATTTTACCTATTGAACAGACTTACTTTAATCATTGGTGATATGTAATAGTGAAAACGGTTTTCCATCTTGCTTGAGAGATAAGTTAGACACAGCTGGACAGTTTGACAGTATCTGTTTTGACACAACACAAGTCAGAAGTGCTTTGTATTTGAGTAGACAGATAAACAATAAACTGAACAAATACATATGTGACCTGTTCTCATCATTTGAGTCGCTTTGACATAGAAACACATTTTGAGTTTTATACTTTAAAAGAGGAGAGTCTCAGCTTTCTGGCTATACCAATATTATTAGTCATCAAACCATATTTTTTCTTTCTTCAGAACTGTAGCGATCCATCAAGTTCCTTACAGAATGTTAATTCAGACATAACTCAACATTAATAGGAAGCCCACATGTTATCTTGGACTATACGCAGAATATGTCAACGTACTGTTAGACAAACATGGGTAAATGCTTTGAATTGGATGGCTATAATTAATTTATTTGTCTCTCGACAGGTCAAAAATATGGTTTATTTAGCTAGTAAGAGCATTTTCATGAATTTTTAAAAAAGTTTTCACTGTTCACGCTCATCTTGGTCGACGAACATTGCCTTTGAATGTTGTTATTTTTGTCGACTTATGTCGCCTGCGGCACATAACGGGTAAAGGAAACATTGATTGAATCCCGGTCTCAATCGGTTAAAATTCATACAATTGCGCATGCAAGCACTTGAACACACTTACGTGAGGACAGATGCAGATGTACACATTGTATCAACTGCACAAAGACACATGGCCATGATTAATTTCAGCTTTATTAGTGTGTCTTGAAGTACAGGAAGAACAAGAGATGCAGACTGACCCCAGGTCTGTGCAGACAGACCCTTTTATCCCATTTTAGTATTCTCTGTTCACTAGCTGCTTACTTGCTAGCAAACCAACCAATCACAAACATAAACAACAAGCAGGACATGGCTCTTTCCTATTAGCCCCAGTGGTGGCTAACTAACTATGCTAGCCACCACTACAATATATACACATTTACCCACACATGCACATGCACAATAACCCACTGACACGCACCATGTTTACAATTCAGGATGGTTTATGCATAGGGGTTAAATTAAACTTTAATGCAGTTCATTGTTGTGGTTTGCTGAAATTTTCAAAGAATATACTGTCTCTATCAAAAGTCTGAGCTGACAATGAAAACAAAGAAACAGAAAACTTTTAATCTAGTGTCCTGGTGTTCTTGTTGAGAAAGTATCACCAACACTGCATGAATGTTTGTGCCAACCAGGCTGTTTTTTTAAACTTATTTTTTATGTGTCTAGTGTGCTCATACTGTACTTTAGGAATGGTGTTGTCTCCATCTTCCCCACCAGGTGAGCAGTAAGAACCTGTTGGAGTCCAGAATTTTTAGCTTTTTGCAGACGGACAGTTGGAGTTCTATGCTGTGGCTGTTTGAGCCAGCCTTATACGCTGACACCCGGCTGCTATTTGTAGCCCGGTGGCATGTGGAGTTGAGGGATTTCTGCTGTGGAGAAGATGGAGGATGAAAGGTCACTCTGCAGTAACCTAAACACGGTGTGGCTGCTATTTTCTTTGAGGAGGGTGCTAAAGGTCGTAAATCAATAGCACTCGAGATTAGTAAAGTCCAATGCATGTATTGAATATCATGTCCACTTTGATTACCCAGATGATTAATTAAACCTGATAGATGTAGCAATCAAACTGTGATAAATCAATGCAAGAGTTCTAGCTACAACTCAAGGAGCTGAATAAGTAAACAAAAACTTAAGATTGCAGCAGCATCCAAGTCTGACAGTGTACACGGAGAGAGAACCAAAATTTCTCCAAATTGTGATGTAGTCAAATACTTGCTATGTCCAAGGAATGAAACACAGAAACAGGGTAGGGTGGCAGTGAATACTCAGCTTTTCCTGTTTGTCCTGTGGATAGGCTCTGGCAAAGCAATTAAGCTAAGATTTCTGAATTAACAATACTGTTTATGTCTGCCGAGATTTGTTTTAGCAATGTTCAGCATTGGTTGTTTATTTTAGCCAGTTTTGCTAGCTGCCGGTTGGTAATGTTCTGTGTGTTATGTCTTGTTTGTGTGTCTAGCTAGGGTGTCTGTCAATTGTATGTGGCTGCAGGTGACATATAAAAGGTCAGTTGTATTGTAAATGACCAGAATAATTCACAAATACTGACAGACTTCCGCTACAACAATAGTGAAACACAACTTTCAACATTAAGTAAACTGAGTTGACCATCTGGTAGGTTAGTGAATAGAATATGTGACATGAGCATCTGTATGGGACACTCCATTTGCTAAGCTCCACCGCTGTGGTCATACCACCAAATTAATTCCAGGGAGGTTCCGGAGCATCAGTGGGCATGACGGATTTTCACTAGTGATGGAAGAGTGAGGCATCACGAAATTGAAAATGGATGGAGTTACCATATGCTACCAGTGACTCATGGATTTGAGCCAAATATTGTGAATAGCAAAGCTTGTATTTGTCAGTTCAGTGTAGCTTCTCCCATGGCAATGTCCCATTGCAACATCACTGCATTCACTAGGCTACTAGTTTAGCGTTTGTCACTTTGTCATAATTTAATTTATGAACCAGTGTTTGTACCTGAAAGATAGCAAGGGTCAACTCTGTTTGAACACTGCAGTGACAGCTATATACACTGCTCAAAAAAATTAAGGGAACACTTAATCATCACAGTATAACACCAAGTCAATTAAACCAAACCGGTCATGCTGGATGATGTTGCAGGCAGCATAACATTCACCATGGCGTCTCCAGACTCTTTCACATCAGTCACATGTGCTCAGTGTGAACCTGCTCTCATCTGTGAAGAGAACGGGGCGCCAATGGCGAACCTGCTAATTCTGGTGTTCTCTGGCAAATGCCAATCGAGCTGCACGGTGCTGGGCTGTGAGCACAGGTCCCACTACAGGACGTCGGGCCCTCATGCCACCCTCACGGAGTCTGTTTCTGATAGTTTGCTCAGAAACATGCACACGAGTAGCCCACTGGAGGTAATTTTGTAGGGCTCTGGCAGTGCTCCTCCTGTTCCTCCTTGCACAAAGGCCCTGTCCAGCTCTCTTTATGTAATGACCCGTCTCCAGGTATCTCCTCCACACTTTTGAGACTGTGCTGGGACACAGCAAACCTTCTTCACGTGTCATCCTGGAGGAGCTGGACTACCTGTGCAACCTGAATGGGCTGCAGGTACCGCCTCATGCTACCAGTAGTGACAAGGGCACCAGCAAAATGTTAAACTATAGAAAAATCAGTCAGGAAGGATAAGGAGAGAGAAATGGTCTGTGGCCACCACCTGCAAAACCATTTACTTTTTGGGGGTTGTCTTGCTGTTGCCTCCTCTCCATTTGCACCAAAGCAGTTGAAATTGATTCACAATCGTTTACGCTTCTTAACTGGACAGATCGATATCCCAGAAGTTTAATTGACTTAGTGTTATACTGTGTTGATTAAGTGTTCCCTTCATTTCTTTGAGCAGTGTACATGAGCAAGGGCGTAGGTTTACATATGGACGTAGGGACATGTCCCTATCAATATTTGAGCAAACTCGTTCGCATTATCTTTGGAGTGAAGTCATTAGATAATTCCGATGTGCCCTCCCAGCGGCAATGTCTCCAAGATGACCAATTTAGGCATGCTAGCATTTGATTGGCTGAAATGGAGGAGGTTCTTTTTCAAATATTCGCTCGATCTGGAGGCTCACATGACATCACGTTCAAATATCGTACTTACTGCCAGACACGAAGGAGGCGAGAGATGATCTGTGTGTGCTGACAACAGTTACTCTTTTTCTCATTGAACAGTAAATTATCAGGGCTCAGGACTGTCAGTCCATACCTCAAGCATGGGCAAAAATGTAGTCTTTCAGATGACCGTCTTACTCCCTTTCCTGAGGAAAGTTTCCTCTATTGCCTGCACTGCACAGCACACATACGTACCCTAATTTTGTCCATGCTAACACATTTTGTACTTTGTAGATATAATGCCACCTCCACCAAAAAATATAAGGGACATCAGGAGCTTTTTCACCACCCAGACTAGCGTAAATAATCTGTAGTAAACTAACTAGCCAGTAGCCATGTTGATTTAAAATGAAAACCTGCCAGCTACCTAACGCTGTCATAAAATGTCTTCTTCCCGTAAAAATCCCTGACCTGTTTACAATTTGGGACATATGTTAAGGTAAATCTATCACCACGGCGGCACTTTCGCCACAAGTCTGCAATTATACCGGGAAATGTCCTTTTTGAATACAAAAAAACTAAAGGAAATTAAAAGGATAGTCTGTTCTGCAAACCTGTTTTTTCCAAAGCTGCATCATAGCTATGATAACGCGGAGCTGTCAAAAATATAACAGTGCGGAAACTCTTTAAAAGAAAAAAAAGAAAAACCGTAGCTAGGCTACACGTAACCTAGCCTATGGCTTTGATAACTGTCTGGACTAAACAGGCCACTTTTTATTTAATAAAACTCAAAAGTAAGCTAAAGATAACCAGTGAGCACAAGTAGCTTACACTAGACTAAGCCTACTAGTTCACTATTTTTATTACGCTCTTTGTTCTGTAAGTATAAACTTTGAAGTTTTATTTATTATTGTTTATTTATATATGCATTTTAGTACACGCCGAAATATGGCTTTCTGAAATGTGCCTCTGTGGCTCAGTGAGTAGGTAGCTGCTCCGTAATCTTTGCTACCCGCGACGTTGTATGATAGAATCTGACCTTTGCTGCATGACTCGCTCCCATCCCTCTTGTCTGTAGCCTAGGCCTACACGTTTTTGTATTTTTATTTATTTATTTGGTAGGCTTATTTAGACTAGTCTGTAGCGATTCGAGTACCTATAATATGCCATGTTGGGATTCTCTCCTGGTTTCTCTGACCTAGTGATGCTGGTGTGTCTTTCGTGATATCAATTTATAGCGAGCTAGCCTACTAGCTACTTGATAAAACAATAGGTTGAGGGTACAAGGTGGACCCTACAAAGGTTTATAAGTAGCCTAGAGTATACTGTCTTAAAATAAGTGTAAAAGCTTTTCAGATTTATTTGACAGCCTGGAGACAAGAGGAATGGGAGTGAATCATGCAGCAAAAGGTTAGATTTGAACATACAACGTCGCGGGTGGCAAAGATCACGGAGCAGCTACCTACTCACTGAGCCTGGGGGGGTTACACAAACAAAATCACAAAATTCCTGTAACTGCCTCACATTGTCAGTTATGTTTCTAGTAGGCATGTTGTTATTTTTTGGTTCCTAGTACCTATAATATAGTAGTCCTAGATGGAGGAACTAATCTCTGCAGCCGCAGTGTCCGCACGTAATTAGTTACTCCAACACCTTGTAAGCCAAGCGCCAAAGGCTACGAATGAAGAGTGTCGTAAAGGTTGACTTTACTGACCTATAAAGTTGAATTGCCATAACGTTACAAGTTTGTTTGCTAATCAGGAAGAAAGAAGACTAAGCTACAGCAGCAAGATTTATTTAGCCCCTCTTAAATAGTAAGCAGTCTACGAGTTTTCACGGGTTGACCACCATTGGAATAAAGCCCCGTTTTCTAATCAAGACCTCGAGCCTCGCGTCTATTACTAGAGGGAGCTACAGTGAGAACTCGACTGCTCCGCGTGAGTAGGCGAGGAAGACGGTGCCAGAGAGCTGCGGTCCAGTCCAGGAGAGGGCGCCAGAGAACCGTGATCCGTGGATGAAAAGGGACATCACCACATCAGCGCGTTTATCTGCTAGCAGCTACGGCAATCTACACATCAGTGCAAGACACAGTGCCCACGGGAAGGTCCAGGTGCCATAGTAGCGTGAATTAAGCTGCAACCAAGAGACTTTGAGTGTTCTGCACAAGAGACATTGATACATTTATTGCATTTCACAGAAGTTAATGTTATTTACTTACCCTTCTAACTGAAGTTTATTGAAGTTCATCGATATTGATACTGTGTTGATATTGATATTGTGTTTACTTATGGGTTAAGATGTAAATGTTTACTAAGAACTAGTAAGTTAGTACTAAGAGTAAAGCAGAACTAGTAATATAGTGCATTTAAAGGTGAATGACATTACTTAACGAGTGTACACGTTTAACTAAGAGTTAATATTTTTGGTTTGTCACTTGTGTGCACTTAAGTTTAAATAAGGCTATAACAAATTGGTCAAAATAGTGTTATTAGCTGCAATTTATTGTAGTTGTATATCAAATTAAGATAACTACTCAACTAAGCTTAGGCTACATTAGACCTAACTTATACTACTGTAAATTAGGTAATTACTCAGCTAAAGGCAAGATTAGATTTAAACCAAACTAAAGTAAAATGTCAGAACGTAAGGATGTCAAGGAGGGTCTGTCAGAGTCTTCCTCCGAGAGTGACAGAGAGGGTGTAGATGAAGATGTGCAACAGCACTGCACAGACATGCAACCACAAGCGACCGAAGGCACAGGAGCTGATAACCATGCTTCCTCACAAGAGCCACAAAGAGCCCCAAGAGTCCGCAAGCTAACGGAAAGGGGCCAAGAACTGCACGATGAGCAAGTAAGAAGATTTGCACACCGTTTCAGTGTGAGCTATGAGAAGTGGAAGGCTATCACTAAAGACGCCCAACAAGTGCTACGTGGACATTGCTCAAACAACCTGCTACATGAACACATCACAAAGGTAGACGACGCCTCAAACCATCTGAACCTTGTTTATGAAGCGTTAAGGCGCATCGACATTCCCGACAATGACACACGTCGCAGAATAGACACCTGTGAAGCAGTAACAAGGATGATCATCGAGACTGCAAGAGGTCGTCTAGACACAAGAGAGTGTGAAGGTCAAGGGGATGAAGAGCAAGACTGGAAAGAGACAGCATCTGTGTTCAAGCCTGCAGCCTCAGACAAAATAAGCGTCAACTCTCACCGCGCCAAGTCCTCCACTCATTCTCGAAGCAACTCAAAGGCCACATCCAGACGTTCAAGTCTTCTGCTAACAGACAAGCAGCTGCTGCTGAAGTTGCTGCCAATGAAGCCACTTTAGAAGTACTGCTAGAGCAAGAACGTCATATTGAAGAACTTCAAAGACTCGAAGCTGAAGCCGCCCATTTACGAGCCGAACAAGAGGCCGAAAATGCGGAGAGACAAAGGGTGCTAGAAGCCAAGCGCAGACAAGTAGAGCGGCTGGAGACGATTAAGAAGCTAAAGGCTGCCAAGGCGCGACAGCAAGTATATGATCAGAGTGGATGCTCAGACGAAGAAATAAACAAGCTGCTCCATCAGCGTGTCTCTCTGAAGGAGAAAGGGAAAGTCAAGCTTGAAAGCAGCCCGTTGCAGCACCACTCTCTACCACATGCTGTGACACATCCAAAGCAAGAAGACAGCACGGCAGCTCTTGTTAGAGCGTTCGCAGAGTCCATCAGTGCGAGTCGTCTTCCTGTACCTGAACCAACAACGTTCAATGGCGACCCACTCAGATACAACGACTGGAAGGTTTCCTTTCAGACACTCATTGACAGGAAAAACCTACCTGCTGAAGAAAGGATATACTATCTGCGAAAGTACGTGGGTGGACCCGCCAAGAAGGCCATAGAGAGCTACTTCCTGCTAGGCACAGAGTCAGCCTATCGTGCAGCGTGGGCTATCCTAGAAGAGAGATTTGGCAATCCATTTCTCATCGCCAAGGCCTTCAGAGACAAGCTCGATGCCTGGCCCAAGATAAGCTCCAAAGGCAGCTTGGAACTTCAAGAACTCGCTGACCTCCTTCGCAGCTGTGAGGTTGCCATGTCTCAGATAAGAGGTCTTGAGGTACTCAACGACTGCAACGAGAACCAGAAAATCCTTGCTAAACTTCCAGACTGGCTGACCTCAAGATGGAATAGGAAGGTCATAGAAGTGGAAGAACAAAGTCACACGTTCCCAAGCTTCAGCCAGTTTGTCAAGTTTCTCACACGTGAAGCCAAAATCGCTTGCAACCCAATAACATCTCTGTACGCTCTACACCCAAGTGAAAGCGAGAAGATCAAGGTTTCTAAGAACAGAGGTTCTGGAGCAAAGGTACTGGCAACTAACTCAGATGAGAAAGCTGTCTCTACAAGCTGTGTCTTCTGTGAGAAGGCAGGTCACAGTCTATACAAGTGTCGTAAATTTATGAATGAGACGATCTTGGAGCGAGTCAAGTTTGTTCAACAGAATAAATTGTGCTTCGGCTGTCTTAAGTCTGGCCATCGCTCAAAGGACTGTGAAAACAGAAAGATCTGTGATACGTGTGAGAAAGGACATCCGACTTGCCTCCACGATAATCGCACCAAGGAAGAAAGGATGTCAACAAGGCCTGATGGAGCGAGGGACAGTGACAAGTCAAAGGAAAAGAAGACGGATAACCCAGCAAGAACATCAAGTGAGGCAACATCACATAGAGTCATCCAGAATGTCAAAGACACTCATACGTCCACAATCATTCCAGTGTGGGTGTCAGCCACAAGTGAGCCAGATCGTGAAATTCTTGTGTATGCACTCCTCGATACACAAAGTGACACAACCTTTGTCCTTGAAGAAACAGCAAAGGTTCTCCACACGAAGAACGAACCAGTTCAGCTAAAGCTCTCCACAATGGCTTCAAGAAACACAGTCGTGTCCTGCCGGAAACTAACTGGTCTACAAGTGAGAGGATTCTACTCAGACAAGATAATCCCTCTGCCAGTGACCTACTCAAGAGAATTCATCCCTGCAAACAGAGACCATATTCCCACACCAGAGACTGCAAAGGTATGGCCTCACCTTGAACACATCGCAGATGAGATCGCTCCTCAGCAAAGTTGTGACGTCGGCCTGCTAATTGGCTACAATTGTCCTCAAGCTCTCGTCCCAAGACAAGTGGTGTCTGGTGAAGAAAACCAGCCCTTTGCACAGAGAACAGACTTGGGCTGGAGTGTAGTAGGCTATGGCAACCCATGTCTCGACTATGGAGACGCGATTGGAGTAAGTCACCAGGTTATCGTGAAGCAAGTGATGCCAGGTCTTCAGTCCTCTTCAACCCTCACAAGTGAAGTGCACTATGTCTGTAGAACACAGATCAAGGAAGTAGTCTTACCTGCAGACGTCATCAAGGTGCTGGAATCTGACTTCGTTGAAAGAGCTTCAGACGACAGCTACATGTCTCAAGAGGATCTCCGATTCCTGTCAAAAATGGAGAAGGGCATCAGGCTCAAGGACGACGGTCATTATGAAATGCCACTGCCATTCAAGAAAGAAAGACCTAACTTACCAGATAACAAGATATGTGCCATCCATCGTCTCAGATGCCTAGAAAGGAAGCTGAGAAGAAATGAGCAATACCACAAAGACTACAAGACCTTCATGGACGAGACCATAAGCCGCGGAGATGCAGAAAGAGTCCCAGAAAAAGACATCAGCAAGGCTCCAGCATGGTACATCCCACACCATGGGGTGTATCATCCACAAAAGCCTGGGAAGATACGCGTCGTCTTTGATTGCTCCGCAAAGTTTAAAGAGACATCCTTGAACGACCATCTCCTGACCGGTCCAGAGTTGACAAACAGCTTGGTGGGAGTCCTATGTCGTTTTCGAAGTGGTCCTGTGGCGATCATGTGTGATATAGAACGCATGTTCCACCAGTTCCATGTGAAGGCAGAAGACCAAGATTACCTAAGATTCCTGTGGTGGGAGAATGGAGATCTTGAAACCCAACCTTCCATCTATCGGATGAAAGTCCACCTGTTCGGTGCAGCTTCATCACCTGGTTGCGCCAACTATGGGCTCAAGCACCTCGCAGCCGAAGGAAGAGGACACTTCAGTGAAGACACCATCAAGTTCATTCATAGGAACTTCTACGTTGATGATGGCTTGTCAAGTGTAGCGTCCAGAGGCCAAGCAATCCAGCTAGTGAAGGAAGCAAGAGAATTGTGCAGCACAGGCAAACTCCGGCTACACAAGTTCATCTCCAACAGCAAGGAAGTCCTAGCTGCAATTCCCAAAGAAGAATGTGCTGAAGCTGCCAAAGACCTGGACATGGCACTGGGTGAACTACACATGGAAAGAGCACTCGGCGTACAGTGGTGTGTAGCTTCTGACGAGTTCCAGTTCAGAGTGGTTGTCAAAGAAAATCCACTTACCCGAAGAGGAGTCTTGTCCACAGTCGCTTCAGTATACGATCCACTCGGGTTTGTGGCACCCTTTATCCTGGTTGGAAAGCAGATCCTGCAGCAGATGTGTCGTGACAAGCTCAGTTGGGATGACGCCTTACCTGATGACCTTCGACCCCTGTGGGAATTCTGGCTCCAAGACCTGCAAAACCTGGCTGGTGTGAAGATCAAGAGATGCTACATTCCATCAAGCTTCAAGGTCCAGCGCTATGAGCTCCACCATTTCTCCGATGCCAGCGTGTCAGGCTATGGAGAGTGCTCGTACCTCAGAGCAGTCAGTGCATTGAATGAAGTCCACTGCTCCTTAGTCATGGGAAAGTCAAGAGTCGTCCCCACTAAGGTTACAACCATACCAAGACTCGAGCTGTCAGCAGCAGTGGTGGCTGTCCGCACCAGTGACATGCTCAAGAAAGAACTGGAAGTAGATCGCCTGCAAGAATTCTTCTGGACCGATTCAAAGGTTGTGCTTGGATATATCAGTAATGAAGCCAGAAGATTTCATGTGTACGTAGCAAACCGCGTGGAACGCATCAAGCAAAGCACAGAGTCTGTGCAATGGAGGTATGTGGCTTCTGGAGAGAATCCAGCAGATCATGCATCAAGAGGTCTCACAGCAGAGCAACTTGTAGCTTCTAACTGGTTCACAGGCCCAGACTTCCTCTGGCAGAAAGAGCTACCAAGTGGAGTAGTCAAGGTGGGAGAGATCGCAAGTAGTGACCCAGAGCTCAAGAAGGCCCAGGTTCATGACACCCAGGCAAAGGAAGTAAGGTCGCTGTTAGATCGTCTACACAAGTACTCCGACTGGTCAAGAATGGTGAGAGCTATCGCCAGACTCAAGCGCTGGGCAAGGGAAACCAAAGGCCTCAAGCCAAGGTCCTGTGAAGCCACCAGTTTAGAGGAAAGGAGGGAAGCAGAGCTGACCATAATCAAGATGGTTCAACAAGCAACCCTCTCTCAAGAAATACAGTGCATCCAGCGTCATAAGGAGACAATAATCAAAGACAAGGCTAACAAGTTGCACAAGTTAGGTCCATTCCTGGATGACCAAGGTGTCCTCAGAGTCGGAGGTCGCTTGACTCATGCTGCGCTACATCCGCATGTGAAGCATCCAGTGGTCCTCCCAAGAGACAGTCACGTGTCGGCATTACTCGTCAAGCACTATCATGAGAGAGTACACCATCAAGGACGAGGAATGACTATGAATGTGCTCCGATCCAATGGCATATGGATCCTAGGATGCAGCAAAGCAGTATCATCCCATATTTACAAGTGCACAACGTGCAGGAAGTACAGAAGATGCACAGAACAACAAAGGATGGCAGACCTCCCTGAAGAGCGAATGGAAACAACCCCTCCATTCACTTACTGTGGGATTGACTGCTTCGGACCATTCTACGTCAAGGAAGGGAGAAAAGAGCTAAAACGTTATGGACTGTTACTTACCTGCATGTGTTCCAGAGCAGTACACATTGAAATGCTAGATGACTTGACCACAGATGCCTTCATCAACGCTCTGCGCTCATTCGTCGCCATTCGTGGAACAGTCCGCCAGATAAGATGTGATCAAGGGACAAACTTCGTCGGTGCTAGGCGTGAGTTTGTTCAAGCACTGGAAGAAATGGATCAAGAAGAACTCAAAGAACTGGGATGCGAGTTCATCATGAACACCCCAGCTTCAAGTCATATGGGTGGCGTCTGGGAAAGACATATTCGCACCATCAGAAGTGTCTTGACGTCCATTCTAGAACAGTCAGCCAGACAACTTGACTGCTCCTCCCTACGAACATTCCTATACGAGGTCATGGCGGTTGTGAATAGCAGGCCTCTGACTACTGATTATCTGAATGATGCATCCAGTCCAGAGCCCCTGACACCAAACCACATCCTTACCATGAAGTCCACGATCCTCTCTCCACCTCCTGGAAAGTTCGTCAAGGAAGATCTTTACCTCCGCAAGAGATGGCGCCGAGTTCAGTTCTTAGCCAACAACTTCTGGGCACGGTGGAAGAAGGAATACCTCCTAAATCTCCAACACAGACAGAAGTGGATCAAAGACCGCAGAAACGCAAAGGTCAATGATGTCGTTCTTCTGAAAGATGATGCTACACCACGAAACCAATGGAAATTGGCAAAGGTTATCGAAGTGTACCCTGGAAAGGATGGAAGAGTGAGAAGACTCAAGTTGCTTATCAGCAACTCAAGCCTGGATGGAAAGGGAAAGCGCATCTCCAAACCTGTTCACCTGGAGAGGCCCATCCAGAAGACAGTTACACTGTTGGAAGCAGACTGAAGACTCCAGTATCCTATACTCTCTCTCTCTGCTAGTCCATTGGTTAGTCCATAGTTATAATCTTTAAACTAATGTTTTATATGCGGTACGTATGTCTTCTAAGTCGTTCTAAGAAATCATTTAAGTGATTTGGTGGGAGTGTAACTGCCTCACATTGTCAGTTATGTTTCTAGTAGGCATGTTGTTATTTTTTGGTTCCTAGTACCTATAATATAGTAGTCCTAGATGGAGGAACTAATCTCTGCAGCCGCAGTGTCCGCACGTAATTAGTTACTCCAACACCTTGTAAGCCAAGCGCCAAAGGCTACGAATGAAGAGTGTCGTAAAGGTTGACTTTACTGACCTATAAAGTTGAATTGCCATAACGTTACAAGTTTGTTTGCTAATCAGGAAGAAAGAAGACTAAGCTACAGCAGCAAGATTTATTTAGCCCCTCTTAAATAGTAAGCAGTCTACGAGTTTTCACGGGTTGACCACCATTGGAATAAAGCCCCGTTTTCTAATCAAGACCTCGAGCCTCGCGTCTATTACTAGAGGGAGCTACAATTCCGCATGCGCGCTTCGCTTCACATCCGCGCCCTGGTCCCTACCAATGTTGAGACCAAACCTACGCCCATGTCCGTGAGCAAAGCATTCAAGCAAATATTGTGCTGTATAAATTAATCCAGTAATGTGCCAGAGAGCTCAGAATTATAGTATTCTACAGTTTAGAAATGTTTGGGTTTGGAATTTTCAAATACCATACAATATAATGTTTTGCAATGCTTATTTTATGTTATTTTAAAAGTCATTTAGGTGTTTAAAACCTGATGGGTCCCAATGTTGGAAATAGGTTGAAACCGTTTCTGCCTGACATACCCATTAACCATATGTGTTGTATCAAGCTATCATCTATATCAGTGTTTCTGAATCTGTAATTTTTGGTGATTTTGGATTAATTTAAAAAGCTAGACTGAATCATTCTGAAAATAATATCCTTTGTTACACCACAGTCCACCTTACTTGGTGCAGGATAAGAACAATATAAAAAAATTGAAGTTTATGGGGTATCTGTACACCGAATGTTTATTTAACTGCTAGCCCCATGAAATTGACAGAAAATTCAATGAGGAATTTCAGATGCTTGAAAATCCTGTACCAGGCAGGGTTACTATTGTTCCTATGTTCCAGTGGTTTTAAATTCAGCATTCTAATGACCCAAATTCTGCATTGCAGATAATACACTGGAACACTGATGGTATTGACGCACTGTATGTAGTTAATGTCCTGTCACTTGAAGTCAGCAGAAGCTTCTCCCTCCATTATGAGTCAAATTCCACATTGTTTACTGCACCACAAAGTGCTCTGGAGAACATCAAAGTGATTCTGAGAATCAGTTTTGTTGCCATTAAATTAATTCAGTTTGATTACTGAGTGTATGGAGTTTCAATGGCCACCACCAACAGCCGGTCATCAAAGTGATATCTTACCCCCAAAATACCTTAGTAGAAGCAAAAAACAGAACATACAGTGCAAATGGCTTTTCTCAAAAGTCTAGGACAACTTCTCCTCATAAATCCTCATCTGTTTCTGCATGTTTGAAAAAATTGCCCCGGGCAGACTGAACAACATCAAATAATTTCAAACACCATAGGAATAAAACTGCATGGAAGGTTATCCAATCAACCTGTTCTCCAGCTGTTATAGAACAACTAGGAACTAATACTGGAAATACAACTTATTTCACACAAAGCAGTATGCAGATTTATTGGAGACAGTTCAAAAACATTGTGACATGGATTCCGCTTGTCCATTAGCGAAGCGTTGACTGACATAATCTAATGACATAATCAGTTTTTTCACGAGTGTTGAGCTTCGAAGTCTCTAGAAAGAACAAAAAAACACATGTCCATAATAAAAGCTGACTTCAAAAATGCATCTACTGTGATTTGCAACATGTGCATTTAGTCTTTTAAAAAAAATATATCTCTTTGTCCATTTCTTTGACCTGCACACAAGGCAAGCATTATTCTCTTAGAACACATGTTGACAGCTATAATGTTGCTCAAGGAAACACGGTATTGCAATTCCTTCACTGGTGTGCTCCCAAACGCAGGACTCGGAGACAGACTCAATACAAGCTCCGAGGAGCACTTTATTAGGCAAGAGTAGCACAGGGAGTGGTAAGGAGCGGGACTGGGGCTTGCAGGGGAAAGGAGAATGCAGCAGAGCAGGGCTGGAGAGTGGTGAACAGGCCGGGGAGTACTGGCAGAGGGAGCTGGGTGAGCGATGGCAGGAACAGACAAGCAGGCTGGCGGGAGCAGGGAGACTGGACAAGGTTAGGTAAACCAGCAGGCTAGACACGGAATACTAAGACCAGATAACTAGACGGACGAGAGAGTACGAACTGGCGACGAGACATCAAACAAAGAGGGAATATATAGTGAAGTATATTATTCAATGAGTGAGTGCAGCGTGAGAATGTATGCGAGAGTGATTGAACGGTAATTAGCAGCGTGTGGAATGCAAGTGGGAAATGCGGGTGATAGGCTGAGAGATAATGAGGGTAACGAGCAGGGAAACCACGCACAACCTGCACAAACATGAAAGACAAACACGAAACATGAAAACATGACATGGAACGAGAGGAAAGGGGAAAAAACAAGTAGAACGAAAGGGAAGGTGAACTGGAAGGGTGGAGGCGAACGTAACACAAGGTTTAACCTTATGTCAACTAAATGAAAATATACAACTAAAATATGCTAGCCATTATGTCATATATATTCTTATGATTCATCTAATTTATATGCCACTGAGTACCATTGATGTTATTAATTCACAAAGGTGTATGTCAAGCCTTAAAAACTCTGAGCACTCATAGCAAACTTCTGCTCAGTTATACTTTGTGGTGGCACAGACATTAAGAACTTGGTGGCTTGGGTCCCATCAGTGGTGCACTATTGAGGTACCTTTGTGCTTTTTTGGTAATTTTCTCAAGATGGAGAGAAAAAGGGAGGGAGGAATACAGGAATCATGATATAGAAGATAGGCAGAGAAAGGGAATGAGAGAGGGGGTGCACCTGGGCAGAGACAGGTGACAGCTGGGAGGGACTCTACGTCCACAGAGCACACGAACAGACTCAGCAGAGACACCCCTCTTCCTCATGACAACCAAACAGCTACAGTATATCAGGCTGAAACTCACTACCTTCAGAGAGGGGAATGAGTGCCATGTTTCATTCTGAGCGCCTCCGAGTGGCGTATGTGTGTGCTTGAGCCACATTTCCGTATTTGATTTGAAATCTTGTGTAGCCGATCAGAGAAATTCTCATTCAGCGGACTGTATTTTGTTTGCGGTGGATGCAGCATTGTTTCCTCATGGGTCATGGCATTCGATGCGGCATAATAAGTAAAGTGGGATAACGCCAAACATCCACTCCTGTAGCTTGCATTTACTTAAATAACAGTTTTCTGTGTCTGTTGGGTATTAGAGGCAGTCCATCAAAGAGGATCTGCATCAATATCAATAAGCAGCCTCATGCATTTTTCATCATTCAAATACCTTCTAGATTTTTGTATGGATACACTCTGCCTATCACTGTGACAACAAAAGCACAATTCATAAATATTACAGAGTATCTGGGAAGTGTTCCTGTCCTCCTCAGTCACCTCCGCACTCCTTCTGCATAAACCATCTCATTTGGGGCATGCTTTCACAGGCAGATTTGTAATCTCCAAGTCATTTTAGTATTTGGATTATTGGCTGTGTGTGTGTGTGCCTGTGTGCCTGTGTGTGTACACATGTATATTTTCTTGTGTAATTCTGCTCTTCAATATCAATAATCTGCAGCACATAACATAGCATAGCAGGGCTCAGTGATGATGAGATTCTGCCACAGAGGGGGAGGGCACCCCCTAGTGCTGGTGCAGGTGTACAGCTGGTGTAACAGTCCACTGAGGCCCAGTGCCAGATCTAGCCAATCGTGTCTCATTAGATCTTCAAAGGGACAGGCGTGTAGTGGTTCGTGGCTGTTTATTTTTTTTTCTTTTGAGGTTCGCGTCCTGGTTTCACTATTGAGAATCTATCAGATTTTTCCACTTTCCGTTTCGTGGTTTGCAGTCCTCATTATTGTTTTCACCTGTGCTCTACCTGCAGGGTATTTAAGTTCCTCACTTCCGCTTCTCCGGTGCTTGTTTTTCTTTCGACATTGCATTCGAGCCAGGTATAGCCAGGTACTAGCGACCTCCTGATATTAAACTTTGTTTATGTTCATGAGGGACTTGCTATTAGCTTTTAGTCAGGTATAGGATTGTTTCCTCCTGTTAAGTGTTCTGTGCTATTTATTTTGTACATTGCTGTTCTCTAGGAGACAGTTTTTCTTTGTATCAACCCATTACTAAAGGCCCCTATACCTGACAGTATAAACCTGGCAGGACATCAACAAAATCTGTATCTAATGTGTCCTTCATCACACAAAAACTGTCTGGGCCAAATTAAAACATTCACTAGAAAGTATGAATAATTTTTTTTAACTAGAAAGTGAACTATCCTTTATGCAAGGTTAAAAGTTTAATCAAGATGATTTCCTTTCTGTCTTGTTGGATGGCCAAATGTTGGGGGTAAACAACCTCGTCCCCACAACCAGGAGTGATCTCAAACTCGCACCCAGAACCCATGTTCAAATGCATCAAATGTTACAAATATAAACACAATTTTTCAGCATTTCCATTCAATGCTTTCATTTTAGCACATGAAAAAAACCTAATATTTAGGAATCAGCAGTTAGTACTGTTGCAGTTGTGAGTGCCTGGGGATTCAGCGACACTGCTCAGACCAGGCCAGATACAATATGAGCACAATATGGCAATTATGGCATGTTCATTGGCACATTTTCAGTGTCCCATGATTGAACCTCATTCATTTGTTCATTCGATCATTCATTCATTCATTCGTTCGTTCTTTCATTTTCAGTCACTGCTTATCAAGTCTGTAATCAGAGCTGGTTGAGGAGACTGGAAACGTATCTGTGAGTGAAAGCTGCACGGCATGGTGTGGCGTGGCACGGTGTCAGCTGAAAAAAATCCTGACAGGAAGAATGTTAAATACTTCCTACATCCCGCCTAAAGGCACCCCTTCGCACCTGTCTATCACATGTGCTTGAACCCTTCCGTGATCAAGTCAGCCATCAGCAATCCTGCTGCCGGGAGCCTTGAACATCACCTGAACATCACCTTCAGCAGGCGGAAAAGCAGCTTTTCTGAGAGGGCGTGTGGTGGACAGGTGTGCCTTGTGGCTTCAGCTCTGGTCTTTCCTGGTTATTTTCCCACCAACATGAGAGGAGTGCAAACTCAAATCTTTTCATGTTGTTGTGCTGTAGATGAACATTGTACACCCGTCTGTGCTCACACGCACAAAGCACACAGGCAAACATGCAGACACCACACACACACACACACACACACACACGATGTACAAATTACAAACATGCGCCCATACACAGACAACATATGGACATAAACACACACTGCATACACAAAAACACTATGCACAACACACACCCAGTATACACAGAAACACCACATAGACACTCATGTCACAAATTTGGCTTACATGACAGCATTCACACAAAAACTTCACATACAGTATCTCATACACATGCACACACAGACACTCGCACATACTAACACCACCTACGTGCTCCTGACACACCGTAAATATACATATGCATGTGCACATAGACTGACAGATTTTAATTTTTTTGAATTATACATCGCAACTTTCTTGTTGTTGTTGTTATTAAACATTATCTATCATGGTGATGTGTTCAGAGCTTGCTCAGTGTGATCTACAGCCTGCTCAGAAATGCACAGTGCTAGATAGCACTCTCTTTTTAAAGATGCCGATGAATTGAAGTGCCTGTCTCTTCCTCGAGGGTAAAGTGCCCTAACAAACCGTGCCAGCTGGAATTCAGGTATTTTCCAAAGGTACCTGCAGTTTCATTTTTTGTTGTATTTGTCAACTAAAAAGTGCGACTGGATGAATAATGAAAAGCAGGCCCTGCAGCTTATGATGAAATAATTTAGCTAATTCACTTAGCTCCCTCTCTTTCTCTTTTTTGTACAGACGTACACACGCACACCCCACCAAACTCCACGCCGTCACTTATTCTGACGAGATTAGCATGTGAAAAATGCATAAATGTGCGAGCAATTAACTTTAAATCTAAAACGGAAAACAAATAGGACATGTAAGCCATCGTTTTGAACCAGTGAATCAAGAAGAGCGAGTAGGTCTAATGGCAAATTTATAAACATATGTTAATTAATTTGGGTCTATTTTGCCAAGATATTGGTATGAACATATTGGTATGAGTCTGTAATAAAAAAAATAAAAATAAATGTAATTAGCGGTTTTGTTTTCCATAAAAAGGGTTTTATTTACAACTGAGAACAAAGGAGAAATAAAGCTTTGAACGGAGAAATTGCATTTTCTTAGTATAGAAACTTGCCACCATTGGCGATTTCTTTGGACTTTTTTAGTTTTCATTCTATGAAGCTTCAAATAAATGGATGCGTTTCCTCCCCACCCCTAGACAGTGTCTGTGCAGTCGATTTATCAACAAGCCAATAAAGATAAAAAATATGGTAGCTGCCTTGTTACTGCCTTACTGTGATAGCACAGCGTGTGGGTCTATACATTTGAGCTCCTGTGTTAAATGTCAGGCTTAATGGCAATGTTATGTATCGGCATTGTTCTCGTTTCAAAACCAAGGCGTTGTATTGGTTTACACACTTGTCTTTACTGTAGCACAGCATTTTCAATATTTTAAAACAATGATTTGGTATAACTGAGTACGCACACAGGATTCACGTGAAAGACTGATGATATCGCAGAGTGATGGATACAATTTGCTGCGGAGAGCTTGCAGCGCAGGCACACACTCGTATACAGACTCGTATAACTATGCATGTAGACACACGCTTGCAGGCACGGGTGAACAAATTCCAACACATGCATACTCACGCTGTACCCAATCACACATGTATACCCACACACACACACACATACAGAGAAGATATAATTGGCACTTCCTCCATTCACAAGGAAAATGTCAGGCCCATTTTTTGTTGTCTTTTTAAGGTGAGAAGAGTTTTGGATGTTTGCATTGTTTTATAATTCTGATTCTAGGCCAACGTGCAACACAACGAGGGCAATTACCTAAACCCCCTCTCTTGGGATATTTACTGTAAATGTGTACCTCTATGTGTAATACATCATATTCAAAGTAATTCATCACATTACTACTTTAGCTCTGCTATAACTGTAAAAGTCAATACTTAGGAGCAATAAGTGCAGCTAGGCTAGGCTAAAATCCACTTATAAAGTCGATGCAGACTTATAAAGAAAGTTGCACTTGACTTTGTGTGAGTGTCATATTCCCCTGTAAAGAAAAGTATCAACTTGTCTGACTGCAATTGTGTTTCTTCCAAAGTGGTTCTCCCCGCTCCCTGTGCCTGGAGCCTGAGATCACAACCAGAATAATCTGATCTGAACCCTTCACAACCAGAACCGAGAGGGTTTGTACCCTGGAAAAGCTGCAGGAGTCAGGGGGCTTTATTGCTCGCCCCTGCATTCCCCCATCGCCCTGTAGTCTACTTCTTCAGAAATCTGTCCTCCCTGAGTTTACTTTCAGCCCTGACTTGCTCACTGGGGATGCTTAAGGTTTCTGAATCCAACCTGGCCTGGATTCACCCTAATCCTATGTGATGATTGGCTGTGATGTAGGGGTATCACCCCACATGAGGAAGATGGTATCTGTGAGATGGAATGGCACTTATTTCCCTGGGCCCTATGCTCTACTGTACCCCCTGAATACTTTGAGACAGATAGTTACAACTTGAGACAGACTCAAAACCGGGCCATCTGGTGAGAATCAGATTTTATCCTGGCTAGCAAAGCAAAAACACTGGTATACAGAGAAAAACCTTTTTCCCACACCTCAGTGTCAAGATGCATTAAACTGGTGTCATGCATTTTCAGTATAATGATGAGCCTTTCTACTCTGATTTGCATTACAAGAGTAAGCAGAATTTTCAAAGACCCAAATAACTACCATACAAATTCCCAAAGGGCTGCACAAACATCAGCTGCCTAGGAAAGTTTACCCAGAGGAATGAATTGACCTTTACGGGAAATGACCAGCAAATCCACCAATAACATGCACCAGTAGAATTTAATGTTTAATATGGAATTTTAATGGAATTACGTTTTTATTTAATTTAATGGAATCACGTATTTATCATGCAACATGCTTTGGTGTATATTTTTAGCTGTCATAGCCCCATTCTGTCTAAATCATGTTACTTTTCTCCAATTGAACCTCCGGTGTTCACATACTTGTGTATCCGTAATTGATGTGAACTACGTTGCAATTAGTTTGCTTACAAAGCTCTTGTTTTTTTCTACAACTGCCATTCTGGTGTCCTCTGTAGTCATCTGTCTAATTTTGGTTCAATTTCTCAAATCTTTTCTAATATTTAGTTACAGGTAAATTCCTGTTGTCATTTTTGTTATTGGTATTTTTGTTATTACCATCCAGCCTCTGCATTGAGCGCCCAGATAGCTGTTGTGAACAGAGCTAAACGTGTTGTAAATGTCACCCTCTCTTGGATAGTCCACTACTAGTTACCAGTCACAAACCTTTGCAAAATAGCGGCCGATCGGGCCTGCCCGTGCTCCCATGTGATGGCCTCGATCTCAGAATTCCCCATTTAAAATTTCTACCCCAGTCTCAGACCGAGCACTTTTTTCGATTTAATTCCTGTTTTTTGGGAGCATCCGAGGGGCCCACATCTCAGGCTATTAAGTGTCACCAGAACGGCCCCCAAGACCTTCTCTCCTAGGATCAATCCCACACAACTGGACCCTGAGGGTCAAAATGCAAGGGAAGAGGCAGGCAGCAGCTGTATAGCTCACTTACAGTGATTACAGGATTATTCAGCTGATTTTCATTCCCTTTTACTGCCCCTTGAAGAGACATGGCTAGAAAGCACGCAAACTTCCCTATGCGGTATGTAGTTTTAATTATTTACATTTTTTATTTCTTGTACATTTAATTATGGCTTGTTTTATAACCAACACATTAAAATGCCAAAAGAGAAACATAAAGGTAGAACAGAAACATCCATCCGATCTGCTTTTGGAATCGGAGAGCACCAGACGAAACCAGATGGTTCGGAAGGCTGAATTGGACAAAGTCCAGATTCCCCGTGTTGGCAGCTAAATGTTTTTACTGCAGCACATCGTCTTTTTTATACCAGTGGCCAGGTTCCGGCCTGTAAAACGTGCCCTCTGTTCCACAGAAAGGCTCTACCGTTTTCTGCATCATGCAGATGTTCCGTCATGCTGTGAGGAGTGCCCCTTTCGCCTTTATTTGGGGGACAAACCATTTCCATAAACGTGGTGCTTACTGACCAAGTCCCCCAGCATATCCAACACCTGCTCCTCCACTGCATGATTTTCAGAGATTGCAAGGGTCAACTACCATTTTAAAATAAACAGCGAGGAGCAAAGAACATGCCGCTGTGCAATATACACAGAATTTCACCAGTCACCAGTATGTGGGGGAAACTTATTTTTCTCCACAGCTTGTTTTTCTCACTCCAGAAGTCTATTACTCATCTCCAAGCAAGACAAACCTTTCAGGAGCAGCTAAAATTGATTATTTTACTTTTTTGCATATAAGATTGGGGTGAAAAAGAAACAATTGAAGTGGTACGTCTTGTTCTTAAAGCATCAGGTGCAGAGACAACCCATGGCTGAGAGTGTAATATAAAATGTTATTAGTAGTCACCACCCAGTTGTTCTTATCCAAATTGAGCTGTAAGGTTTGAAAAATGCAGAGAAGACTTTTGACAATGTGATCCTTCCAATGGTGAACTAAATTGAAATGTACAGAGATAAAAAATAACTTTGGCAGCTGACTGAGCAGGCAAAGCACCGTTTGTTTTTTTTTGTTTTTTTCCAAGGCGAGCCTCAGATATAAAGTGTTTTGGCAGGGAAACATCAGAAACAGACACTTTATTGTCAGAGGCCTGTGTGTTTAATATTCAAACAGCCAGTTACAACAACTGTTCAATCTGCAGAATTAGGCCCTGAAGACTTGGCATTACTTATGGAATATTTACAGTGTGAAATAGTAAAATATTTGAGTCTGTTATTCTACTGTACATGTAGAATGGTTTAAAAATGTTTGCTATTTGCTTTCAATCCTGGCAAAATGTGTTGAATAGTGTGTTGTGACCATTGGTGAGGTTAGTGTTACTGTATGACAGTAGTGATATGGTTTGACTTGCATCAGTTGCCAAAATCCCCATCTAAAGCCGAGTTAATGACATCTAAGAGTTTCAAATGGACTGTTTAAACTAACCCAGCAAATAGTGACCTTTTAAAGCAGGTAAACTACTCTGCCCTATGGTTTGAAATGCATGGTTACCTTTACGTTACCTTTACGGTCCAAACAATAAAGGAAAGCTCCGCCCCCTCCAGCCAGTGCCTCTCCACTCCTTCAATGCGAGCTTGACCGCCAGTAGTTCTCAGTTCCCCACATCATAATTCCGCTAGGCTGGGGATAACCAGCGGGGGTAGTAGGCGCAAGGGTGGATCTTCAGGTCCTCATCTGAGCGTTGCGACAGTATGGCCCCCACACCTGAATAGGATGTGTCCACCTCCACCACAAACTGGCGGCTGGGATTGGGATGGGTCAGGACAAGAGCGGAGGTGAATCTAGATTTGAGGGTGGTAAAGGCAGTTAGCTTTTTGAGACCATACAAACGAGACAGAGGGGGAAGTGAGGTTAGTGAGTGGGGCGGCGACCTGGTTGTAACCACGAATAAACCGCCTGTAGAAATTGGAGAACCCTAGAAATTGTTGTAGCTGCTTGCAGGATATCGGTCGGGGCCATTCCACGACAGCCTGGATCTTGCTGGGGTTCGATCAAATGCGTCCACTTTCCACTATAAAACCCTAAAAATTATACTGATGGAACGTGAAAATCGCATTGTTCTGTCTTAACATAGAGCTTGTTCTCTAGTAGGTGTTGCAGGACCTGTCTCACATGCTGGACATGCTTCTCTGGGTTTTTAAAAAATATGAATATGTCATCAAGGTAGATGAAGACTGACCGGTCTAGAAAGTCTCAAAGGTCGTCATTGATCAGGGCCTGGAATATGGCTGGGGCATTAGTAAGCCCAAATGGGACAACCAGGTACTCGAAGTGTTCCAGGGCAGTGTTGAACGCCGTCTTCCACTCGTCTCCTTCCCGGATCCACACAGTCGTATAGTCTGAGGTAAGGACAAAGCAAGTGATTTGTTAAAGTACTCAGCTAGGTTGGTACTGGACAGGAACCGAGCACAAGTTGGGTGATGGAGCCTGAGGGACCAGTATGATGCCCCCTGATGGAGGAATAGCAGACTGGAGGCAGGTAAAGTGGCATAGCGGACTCCAGCTCTGAATTTGGGTGGTCTCCCAATTGAGGTGTGCGTTGTGTCGTTTGAGCCAGGGCTGACTGAGGACCAGAGGTGTTTGGGATGAGTTGATGACTAGAAACCAAATAGTTTTCCGGTAGTTACCGGACAGGATGAGTTGGAGCGGAACCATGGAGTGGGTGACCCGGGCTATGATTCCGTGGGAATGCCAGAACGGGAGACAGTGAGGCCACAAGGAGTCGGCTCTGGAGTTGATGAGGGCAGAACACAAGAGTGATTTGTGGTCCCAGCAAAGTGTAGCCCTCAGCAGGAAACTGGATGGATGTGCCCTGGCGGCCGAACCTCTCCCTCATACAGACCAGCCAGGGAGATAGCGAGTGAGATCAGGCCGTCTAAAGAGTTTTAGTCGTCTCGGATCGCCATCTCGTCCTTCGACCATTTTCTCAGGCCATTTTTGAAAGCCCCCTAGACTTTGCGGCCAGAGTACGGAACTCTACGGCACAGACCGGGTTGTTAAACTTACGCATCTTGGTGGAGAAGGTCAGGAAATGGGTACTGGCGGGCACCCGGCTATCCCACACCACGGTAGCCCAATCCCGTGTGCTGCCTCCCAGACAGGCAATCATGAACACGATCTTGTTCTGGTCAAATCCGTAGGAACCGGGCTGTAGTTGGAACGCAAGATCACATTGCATGAGGAAGCCCCAACATTTCCTCAAATCTCCCAGGTAACGCTCAGGATGGTAATACAAGGCTCTCTGGCTGGGAGGAGCGGCGAGGCGGCAGGTCGCACCTGGTAAGCTGGCGAGGAGCCTTGGGAGTGGCAGCTGGGTGGCGAACTGAGCCATCAGGGCCCCCATCTGACCCACTTGGCTGGAGATGTTATTCAGGGTCTCCTGAACGTCTACGAGCGTCTTACCATGCTGGCTGATGATGGACCCCTGGGCGTGTTGAAGTTGAAGTCCGCTGGGTCCATGTTATGTCCAGTTCGTTCTGTGACAGCTTAGCAACTGGTATGGACCCAAAAGCAGAACTCGGAGGCAAACTCAGGCAAAACTCTGTGGGGAGTACATTTATTGAGAAGCAAGAAAACAGACAGACTAGCAAACAAAGGAGCTGGGTGACGGTCAGGATATGGAGTTAGCGAGAACAGGATGGCAGGGCAGATGACGGGGCAGGAACAGCAGGAACGGAAAAGAAGGCTGGTCGGGCGAACTGGGGAACAAGACTGAGACAAATTAGAACACACAAAGAGAGGCCGAAAAACACGTCTAGCACAAAGCAAACAGACGGTACGAACTGGCAAGGAAACTAACAAAGAGGGAAACTCAAATAGAGGGAAAACAGGTGAGAACCCAGATAGCAAAATATGGGTGAATCAACGTTGAAAAATGGTTAGGCAGAAATATTGAATAAACGTTGAAACCTGGGCATTGAATCTGTACAAAAAGCGCTAAGTGATTTACACGTTGAATCAACGTTGTGTTTTCAACCATAACTGACACTATATCAACGTTGATTCAACCATCATCTAAATGGTAATCTACATGCACATTTTAGTTGATTTTATATTGAATCAACGTCTAGAATCAACATTGATTCAACCATCTTCTAAATGGTAATCTACATGCACATTATAGTTGATTTTATATTGAATCAATGTTAGGAATCAATATTGATCCATCCATCCATCATCCAACAATCTTCAAATCTAATGGTACTCTACATGTACATTTTACATTAAAATATCAAACACATTAAAAATGTTTACTATGGCAAATCCATTAGAAAAAGTTAGTTTTTCACCAATGAGTTTCTGCGGATATAGGGCTACATCTTAACAGACCATTACAAGTGTCTTCATTCAGTACAGTGCTGATGTTGCATTTGTTAAACACACTACAACCATGTATTACTGGCAGATGATGGGTTATTAGCTTGTTCAAAATTACCTTACATTACCATATTTCCCAAAATGTGAAAACAAACTTTAAAAAAAGACAGAAAACATGGTTTTAATATTCAAATTTATTGAATAATAAACAAATAGAAATCTGCACTGCATGAACACTGCAACAAGAACAGCCTGAAGCAGCAAGAAGCCATTCAAGTATTTAAGTGTCCATGAAGCTGTAAACATTTGACTCCTTTTTGACTAAGAACAACAGTCTATAATTGTCCATGAAAGAACAGTATTGTCCAATGCACAAGGAAAACACAGCATGTGGTGGTGGGGTACCCTAAGCTTGACTTGGGTTCGCTGACTTGGGTTCGCTTCACCTGTGTTCCTTGGGATGCCTCCCTCGCGCTCTGGAGCATAACGCAGCCACTTCTTTACAGCGTCACTGAAGTCCTTGTGGGTCAGCTTGTTGTCAAACTGCCGAGCAGTGGCTGAAAGACAAGATTACAAAAATGTGTGTACATGTAAATCCCATGCTGCTTTCTTGTTATACATATTTAAAAAAGAAACACTCACTCTGTACTAAGTAACACAAGCTACAGTCAGCAGCCAGTCCAGTTCGAGTTGGCTAAAAGACTGGACTGGAATTGGAGAAGAGAAAACGGCTAGTCTGACTCCATTTAGGTAATACAATTTGCATCCAATCACCTCTAAGCTCACCAATTAGGTTGATTTTTTTGTTTTGTTTATTTCTCATTGCTTACACTTTCATCATCACCTGATTCCAACCTAGCCTTTTTTGTAAGATTAATTTTGGGCATTTTGTGCTTTATTCTTCAACGGGGGATTACAGAGACATGAAACAAGGGCTGAGAGGGGGGGACATGCAATACATTATAGGTGTTGGATTCACTCGGTACGATATGGCTCACAAAGAGAATATTATGTTCTGAACCACCATCAGTCATGCCTCACTCCCTAAACTTAAGCTATTATGGTTTGCAGGGCAGGAAACTTACCAAACATGCAGTCTTGTATTGCTGTGTCCTTGAATGGCTTCTTGCTGCAACAACGCTTGTCCTTCTTGCCAGCCCAGTTGTACTGACTGGCCAGGGCGTTGGTCAGAGCCGTTGACAACATCCGCCTGATCAGGTTCTCTGAATTGGTGCCTCCTACCAGAGCCAGGCGAGAAATCTAAAACAAATGAGAAGAAAATGAGGGCACTGCTTAAACTGTTGTATTGACTTACATTCTGTGGAACATTTGTTAGAAACAGCACAACGCTAATTTCATGAACACAGAGACCAACTTGTTTTTACACACTTCATACGTGCTGTACTGACATTCAAGCCCATGGTGTTCATTCAAGTTCATGCCAGTCGTTACGTTTAACCACTTTAACCCTGCTGTCCCAATTTTGATCATGTCAATATGCAAATATATTTGAACAAGTTATAAAAAAATAAAAATTAAAAAAGCAAATCTACAAGCTCCGTGACATGTTTGAACTTTTATTAGAATTATTTGTGCTTGAGTAGCCAAAGGGCAATAACTACTAAGCACAATTTTCCCCTGATGAAATATGAGCAAGAAAACACACTGATATTATCCACATTTAAATGAATGCAGCTCAGTCTGGTAACTTACCATCTGTTTACGGACTGATTCATTCTTCAGTAATGATTCTGCCTCATTGAAGTCGTCTTCACTGGCGATGGGAAGCTGGATGGGGAACATGGGGGTTGTGGCTGGTCCCTGACTACCAGCCGCGGTCAGGTTGCCCTCTGCCAATTGATTCTTGATGTACTGGACATCTCTGGAGAGGTCCTTCACCACCACAAGCACTTCTGCGAGCATTGTATTCATTTTCTGAATGGCAATGTCTTAAGAAAAAGAACATTGAAAACTGTTAAATGAGAAATTAAAATAACCTGCAAATGACTCATGAGGAATTACACTAATAGACTTGCCTTTCAAAAGGTGCCTGGTGTCATCGCTGTTCATCTGTGTGGTTCCATCTAAGGTTATTGTGTGTGTGTGTGTGTGTGTGTGTGTGTGAAATTGACAGTGATATTATTTTAGCTAGAAATGTTAAGCAGGTGTTTATCCCCTTCCCTACAGCTCTTTAGTAAACAGTAAAAGCATTTTCAGTATCCAATCAGGAGAGAGACCTCATACAGATGAATTGAACACACAGGACCTAATGGAAACAAGCCTTGAGGGCTTTGTGTCATCGTTGGCTTTTAGCATTATTGTATAACTGTGCCCCTATACTTTTCACAAATGGTTAATAAAGTATGCAATCCAAGGGGAGGGTGAGCAAAGAAGTGAGCAATGATTATCATCAGAATACAGAGATCTAACCTTTTCACACATACACAATGATCAGAAAATGTTTACAAATGTTAGATGACAGCTTGTTCACTTACCATTGCAACCATGATCAGACACTGACTGCATTGTTTCAAACTGGTGGTAGTTCCCTCTAAAGAAGTCTAGAGGGAAAAACAAATGCTTTAACACTTACACAAAAAGCATTACAAGTTTGATTTAATGTCCACAAATCACTTTACATTTTAGTTGTGAATTGGGTTCCTTAGAGAGGAATACAATGGCATACCATTTTGTGCACGTTGTGGGGGACCACGGGGGGTGTTGTACTGTGCTGAGCTGTATCCGGATATCCCTGTAGAAACAAAATCATTAGTTATATTTCACTATAGTTTGGGAGTAGAAACAGGTGGCAGCATATTATTTTGTCACAAAAATCTGAATTGTAAGTCATACTAATATGTCAAACAGTATTCATTGAGGAGTTCTGTGTCCCCATCTCTCAAAACATTAGTGTTATTACTGAAAGAGTATGGTATCATACCGGTACCTGTACTTGATTGCTGTGGGTCCTGCAGCTGCGAGGCATGCAGCTGCTGGGCATGCAGCCCCAGGGGATGTTGTGGGACCTGCAGCTGGTGGTATTGGGCAGCACCAAATCCTGACATCCTAGTTGAAACACACAGTAGGAAATACACAAAGCAGTGAAGTTATAGGACGCCATTGTAACCTCTCATGTGAGAAAATGTTTGATTTCCTTTCAGCTGATGTCTAGATTTAATGCATTGCTCTGACCCAGAGATAAAATAAAGGGATGCAAGCAAAATGCACTGCCGCAATTTTTACTTTCATCAAAAAATGTCATAAATGTAATGCGATGCAATACAGATTTTTAAACATGCCAGAATTTTAAAATATGCCAGAATATTATGTTACAGTATGTGACTGCTAAATGTTTGATAACTCACCATTATGAACTTGCCCGGGTGGCGATTGCTGGTAGTTGTCAGTAACCAGATCTACCAAGGAGAAACGCAAAACAAGTTCTGACTCAAACATGGTAGGAATTGTATACAGAGTGCTCCATCTAAAAGCATGGTGTACAACTACACATATTATTGTGACATACCATTCCTTGCAAGTTGTGAGGGCATTGTAGTTTTGTTGTGAGCTGGAGTTGATCTTGCTGTTACATCTGAAATGCAAACACATTTCATTTAGATAACATGTCTTCTGTTGCATGCATAATGCCAGCTAGCTCCTCACAAGAACAAACAATCTGATATGGGTTCACTTACTGTTATTTGGATCACAGGACAGCAACTCTGTATCACAGGACAGCAATCCTACATAGCTGTAGCTGCCATCCAATGCATCTAAAAAGGTAAACCAGCCAGGCTGAGAATTGAAGATACTAGAAATTGTGTTTAAACAGTTATCCAGTTGATGTTTTAACATTTATAACTACATACCATGCATTTCATGCTCTAGGGACCGCACAGTTTGACCCTTGCTGGAATTGGACTGTCTCGATTTTGGCGTCTCTCCTACAACATAATTTAGTTGGCATATTATTATTCACAATGTATTTATTTTGGGCTAAAACTATATAGAATGACTGCAACCAATGCAATGCTCAGTTTTTGTTGGTACAATGTCAGACAGGTGTAATTTGTTTTTAACTGTAGCAGTGATCACAGTTCCAAGATTGCCTATATAAAATAAATGCATTGCATTGCAAAATAAATTAAAGCCTTCACCAAAGACGAAATACTTTCCGTAACATACATTACTGAAGGGTACTGTTACATTGGCACAAAACACTGAACATAAATCACATAAGCATGGCGTAACAGACGGACTATTACGAGTATAACACCGACATAGGAAAAGCAATGGTAGCATGAATCGTCACCACGTAACGTTAGCTAACGCAAAAGCAAGAGAAAAGCCTTCCGTTCATAATAATGTAACGTTAGCTAGCACGAACGCAGCTCGTAAGCTATCACAATGAACAACCACCAGCGAACGTTCGCTACCCAAACAATAGCATTCCCAAGTTTGCTTGTTGTAAGTTAGCCATAAATGTTTAAGTGACAATTCAAAAATGTTAGCTCGCACTTATACTCTAGCGAGTTCCATTTGTATGTATTTTAGCCAATGGCACAGGGCTCGCCAGATATAACGTTAGCGATATTATTTCTATCGTCTTTACGGGGCCGTTATATGTTTCACACAAACGCGCATGAAAGCTAATCTTTCGTTCAGAGCAAACACACAACTCCCGCCCCCATACATCGATATTTCCCATTTTCCTCAAACCACATTATGTTCAACAACTTATTAATCACTCTCGCCACCCAACAGTACATACCTGTGCAGAAATATACACACATTCAGTGACAAAGCAGTATTTTGGCGGCACACTGGTAACCTCTGAACTATTCTTCTGCCCCCCCTCCCCTCCCCCCATCAAGAAAAAAAAGAAAAGAAAAAGGCAAACAGCATAGATTCAACATTGATTCAATGTTGGCATTTCAATCATTAAATTCGCACCACAACACAACGTTGATTCAATGTTGATCCACCATCAGTCTTCAACCTTAACCAAAAATCAACCTTTATGACCAAAATTCAACGTTGAATTAATATCTTTTGCTATCTGGGAATGCACTGGGGTAATTCAAAAAGCATGAGGAATGTGTGTGAGAGCTAATGAGCTAATGCGGGGGTGCGGAATGCAAGCGGGGGAAGGTGAGTGATTGGCTGGATTGTAATGGGGAGAAAACGAGGCACTTAAGTGGGGAAACCGCGCCCAGCCTGCACAACACAGAACAGACAGACAGGGTGAATGGAAAAACATGACATAGAACAAGAGAAATGGGGAAATGCAAGAAACGAAAGGAAGATGGACTGGAGGGAAACGGCAGTTGTTACACAACGTTCCGTCCTCATCCTTATCAAGGCATGTTTCTTAATCATCTCCTTTCTACATTCCTTTGAATTTGTATTCTTCACTTTGTTCAAACAATGATCCAGGTTCATGTCATTTAATAAAAATTGTAACTATCATTTTTTACTAGCTAAGGTGTACTCTGTGTGGTCTGTAACTATTGCATGGTTTTGGTTAGGGACCTTCTTTGCTGTGAAATTAGAAAAGTTTATTGTGATCATCTTAAGCAGTATGCAAGTATACTCAGATTAATTGCAGACCCACATTCACTCTGTTTTCATTGCTTGGCTCATTATCACTGACGTGTCCCTTTCTATTCTGTACCTGTGGCCTTGTTCTCGCAACTCTTAGAATATGCACTGCATGGATCTTGCTATGACAGCCTTGAAGTCACTCCAGAATGAAAGCAACAGTAAAAACAAATAAATGGCCTTAACCAATTCAATGTTGAGTAACATTTTGTTTCATAAACGACCTATATTTTTACTTTTTTTTACTCTATTTTTAATTCTGTGTGATCAGTGGGACAAGTTGGTTATGATCATCGAACCAGTTCATCGTGAAGACTGTTGTTTTGGCTCAGCAGTTGTGCTCATAATGCTGAGTGCATAATTCCGCACTAGAATCGGGCGTCGGGGTGTCCATTCTTTTTGTACCTGGACAGACCTGCCGAAATGTTTCACACCAGCACACTGGATGGACTGAATATTAAAGTAATATCAGCATGGGTTCATTCAACATTCTGCCTTCAACTCTGAATATAAATGAGCCTAAATTTTGGGATATTGGACCATTGTTCAAGAAGGACAGTCTCCAGTTTTTTGAGGGATGAAGGAGGTGGAAATCTAGTTCATTATGTTTAGATCTGGTGATTGTGCAGGCAATGGAAACATTTTATGTCATCCTCGTGTTCTTGGAACCATTCTTTAATGTTTTTAGCAGTGTGTATGGGAGAGTTATCATGTTGAAATATGGAGACATCATGAGGGAACAGTGTTTGCACCATAGAGTGCACCTGGTCTTGTAAAATGGTTTCATATTGTTTGCCCATTACACGTCCATGAAGAGCAATCATTGGACCCAATGAGTCCCATGAAATGGCTGCCCAAAACATTACAGAACCACCACCATACTTAACAGTTGGCAACAGACATTGTAGATTGAATGCCTCCTTAGGCTTTCTCCAAACATAAACCCGTCCAGATGTATTAAAAAGAGTAAAAGATGACTCATCAGACTATATGACTTTTAGAAAATATGGATTGATTAAATTTTGTGGTGATTTTTAGAGCTGTAGTTTTGTGGTTATTAGCAACTACCCTACCAAGTGTCCATCTGTCCCTGTCAGAAAAATTTGATACTGATACTGTTTTTTGGTGTTGGGCATATGTTGTCATAATTTTTGACACTGTTCCCCTTGCCATCTTAAATAATTTAGCCATTTTTGTGACCGACGCACCTGCAATTCAGGCACCAACTATTTGGCCCCTTTGGAACTCTGTGTTAATATCCTCATCTTGCTTTGGAGACTTACCTCAAAAAGTGCTGCTGGTTAGACCTCTTTTAAGCAAACACATGCTGCTAATTAGCATTCAGATTAATAGGAATCACCTGTGTAGATGTGTTTGTAATTGTGGTTTAGATGCTTCAAAGTTAAAGCCATTTTTCAGGGGTGTATTCAATATTTTGACCACCGCTGTATGTTTGCTTTAGAAAAAAGGGAGTGAAATAATTATTCAAAATCAAGGGCATACTGTATATTGTTTAAATCAAAGCCATTGTCTAATAATATATAAGAGCTGTGCAAGGTGTCTTGTGTAAACTGACAAATCCTGTCTTCAGGTGCTTATGGCAGTTTTTCTGCCACCATTTCTGGGTCATCCTGGGTAAATGCCACCATAGAAAACCATATTAGGATGTGGAAATAAGGCTATATTCTACAGTGTAGTCAGCACAGGTTCATAATTTATTTTAGGAATTCTCAACTTGCCTGTCAAACATGCTGCAAAAAGTATGACAAAAAGTGACATTTCTTACCCGACTCTTAACAATAAAGTCAGTTGATTGTTAGGACTAAAACAGTAGGTTACAAATGAGGTGAGAATCATGTGACATTGAGCATTGTTCTGCAAATGTCTATCACTTAAGAACAAACAAAACTATTTTTTCAGACAATCAAATATAGTGTTTTCTTGACAGAAGTGCACAAGAACTTACTGCATTTTGTTGTGGTTACTGGAAAAGTTTTCATTATATCTACGCTGACAGTAGTCAGTTTGTAAAATTGGAGAAAATTGCCACTTCACATTTGTAAATTGACAAATCACTAGCATATTTCCTCTCACCCAGTAGTCTGTTTATTACAACAGAAAAATTGGTCCAGTTGTGTGTAATTCATGATTGATGAAAACATTATTTGTAATTTGTATTATGAAAATCAGTAAGTAAAATGAAAATAAAAATATATAAATGTTCGTGCAGGCTGTGGTGCTGAAATGAACGGAACTAGCACCATTTATTTGGAACAGCATTACTTTATCTTCCAGCGTGATGGTGGCCTGTCAACTTGGGGAGAGGCTGAAATATGTGGGTAGCAAGACTGCAGAGCAGGTGGTGAGAGCGATAGCGCATTTTAGAAGCAAACTCTCACCTGTTCATGAATTTCACAGGAATCAGATTCTGCAGTTATGGCAAACAGAATGACAAAAATTTATATGTTTACACAACCTGCCAAAAAAACTCAAAATCAAATCCAGCTGAAATACTAGATGTGCCTCTTTGTGTTTACTTTTAGTTTATTACTTGTTTACCTGTTAAGACTTTAAAACAGGAAGATACAAACTGAATAAATGCCCCCCAAAAATGGAAAAAAAAGCAATTTTATTTCTTCTCTTTGTTTGGTGGATGAGCTTCAGCCAAAGGGGGTAAACTAATTTATAGAAAACAGAGTCAGCACGTATGCTTTGTAATAAATCAGTATGCAGCTTCTGTAATGATGCCATCCAGCCCCACACCTTCCTACACTCTTATCTGAGAGCAGGGTCCTTTCTTTGAAGGAAAGCCCTGTCCCCACCAACACTTACCGGCCACTCCAATTAAGATTAAGTTGGAAAAAAAAACAGATAGTGAAATAAATAAACACTTGCCTTTTTCTTTGCTATGATTGCATTCACTGTCTGGAACACATGCAAGATAGTCAGTAATGAGCTTTGTAAGAAAAGAAAAAAAGTTAAAAGGCACAGGTTTGACTCCCACACAAGAAGTAGAGATGTGGCCAGGGAGATGAGAAAGTGATCCAAATCACACACTATCACGATATTTAGAGAGCTTACATCTACAGAAGTTCATGTCTCTTATATGCAGCCTGTTGAGGGTGAGTATCCATAAAATGTTCCAAATGTTTCATTGTCACATAATTGAGAGGTTAGAAAAGCATACTTCATTCATACTCTTATTTCTCAGAAGACCTTGTTAAATAATGTCACGTATATTAATTATGACAAAGAAAGCAGCGCACAACAATTTTTTGTTAAAATGTGTCAACAAATACTTTATCAGTAAGTTTGATCCTGTACATTTACCCAGTATACATACAGATAATATATGTTCACAGCAAGATGACTTGAAAGTGCATTCCAAAGCAATGCTTTGTTGGTATTTCACACTCACATAATTGTTGGTGTATACACACTAGTATGCTTGGAAGTTTAAACTAACATTCTGCTAAGTATTTAGTATGCAAGCAGCCTATGCATTCTGGTTTGAGATGAGCCTGGAGCTCCAGTGCATCCACCATGTCCCAACAGCAGAAGATAATGGGAAATATAGTCATAGAAGGACTCTACGTGTCATATTCTCCAAGATTCATCACAATGTGAGAAGAGTAAAACAATAATAATCAGCACAAAATATCCAAATGTTCCTTTTTTTATACATTTTCAGGATCCTGCGGATTGATGAATGTGGACCTTGGTCTGTAGTAATGCATTGCCATGGCAACGCTCTCTGTCGCAACACCCTTGAGACTCAGTTAGTAGGTGTCAATCACCTCTCTTAGGGTTTGTCTTTGTTTTTCATACAATATGTGCCTTGTTCAGCAATACAAAGGCCACTCCATAAAGACCAGGTTTTCCTCCTTAAGTGGGAGGACGGCCTTGTTGGCAGGATTCTGATTGACAAGGGGTTCCAAGCCTGAAGGGTCAGTGAGGTATTCCTTAGAAAAAAAAGGAAAACTTTTTATTTATTATTATTATTATTATTAGGCACTGAATGTGGGGTTGAGTATATCCAACTCCCACCATAATTTGGAATATCCAATTACTATTTGTAGCCTCCTTTATGTGCAATCCCTCACTGCCAATTTTGGAGAGTGAAGACATCTGCGGTTCTCCTCCAAAACATGTTGTGTCAACAGCCTACTTCTTTTCACTCCAGACCTACAGCCAAGCTCACATAGAGTCAAGTCAGAGGAAGACATCTCATGAATAGCTCTGGCGTGCAGTAGCTCTGGCGTGCACTCTGGCGACCACTGGGGATTGATAGAGAACAATGAAGCGCAGACCCCTAACCGAACCCGCCTAAATCCTGGGCGACGCAATCCCCAATTACACATCACCCTGTGTGGCTACTGGCCGCAGTCTGCACTGGCATGGTCCGGATTTGATCCGAGGCTCTGGGGCTCATGCGTGCACCACAGCGTGGTGCCTTAACCAAATGAGCCACCCAGCAGTCAAAATAACCCTTTATAAAATTAAATAAATCTTACCATGGTGAATTTAATAAATATTCATATTATACTATCAGGATACACTTCTTATATAGATCTATCATATGACATCAAGATGTAAAAACAGAAGTTTGTTAAAGCACAATTGAACTTTGGTAGAACTTTGGGTTGTGTAGTTACCCGGCCATGATATGAGTCCAAATGGTGAAATTAAAGCTGGTGGCAGCTTTATGTTCGTTAGTTGCTCTGTGCTCCCCTGGGGTGATAATCCAGAATACGGTATTTGTCGCTCTTCATTCACTTCTATAGGGTAGATAAAACTGTCTGTATACGTATACGAAATAAGTGGATTCTGTCAATACAAACAATAACCAGTCCTCGTAGGTGTATTTTTTGAAAATGTCCCTTTCCTGGCTTGTTCGTATTTTATTTGGAACGTAGATCCGGTAGGTAATTCTTGCACCAGAAACAGCGTTAATGTGCCGATGTATCAGAAACCACTCATTGGTTCAAAACTCGTACATGTGTAATTAAAATTATTTATAAAAGTACTATTTTCTTCAATGTTGTTACCAAGCTACTAGAAAAGACTAGCAAAATGTTGGCAGGTCAATTTGTTTACCATAGATATACTAAGAGCGCTTGCTTCCGTGGAAATTTGGACCAATGAGTGGTTTCTGATGCATCGGCACATTAACGCTGTTTCTGGCACAAGAATTACCTACCTGATATACGTTCAAAATAAAATATGAACAAGCCAGGAAAGGACCATTTCATTTTCAAAATATATACCTACGAGGACTGGTTATTGTTTGTATTGACAGAATCCACTTTGTTCTAATTTGTATACATGCTAGAAGTGTCATTTTGAGACCATTTTAGCTGCCCTATAAAAGTGAATGGAGAGCGACAAATACCCTACTCTGGATTATCACCCCAGGGGAGCACAGAGTAACTAACAAACATATTTCGCCACCATTTGGACTCATATCATGGCCAGGTATACTACACAACCCAAAGTTCTACCAAACTTCAGTTGTGCTTTAACAAACTTCTGTTTTTAAATCTTGATGTCATGTGACATTGTAGCCTGTAATGGGCAATGGATAAAGGATAAAAGTGTGGTCATTATTGCTTTGAAATTAAAAACTTTATCACTGGTAACCCCTGTGATAAGCATTGTGTGTGTGTGTGTGTGTGTGTGTGTGTGTGTGTGTGTGTGTGTCTGTGTGTTTTAATATACATGTTTAAAAAGCCAGCTTTTATAATGTGTGATACAAAAGTACTACCATCGACGCCTGCTCCTCTGTTAGGATAGCAGTGCTATTTGCTGCATTAAAATAAGCACTTTCATCCCACAATTCTTCCACCACATTCACGCCTGAAGACACGTCTGCGAATGTTCCCTGACAAAAATAAGCAAACTGAGTTTTAATCCCTGTAGAGAAACCTATTTATATTACTGTATAATTTAACTTTCCCACCCAAAGGGAGAACTAGACATGGCATCCTACATTTACAAAACAGAGCTGTAGTTCTCTGTGAAACACAATGCCAGTAGATACATTCATTTAATGAAAGACAACCAGGGTCATGCATTTTGTTGTACCATTTCAAAATGTAGGCCAGATTGGGGAAACATTTTCTCTCTCTCTATAGTTTCAGTTAAAAGAAACACTTTTGTTATGACAGCTTTATGAAATATGTATGTATGATCAGATCTCCTGATGACTGGGATGCTCCTTTAAAATGATAGGTAGATAAGCTGAGCTGTCTCATTTGCCATAAAAGATCACATCAGCGTAGACGTTTATCTGTTATATGTTTTCAATTTTCTTTAATCCAAAAATAATATCTATCCTTTTTGTGTAGCAACCAGTTGCCTTTAATTCAGGTTTTACTGTATATTTTACACTGAATGCAATGTAAAACACGTACATGAGACATCCTGTTTCTCTGTGAGCGTGTTTTGTATACGTGCACATGAATATACGTTACGCAATGCAAGCGATTTTTCTCTCTTTCTTTCTCTCTCTCTCTATCTCTTACGCTCTATGTGTGTGTGTGTGTGTGTGTGTGCATGTTTGTTTCTGTGTGTCAGCAATGATAGTGGTGTGAATTGAAAAATGAAGGCAGCCCGTGGGAACACAATGGTCCATTTTTGGTGGCAATTGATGCCTGAACCAAAGGGAGAAGGGGCAAAAATGGTGAATTAAAATGTTTCATTGTCAAACAAGCATTACACCAGCAATATTCTGTGTAGTAACAAGATGTCTGACTCTCACTATTGAACCAAAAGAGCTTAGGCAAGTGCCTCGTGGATATTAATCAGGAGTGGAACAGTTTCTGGAGTCAGATATTGAGAAAGATAATAGAGCTTTGTGGGTCTTTGTTTCCCAATGGAACACTGGTATAGAATATACAAATACCTCAAAAACACAAAATATAATGCATTACTCAGTACAATTACACAACACACATCACTACACAGTTGATAACAAGAATTTCATTAAAACACAGAAATTATTTCAAAAGAGATGTACAGTGTTCCAGTTCTCATGTATTAAAAAAGATGGTTCAGTTAACAGGCTCATGCATTTAAAATCAATGCTGGCACAAAACTGTTAAGGGTTGTCTTCATTTTGAAAGATGGGCCCTGTAGTTTATGTTCACATCGAAAACAACTAGTTCTCTAGAAGCAAACTGTGTTAATTCAGAGCCTACTCGTTCATGAATATTCATTGGGGCTAATGAATTCTTTAACTCTTAAAGCATTCCCCTGGTAACACTAATGCCCCTTTCACAGAAAAAACCTGGGATTGAAACAAGATATTGAATATGGGTTGACACAGGATATTGAATGCTGATTCGTTACATGCTCCTCTTCATTGGGGACATGAGGCTTATAGAAACAGTCAGTGCCACTGTTTTGGTATTTTACAGCAAAATATATCAATGTATATGTGTGCTAATGGAAACAAATGTGTTTCTGCAATAACCCCTGATGCAGTTTTATTAATAGTTTTTTTATTTTTAAATGTATTAATTTCTTGTAAGTAGATAGCAGGGGATGCATCACCTATTGTATACTTATTCATATTTCTTTCTACAAACTAGAATATTGTTCAAGTGGAAAAAAATGCATGTTATTGGTATCATGATTAAGGTTTTTTGTGTTAGGTTGGATCAGGCCCTTTTTGTAAATAACTATGCATCTTCAGCTGGGTTTTGTACGAAGTTATCGGTCTCATCTGGGGTTGGTATTATCTCAGGCATGATCAAAACTATAGTTTAATTATGTGCATTTATGCAAATCCATTTTGGCAGCTTCATTCCAGCCTCCGCAGTGATGTTTTTAAAGCAGAAGACATTTTTCAAGCTGCAGCCACTATTATGTTTGCAGTACAAACAGAAAACGGCATAATTTTATTTTCATTCTAAACAAAATTCCTCATACATTTCTCTCTAGAACAAACTATTGCTCAAACAGGAAAAGCCTGTAGAAAAGATGACACTTTTTTCCTTTTCTTCCTTTCAAACTGTATTCAGTGGGATGTAATCCAATCAACAAGTATGAACAGTATAGCAAAAATAAACAAAATTTTAAAAAATTCATTCGGTTCACAAGACTCTAGGTATTTGGGTCTTGCTGGGTGGAGATATAATTTTTGTGTATTGGTGACTCTGGTTTTCATGTAGAAATGAAACTTTCAGAATATATTCTGTTTTTCTAAACCTCAAGGAACAACTTTTTCACAACCATGTGCACTTCTTCACAGTTTGTGATTTTTTAGTAGTTTCTGAACCATGACCTTGAAATACAATTTTAATCACTGCATATTTGTCACTATTATATTTGGCATGTTGTTCAGTTGTCATCTATCACAGAGTTGCTTGTGTAAGAGAAAATTGTTTCCCATAGGTTCTGATTATCCAGCTCATGACTCCCAATAATATGAACTACTTCAGTATTCAGCAGTAAATGTTTTAATGTGCATTTAATTCACTGTTAAATATCCCTTGGTATGGCAGATTGAACAGGAAACATGCAGCGTAATTCACATATTGCTGCATCATAAGAAGTCATCGTCAATGGTGTCGTTACAAATACCTTCATCTTCATAATCAGATCATAACCAGTACCAATACCATTATCATCATCACCGTCTTCATTATCACCACCTAACCCCCCACCCAATGTCGAGAGTAGCAAAGAGTAGAAACAAGAAATCCCTTTACTGTGAGATGTGTAACAGTTAGGGGTACCTTGGTAAGAGGTTTTAATGTAAATAAAATTATTTTGTTGAATGAGTTTACCATTGAGTAAATCTTACTTTGTCAACATGAGCATGTCTTTATCACTGAGAAGCTGTGCTACATTATCCACAAAGACTGAGAAGAAAAACCTCTCAGTATTATTATGCTCTCTTCTCCATTTTAGACTATGAGGAGTGTGAAAAATGTTTTTAATAGATAAATAAATAACCTCAGTAACACTATACTAAAGTAACACCCCCATTGCTAAAAATCCAATCAATCGAAAAACAAAGTAGTTCAATGTAAATAACTCAAGCGGTGGTGGAGGTGTTTGTTTGTGCTGGTGCGTGTGTGTGAGAGAGAAAAAGAGAGAGGGCACACATAACCCACCCCGCCACACACACACACACTCCAAAAAGAGCAAAGAGCCTATTCATCCTCCCCGTGAGACTGCCTCAGATTATACCCTATTACTCAAGATGAATGAGAGACCAGAGAAGGAGAAAGAGGATTGAGGATGCTTTCCACGGCCATCACAAATGTGTAACTGCTGCTCTAGACAACAGGAAACTGGAAAACCAACGTCAAAAACAGCAACAGGGACAAACTTTGAACAAATCATTGTGTGCAGTCTTTTTACTCCAATGTCAAGTCACTTACTTCACAAGATGAACATGTGTGACCTCTTCACTCCACTTTCCTCCAGAGAACCACTGTTGTTCTTTCTCGTTCAACAAAAACATGCCAGTCTTTGTCTCTGTGCCTCTTTCTCTCTCTGTCTCTCTCCTCTATATGTTTACAAGCTCGTCTTCATTTCCGCAGGCTATAATGACGGGATTGAAGCAGGATGTGTGAAAAGCAGAGCAGCAGATTTCAAACAACAATATCCTGTCATTTGAACTTTAAAAATCACCATCATTTAAATAATTTCACAAGCAGCCTTGAGTTTTTAAAAGCAACTGCCGTAATGCTAGATTTTTGTTTTAAAAAATCTGATCTTTTATTCACATTATATATCAAATAATTAATCTTAAATTATGCTTACATTTTTTTATTTCCGTACAAGGTTGGGTCATATCAAAATGCGTTTATTTTATTAATTACAACTGACAAAATTGAGGGGATGCATGGCTTATTTACTCACATGATCCAAGCAAGATGTATAGTTTGCTTTGGGAGGGTGGGTTTAAAGAACAGTAGATGTAGGTGCTGTAATATGTTTGGAAAAACACAGAGGGACCTGAAATACACACAGATACATTACGACTGTTACTGCGTACTGTCACGTTAACTAGAAAGGTTGTTTATGGGAGTTGTTTTTTTTAAAGGAGAGTAGGACAGTCTACCCTCCTTTCTTATTTGTTTGCTTTATTCAGACAGGAGGAAGCCGAGAGGCTAACAGAGAAGGGACCACATCTGAGAAAATGGCATGGCGGGGATCAAACCCCCCACCTGCAAAGGGGGAATCGCGCATGACTCGACAATCGCCTGCCCTGCGCAAATCCCACACGTCTCACCAGGGATTTGTTTTATTTTGTTGTTTATGAGATTATCAAGTAATATAAAGTTTTGTTGCGGATAATTCGTGCTATTCAATTTTGTGACTTATTGTCAACACTGCTGCACAGGACTTGTCAGTAGCTGCGTTTCCTATGACTACGCCAGTAAAAAAGGAAGTTTGTAAGTGAGCTCGCAGGTACAGTACTTCCTCCTCTACGGATTGATTAATAGATTAATGTTAAAAAAATGTGTTCTTATTCAGAATTTCCTCTGGTGGGGCTCTGCAGGGAATGCAGTGATTAATGGGATGCTTCGTAGGCGTAGTAATCTGCACTTTTAAAATCCATGGCCTACTTTTTGCACCAGTTTGTAATTCTTACACTTTCTATAGCTCTGTTTCATGTATCGTATTCACGGTAATAGACCAGTGGGTGCAGCTGGGGAGGGAAGACAGAAATATATTTCCAAAGGTTTTTTTTTATGTTTAATAAAGAGCCCGATGTCACATTAAACTGATCACTGCACACTCCTTATGTATTCGCTCCTGTTTTCTCGCATCCAACAGCCTCACGTTTGTAGCCTGAATTTATCCTCTGATTCACTGATCTCTCCCAACAGCTGTATGTCTGATTTTCAGTTGATACTGCAAAAGAAGCTATTGGAAAACAAAACACAGAAGTGTTTGATTTTTTTTAGTCAGGTTTCATTTCTTAAAGGGAAGAATACATCAAATTATTTTGTGAAATGCTTGGAGAAGGGCATGCTTTTCACTAGGGGATACAATTTGGCTTATTTTATACAGTCAAAAAAAAGTGAAGTGGTGATATCAGTGGTAAGATTGGTGTATCTTAAAATCATATTCTTAAAGTCTAAGCATCAGTGCACGCCTATATTATATATCCTGTTGAATTTACAAGCTATGTAGATGCATTATTGAGTGTTTTTTCCCCTTTTTTGATCCTTTTATGAAAAGCAGTTGTGACATTTTACCCTTCAGAATCAGACACCACCACCACCCCCCCTCCCTCAACCCCAACCCCCCCTTCCTCCAGCTTCCGATTATGGCGAGGCCTTCAAACAGTGCTCCGTGCAAAAAGGCAAGGACATTCACTGACTAATTCTGCCCTTATTACCATATCAATTATGTGAAGGGACTGCAATGATATTGAGTTTAAAGAATGTGCCCTATTTGCTGCAGTCATTGAATATTTGCAAAGAAGGTTGAGGTTAAAGTACAGACTTTGTGTTTCGGGACCTCGGTGACCTTTAGGCTGCAGTTATCTGACCCCTGAATGGACAAGTCTCAAAGAACCTTGCATTCTTAAAGGCAACTTTGAAAGCCAGAGCTTCATTCTACGGCTTTGATTTTCACCATAAGATCTTCACAGAACAGAGATGGTACACTGACAAAAGTTCTGTGTTTTTCACATCTTTTTCTTTCTTAAGCTATAATGAAGACCATACCAGTAAGCAGTTCCTAGACAGCCTACAATTCACAGAAAATTATCGAGCAGCATTTTGATATTAAAGGTATCCGTGATCCTGTGTGAGCACGCTACATCATCTTTCATATGATTTTCTTCGTGATTTAATTTTTTCAGAAACGGTCTGAGCATTTCATTGACAAAGCTTTGAGCCACGCTCACGCATTTGGATAATAATCCTCTCTTTAGTTTGCGAGTAATAGTCCCGTTCACAGTGCTATTTGATCAAGAGGTATATTATCCTGTCTGTATTATATTTATTTTTAGAAACACCATCAGATGTGTTCTAACTTTTTTTCCCCGCCACATCATCTTGGCTCATTTCAACCTTGAAGCCTTCCCCACCGCGAGACACAGAATTGTATAATTAAAGGAAGAATGAAGCCGCGTGTGTGATAACGCTGATCACTTGTCATTCTGAGCAGAGAGCCATTGACGCACAGAGAGCACAGAATCAGCTCTTGCTACACCCCCAACCCTGAGCGCTTGGGAAGGGTTGGGGGTGTAGGGTTGCTGTAACATTTAAACTTCTTCCTCATGCACCATCTTAACTATGGATTGCCCCGACAGAGATCGATATATCCCTTCATACACTCGCAAGCACTTCGGGATGAAGAGCTAATTAAAATTCCCTCGCCTCCCACCTCTTGTCATCTACAATATTATTTCAGATCTCTAGCCTGCTTTCTGTGACCTTTTTTTCCTTCCCTTTCTTGTTTCCGCAGCTGAAATGATTCTGTTTCTTTACATTCAAAGCTTCATCAAGGCCAGTGGAATTGGATTCATTTGATTGTATTCCTCTCGGAATGTTGTAGTTTTAATAGGAATAATATTTTATGTGTAATATGGTGTAATTTTCCTGCGGTATTTACTCAGCAAGGTAATGGAAAGCTGATATCCATTTGGAAAACGGCAGGTTACAGCAGGATCCTCTCACATGTAATCAGCTGGCATGCGTTATTCATGAAATAAAACACACGCACACAGTTGTTTATCTTGCATGAAGCCCCATTTCTTCCCATTTAAAAAAATGACAAGAGAGGGATGGAGAGTAGCAATGCTATTTTATAGTGGTGGTCCATAGAGACTGCAGAACCCTGGCACTACCACATGCTCTGAATTATCAACGCTTATACTGTATATCCAATAATTGATTATACTAATCCGTGAGGGTGATGTCTGTTGTTTTTTGCGTCCAGGATAGACATTTTCCATTGTTGGTCAAGATTGTGGTGTATAGCAAAACAAAACATGTGAATGAATGACTTATTCACAGAAGTGTGTGGTCTGATTAATGATGCCATATATAGATCCAAAAAGCATTCATTAATCATCTGCCTGAGGCCTTAGGGAGCTTTCCTCAGCCACGCACGATTTTACAGTTACCACACACACCTCAAACATGCTCCTCCTTACCACACATGCCTCCAACATGCTTACCTCTACCACACTCACTTCAAAACATACATCTAACACACATGCCTCATTGATTTCTATCACACCTTCAATACACACACACTGTATGTGTCTTCATATATGTACAAATATACCACACATTCCTCCATCACACACATGCCTGAAAAATCCAAATCGTAACCATGAGGAACATAAATTTGTCCTCTGTAGATTTATTTATGAACACTTTACCACACATGAAACAGTGATTGGGAAAGAAGCTTCACAAACCTCACAGTGGGTCAAGCTACCATGCTCTGTGTCAATCACCCATTCACATGAAAGCATCGAGATATATAAGAAGAACTGGAGACAGCTTCCGCTTACCGGTTCCTATGGGAGCTGCTCATTGGCGGATGATGCCAATTCATAGAGACTGCCATTTTAGACTATGGGGCTTTAGAACCAGAGAATGCGCACCGGGTACTTAACGTGGCTTTTGGAACCAGAAGAGCATGAGCACTGGGTACCTAAACATGCGGATCTAATTGGAATGAAAAAATCTTCTTCTGTGAAAAAAATGGTTCTTGGAGAGTAATTAGTTCGATGTGAAGAAATTTTGGAATTTAAAAGAACTGTCCAAAATAGTATAATTTGGCATCGGTAATTTTGTAGTTTTTAATAGACTTCAATGTGGAAATTAGCTTTTTGTCACCAAAGGCTGCAATACTTTCGGTGACCACTGGAGTTTGCGAGCTTCAAGAAGAATTTCAATTTCAATTTCAATCCCTGGTCCCCTGCAAACCCCGAACTCTACGTGGCAGCCAGGGAATATCGTTGAATTGCTATTGCCGCCTCAAGCAAAATCTCACAGCGGAATGAACAGATCTCCTGCAGGTCAGTGGGACAGTTTTCAGTGTCCCCACTCTGAGAGAGATGTCTGCACAGAATCCGTGGGGGGGTGGGGGTGGTGGTGCAGGGTGATGGAAGCAGGAATGGTGCCAGGGCAAGAAGTAAAGGCACAATTCTGTAACTGTATGATTTCCAGACGTGACATGACTGTCAGATCTGCAAGAACAGTGGCTGCCCTGAATTGCCTCATAAAAAATATACAGCCATACAAATGGACAGAATTTAAAATGCATGCTCTCTAAGTCGCTCTGAGTAAAGGCTTCTGCTTATGAGAAATATAATGCAGAGATAATGGCTGCTTGCTGGTCGACAGTGATTGCTGTCTAATAATAATATGTGTGTATATAAAATCTGCTGATATCCACATCATGTTATCGGTTGCCTGTCTGAACAGGGTATTGTGGTTCTGGTTTCATTCCCCTTATCTTGAAGAAGATTTGATGGAACATCTTTTGATTGGAAAAACACAGAAAACAAACCAGAAACAAATAAATGTCTGGTAGTGACTGACTGTCCCAAACTGAAGGAACATTTGTGCTTCTACTCCCTCACTCAGAGATTGGATTGACATAATTTCAAGACTGCCCCCTTGATGTACCACCATCTGCATAATGTAAGGTCATCGCTCAAGCAATATTTCAGAAAGAAAGATCTAAGGGCATCACAATCTGTAGACATTTTGAAACAAATTTTTTAGGGAAGGGTGCTTTTATTATACCTTTATTCTACTTTTAATTTTAGCAAAACTGGAATTTCTTTTATACAGAATGTATTGATCTACTTGTTCTTATCTTATTTACTGCAAAGGTCTTTGTATTGCAAACTTGCACAAAAGGTGCTACATAAATAAAGTTTGAATTGAATAGAATCTTTGCATAACTCTGCAGTCTAAGACCTAATTTCTTATTCTAAAGAGGGAGCTATGCCATCTCATTTACGCCAGTTCTGTCTAAATATCAGAAACGTTACCAAACCCGGACTACCAAAGCACACAACTAGGCTATATGTACCCCACCCCCCTTCAAGTGGAAACACACTAGGCACGTCATTTAAACTTACCCATAATGGTGCTGAAACACCACCCCTCACCGCCAGACAGAATTACATTAATGATGGTGTTAGGGCAGCTATGGTGTTAGGGTCTCCCCAACATTGTAGCCCTGCATTCCGCAGTCCAGGCAGCTGTCAGATCTGTTAATTTACCCATCTTGTCCTTTCCGAACACCAATGTTAAAACGTTGACCCGGTGTCAAGACTTCACAGGGAGGAAAATGTATTCCAAGATTTGCATTCAGCAAAACCAAGAAAAATCCCTTCAGACACAAGGTACAGGGTATCTCCCGGGTTAATGCCTTTCTTAGTGCCAAGGACAATTTTTAAAATGATCTCTTTTTGAAAGGTAAATGGATATTCAGTTGATAACGGCTATTTTAAACAATGGACTTAAAACGTCACAGCTGAAGCAATGTCAGAGCAGTGAGCTGTCAGCAGGAACAAAGATCCCTCTTTATTTCAGTTGGCAGTTGTTGGTGGCCAGGGCTAAGCTCATGTTATTTCTGCTCTTGTCATATTAATATAAAGTTGTTTTTAATGGAATGCCAGAGCTTTGACATACTACATTTATATTTTCTCTCGATGGATGCCCAAAAGCTTTTAGAGTTTTATATCAATTTACAACTGCAATGGGCTGCCAGACTCTGTCATCTATGCAAAAGCTGTGACACATGTTGAATAATTTGAGATGGCAATGCCTTCCTAAAATGTACCTAAATAAGCATGCAGGGAAATGCAGTAGGGTGCTAATGCCAATCAAAAACAAAGAATAAAATGACAGTCCACGTGAAGGATAAAACAAAATGAGACGGCACCTTATTGGTTGCTGTTGATGGAAGTTTTAAATCAATAAATCGTTATCCAACATCCAATCACCATCATAAGTGACATAATCAGTGTAGATTTTCAACATGCATGTGGGTCAAATATCTGAATCATATAAAATGAAACCAAACATATACAGTGCCCTCCACTATTATTGGTAAAGATGAGTAAAAAGGGTTATAAAAGATGTACCGTTTGGTGAATTAGCTTAATCTCACATTGAAATTTTCCAACTTTTAATTGAAGTACATTTATTCTGAGAAAAAAAATAATCCTCATCAAGAAATAATTATGTTTAACAAAACCACATGTGCCACAATTATTGGCACCCCTGCATTTATATATAGAATAAAGTAATCATTTAAAATATTTGGTCACATATCCTTTGCATGCCATGACTTCCTGATGTCTGTGACCCAACATCAAAAGACTCTTGACAGCTTATTTTCTGGTACTCTTACAAGTGATACTATAACGTCTCTGCATTTGAATGGATCTCTATGGGAATTGAGGGGGTGGGACTAGATTTAGCTGTAAATTATGCTGGAACAGTATGGAATACATGGTTGGTAAAATGGCTATATGTCATCAAGGGTCAAATCAAATCAATATTTATTTATATAGCGCATTTCACAACTAGTTGTCACAATGCGCTTCACAGAAAAAACTAACGAGCTGAGGTATCAAACGAGCCTCAAACATTCACTCTGCTGCCAGATATGCAGTAGTGCACCTTTTCCAAAATTGCTTTCGGGCTTAGTAAATCACATTACACGTGCTAAAGTAACCTGTGTGCATGACCTCCTCCCACTATTTTGCAAAGTAGTGTAGGGATACCCAATTTTGCATATTCATTCAGGCTAACCCGCAAAAATGTAATATTTTAACACACGCAGCACTTTATACCTCGTTAGTTCATCACCTCATCACATTTTCTTTTCTAAGATTTTGCGAACCTTTAGTAAATCAGCCCCTTAATAACCTCTCTCTCTCTCTCTCTCTCTCTCTCTCTCTCTCTCTCTACACACACACACACACACACACACACACACTCTCCAATACACACACACATATACACTATTGGTCTCTTAAACACACAATGACAAACAGACAGGAATGTCTATGTCAAGCAGATAATGCCCAGATTTACCAATCAATAGAGCAGAAGCAATTAAACACAGCGGTGTTGGTCAATGAGAAGATTATACCTCCGGGTTGTACTGCCTGCCAACAATGCAGACTTTTCGTCAGCTCATCAAAGTAAAGAGAACAATGGTGCAGTCAGTTAAAAAAACATTGAAACAAAAAAAGTCCCTCATCAAATCCAATATAAGTACATATACTATTTGATTTACTGTATTTCTCAAGCACATTGAAATAAATAATAATCAAAACATAAAGGACTAAGGTACTCGAGTCAGTTTCATTGTGATCAAATAATTCATTTAAAATTAAGCCACTGTTTTTAAGTCTTGTTTCCCTGCAAGCTTCTTAAAATGCATTCTTTAAAAACTAACAGCTTTGCTAAATGTTTTTCATACAGAAAGTGTAGAAACTGGAACGCATTTTGGTGTCCGTAATGATTAGTTATGCAGTTGTATGGATTTGATAAGTTAAAGTACCCTGCCAAGCTGTGAAACAACAGAGGATGAAATAGAAGATCAAGAGAGACCAAACATCTTGCTTCACACAGAAATATAAAATTCAATGCAATCTTACTCATCGTTCCATTAAAAAGCGTCAAAAGAACATTTTGGATTATCACCGTCTTAGAACGGTAGGGCCTTTTGAAATGATCCCACTAATCTGTAAACATGCTGAAATCTATTCACTCCTCTGTTTCAGAGCAGAGAAATCCCTAAATCATCTTACCACAGAACACACTCTTAAAGCAGAACTGGGTCACTTTAGTTCCTTTACCTGTTGCGTAAGATTTGTCCTTTTTTTCAGATATGGAATTATAAGAGGGAAAAAGTGTAAAATAAGACACCGAAACAAGGCTATAATAATTCTGAGACTATTTGGATAGAGAGAGTATAGGAGGAACAATGTGTTTAAATAGAAATGATCATCGGTTAAAAACATATCTTTTCTCCCAGGCCTATAACCTCCCCTACCCCTAACCATGCACTTCATCCCCTGACCCCCCCCCCCCCCCCCCCCTCCCCATTTGTCATCTCTTGCATCCACTCACTACTGCTGTTATTGTTGTACTGTTGTCACCTGCCTGTCTACTGTTGTCCCCCCCTACCTTTGATGCTGTTATGATTTGTTTTCATGTTCTGGTTATGTTCTAGTTCCCCACTGTTACTGCCCATATGTTGTTGCTATGTTATCTGTTATGTTATGTGTGATTATGTGATATGTGTTCATTATGTGTTTTTTACCTATGTAATGCGTCTTTGGGTCCTTGAAAAGCGCTATAACAAATAAAATGAATTATTATTATTATTATTATCAAAATGACTGAATATGACGTTTGAGATACTCAATTAGTATTTTACATATAATTAGTAATTTACATATCTCTCTGTTATATTTCACCAACAGTGTCTGTGCACGGATTGCTTTAGATTTGAAGTGGTTTTTAGTAAACTGAACCACAATCAACTACTTCAAAATGTCAACCACATAAACTGGAATCTCATTGTGAGGACTCATGTGGGCTTTTCGAAAATATATTTTAGCACTCCAAACATTTTATATCATTGCTACATGTGAACATAGCTCTAGAGTCTACACAAATCAAAAGGATAACATAGGTCTCTGCATAAAATGGCAGACTTGCCCAGGGGTCTTGATCTCTGTGTTACGGTGGCCCAGAGGTGCAATCCACATTTCTAAAAAGAAATCTTTGTTTCTAAAACAAAATCCTTATTTCTAAATCCAAATCCTTGTTTCTAAAACCAAATCCTCATTTCTAAAACACAATCCTCGTTTCTAAATCCAAATCCTCGTTTCTAAAACACAATCCTCGTTTCTAAATCCAAATCCTCGTTTCTAAAACACAATCCTCGTTTCTAAAACACAATCCTCGTTTCTAAATCCAAATCCTCGTTTCTAAAACACAATCCTCGTTTCTAAATCCAAATCCTCGTTTCTAAAACACAATCCTCGTTTCTAAAACACAATCCTCGTTTCTAAATCCAAATCCTTGTTTCTAAAACCAAATCCTCGTTTCTAAAACCAAATCCTCGTTTCTAAATCCAAATCCTTGTTTCTAAAACCAAATCCTTATTTCAAAATATAAATCCTTATTGCTAAATTAAATCCTTGTTTCTAAAAATAAATCCTTGTTTCTAAATGTAAATCTTCCTTTCTAAAACAAAATCCTTATTTCTAAATTAAATCCTTGTTTCTAAAAGTTAATCCGAGTTTCTAAATTGAAATCCGAGTTTCTAAATTGAAATCCGAGTTTCTAAATTGAAATCCAAGTTTCTACATTTAAATCCGAGTTTCTACATTTAAATCCTCATTTCTAAATTCAAATCCGAGTTTCTAAATTGAAATCCTTGTTTCTATTAAGCCTGAAAGCTAAATGCTACAGTTAGCCTGTGCGCAAAGCATACTGGGACCAGATGACGTATGCACGAGTGAGTCTGAGAGTGCAATTTGCATAGCAAGTCTAACGAGAAGCTGGTCTCCTGGCATAATAACGATCACAAAATTGCCGAACAAACTAAAGTTGAGTTTTCTTGCAGACATATTAACATAAAGCCTGTTAACAAGTCCAATAATTTCAGGAATATAACGGAAACTCGCTCTTATACGGAACTGCAGCTTGATTACAGTAGCCTACATTAAGCCAATCGTGTGGTTCACTGTTTGTCACCTACAAAAAACAGGCTTATCGTTTCCCGTTCATTGTTGCACTGTAGGCTACGTTGCCTACAGTACGGTACACACTAACTAGCTAAGTTATTTGATGTAAAACGAAATTGATCTCTCGCCAAACTAACTAAATTTAGCCTGCATGTGGTCCAGACACCCTACCAATTGTGGTCAACTTCGATGCTTTGACAGAAAGGTTGTTAATTATTTTATGATGATCATAATGAATTGTGAGTTGTACGCTAACTTTCAGATAAGGTTAGCTGTACATTACAAAAAATACTGTAAATTCCTGAAAATACTGCAGGGCCATGATTCACCCAGTAGATGGCGGCCCGAGGCTGGCAGCACGATATGGCGCTATGGGAAAACCCCCCGCCCCATCTATCCTCGAACTGATATTTGTATAAGCACCAGCTACAGACGCAGTCTGCAAGAGCATCACACAAATGTTGCCGTGCTCAAGTTCAGAATTGAACCAGTATATTTCATAGAGCTGCTATAAAACTAAAAACCGATGTGATTGGAACAAAAACCAGCACGCAGACTAACCATAGACTGTCGAAAAAGGCTGTGTTCGAAACCGTACACTACTTGCTACATTTTGTTCAAATCGGCACGTACTACTGGTCGTCTATTAATGCGGTTTCGAACACAGCCACACTTCTGCTCTAAACCAAAGAAACTCGGCCAATCTGCGCCCAGGACTCCCCGTTCTACGTAACGTTGCTCACTCAAGTCGTGCCACTGCTAACAAAGTTTAACCTAACGCGTGCTTCGTGGACTTGAAAAGCTATTTACTAATTTGTTAGTACGGTGTACTATACATTATTTTTTACACAAGCCAAGTTATTCGCTGGACTTGCTTGCTTAACGTTACCAAGCAAGGTATATTGCTTGATTTGTTAACTTAGTTAGCCTCCAGTACTCGCGTAAAACATTTTTTTCCGTGTGGTATTTCTTTTATTATGTTTTGTCCATTTTGTGGCAAGGTCCTTTCAGTTCTGAAGTCGTTCTGCAATCACTGCGGGGAATGTATAACATTTTTACCGAAGGAACCAGGCCCGTAAAGCAACAAATGTCATGTCCTCTTGGTTTATGTAATAATAAAGCAATCTACATACTATAATATCAGCCTTGTGTTTCATATTCTTGCTGTACTGATATACCTATTAGGCAATTATAATCATGATGAAATCCATTAGAAGGCTGCCTCTTGATATCTGAAATCTGCCTACACAGTAAAATTTCACATAACCATAGAATTTAATTTCCAATTTTGACATGCCGATGTCGGTTTTACTTTTTAATCGCAAGTAATCGAGGCAGGGAAAACCACAGGAATGCGGTAGTGCTAACGTCATTTTGCAGAACATTTATCCGTATGCACGTTAACTTAAAAATAATATCACTCTATTTACCAGAGAGCACTTTCCACAAACTGGAAACTTTGCTGTTCCACTTTCAAAAGCGGTGTTTGTGATCTAAGCCAGTGTTTTTCAACCTTTTTTGAGCCAAGGCACATTTTTTACATTAAAAAAATCCTGAGTCACACCACCAACCAAAAGTGTTACAAAATGACACATTTACAATGACAATTTAGTCTCTCAGGAGGCACACTAGTGTGCCGCGGCACAATGGTTGACAATCACTGATCTAAGCCGTCGGCTAGCCTATAGCCTACCTTTCACGCGTTTAATTTAGACAACGTAGCTAATTAAGAAACAAACATTGTTTCCCTTTTATGTAGCTACGGCCTGATTTTTTCAATCTCACAATTAGCCGAGTGTGCCCCCTCCATAAATAAAGTCACAAATTAAGGTTAATGAAAGTGTTATGAATTAGCCTGCCCTATACACTTGAATAGCTCATTTGTTGTGCAGTTAGCGTCATGCTGCTACCAGTCCCGCTCTACTGGGTGAATCATGGCTAATACAGTTGCTATTTTCAAGGATTTACAGTATTTTTATATAGCTACCCGACAGTTAAGCTACCACTCACGATAATATTAATTGGTCAAGCCATTATCATGTCCATAAAAAGTGTTGACTTTTTTAAAAGAATCTAAACGTACTGTAGCGAGCGCGGAGAATGAGGGAGGGAGACAGCGGCTTGCAGTTCCGAATCGCTCAGCCGAGCTTCGTTTTATTAGCGCTACCTTACCAGCTCTCAAAAGAGCCTTTGGAATTTCTGCACAACAATTAGCTCAGCTAAGCTTGGAAACACTTCTTCACACTAACAACTGAATCGTTTCAGACACTGCTTATATAGGAACTATATAGGCTGTGATTGGCGCACACACTTACCGATTCCTAGCCAATCACAGCCACACATAACAGACAGTTAAAATGGACAGTTACGTTTAAAACAAAACGGTTAACACAAGACGCGGCTAACAAGTTAACGACACAATTTAAACACACACAGCACGTTATTTACAATTATGTACACCTTGACCGGGTAGCGGCTCACTACCCGGTCCTAGCTGGCCAGTTGATAATCCCCAGGTCGCCACAGTACTACAATTAGTAGCCTAGTTAGCAATTTGTCAGGACCACATGCAGGCTAAGTTAGCCTACATGGAGTTCATTTTGCTTTGGCGAGATCAATTTCATTTTACATAAAATAACAGCTAATTAGTGTTTACCGTACTGTAGGCAACGTAGCCTACAATGAACGGGAAATGATAAGCCTGTTTTTTGTAGGTGAGAAACAGTGAACCACACGATTGGCTTAATGTAGGCTACTGTAATCAAGCTGCAGTTCCGTATAAGAACGAGTTTCCGTTATATTCCTGAAATTATTGGACTTGTGAACAGGCTTTATGTTAATATGTCTGCAAGAAAACTCAACTTTAGTTTGTTCGCCAATTCTGTGATAGTTTTTAAATGCCAGGAGACCAGCTTCTCGTTAGACTTGCTATGCAAATTGCACTCTCAGACTCATTCGTGCATACGTCATCTGGTCCCAGTATGCTTTGCGCACAGGCTAACTGTAGCATTTAGCTTTCAGGCTTAATAGAAACTCGGATTTTAATTTAGAAACTCGGATCCAAATTTAGAAACTCGGATTTCAATTTAGAAACTCGGATTTCAATTTAGAAACTCGGATTTCAATTTAGAAACAAGGATTTTGTTTTAGAAATGAGGATTTACATTTAGAAACAAGGATTTATTTTTAGAAACATGGATTTCATTTAGAAATAAGGATTTTGTTTTAGAAATGAGGATTTACATTTAGAAACAAGGATTTGGATTTAGAAACAAGGATTTGGATTTAGAAACGAGGATTTGGATTTAGAAACGAGGATTGTGTTTTAGAAACAAGGATTTGGATTTAGAAACGAGGATTTGGATTTAGAAACGAGGATTGTGTTTTAGAAACGAGGATTTGGATTTAGAAATGAGGATTGTGTTTTAGAAACGAGGATTTGGTTTTAGAAACAAGGATTTGGATTTAGAAACGAGGATTGTGTTTTAGAAACGAGGATTTGGATTTAGAAACGAGGATTGTGTTTTAGAAACGAGGATTGTGTTTTAGAAACGAGGATTTGGATTTAGAAACAAGGATTGTGTTTTAGAAACGAGGATTGTGTTTTAGAAACGAGGATTTGGATTTAGAAACGAGGATTGTGTTTTAGAAACGAGGATTTGGTTTTAGAAACAAGGATTTGGATTTAGAAATAAGGATTTTGTTTTAGAAACAAAGATTTATTTTTAGAAATGTGGATTGCACCTCTGGGCCACCGTACTGTGTCCTGCTTACATTGTCTTTTCAAAACTGTATCCATCAACAACTTTCCAAAATAGTTAACACAGAATTCAAGACCTGTATATAGTACAAACCAAACATATTACAAAAAACCCACACGTTCACCTATGAGCTGCTTTTTTGGTAGGTTTCATGGCCATTTATTTTACAAAAGTTTTGTTTTTATTTTTAAATAATTGTTTTCTTTTAGATTAAAAAAAAGGAAAACAGATCTGATTTGGATCTCATTTTTGCTCTATGAGACCCAAGATGGTTCCTGGTTTACAGACAAAATGCTGTCACCACAGGATGCACTTAGCAACATAAGAGGCAATGCATCTACAATACGCACAGTATCAAACGAGACCTTGTGGCAATACATGAAACAAGGTTACAACGTAAGCAATGTTCAGAACATCTCATTGATATTCCGAACATACAGTACTCACATAGGAGCTCATATGCACTGATTTCAGAATTATGAAATGCTGCTGCAATGCTGCTGCGCAGAAAGTGGCATACAAGGCCTTCATAAATACACAAAACCAAGTTACAGTACTGACACACACAAAGCGCAGGAAATGCCGTTCACATCCACAACACAGAAGCTCACATGCTCTGAATTCTGAGGTAGAAAACAAATCCACACACAGGCAAAAGGTCCATTATACCTAAAAAAAAAACATTGTTCTAAATGTTTTATCAAGACACGCTCATATTTTAATAATACATAATGAAATCTTTGCATTTCTGCGTTTTAATCCAGGGCTTGAAAGAAGCTTTCAGATAAACAGAGGTACAGCTGCAACCTTTCAGTTTGCAGACAAACACCACGATACATTTAATTAAACATTAATTAAATTATAAATGATTTAGGAGCAGACAAAGCCACTAATTTCACATTTAGCCCTGTTAGATTGCTTGATGTTTTTCCTTCATTAGAAAAGAATATAGGGTCATTTCAGCCAGTGTATTTTTATCACAGGCGTAACATTTATTTAGCTTTAGATACCTATAAGTGGAGATCTGTCTTTTAATGAATGCTATTCTCTGTGTTTTTTCAAGTTCGTCCAGCAATCTATGAACAAGGAGAAATGCTATTTTCCTACTTAGCAACATGTGTTCGAATAACATCCAAGGCTCTTTTAATTTAGATACACTTTCAATTAATTCATTACCCTTGTGCATAACAAAGAAATGTATTTGTTTTAACTTAGTTTTTGTGAATTACAGCTAAGTGGGAAAGTATTGGGACAGTTTTTTTGTTGTTTTGGATTTGAAATTAAACAAGGCATGTGAGGTTAAAGTGTAGACTCTCACCTTTAATTTGAGAATATTTACATCCATATCGGGTGATCGTCTAGAAATTACATCCATTTTTGTATGTAGTCCCCCATATTAGGGGAGCAAAGTAATTGGACAAATTAACATAATCTGATAATAAAAAGCACAATAAAAGCATGGCAGACTGCCAACATTCATCACAATCTGTGTCACTGCACAGCCCACCCGATGATGCAAGCTCTTTGGGTATCCCTGTTTATAAACCAGATAGGCCTACATCCCCAACTTCATGCACTGTCTGTCTTAAAAGGAGTTTATAGGTCTGTCTTAAAAAGTCAATTTATTATATGAACATTTGGGAATGTTATATTCCAAGTCGCTTGAAAAAATCTGAAGTGCTCGTTTAAAAAAAACAAAAAAACGCTCGTTTGGAAATGTAAGAAGTGACCTGGGCCTCGTTTCTCAAAACCGTCATAAGACTAAGATGATCATAGAAGTCATCGCACAAAGCATCTTTCATTTGCAAAGTGTTTCCCAAAGGCTTCTTAACTCAAGCCGGTCTTAGAAATGATCGTAGATTATCGAGTGCCTCTGACCACTCGAAAGTAGAAAGCTAAGTGCGTCTTTAGGGGAAACCTGTTGAGGCTGACTATAAGACTTTCTAATGAATAGATGTAGAATATCACAAAATTATGTTGGCTATATAATGTCGATAATATCAATAAAATATTTATATTGTGTTAAATAAAATTAACTTTTTAAAATAGAAAAATGTAAGATATTGACACGTTTATTGTTTTCTAAACATTGTCTGCTTATCAGACAGAAGCACGTCATCGTTAAAATAAGTTGTTGGTGCACTGGGGTGGTGGGTAGGGCCGGTATGGCATGCATGTGTATAGGACACTATATATACTATATGAGTATTTCTCAAAATGATTGTCCCAGACAATAAATGACCACTGAATTTTGAAAGGGACATCTCTATGCATAAAACCAATGGTAGGATTGTATATTTAGTAGCAGATATTGATAGTAGAATGACATGGTATAATTACACAAGAATTTCACGTTTATTTTTCATTTGAGTGAGCACGGCTGTTTTGGCACACGATCAGGCTATTGTCGGCTTTATCTTGTTGCTATGATGCTATTGTCCACTGTGTCATCCATGGGAGTTAGAGTTGCAGGCGAGACTGGGTGGGGTTTGCTTGTTAAATGGACTAGGTACGCAACAATAATGACACTTAGAAACTTAGAGTTGTCACGAACCGTGTACTAATAAAGCTAAACAGAGAGTTTTTGTTTCCACTAATAGTTTAGTTGCAGGAGAAATTAATATCTGAGATGAGCAAAATATTGGCGCTATAGCTACTAAGGGGTCTGTGCAAAGAGATTAAACTAGCTCTATTCCAAAGCAATTGGCCCTGTGTTTTTTCATCTTACCATCTGAAGAGAATGTGCTTATTGAAAATTAATGTGCCATAGTGGAAACAATCTTCAATTCAGATGTCTTACAGTCAGAAATGTAAAGTAAATTGGTAGACTATAGGCTATATGTTTGATAAATTGTCTACATCCAGTGGTTTGGGTCTATAAAATGCATAATTAGGGGTCTAAGCATCTGTTCAGGATGCGTTAACCATTCTAGAGCAGTTCAATTCACTGGATACATTAGTATCTGCCGCTATTCGTATTGACAATTGTCTCCGGGACCGTTTAAGTCGAAGAGAGCAAAGAAAAGACCACCGGAGGAGGTTCTTTCTTACTCCATTCACGGAGTCCTCTCTTCCGGGAGTTTAAGACCCGGTAGTGTGTCCATCTTCCAGTAACACCGCTTCCAAAATCGAGTGGTGTCGTGACTGCAAAAGGAGCGGTCATGTTCTCAGTCAGGGAAGAAGAGGGGTCTCGCTAGAAAAATCGGGGCTTCTAGCGAGAAGTCAGAGTGCTATGCCCCGAACCTTATTAGCAGTCGAGCTTTCTAGGGGAGAGCACCTCCTTCTGGTCTAGGCTTTTATAGATTCTGGGGCCGTGTTTTATTGATACTCGGTGGGCTAAAAAAAGTAATATACCGGTCCAAGGCCTTGAACAGTCTCGTTTGATTACTGCTCTCGACAGTCATCCGTTGGGTTCAGGCTCCATAAAGGAGATTACTTCTATCCTCACCATGTCTACTCTTAAACACAGTCACGTTGAGAGTATTCTGTTCCTGTTGGTGGATTCTCCTGCTTGCCCTCTTGTGTTGAGTCACACGTAGGTCAAACATAATCCTTATATAAGGTGGGGAGGGAATCAGTTTGTGATTGTACCGTTCAAGGTCATTTCACTCCATCCAGGATTTCCGAGGAACAAGTTGACATTTCTGATTCCGAGTCTGAGCCGGAGGAGGTTGCTTTTCCACCTAATCTGGAGGGGTCGGTCTCAGGTGCTGACGAGAGTTTGGAGTGGGACTCCTTGGCTGATGGATATTCTGACTGGGTAGAGCCCGCTACTGATGAGATTTACGATTCTGAAATTCAGTGATCACCTTCTCCTGACTCGGCTGCTCAGAGTGAAGGTGGCAGGGACGTTAGAATTTCAGTTACCGCATAACGTTCCTAATGAATACTCTGAACTTGCGGAGGTTTTTAGCAAGCAGAGGGCAACCACCCTCCCGCCCCACCATTCATACGATTGTGCCATAGACCTCTATCCAGGTACCACCCCTACTAGGAGTAGTTTATATTCCTTGTCTGCTTCTGAAAGTATGGCCATGAAGGAATATATTATAAATATAAATTAATGAAAAATCACTATTGTGTTTTAAACATTGAAAATGTTGTGTAGTGATCAATCACTGGACTACCACCACATATCTGCTATGGCTCAACGAGCGATGGGTCGCAAGTGTGCTTTCTCTGGGTGCAAGAACATCAGAGGATTACACGCTTTCCCAAGGGATACGGAGAGAGCCATAGCCTACTCTGGCTGCGCATTTTCGGTCTGGTGCTCTGGCCGCTTTCATGTGGCATGTTTGTGTGCAACAAGCATTTTCTGTGGGACTGTTATAAAAACTATGCCCAGGTTAAATTGGGGTATGCTGGCTAACATCACCATAGACTGAAGGAAGATGCTGTACCGAGCCCTTCTGATATTTCTCTCTCCAAATGCGATAAGTTAAGTGTACGGCGTCACTTTAGTAACGCTGCCTTGCTAACGTGATGTTGTCTTGTAGCCTCAAAGCTATTTAGCCTACTTGAGTCATTTGTTTGCGTATCGTTAACCATAATGAACTGTCCAGTGATATTTTTCTGCATTTGCGTATTGTATTAACTATAGCTAGCTAAGTTTTACATCATAGCTTATGGTTTGATAATGCGTTGTCAATCTTACTTGCCTGGGGTCTGCATTATGATGCAGGATTAACGTTATGGAGTTAGCTGGATAACAGTTAGCTAACTGCACTATCCGGAACCCCCCCCAAGTCTGGAACATGTCACTTATTGAAGTAGCCTAAAAAGGTCTGTTCCGGCGAACTCTGTAACTAAATCCTACTTTGTGATACAAGCCCTTCTGTGGTTATATTAATGTTATGTCTTAGCTAAGTTATTTGGATAGCTAGCTAGCAAGTAAACACACAGTTGTATAGGTCATGCATTTTAGCCAACAGCCATTCCGTTTCACATGACATTCATTAATGCTACGTATTGTGTTTTGTCGTGTTCAAGCACTACAGGTAGGCTAGGTCAGACTGAATATTTGCTGCAGGACATCGATTTGAGCAGATTGAGATAGTAAAGTCTTCAATAGCCTAATTCAGCTAACAGCCTTACAAAAATGAACTGCAGTAAGACTGCAGTCATCTGCAATATTACTGCAGCTTTATGAAGTACAAGTGCAGTGCTGTGCAGTAGTACTCCATATTGAAAACCTTTACTTGTTAAAATCATTTTTAACTGCAGTACAAGTGCAGTACTACTGCAGTTTTACTGTGTCCAATTTACTGTCATGGTTTCTCTGCCTGCTCTTTTTTCATTGTCCACTTCCCTGGGAGCGCTCATGTTGCGTCTCTTCTCTTTGTGTTCCTAGTCCGTTTCGTGTTTTGGTTTTCAGGTCAGTGTGTTCACCTGTTCAGGGTTTCCTGTCATTATTTAAACCTCACGTCATCGTTGTTTGACGCTTCCATATTGCCTATCTTTTTACTAAGAAAGCCGGTATTCTAGGACATCTCCTTTTCCAGTCCCGCTCTCTTTGTTGTTGGAAAGCGTAAGCGTTATTTTGTTTTCATTTGTTTCACCATTTATCGGGCGTTATAGTCACGTTCCGAGGGTGCCTTTGTTTTTTGCTGTTCTTCCTTAAACCATTATTGCTATTGCCCGTGTGTTCGTGGCTGCTCCGTTTTGCAAGAGTGTTTTTGGTTTCGGCTCCCCCGTTGTGACCTATAGGGTTTTTCGTTGTTGTTTGAGTGAATATATAGTTAAGAGTTTTTTCGCCCTATTAGGGTCGCTTTGAGTTGTAGCGGTATCTCTCCTGGTGTGGAGAGTTATCATTTGTTTGTATATTGTTATTCCTTGTTTGCGGGGTTTCCCTCCCGCTTTGTGGTGTTCAGTTGAGCATTCTCTGAACCCCTACTGTCGCGTCTGGTCCTTCGTTCCCACGCTACCCCTGACATTTACTTCACTTGTAGCTACTGCAGCACTAAAAACTGCTGCATTACTGTAGTTCTTTTTTTGTAAGGGAGCCATTTAGTTTAACTTGGCATTGACTACAAATTTTATGTCATGTTCATGTACAGGTAGCCTCGGTCAGATGTGTTGATGGCTAACAAAGCTAATTAGTTTGACAATGGACTGATGTTGTGACAGGATGATGTTTCGTATTTACAGGGTAACAGCCATTTATTTCCACCTGTATTTTATTTATTAATTGTTAGTCCAGTAGTGCTACTCCTGCAGGTAACAGTACAGAACCGGAAAAAACAAAAGTACACATGGAGCTATGTTATGGCCTTGTGGTTCGCTTCTATGACTCTGATGCAAGAGGTCTGAGTTTGAGGTTTGCCTCGGCAAATTATTTTTATTTATTTATTTATTTTTTCATTTGCGACAAAAAAGATGTGCATGTTATGCTTTTCGCACATACCAATGTGAGCTAGATGCTTACATCCTACCTACCAATATGTCTCTCCTCATGAACAACTCAAGTTCTTAGGAGCCATAATGTCCACCATTTTGTACTTTCTGCCATTTTCAATGAATTGAAAAACCTTTAAAAGACATCTCCTGCTAGACCGTTTGACAAATCAACATGAAACTTCCACTAATTTGTTCATTCATAGGTCCTCTTAAAAGTTACTGTAAAGAAAGTGGATATTTCAAACTGCGTCACTGCATTAAGCCAATAAAAACTGATGTGGGCGTAGTTTAACACAAAAATGCTAATACCTCCAAAATTGATTGAAGGAAATTGATAAAATTTGGTAGCTATACTAGCACTCACATCCAGAGCCAAACTCTAAAGAAGACACCTAATAGAATCAAATGGTGCCGCTGTAGAGCATAATATTAAAAAAAAATTTTTTTGAAATTCATTAAAACTTGTAGTGATCAATTTCCTCATCTGGAACACATATGTGTACTAAATGTATCGCAACCATCTTGGATTGTCCACCATTTTGGAAATGCTATTATTCATTTTCCTTTGTCCCCAATTTTAGCCTAACTACATGAGTGAGACCTATGTAGCTTTGGTGATGACTACATTGAGAGAAATAATCTGGCAGTTGAATTGTTGTATTTAGTCTTATTGTTGCACTATGGGAACCTTTTAGTATCTTCTATCTCCAGGAAAGTACAAAGGAATTGCACATTTTATAAAGTCAAATTATTCAGTTTACCCATAATTAATTGAAGGTGGTGGTCCCCTACTGCCCCTAATGCCCTCTCTACTATTGGTATTGGCCCCCTCTACCCCTAATGCTCTCTGTACCATTGGCTATGTCCCCTTCTGCTCCTAATACCTCTATCTCTAATGCCCTTTCTACTTTTGGCCCTGGCCCTTTCTGCCCTGAATGCCCTTTCTAACATTGGCCTTGGCCCCCTCTGCCCTGAATGCCCTTTCTAACATTGGCCTTGGCCCACTCTGCCCCTAATGCCCTCTCTACCATTGGCCCAGGCCCCCTCTACCCCTAATGCCCTCTCTACAATTGGCCCTGGCCCCCACTGCCCCTAATTCTTTCTCTATCTCGAAAGCCCTCTCTACTATTGCCACTGGCCCCCTTTGCCCCTAATGCCCTTTCTAACATTGGCCTTGGCCCCCTCTGCCCCTAATGCCCTCTCTACTATTGGTACTGACCCCCTCTAACCCTAATGCCCTCTCTACCATTCACCATGTCTCCCTCTGCTTCTAATTCTTTCTCTATCTCGAAAGCCCTCTCTACTATTGCCACTGGCCCCCTTTGCCCCTAATGCCCTCTCTACCATTGGCCCAGGCCCCCTCTGCCCCTAATGCCCTTTCTACCCTCTGCCCCTATTGCCCTCTCTACCATTATTGCTCTCATAGCACAATGAGCAATTAATAAGCCTTCGACTTAGCAAGCAAACTTACTCACATTTTCTTCAGAAAATGTAACCTTTTCTAGTTAAAACTTGTTGTAGTGATCAATTTTCTCATCTGGAACACACATGTATACTAAATGTATCGCCACCATCTTGGATTGGCCGCCATTTTGGAAATGTTATTATTAATTTTCTTTTGTCCCCAGTTTTGGCCTAACCACATGAGTGAGACCAATGTAGCTTTGGTGATGACTACATTGAGAGAAAAAATCTGGATGTTGAATTGTTGTATTTAGTCTCATTGTTGCACTATGGGAACTTTTCAGTATCTTCTATCTCCAGGTCTCAAGGTCTTCTCAAATTATTCAGTTTACCCAGAATTTACTGAAGGCGGTGGTCTTAAAACAGTTTTACCTTTTATACATATTCATGTTTGGACACGCGTGTCATGCAGCTACATGTGTCTCACATATACCTTCCGAGAATCAATTGTAAAAGAAAACCAATGTAACATGATTACAACAAAATGACAACCTTTTGCTTGGACCCTGTGTATTGCTGCTTGCAGCTATATTTATTATTATTGTTATTATTGTTGTTATGATTATTTATTTATGTATGAACACAATAATGTACAGAACCTAGACATTCTTTCGTTCACAAAATTGTGTTCAGAAATAACATTTGTTATTATTTGAATAAGTACTAGTTTACTTATTTGCCTACAAACAAATCATCTAACAATGGTTCTTCCAATAGAACTTGCAACCATAGACAATGATGCTTTTTGGAAACGTACTCCAGGATCAGAGGGGAAAAAAAGAGGAGGTGGTATTTGGTCAAAGAATATTTTAGGGCCAAAAGTACTTGGTTGTTCCTGTAGGTAACTACACCTCTAAATGACAAAAAAGTAATTAAAAAATATAACCGCTACAAAAACTTGAATGTAGTTGATCTACCATCAAACTCCTGCATGGTTCACTAACTGACAGCATCAGATCCCACCCACTCCAGAGGCTGAAACATCAATGTTCCTATTATTGAGAATTACTTGTATTGGCTTGTACATGTATGTCTGAATTTCTCTGATCATACTCTTGATTTGGATGGTTTGACTGTCGGAGTCTCTACTGTGAAGATAGCACCCACGGCATTTATAAACTTGACATAACCACACACAACCACATGAACACTTTCTATCTTTGCTGCATGGGCGCTCTTCTTGTGGCCGTGTGAGAAACTACTCTGCCACCCCAAACCACCCTGGATGTCTTCCATGTACCATATGGAACACAAAAAAAAAACATTTCCATCTGCTATTAAGAAAGAAACAGCCAAAGATGAAAATCAAATTGCACAGATACAATACTTTTAAACCATACCCTCAGAGTGCTTAGTCTGAATGTGTATGATTCTTATGATCGGTTTTCATCCTGATTTCAGTGGTGTGAAGCAGCTTGGCATACTTTGTGTGTCCAAACCTCTGTCTATTGCAAGGCCCTTGTCCCAGAACTCCTTAACACAGAGTTTCAAAATGGATGACCATTTTATAAGTCTCAGTAGTTCTGGAAATGATCAAATGTACAGAGTGTATCATTTAATTAACTTCAATAGATAAATTGCAAAATGGATGAGCTCTTAAGAAAGATAAGTGTAGCAGCAGCAAAGAGTGATTTGGTTTGAGCTATACAATTAAGCAGGTTTTAAGAGTCTCACTGTTTTGATGATGGTTGTTCTCTTAGAAAGGCTTTACTTACGTTATTTCACTGCGTTTGGGTCATTTGCTCTGTATAACCTGTTTATGCATTTTATCTTAATGAGAACAAACCCAATCATTTCACCGGTTATACTAATCATCCAGGGAATTAGTTTTATGGTGCTGGAATCGTCACAGGATGTGATTTTTCTTTTCCTTTTTCTCTGAACACCGCCCTTTTATTACCAAGAAAGGGGTTTGCAGATTGTACAACAACACCTAGAGAGGCAGGCCATTAATGAAAGTGTTTTTTCAGGTGATGCATTGTTGTCTATCCCCCCCCCCCCTTAGCTGTGTAAAGTAGGAATGGCGGGGGCCCATTCCTTCATTAATATGTAAATTCCCAGTATGAGCACATTTTCACCTCATTCCTGAGTCATCAACAGCCTTTTATACATTATGTTAATGAAGCATGGTAATTACAAAAGGCTTGAAACGGCATATCCTGAATACAACAACGAAACAATAGCAATCTGTTGTCCTGTCTCTCTTCTTCCCTTTCTCTCCCAAATTCTTGCTGAACATGCTGTTATTGACCAACTCTCTCCCTTTCTCTTGGAAAATGACCCTCTAGACCCTCACCTGTCGGACCGCTCAACAGACAGCCCTCCTTGAAGTCAGTGAGGAGCTCCACACTGCAAAGGCGGCTTTTCTCTCCTTCGTTCTAATTCTCCTCAATCACTGCAGCTTTTAACACAGTTGACCAACGCCTGCTTCCGTCTTCCCTGCATGACAATTTTGGGGATTGGCAGCTATCAAGTAGGTTGCTTCCTACCTAAATAGTTACTCCTTCCAGGGTGCATGGAGTGGAGCAGTTTTGAGACGTTAAAACCTTGGTTCTCTGCTTTTCTTTATTCAAACTAAGTCTGTTGATTCTATCATCTCCTCCCATGGCCTGTCTTATCATTGCTACACTAATGACACACAAACCTTTCTGTCCTTCCACCCCTCCAGTACACTGGTCTCGGTTCACATCTCACCTTTCCTGTGTCTTATGTTGGATGGGAAAACATTGCATAAAGCTCAACTTAGCTAAAACCACGATGCTATGCTAGCCATGTCCCCCCTCCCATGATCGTTCACTCACCCTGAACAGCACCACAGTTCCAACCTTTTCTTCTGCTGGGAATCTCTGAGTGGTATGGGACAACAAATGGTCTCGCTTTGAGAATGTCATGGTGATTTTTTTTTGAGAATGCAGATTTCTCCTATCCAACATCTGGAGAATCTTCCCCTTCCCCACCTACCGATACCGATAAGAAAACGCCAAGTGCTTAGGCCTATTTGTACAACATTTAAAAAAAATATTATTGATTCTAGCTATATCTGAACATGATTTTATTGTAAACGGTGCATTTTTATAGTCTGTGGCTGTGGCAAGACGATGGTCGTAAGCGCTTTGGGCTATTAATAGCACCATTTTCTTAAAGCTGTAGCCTAGTTTTTAATTTAAGACAAACATGAATATTGTAATTGGGACCGATAGGTCTACCACTATAGTATGGGGTGCCAACGTGGATCGGGTTAAAGCTTTTACCTTTTCATAAGTTAGGGCTTCAAAGGTAGCCTAATTCTAAATTGGAGCGTGTTCCATCCAACTCGCTTCGCATGCTATGTCTTTCTACCGAGTCGCCCCAAAGATTTAGGTTGCACTCTGCCACAGAATTGCTGAGCCGCATTTCTATACAGGTTCTATGCTTCTTCTACTTGTCTCCTAGTAGGCTACTGACATCTTGAAGGCGACTAGTACAATATCGCCATCCGCTAGCCGAAAGACCATATTGCACCCAAAAAATTTAATTTAATTAATTCGGATATAATTTTATTTGGCCTTTTTTCAATTATTGTCATTTTGGCGGTCGCGATGTCCCTTTGGCGGTTCGTGAAATAATTTTGACGGCCGCCAAATAATTTACTATGTCGGAAAAACCCTGGCATTTAAAACAAACCCATGACTGAGGTTGGTTCAAACACAGCTACATGACAGTTAATTAATGATACATGCAAAAAAAGTAGGTGGCGGTATGCACCTAGTTGGTTTGCGATCTGCCAATAAACACAAAAAATAATAATAAGGAAAAAAAGCGCGCCAATCGCAAGATCCGAATAGTTATGACGTCACATTCTAAATAGCAGTCCCCTTCCGTGTTTTGGTACGGTAGCTTTCACACCTGATGTGAACCATACCCGAGTACACATGAACCATACCCGAGACCACCTTTTCAAGTGAACCCGGGTTTGTTGATTCATGCCCGGGTACGGTACACAGTGTTCACACTAATCAAACAAACTGGATTTTGGGGTCAAGTGTACTCGGATCCGGGCCCGGGTCCCTGATGTGAAAGCCTCCTAAGAAACCCCTTTTAAATACAGTATATTATTATTTAAAGATCAAGTTCTTCTTTGCCTGTATATAGCTTCTCAACAACAACAAAAAAACATTGATATGTTATGGCTCACTGTGCAGGTAGAGAACAGGAAGGAAATGGACATGTAACCAAAGTAAACCCAACCACACCATTATGAATTCACAAATATAAAGGGCTTTTTTGTGGTCATGGCCTTTTTATCTGAACCCAATTGATACTTTTTAAGATATACTGCAACCAGAGACAATATTTTCCACATCCATCAACTGAGCATGAGCTGACTGACTTTCTTGTGGAAGAGGGTGTTGTATTTGTTTTATAGAATTCCACATGGTGGACTTTATACCATGGTGCATGCATTAATTTACATGTTTGCTAACTGTAGATGCATATTTTGAATAGGCCTCTCGGTTCTTCTTGCTCTCCAGTATAACCAATACTTTTTGGAACACATTATCATTACAAGACACAGTACATTGTTGGAATTAAAAGGTATTAGAAACCTATTTTGTTGGCACAAAAGTATGAAATAATACACAAATGAAGTGTGATAATGTTAGTACAAATACAAGGAGTTATGCCCTGTGTGCTAGTTTCAACAAACAGCCCCCCGACTATACATATAATCATCATATATTTGTTCTACAACTGTTTTGCCCAAGTGAATGTTTTCAGTATGTTGAAACACTAGCCAATAATTCTATTATCTCTACGAACCTTAATTCTTAACACTCATAACTATGGAAACACAATGGTTGTGAATTAACCTAATGCATTGCAAACACCATCCTATGGCTAGAATGTACAATACATCTATTTTGTTAGTATCATCAGATTTCAACAGTAAAAAGCTCCATAGCCCTTTGCAATTGATTTCTGAGATTAGTCACATCTGATGTTTGTACCAGAGCATTAAGACCACCATGTCACTTTTACGTGTCAGTTTGTGTAAGTGTGATGACATGGGAATCAGACAATGGTACCATTTTGAGAACTGTAAGGGTTTCCAGTGAATCTGTTTTCAAATGGTTCATAATTAAATGCATGGCAGCAATCTGCTCCTAAGCCCTGGCCAACTGTGACCTCTCTACAGCTTTTTATAGGTTTGATCATCTGAATGAGTGTTAGATTGAGACAACAGCGAGTCTGCGACCCATTCAAATTCAAATACACTATACCAATGCAGATGACACAACAATGCACTCCTAGTTTTGAGACAACAGTCTGAATGGTCGCCTTTCAATGGCGTACTGTGAAATTGCACAAGCAACAACAAATACTTGATATGCATTTCAGACATTTGGGCCGATCATGGTAGACTAAAACATAGCCCTTATCCTGCTGCTAATTGTGCTAGAGCAGGGGGCTTTCAACCATCTCTGATGCAGGGGCCCACACCCAGGCTCAAAAGCAGGGGACCTCTATCATATGTAAAACAGGGTTATATTTAAAGAGTTTTTGAATAGGTGCACATTCCAGCTGGCCTACAGTACCTTCAAGGACTCCCATTGGTCCATGGAACTCCTGTTAAAAAACCCAGGCACTAGATACATATTTATGTTTATTTATATCTCCTTTAGATACTGTAAGGACAGTAGCTACCTTTCCTGGAGTCCACATAGTTATTTTACATTTATTCATAGAACCAGAAAACTTGTTCGTTAACCTTTTTATGTGTGAATTTGCCAATTGCATTTGTGTCAATACCCATTACAAAAAATATTATGGTATTGTATGAAAAAGTTTTATTTGCACTAAATTTAATTGGGAGCTCAATGTATTTAAAACACTTTGGTTAATGTGTAGATACATTTGCTTTCAGTTCAAGGGTTGTCCTCAAGGATCTCTGAATAGTCCCACTCATGTTGCCAATAATGTCGATAGCAAGTCGAATTGCACAGAGGTTTTCTGGTTCACCATTATTCTGCATGTCTCTCCCTTCCTCCCTCTGTCTCTTTTTCTCTCTACGTCTCACATTCTGCCACACCCCCTTCCCTAAATAAATTGTCTTCAACTTTTGACTCTCTTTTTAGAAGGTGACTCCTTATATGACATAAACCTCTCCTTTTCCTCTCTACCCCATCCCTCTCTATTCTATTGTCCTTTTCCTAGGTTGTCTTCTTTTTTTGGATAACTTAATATTATGTGGTTTAGAAGGTGCCTCTGAGGGTAAGGATAAGATTATCTGAATATCAGTTGATAATTAAGTGCGGCTTTTAAAGATTGCAGAGTGGCTATTCTCGGATCTGTAGATGCCTTATCCGTGGATTACTGTGCGGTTATCAGCCAGTGACCGGCCTGGGTACAAGCGGCTCAGAGCGAAAGAGAAGGTAGAAAAAACACAATGACACAACCATCTTATCAATTGCGTTTATTAATGAGTAGGACATTTTGATTACAAGTCCAACACTTTCTTCATACAAAATTTTGTTAACCTCATTGTGCAGAAGCAAAATTGGGCCAATTTTCACCTGTTTTGCACTGTTCTGTTTAAAGCCTTATAACCCCAGATGTGCACATCACACACACATGTGTAATGGCTTAAATTGAAGAAGACATTTAATGTCATTAAAATAATTTGTTTAGATAATATTTATATACATTATGAGCTGTAAATGCACAAAATACTTGCAGAAAATGTAAAACGGAGGTTGTAATTCTTACTTTACAGGCAAAGATATAAAACAGGTCATACTTTACATTTCCTGGTCCACACACCTCTTGACCACATGTGTACAAATTTGGGGACATGTAAAACTACTCAGGTTCTACAAGGTCATTTGTAAAGAGTGTATCCTGGCATCCCTTAGTGTCTCCAAATGTATCCAAAATTGATCAAATTACAGTAAATCAGGAGGTAATCAGTTTCCATCAACTCATAAAGTATTCTGACTCACAGAAAACATGTTTGCATTCAGTGCATGAAGGAATTTCCATCTTTTTCAAAAGAATGGGGCAGTGATATATATAGGGGACCAGAAACCTATCCAAAAATGAATACAATGCTTTGTTTGTCCATAATATGGCCCATTGATGCTGGTGTGCTCAATATAGGGTAATGCATGGCTAAGCTATGTAGAAATACTAATGCTACGATACATGATATGACTTATCCTACCATTCAGCCACAACAAATGAGATAGTAAAATAAGAACAACATAATGTACTATGTTTATCAAAAATAAATATGGTAGGTCTTTCACAATAATAATAACAATAAATAAATCCTATATTTTACATGGATTGTGACTAAAATTGACCCTGGTCACATATAAGCTTGTTACTTTAGTCTTAGAAATAACACAAAATATTGTGACACTGGATTACCATTGACAACCAGCTGAGACTGGTGCGTGAGGGTTGGACCCAAAATGCACGAAAATACAGCCAAAACCAATGTACAGTATTGAGGGAGTCTCAGAATCAGTACACCATGCAATAATCCAGTAACCAGAGTCCGCCAAGTCCGCTCCGTGGGGCAAAAGACCAAAAAGACAGCAGGCAAAAACTCTGGTACAGGCAGGCAGTGGTAACAAAACAGAGGTCAATAACAATGGTCAAAAACAGGCTTGATCATAAACTAAAGACAGGCTTGAAAAAATTCTTAATAGTGATAAACTGATAAACACTGATAAACAGGGGCAACAATTTTACAAAGAACAGACATGAACGCTGAGCTTAAATGCAGGTGTAGACAGGTGCAGACACTTAGCTTGAGAGCAGCATGCGAATGGAAATCAGGTGTAGAAGACTGACAAGGTAACAAGATAGTTAGTACTCGTTAGTAATAAACCTATCCTGACCTAGCGTTAGTAAATGACATGCACGAGAAACGTAAGGTAAACATGAACACATGGTTAGCGAGTTAGTATTACCCAATCCTGATCTAACATTAGTAGATTAGTAAATAGACACAGGAAAATTTAACAATTAGGGAAGCGTGAGCGACAGCAAGAGATAAAAAAAAACAGCATGAACGCAAGGCTGCGGAAAAACACGGAAATGTGTATGCTTAAACAATGAACGGGAAACGTAACATGAATCAAACCTGAAACGTGACATGACATGAAGAATAAAACGTGGCGTGACTAGACTAGACACAATGCGTGACATAAACAAGAAATCTAACAAAGAAAGGAAAATAAAATAAAACATGACATGACAGTAGATTCGTGACACCAGCAAAAATGTCATAGTTAGTTTATGGCCTATTGATGCTGGTGTGCTCAACATAGCATAATGCATGGCTAGGTTATGTTCCAATACTAATCATACAATACATGATATGACTTATCCTGCCATTCAGCCACAACAAATGTGATAGTACATTATGTTGTTCTTATTTTACTATGTTGCAAAACAAAAATAAATATGGTAGGTCTTTCACAATAATAATGATAAAAGTAATAATAATAATAATAAATAAATGAATCCTATATTTTACATGGATTGTGACTAAAATTTACAGTGGTCACATACAAGCTTGTTAATTTAGTCTTATAAATATCACGAAATATTGTGACACTGGATTACCATCGACAATGTCATAGGTTAGTTTATGGCCCATTGATTCTGGTGTGCTCAACATAGCATAATGCATGGCTAGGCTATGTACCAATACTAATGATACAATATATGATATGACCTATGCTACTATTTAGCCACAAGAAATTAGATAATAAATGCTATACTTTACATGGCTACTGTGACTAAAATTCAACCTATGCACAAAATAAAGTTATTACTTTAAAAAATCTACTTGAATCTCCGTGTAATAACGATGAGGCATTGTGCATCTGAAACTGGTAGAAATCGGATCCAAAATGGCTTCCGAATGGATGCAACCTAGTCCTCATGGATATCGGTCAACTGGTTAAATCTACCTATGGGAGTGCCATACCATTTCAGAAAGCTTAGGATGCGCTCTATTGGACGATATAAGTTATTAAAATAACGTTTGTTTGAAGGATTTAGAAATGCATCTTTTGAATGCGGTAATTTACGCAAGGCCATTTTGGAGCATGGACACATGTTGAAACAAGGATTAAATAGTTATGTGGTGACAAACAAATACCACTCATTTTTTTTCTGTGGAGTGAGTAGGCATGTTGACAGTTTTACTTGTATATATTCAGTATCTTGGAAGGTGTTTCTTGCTGCTGTGATAGTAAACATTTTTTTGGTGATAAAATAAAAAACTTTTATTAACTCTCAAATATGTTTAAATGTCTGCTATCTTACATGTGGTCGGGTCCATTGTAGATAACAGTGTAGCAGCATAGCATGATACTTTCATGAATTATGAACTAATGGTGGCAGATAGAAATGTGATATTTTGCACGCTGATAGGATGTTAAGGACTGATTATGTTGATATGCGGGTTGTGGTGATGAAATCCGTATTCTCGTGGAACTAGCAACGCATTTCTGATGTTTTTAAAATTGAGACGCCGGTGTCTCTACCACTAGGGGTCAGCACAAACAAGTTAATAATGATCATAAAGGAATGGCAATGGGACTTCATGATGGTCTGTAGTTTTAGTTTGTACACAAAGAAACACACACACACACACACATACAGTATGTAAGGAATAATCCACAACGAGGTGTGCATTACAGGGTCTTAATGCACAACGCGGAGGTGAATTTAGAATTTATTCTACTTATTGTATTGAATGTTTTGGACTCAGAATTAAACAGTTACACATAGAAACACCAAACTGCTTAATTAACTCAGTGATAATGTAACTAGGCCTATATAGTTACCTAGCCGCATATTCTAATATCTAAACAATGACAAAATTCTATCATAGCCCAGCTATTCTGCAGTTTACATAGATTGGTTTGCTGGCCAGGCAGTATGAATTTAGAATTATTATTATGAGATTAAACTTGACCTGAACTACCTGTGCATTACACGGTTTTAATGCATACCTTACAGCCATATGCTGTGTGTGTGTGTATTCCATTACCGTTGTTTTGTGATGATTAGATGATTAAATGGAAGCATGCCACTGTATCAGGACATGGAGATGGGGTTTGGCTCTGGGCATCCTGTCTCTGCCATTAATCACCATTTTAGAAGCTGGCAGGGGTGCTTTAAAGTCAAGCTCTGCAGACGTGGTGGCACCATTTTCTCTCTCTTGCACTCTCTCTTTTTCTCTCTCTCTCTGTTTTCGTCTAACTAATTCAAATTCAGTGTGCTTTATTGCCAAGCAATACAAATTTTGATGGTTCCTAAAGCATACCAAAATAGTTGGTACTGAATATGAAACATTTAATCCTTTGGAACTCTTGTCTATATGCCAGTGGACATGCAACGTTTATACACATCCCAGAATTCTGAAAATGTGTATAACAAATACAATGCCACTCAATTTGACCACATTTGCCTTTCCTTCTATACCCATTGTCGTTGCCATTCTTGCATCCTTGAAGTATTTTGTTCCCAAACTGCGAAGCTAGATTTGGCTGGGTTTGCTCTTACTGCATACTGTGATTCTTGGTGTGCTATGTCTTTATATGAGACAGGGAAACTAATACAGTGCAATTGGATTGAAAACAGATTGGCAGTTGGAGCAAAACCTTCATTGTTTAAATGTTTGTTTAAAAGTGCATTGATGACCACATCATCAAGCTATACTATTTTTGTGCATGTTTGGACATAGTCAGTTTAATTTTTATCTATTCTATGCAGCCTATGCACAATGGTTTCCAAACAATTTCTCACAATACCATAATGTCCTATGTAACATTCAAAGCAATATATTTTTAAGCCACCATTTAAAAAATGCTATGATACTTAATATAGTGATACAGCATTGCACATAAATAGATTATAGTTAATGTACAAAATTAAATCAGGTGAGGGGGTCAGGTGGGAAGCAATTATAGATTTTATATGGACCGACCCATATATATATATATATATATATATATATATATATATATATATATATATATAGTGCCCTCCACTATTATTGGCACCCCTGGTAAAGATGAGTTAAAAGGGTTATACAAAATTCACTGTTGGGTGGATTAGCTTAATCTCACACTGACAAAATGAGAACAATCCGACCTGTAATTGAAGTAAATGTATTATGAGAAAACAAAATCCTTCATCAAGAAATAATTATTTTAAAAAAAAACATGTGTGCCACAATTATTGGCACCCCTGCATTTATATATAGAATAAACTAATCAGTTTTAATATTTGGTCACATATAATTTGCATGCCATGACTTCCTGATGTCTCTGACCCAACAACATCAAAAGACTCTTGATATCTTATTTTCTGGTACTCTTACAAGCGATACTATAACGTCTCTGCATTTGAATGGATCTCTATGGGAATTGGGGGGTGGGACTAGATTTAGCTGTAATTTATGCTGGAACAGTATGGAATACATGGTTGGTAAAATGGCTAAATCATCAAGGGTCTGAGGTATCAAACGAGCCTCAAACCATCACTCTGCTGCCAGATATGAAGTAGATATGGATGGATCACTTTAAGGGTTGTTTCTCCTGACAAATTTTCCTATTGAACTCGATGGAAAAATAAGTCAGGAGAAGAAACCCTTCAAGTTATCCATCCATATCTATTGTATTTCTGGCAGCAGAGTGATGGTTTAAGGCCTGTTTGATACGTCAGACCCTTGATGATTTAGAGCCTTTTAGCCAACCATGTGTAGAATAATAGAATACATAGACTTTCTGATGTCTGTGACCCAACAACATCAAAAGACTCTTGATATCTTATTTTCTGGTACTCTTACAAGCGATACTATAACTTCTCTGCATTTGAATGGATCTCTATGGGGGATCACAAAGTGCTAGAATACATAACCAAAATAACAAAAAATGTGTCACTGTCCAATGATTTATGGTGCACACTGTATATATTTGCAAAACCACTTTTAGGAATGATTATTCCTTTGTTTTTAATACAATACATTATTCAATTTCTTCAGAAGTGCAAACAAATAGTTTTTCTTTTCACTTTCACATTTATTTACTTTGATGGTTGAAAATGAGTTTTGAACCTAAGATACGGTGTTCATTGAGAAGGATTGTTGTTTATAAAGTACTTTAACCATGTTATCACTGACCTATTCCAGAAAAAATATTTTGTCATATGTGTTTAATGCAATTGATTCTGTGAGTGTAATCTCCTCTTTCCATATATCATAAAAACATCCAGAAGATTCAGCCAGTGAAAAAAACTAAGCACATGATTATTCAACTTTTGATTTCCTCTTCTTTTCTGTGCATCTGTTTGTCTACAACTACAGATCAACTTTCACTGCCTATTTGTATGTTTACCACCAAAAACCCATAAAGTCTCGACACCTAAAGGAGAACTGCAAAGAAATACCCGAATGCCCAGGTGGAAGTCCTTCTTTGTACACAATGACAGGGTAAACATAGTATTAATGACATAATGTCCACAGCAGTAACTACACATTTTATTAGAAATTGTAAATTAAGGTGACACGTCATTTCGGAGCATAATACAAATTAATTGACATTTTTATTGCACATAATATGCAGTCCATAAAGCAATGAATTACAGAATATCTGACTGGCAGATGGTTGTTAATAAAAGGATTTCTATTTAAACAAGTTTCACCCAGTTTTATTTATTCCCCAATTTGGAAAGCCAAAGTGTAATTGCAGGGCCTGCAATTACAGTGCTGCTGCGATGTCTTGTCAATTTGTCCTCTGAAACACATGTAGCCAACTGTTGTTTTTGTGCACTACTGAGTTCACCAGCTGCACTGCATACTTATTGTGCTGAAGTACGGCACTGCATACACAGATGCCACAGGCAGAGCGCAGGGAACCATTGACCAAAGGAGACTTTATTAAATAATGATCATCATGATAATCACCCTGCTGGGGACTTACACAGCCGCGGTAGTACAATCCAGTACCTGGGGCAAATAACTGCACTACGAGGAAGTGCTTTCGCTGGATACAAATCCCAGGAGCTTCAGGGATTTCTGCTGAAATTGTGTAGTTGTGTTAAGTTAAATACTATACAATATAGTAAATTCACCATAATTGGACCTGTCATTACGAATATAATTAAGAATATAACATGTTGCATAAATGACACCCGTCTTATTCCATTAATTAAAGAAGAGACTCAAACAGTAATATCATATGTAATAGTGTATTGACCATCACTTTATTATTTTATTATATTTATAATATTATATATTTTAAATGAGTCCAACCATCTCTCTCTCTCCCACTCTCTCTCTCCCTCTCTCTTCTTGTCTCCATTTATGGCTGCATCAGAAAGATTTAGTTAGACACTTGTGCACTTACCTGGTGACAGCGAGGAGGGAAATAAAAGCACAGATCACCCTCAAGGATATTTAGAAGAGTATCTATCACCAGTGAAGCCAGCACAACCAGGGCCATTAGACAGGCAGGGCTCTCTCCCCATCAGTTTTCAAAAAGGTGGAGAGAGCTGCATTTACTGCAAAGATAAATGTGGCCATTGGAGATCGTCAGCAACTTACGACTGTGCAAGATCAGCTTCTGAAATGGTTCTAAGGAGACCAGCCATGAGTGTCGTCTCACTCACCCAGGTATGTCTCCTATTCTCCAGCTCAGTGAATTCAGGGTATGAGCTGATGGTCAGAAATAACAGCAGTTACCCATAGTTGATACGAATTGTTTTGTTGTTATATCCTGAAAAACTGCATCACCAAAGCTGTGGTTCAGCCTCTTTTAGTAAATGCATTTATTAGGAAACACATATTTCTAGTTGAAGTAAAGTGAAGCTTGTGAAAATAAAAAATACATTACTGTATGTCTCAGTGTTGCCCCCAATCATTGCTGATTCCAGACCGCTCGCATGGCAGAACAGGCTTCCACAGTACAGTGAAGCACGGAGAGGCACTTTGAGAGTGTATGTTAGTAATTCTTTTCTTTTGAGTGTTTATATTTCAAAATAGTGTTTGGCAGTAAATCATAAAACCATACTTGAGTAGGGATTATTCTAACCCCCATGCACTCAGATAATCCTCCCCATCTTGTGTCTTCTTGTATTCTTGGAGGGCAACACTCAAGAGTACGAGAGAATAGACACATATAAAACGTTGTGATTTCCATGACAGTACATTACACAGAGCTGAACGTTGTGTGAAGTAACAAACCTCCAGTAATTGTTTAATTCCCCTTTAATTTTCATTAAAAGGGGAAGAAGAGTGGAAGGCTGTTGTTAATGTGATTGCGCTTAATAACTTTTAGCACATTAGACTCCACGATGGAATCTCTCCATTACGTGTTATGATTCCCTGTCCCGTAAGGTTTTCAAATCAATTTATATGCAGATGATGTCCATTTTATATCTCTCTCTGTAATTGGGTTTGTAATCTATAAAGGGAAGGAATGTACACTTTGCCTTATCACAGTTCAGTGTATGAAGCCCACTTTCCCAACCACTAAGGGAAGATAAAGCACGCAAGAAGATCTCCCATCTGAAAGGGTGAGTGGGGATGGAAAGGAGCAAACCACAGACGCACATTTACACATGTGAATCATAAAGCTCTGATGTTGATTCAAGAATTGAGGGTTTCTGTAACAGACGTATGAATGGTTTATCTACACACTTCACTCCCTGTTTAAATCTCGGAGACCCTCAAATTAGTTGAGGTGCACTTTAATCTCCCGGGCTTTTCCTCCAAAGGGGAGAGTCCACCTCAATCAAGTCTCTTTTTTTACAACTATTTCTCTATTGATATATCATCAGAAGCATCCATTTATTTTTCTGTCAAAGACAGCTTCTTATATGCTAATGTCCATAGCAAGGTTACAATGACTTATTTTAAAATAAACAAACAACCAACTCGCAACAAAAGATGGAAATTGCAGTGGACTCTGCCTCCATCTATATCTTCATTTGCCAGAAATTGTTGTTGAATTTCCTTTTCCAGGTTCAATATCACTTAAGCGAATGCTCACACAAATTCACCGTTAAAAATCAATAAAAGTTAGTCATCCACACAAAGGACCTTCACAACCGTTCAATACGAAGCAGGCGCAACCCCTGCCTTTGCACAGCTATAAAAACTGCGATTACTTCTGAGGATTTAGCGAGTTCCCTTTACAGAGAATTTAAGCCAAATGTGCAGTGACCGCCATTAGATTTGTGGCATGGTGACTCTGCCGATTGCTTCAATAGCCCACCATCCTGTGCTGTTAGAACACATCCCTAGAAACCAGCACCACCATCAGAGGAATGAAATGCATTTTTGAATGGTTAATTCAGGTTCACGGTGTTATTCAAGGGCAGGGGAACATTGTTCCTGCCTTGATTAAACCCTTCAGGCACTAAGCTCAGAGTGAAGATGCATGAACACACAAACACACAGTGAAATGATAAATAAAGCACTCAGGTCTTGACTGAAGATGCTCACAGAGGACGATTGGTCAGGGCAGTGTGTTTGGCTGACTCTGCTTATAGGAGTGCTAACAGTAATGGCGTCATATAAAAACAGCTGCCAACGGTTGTAACTGCTTCCCATCTAGAGGTAGAGTCACAGACAATGCCTTAACCCCCCCCCTAATTTCAGCTAAAGTCAAATAGACAAAATGTCTCCCATAAACATGTCATACATTATGAAGCTCAGCTTGAACAGCCTATAATGTGAATAGTCAGCAATGGCACTTGTGACATAAGGTGCTGTTTTATGTCTCAGGTTCCACTGATGGGCTCTGATGGTGTTACATCTATGAATGTCTTCTGATGTGTGCATATATGGTGTACTGGCAATATGCATGCTATACAGTGTGTCTGAGCCACGTCTCATGAAGTTATGTAACATAATTTGGGCTTGCAAACTTAAAGCTTGAATAGGCAACTTTTTTAGAAAGATATCAGAGAATGGTAATGCGTAGTTGGTATCAATCCTAGAAAGAGCTGCTGTGAGAGAAATCCAGCACCAAACATTGTGTGTGTACCCTCTAATTCTGCATTCTAAAACCAGTGGCTGCAAAGCAAAGTGGCTCATGACGTGAACAAATCAACGATAGGCAGGTCCCCTTCGTGAACCAAACAACAATGAGATTGACGTCGCACATTCACATAACAGTACAGCTAGTTTTGAGAAAGACTTCAGTGTGTTCCCCAGGATGTCTTTCTAGGTGGGGTGGTGTGAGGTGGTCAGACTGTGGATCGGGGGTGTTTATGTGTGATTGTGGACGGTGGTGGCCGGGGGGGGTTACATTCGCATTTTTTATTTTTTCCCCAGGTGGATTTTGCCAGCACTGAAGATTGACACACAACCTGTGTAACGTTACTCCCATCTCCCTAGGTTTCATTTTTCAGTTTCGACTGTGTTGTACAATAGGCTATACAGACTAAGCACCGCAATCACAATAACCTCAACTCCTTTCTGCCCTGCCTCTCTTCATTACTTTCTTATGCTGCCTGCAAGTGGCAGAGCATCCATACAACAGTCAGAAAATTGTATAATTTTGTAAATTGAAATGGCATTATAAATGTAATTTGGCTTCATCGATATGAGTGCTTCAAAGTATCAGACTTAAAAAAAAATAAGACTGGAAAATACTGAAAAGGATGCGAGAAGAGAGGATAAAAGATGAGTTTAACGTTATGTCAAAAAAGATGGCTAAAATAGCGTTGTTTAACGTATATTTAGGAGTTCCATTATCTAACGAAGATCGCAAACTTCACTTATGAGTTAGTTACTCATAGGCATGTTTCATAAAGCTGCACATATCGTTTGCGTTGGTTTCTGTATTATCAGAACGGCTCCCACTGTTACCGTTCTCCCCCATCTCATTTAGCCGATACATTTACATGGAAGAAAGATGAGATCTTTACCTGACAATTTTTTGGTAAGCTCCTCTTATTAGCTCTTCTTATTAGCGGAAGATGATGAAGATTAAAGATTGATATTGTCTACTGCCAATCAAAACACTGTAGTTTTACACTTGGAGATGGTTATACAGAGGGAAGTCCACACACTCCACAAATCTATTTAATAGTTGAATAATTTCCGAAGACGGATCACAAAATGGAGAGTTTACTCGAACACCTTTTCTGCTTGTTTCCTGTAACTCTTGTTTGATATTATAGTGTAGAAGGTATAGCTGACTTACCCATAGCTTACTGTGTGTACTATATTCAATGTTCATTACTAGGATTAGCTGCTACGTTATGTGTAGGTGTGCTTGGTCTGATCTGTTTTGTAGTTGCTTCAATGATCTTCGGTATGCACTTATTGTACGTCGCTTTGGATTGAAGCGTCTATCAAATGATTGTAATGTAATGTAATTAACACATTTTCTATTGACTTTTAAATGACAGTAAATTCGTTTTCAAACAATGACGTTTCCATTTTATATTTTTAGACGGGGCGGGCCACTCCGCCTGATGTATTGTACGGGAAAGACTGGACTTTCACCCTGAGGAAGGCTATTGCCAAAACACCTTGGTTGTTTTACATTATTAACCTCTCATCCAGAACCTTCTACAGGACAGTGTCCCAATCACTGCACTGGGGTTTATTTAACCAGAGGGAAGACAGCCACCTACTGGCCCACCAACACCACTTACAGAGGTTTCCCTTCCAAGTACTAACTAAGCCCACACTTGCTTAGCTTCTGGCATTCTGCAGAAACAGGGTACATGGTGGTATGGATGCTCAACCTTGACAGTGCCAATGCTATATGTGGCCAGTAATCCTGCAGCACAATGCATAATATGCAATAAAGTTGCCCAGAAAGGGAGAGTTTCCATTGGCAGGGTTGTCCCAGCCTCATTATGCAAATTACTGTAGAATTACTGGGCTGTGCTGAAAAGAAGTGGTGATTGTAGCCCCTGCTTCAAAGTAGAGCTTGCTCTTGTCTGTGCTCTCCTGATTTTAAAGAGATGTGGCAGTGTTGGTACCGCTATGGCCTGGCATCGTGCAGTTGATTATATCTGTGATAACCTGGAAGAAATTTAATTTTGAGCTTGTAGTTTTATTGCTTGTACGTGTTGTTGCTATATGCAGCTTTGTGCTGTTTAGTCAGAAAAACAACTGTACAAATCATGCACATAAGTTATTACTATTATTATTATTATTGGATTTCTTTCGCTCTACAAAACCCATCCATGCCATTCCCTGGCCCAACATTGCTGAACTTCTCTGGGGTCAGCCATAGTTTTCAATTATTTATTCCTCTTTGAGAAAGACATTGATAGAACAAAGCGGGCACACCTCTCCATAGCAAGACTTCATTTAATGGTATGTCCATGCGTAGCTGTGCACACACCATGGGAGACGCCCTGCCAGCAGACACAATGGCCTGTTTCGAAAGCCATTTGGAGAGCTGCAATGTATCTAATAACATTCCCTTTGTCCTTGCATACCTAGTGTTGCCATTGATTCATATTGTTTGATTTGAATGTGTATCTGTTATAACTGCTACTCTGTGAAGTGCTGTGGAACTGTTGCTTTATTAAGAATGTAGAATGAAATAATATTTGTTTGACTGGTTGTTTATGTGTTGTTAAAGGTAGTTGCAGACGTGAGGCGGTTAGCTTGTGCAGGATGTCGTCAGAAGATCCAAATCACTGTGAGGGTGAACAGCACTCTTCACGCCTCATGGTTACCATCTAATTATCTAGTTGTCCTCAAAGCCATATTTATAGGGACTGGTATGCAGTGTTCTCAGTAATCAAATGGGCTGTTTCTACCATCAGTGTTAAGGGCTGTTAACCTTAGGAAGGCTTTGCGCTGATAAATGAAGTTCCTCCAATACCTCACCAGACAACTCCAGGAAGACCCACCATCTGGAAACTGCCTGCTTTGTTTCTGAAAGCCTTTTAACCTTTCACCACTTTCCACATTCCTTTGTGATCAGTTTCCGCATCTTCAGAGCTGGAACCTAGTTTTAAGTAGCGGAGCAGATTAAACTGTGTCTCAAGAAAAATTCTCTTTTGCAGACTCCCTAAAATATAACTCCTTGTTTGTGGACTGGAGTCATAAGCTTTACTGATAATGGCCATTTAAACAAAAGCAATTATAAACAAACACATTGTTATCTTGACTTTAAATGGTTTCCTTCTTTACACAGGAAATTGTTCTGCATTGTTTGACTTTCCAAGTGTCTAAAACCGCACAACAATTTAGGGCTAAAGAACCAAAGTGAAGTTTTCACAAACTGCTGTAATGTCACCTTGTGGTGCAGTATACAGCACCCATACAAATGCTATAGTGTCAGGTCATTGCTTGAAGCAGAATACACTGGCTATGATTAAATTAAATATTATGTTGTTCAACTTTGACTGACAAATAAATTAATGCTATTTTGTCATAAGACATTTTTTGTTTGAATACCACACAGTCTTTTCCAAATGAAAAACACTCAAATCTGATTAAAATCAAGGAATCTTCTTATAGCAAAAGATGTAAGGATGATCACGTACACACATCTTTGTGTGTGTGTGTGTGTGTGTTTGTGTGATAGGGTGAATTCATGAAAATTGTCCTCAATAATAAAAAAAGGTTTCCGTCCGGTTCCTGGCAATAAATGTTGTGAACTGGAGCATGCTAGGGAGAATACGTTATTCAAAGAGCTGTCAATGTGCAGTTGTGATGGACAAAGCTGGGGAGGGTCCCTCCGACTACTCTCTCTCTCTCTCAGTTTAATGCATTAGGAAGGAAGACTGTCACTCTGCAGACATTTCACACATTCATCATGAGATCGAAGGGGGCTATGCCCACCATTCAGTTCTATCAAATTTCCTCTGGAATGATGGATAAGTCAACCTTGACATACTGTCTCCCAAGTTTTTTCTGTGTGAAACCGGCTGCCAGACGCCGCTGTTTATTTAATCTAGGACTGAGGTTCATCCACATTCACCAATTATTATTTCTGTTTTAAATTACAGAAGCACATCACTGGCAGAGGAAAACTGTAGATGGTAAAGGTGCACTGGAGACGCTGTCTGGTCTTCACATAAAATATATTTTGCTGAAAAAAAACCTCAATATTATTAGTAATATGAATGTAATTCATGTTGAATACACATTTCTTTTTTTACGCTGTGCTGTGCTCTCAATACAGTTTTGTTGTTCCTTTCAAGAAACTTCTCAGCTTTAAAAAAAAGTTCTCTGAATGGCATTTTAATAATTCAAACCTTAAAATCTACAATTTGATCCGTTTCATTTCATGTATCAAACACAACTCTAATTAAGTGCTTTTCGATGCAGAACAGAGACATACATAAGATAATTGTGTCTATTAATCATGTGATGACATACTGTTGCATGTAAAATGTCAGACTTTACCTAATATCATGTCAAATTACTGAGTAGTGCAATTTTAAACTGTAAGTGAGGGTGAACACAAATTTAAAAAAATATTGTAAAGAGCAGTTATAGCATGAATGACACAAAAAGTTTATTTTTGATGGTAGTTTTCAGGTAGACTCTAATGTGATATCTCCTTTTATCTTTGGTCTATAATTCTTTCAAAACACCTTCCCACACTTCCAAACAGATATTTTCATTTGTCTTTTCTTGCAGCTTCTCCTGTGCCATGCTCATCTGTATTCATCCTTGTCACACAAATAACGGTACCTGTGACAAATGGGGTCTTAATTACCTCCTTACTGGGTCACCGATCGGCTCGTCCATCTCAGTTTTATGCCTTCTCTGTCATTTTCAACGCTTGTTTATTACAGATGGAACAATGGGAATCTTCATCATTAAGTCCTTTTGTTCTTCATTTATGCTTTATTTAAGATCCAGTACCTGTCTACTCCCAGCATGCCTCACACAAAATGATGAAGTGTCTTCCTTGGGATCTGAGCTCAATGGAGCTTCATGGAGAACCACGGATTTGAATCACAGTTTAATGCCTGGTCTCAGATGCAGGATCACTGCAACTGGTGCGTCAGTAGATATACTGTCTTAACATGGTTCTTCCATGAAAATCTGAATACATGTTAATAATTGAAGGTCAAATGAATCTATCACTAAAAAAGCTGCCGAAGGCTGAAGTGTAAAGGCTTTTAGAGATGACCGCTGCATTTTAAAAAGACATGCTGTATTCTTTTTTGTTTAGTGAAAATCAGATTAAAGGGTTCTGTTTTAAAAAAAATTATTATTATTTCTGTTTCAGTGTATGTTTTTGATTAGCCCAGGCAGCTTTTGTGTACAATATCTTAGACATTGCAGATATGTATAATGACCAGCTGGCTTTACAATGGCTGCAGGGGTATTTGGTTTAGGGTCTTAATTATTTAGAAAGAACCTACCCAATTAACGGGCATGTAACTGTATGTTGAACTCAGTCTTTTCTGTATCAGCAATTTGCCACATGACAGACTGACACGTACAAATAATAAACATCTGAAAATATAAAGTGTAGGCAGTAATGTTAAAATGAAACCAAAATTGCATATTCTAAAATCTAAAAATATATGCATACCAAAACCAAAGTGTAATTTCAAAGTAGGGCTACTGTATTCTTGAAACCAGTGTAGCAACTAATGTAGAACATTTTTCTTGTTACAGTGATTAATTACATTTATTTTCTTGATTTGTTGCTGGTCAACGCTGAGATTAGGCCTGTGCCTTTTCTTATTCTTTGGTCAGGTTTGACTTCAGAAAGATCTGTTGGTCCACATGTTCTGAAGTGAGAGAACTTCTTTGGGCATGCACAATGTCCCCAGCAGTGCTGAAGACACTCTGCTGGTACACTTGTTCTGGGAATACAGAGATAATTCTTTCCCAGCTTTGACAACAAGGAAAACTGGGTTTCATGCATGTTCCACCATTCCAAGCAATCTCCGGTCAGGTGGCAGGGGATCTTGTCTGTGTATTTGGGGACTTCTTAATTTGCCTTCTGTCTGCACAAAAAAAAAAAGAGAGAATGAATGTGCATACTACCACACAGAGAGCAACCAAAATTCTACTAAGATACTTTTTGTACAATTACAGCATACAATGTAAGTATGATCAAATAATTAGACTTAATAATAATTATACTTCTACTACTATAGCTAATATTATTATTATTAGTTGTAGTAGTGTTGCGTCCGGTGCCTCCCTTCCATTCCACTTCCCTATTGTTCTTCGTGTTTTCCCCATTCCTCTCATTTCATGTCACGTTGTTATGTTTTCCTGTTTGTCTTCCGCGTTGTGTAAGCTGGGCGTGGTTTTCCTTGTTTTCCTAGATTCCCCTCATTATCCCTCAGCCTATCACTCACCTTCCCCGCTCGCATTCCACACTCACTCTCGTTAGCTCATTCATTCCCACATACATTCTCACGCTTCACTCATTGGGCCCTATCTTACACCCGGCGCTAAGCGGTGCGAACCAAAACGCAAGTGTGTTTGCTATCTTACACCCGACACATGGTTCATTATAATGCCTTGCGTTCACGTCGTTTAAATACCATGTATTTTTGCATCCATTACAAGTGAACTGGGCGTGTTGGTCTTAAGATGAGGAGTGGCCAGGATTATTTTTGGCGTATTGCTATCTTGAGCCAGCAGAAAGTGTTTACACAATAATAATCTTTCACATTAGGGTTTAACACCAGCATTAGGTTTCCCCTGTAATTCCCGACTAAACTATTTCCCAGAAATATAATAATGGAAAAATTATTTCCATTAGCTTACAACAGTGCTGTTATTTTACAAAACATATGCAGTGTAATTTTGTTATAATAGCTGAGCATAAACTACCAGAACATTGTTTTGCCTTAAAGAACCCATAGGTTTTTTTCCCCTTGTTTTATAGTGTCTGACGCGTTTTTACTGGTAGCTTAATGCCTTAAAACAAGCCCACTTTCCTACAATTCCAGGGAAAATGTGTGTCTATTCCAGGAAAGAAAATATTTTAGGCTATTTTTGGAAAAAATATGAATGAAATTTGAAACTTGCTCTCAAAATATGCGCCCTCTAACTAGCAAAAGTGGAGTTGGACATGCCCTAAAGGCACTTGTGCCATGCATTTTAGACCATGCACTATGATCGTCAAGATAGAGCCCTACAAGTTTTCACTAATATGTTAGGCTATATAGAAAAATGTGTACGATATTATACTAAATCAAAGTCCACCTTAAAATGAAACAGCCCATGCAGAAACTGGCTTATTTGTATAATTAAATGACCAACTAAACAACCGTTAACAAATTATTTCACCTTGTGTCATTTATTATCAGAGGCGGAGCCAGTATTTTATGACAGACCCTCCAAAAATAAAATGTATTATAAAAAATATATATTATTATTTTTTCTATGTCCATAATTCGGAACACTATGCTGCCCATTATCATGCCACGTTATGAGATATAGGCCTATGCAATACATCAAAAACTGTAGCATCAAAACACCCCGGAAGTGAAAATACCATTCATTTTCACCGTCGACGAATTTGATTATTAGTCATAATGTATTAACCATAAAAGGTACACTTACGATGAGCTATGAGATTGCTAAACGATGGTATATACTTTGTTTTTAAGAAATCGTGTATTATTCCCATTTAACTGGTGAAGGACTACGCTGCCCACAATCCTAAATAGAGTTCCACCAATCCGAGATGTCGCCGTTACCATAATGATGTCCACCACTCCGAAGTTGCGCGGTGGGAAGCTTTCTAGAGTCTATGGTTGGAAGCCAGCATTACATTACGGTTGGTTCACAAAACCAGTAGCTAAGATTAAATATGCTGAGAAAAAGCGTTTTTATACAGCAAATATCTTAGTTGCATCACATTACATCTCGCTAAACATTTTTGTGACTGGACATCCAGGTTCCAGAAGTAAATTTCCAATCACTATAAATACAATAAATCCCAAACCACTAAAATATATATAGTAAGAAAGTACCCAAGAGAAAATGTAATTAACTTAAAATGATTGCAAAAGTGGTTGAAAAGGAGGAGAAAAAAATTATTTGATTGCATCATTCGCAATGCTTTATGGGATGAGTAGTTAATTCCCTCTTAAAACACGTTAAGTACACAGTTTTGTACCTTTTGCCTTTTTTTCCTTTTTCCAAAGATTTTTTAGCTCTCAATCAACTTTTATAATAACTTGATTCATCTCGTAGCTGGATGGCTCGGTTCAAGGCTTACTGTAAAAATGGGCAGACACTGTTCGGCTCTATTATGAGAGAGTCACCGAAACCAACAGAAAAATAAAGAAAAGCAATTGCGTGACATGCATTTTGTAACGTGTGAAATCGGGCAAATGAAACAGTGGTAGCGTTATTGTTCATGGAAAAGCAATTCACAGTATAGTTACAGAGATGTGTGTCAACTCGGACAAATGCAGTGTTTGAAAAAATATTATCAAAAGCTATTCAAAGCATTTGCAGACCTGCTAGCCCTATGTGAATTTAAGTGTGGAAAAAACGGACTAAATAAAATGTCCTTTTCAGTTTTTATTTTTAAGTAAAATATTAGGCCTGTCACATTTATTGATTGTTATTTTGTCATGCAATAAAAACAATTGATTACATAAAGTCACTGTAAATGAATAGACAAGAAAGCAGTAAATGACAAACAACAGTCCACTGATGTTGTTACTTTAATGTTTTTGAAGTTATCTGGACTGCATTAACTGTTTTAAATTAGTCCAGAAAATCCATATGAATTTATAATGATTTTTATTTTGTTTTGCAATACATGTAACAATACATTTGGGTTTTTGATTTGTGACGTTGTGGTAGTCTGCGCAGCTATGTTCACCAGAAAATGAGCTAGTTTGTGTTTTTTTGACAGGTCATTCATAGCCTTTATTTGACAAATTGAGAAAAGGATGTCTGAGCACTCTGCTTAGGAAAATAATGTTAGCCTATTACTTTACCAGTGTATTGTCCAGTTTAAACTCAATTAATTAGACAATTAATCTTAATTAACTTGGCCCACTCACAAATTACTTTGGCCCACCCATGATTTAAATCCTACATTTTCACTAATAAATGCATTCAATCGTGCATTTGGACAATGTCATGTGTGAATAAACGGAAATCCAAATACGAGTTAATGCCTTCACCAAAGGTGTCTTTATTCATAAACACCATCGCTAATATTGCAAAAATTGATAATTATAATTAAGACTGAGCCTGGCCCACTATTTACAGTTTTGTAGCCTACAGTGTGTAGGCCTAGTCAACATATTTTCATGTGATGAAACATGCTTCACTTTCCTTTCATAATAAGTTAGAAATACATTCAATTAGTAAATTACTCTCGTTTTACCATTTGTTTTCAGCTAGATTTGAGAGTAAATCTTCTGAAATAACTCTCCAATATAATTTGTGAGGGATTAGATTTTAGTATTGTATTCAGAAAAAGGTGGCGCACTTCATAATCTTTGATGACAAGTAGATTCCAATGCTATTACATTGCCTACTGGCACTGAAACATTGACGTGAGACACAACACAATGTAAAGCTAATTCAAGCTAAATATTACAGATTGTCTACGTTACGTCTCTGTGCTGCCACATGAGTGTGCCATTCTGACTGTTTTGTGTTTCGTGTGCTAACTCATTTCCTTAAACTCACGTTGTCTTATTGTTTGGAAATTGCCGACTCCTGTATATGTATTTGGAGCGTTCTCTACTCGAGGTTGGTTAATTTTCCCTTTGGTTAACTTCATGCTTGTTGCCAGCTTAGCTGCTGTCCTGAAGATTATTTTTAAACAGTATTTTGGCGTTAATTTCAGGTTGTAGGCTATGCAGCGCTTCCTATATTATGTAGTTTGTCGCAGTTGCCATGTTGCGGTGCACAAACTCTTGCCGTGTTTGTTAATCGTATTTCTGCATGATTTTAACTTTGCTTTGTGCAAGCATAATCACGACTCTTGTTATGCAAATCGTTGACAAACAAGTTTCCATAAGGAATATTTCGATAGTAAGCTGCTTGTGCGTTTGTGGCTACTTTACTGTGTTGTAGTCTGTCCTTTGTGTAAACTACTTGTGTCTTGTGCTACTTTTGTCTCATGTGCTTGTGTGGTCCAGTCATGATACCCGGAGGTATTGTGTAAACAGTGGAGAGCCATGGAGGTCCAGAGACGTAGGACATTGGAGACAATTTGACTGGGGTTTTGGTTTATGGAGACTTTGGTATTGTCTCATGTGAAAACATTGGTGTTTTCAGTTTGGGGAGGTTGGATACAGTGGTTCCAAAGCTTTCTGTAGTACAAAACTGTCGGCCGTTGTGTCTCGTCTGATAGTCGTTTCGATTCCCAATCTCGTGTTTGTATCGTTTTTTGTTTGCCCATACTTCAACCAGCACCCTTTTTTTCGTGTTTCACATCTCTTTGGTTTGATATTTTAATTAACTTGTTTTGTAATCGTTCCCTTTTGTGTTTTAAATCCTTTGTGTCGCAGCCCTAATAGCCGGTGTCGTAACCAACATTATCATCACTTTTGATGCGTTAGTCCAGTGGTTCTTAAACTCGGTCCTGGGGCCCCCCTGTGTATGCTGGTTTTCGTTCCAACCACAATTGTGATCCAAGAATTTTAACAAGCTGTTAATTTTTCTTAATTGCATTTTACATGTTTTGACTGATTATTCACCCTCTTATGCCAAATTATGTCAGAAAATGACTATGCATGCCACGTAGAATAAATGTCCCTTGTTCACATTTTGCTTATTGTGCTATATTGCAAAAAATGTAATTAAAAGAGGTAACAAAACTGAACAAATGTAAGAGAGGTGAATCAATAGGCTCCTAATTGGTGAAAGTGTTAATTTTATGTAGTTGTTTGCAATATAGTGTTATGGTTTTGTAGCTCGCCGGTTCTGTTCTGCAGACATTTATTTTCGGTGCCGCGGGACGGCGCTCCTGCCGTGTTTTTCCGCTTACCTGCACTCATTCGTTTCACATGTGCTAGCGCCTGCTGATTATTTAAATGCAGAGATTTCCTGTTTCATTGCTTTTGTGTCATTCTTGCCACGCTAAGCCAGGTAACGCAGGCGACCACGTGCCTTTTTGGCTTGCCAAAAGTACATGCGGGACTTGCCTTTAGGTGCGCTTATAGAGAATTCTTTAGGAAGTTTGTTTTTCTCATTTGCACTTTCTGTTCCTTGCCTTAGTTTTTTCTTTCTGTCCTCTTTGAGGCAGTAAACCTTTGTTATCCTTTCTCTTTCTCGCCTCTTTATTTTGCTCAATCATATATTTTGAGCTAGAGGTCCTTGTTTCTCTTTGTTTTACTGCTTGAGTCTACGAGCTTTCACCCACTTTCTTGGGTCGCTATTCTTTGGGGGTACTCCGAGTTATTTTCCCTTCTTGTTTATTCTTTTCTGCTCCGTTCATAGAGCTCTATTTCCTTTTCCCTATTAGTGGTACTCCACATCTGGGAGTACTTTGTGATCCCCTCATGGTCGCATCTGGTCCTCCGACCCAGCCACCTCACATATAGCACAATAAGCAAAATGTGAACGTAGATTATACATGGCATGCATAGCTATTTTCGGACATAATTTGGCTTAAGAGGGTAAATAACCCATCAAAACATGAAACTTGCAATTAAGATAAATTAACACCTTGTTAAAATTCTCATACTGCAATTGTGATTGGAACAAAAACCAGGATACACGGGGGGGGGGGGGGGGGGGGGGGGGAGGGGCAGGACTGAGTTTGAGAACCACTGGGTTAGTCAACACGCGTCCTTCGTTTGCCGTATAGAACCTCGCTAGCAAGTTCAGAAGTCAATGCAATTGCATTAGAGATGCATGCTTAAACGGATAGTTCAGCCATTTTGAAAAAAAATAATCTTTTTTTACTTACCCCCAAAATATTATGTAAGGCTGTCGTGATACTGTCCTGGTCTCAGCGTTGTAGATAAAATTGGCAAAATCTGAATTGTAAAAATGCCTACAATTACAAGCATAAATACGAGCAAAATTGCTAATACAAACGATTTACGCGCAAATCCGTTTTACTCACGTTTCATGAATGAGGCCCAATGAGAGTGAATTATGTGCAAATGTTATGCCTACCTTGCGCAAGTGCTGTACATTTGCCCATTGACACTGTAGGCATAATAGCAGGGGCAGGCTCTGACCAATAATGTACTCCTGAGTCACCAGGCAATCTGCATCACAGGTTACCTGAATGTTAATGGAGTGGACCCCCTTTTGATTCACATAGGTGAGCAGTTGTGTAGAAGGGGGAAACAACTGCACAACTGGCTAATTGTTTTTCTTCTCGTTACAGACAGGTGTAAGAAAAATAACACAATGCAGTACCCCCGGAAATACAGCAATTAACATTATAAAAAAGAAAAAGACAATGAACAATAAATGCAGCATAGGCATTTTTTTTGCTTGGGGGCTTTATATTAAAGTCAAATTGGACAGCATATTATCCACAAAAATGGTTGATTGGCTTTTGAATAGGTTATGATCATGCGCACATTGCTTGGGAAAGACCCGAAATTAGCAACTCGCCATATTCTGCGACTAGCGCCATAAATCTGGTCTGAGCAGGTGTGAATCCCAGACTATTCTGACCCCAAAATGGCATCCGCTACTCTAAACCTAACCCTGACCCACACACACAGTTAAGAAAATCCATGCAAATAACATACACAGATGCAGTTTGAAAAACCTGGGTTTCAGCTTTTTTCTGTAACCTGTCCAATTCGGAATTATGTACTCTTTGTTAGTGTTTCAAAAAATGGTGCATTTGCAAATTCTGAATAATTGCCTCCACGAGGCTGTGCTGGGAATTTCCGCAACCTGGTCTCACAATTCATCATTACTTGACGAGTTTCGCCAAATAAATATGAACTAAAACAAAAATCTGCCATGTTTCTTTCACCGGTGAAGCAATAAAGGTAAACCAACGGTATTGTATTTCCACAGATATTTATAGACAACCTTTCTTATTTCATAATTGCATTTTAATGGAATATGATGTATCATTCTCTAGCTTTTTCCATCTCTCCTTTATATGTCTGGGTGTCCCAATTATTTTGTATTACAGCTATGTTAGTGAATTACCCAGCAGTATTCCGCATAGGTAGCTATGTAGCTAGCCAGCGAGATCTGTTCAGCTCAGTGCATAGGTTTCAGTATATTATTAATAATGGATTTAGCTTGTGAGCTTTCCATCAGAGTGTATAGTTTACAGTTCCTGTGAAACGTAACATGAGAGAACCGAGCAGATATGTGTAATTTAACGCTTTCGCACATAAATTCCAGATTCCAGGCATTCACCATCCAGAGTTTTTTTTCTTGCGTTTTGTTCTTAGAACGTTGACACAGAAATCGGATCTGCCTCTGAAATCGTTGGATTATATCGTTATTATTCCTCATCTAGTTAATAACTATTTATTTGTAAACAATGCATATAAATTAAATCATTATATGGTATATGTCTATAGCATTTACATAGTGCTTTAGGTCTCTCATTTGTCTCTTCTCTTTCCCCCTCATCCCCCTCCCATTTTACTATAGCCTACAAGTTGTAGCACCCAAAAATCACAAATTAACAAACAACTGTGGATATGTTTCAAAATGCAGTTCAATTGTATGAAATGTATAATCTTTCTTCATAGTCGTTATCGCCCAATTAATATTGTTTCACCAGCGGGAGGGGGACTTCATTGGTAGCCTATTGAAATTTTACTGACAACTAACAAATGGTGTTCAAAGCAGATTTTTTTTTTAGTTTTCTTTAAATTTAGATGGCTTCCCTGTCTCCACCAACTCAATTGAGTGTAACTATTGATTCAGACCTCTCTGTTCAGGCCCACATTAATAATATCACAAGTGTGGCCTTCTTCCACTTGAGGAATATATCCAAATTAAGGAAGATGTTGTCCCTGAAAAAACCCTAGCCATCAATACCTCCTTATTACCTCTCCCCTTAACCTGCTTTGCTCTGACAGAGTTCTCTAGTTGATATAGCCATCTGCCATCTTTGCCATTGTTCCTTTCTGTCATGACGGCTGTTTTTGCCTCTTCTGTACCTAATGGGACAATTACAATTCATATTGAGTACCCCCTTCTTTAATGCCTGTTCTTCTAACTTGTCTGCTACTTTGTTTCCCTCAAACACCCACATGTGCAGGCCGCCAGTACAACTGGACTGTAATGCCCATTCTTAAGTCTGAATAGCAAAATACATCTAGTAGCGATTTATATTAGTGTATACTGTGCAGTGCTGAGCATATTACTATATTACTGAGCATATTACTACCGCTTGAACCTATTTTAACCCATTGCAGTCTCACCACAATTGCCAGTAATTCAGCTGTATGCTGACAAAATCTCTGATACAGTCTATTGTACACTCTTGAATTAAAGTCTGGAATAAACACTCTCATTCATACATGACCAGTTACTGGTTATTTTGTACCATCCATAAATACAGGCAGGAAGGAATAACATGTACTTCTGATGTACCTCGCTACTAGTACATGTACTTCACTATCGTCTCCCCCCTCTCTACATTGTCCCATCAAACCACCTTCTACCGTTAGTTTATGAAATAACCAGGGTGGTATGTCAGTCAGTGCTACTACCTGCCAATCCAAAACTTTTTTTATATTTACTGGAGTACTCCCAGAAATTATCTAATACATTAAGGGTTGATCATCACAGCCCTGTAAAGTTATACAGTACGCCAAGCTCATTTTCACCCGCTTCAACCCCAAAGGCATTTCACCCATTTCCACAGTGCAGTATGAGGAGTTGATTTAACTGCTCCACAGCACAACCGAAGCGCTCTTGCCTGTATAACATCTAGCTGATTTAAGACTGACTTGGCTGCTGACCCATATACAAAGCAACTGTAGTCAATGACAGACCGTATGAGGTCTTGATAGATATTTAGTAAGGCGCTCCTCTCGGCACCCCACTCATATTCTGCCATTACATGTTTACTGCAATTTTCTTAAAACTGATGGTGAGAAAATATAATTACTCACTAATGGCAGCATCTATTACTTCCCCTGCATTGCTTCTCAAAGCATCTGAATTTGAGAATGTTTTTATGTTTATTTTAATACGTTTATCTATCTTTATAGCCATATAGGCTTTGCATTTTGTACTTGCAACACAGGGGTACTTGCAAGTGCCACGTTTCCTGTAGATTGATCAAGAGATTTTTTTATTGCGAATGTGGGCAACATTGTTAAATATAATGATGATGTCAACATACTGTTTCAAGACAAAACCAAAGACAGTGCTATGAACTGGCAAACATGTACTTAATAATTACGCTATGATCAGTGCAATTTTTTATCATGGCAACAGTTGGGACACCCAGACAGATAAAGGAGAGATGAAAAATCTAGAGAATGATACATCATATTGCATTAAAATTCAATTACAAAATAAGAAAGGTTTTCTGTAAATGTCTGTGGCAATACAATATCATTAGCTTACCTTTATTGCTTCACTGGTTAAAAAAACATGGCGGATCATTTCGGTTCATATATATTCGGAGAAACGAAGTCATGATGAATTGTGAGACCACTCAGACCAGGTTGCAGTAGTTCCCAGCACAGCCTCACGGGGGCACTTATTTATAATTCGTAAACATGTACCGTTTTTTAAGAACATATTTAATATTTACATATTACTGATGAGACATGAAAATTGTCTATCTGATATAGCCCTTACCAGCCCCAATGCTGTCTGTTTTAATTTTGTATAAACATTATATTTAGTTCAAAACCACCTGCATAGCTCCTACTCAGGGTAGTGATGGGCATTTCAGGTTCAGAGTCAGCCCACTCGAAAAATTTGTTCACCGATTAATTTACCAATTAATTAAGTAGTACTTCCAGTTAGTTCACAAACAACTCAAAGGATACATGGAGCGTGCATTTGTTCAGCACTAATTCGTTCACTGATTCCCCATGGCAGCCATGCCTGTGCCGCAAGCTTACAGATGTGCACCAATATTAAAAGTCAAATGTGATCCATTTAAGCATATTGTAATTGGAATGGTTTAAATGAATTTGCTTGTGCCAGACTTTGGTAGCAAATTGTTGAGAGTATTAAACCACCTTCTCCTTTACGTTCTTTCGTTTTTTTGTCAGTTCATTCAGTGATTTTTTTCCTTCAGTTCTTACAACGTTTTTAATTCACCAGTTGTTCCAGTTCACTTCTCTTTTAGCTCATAACTGAATGCACGATTTGTTCACTGACAGTTGTTTGTTTTTGGGTGTATACATTCACCGAGTCCTCACCAATGAGATTTTTAATAAAGCAGGCTACACTGCTCAAAACTGACTATCTTTCGCTTGGAGATTATGCAGTAAATTTTATTAATCAAAAATATTTGCTCAATATAATGAATATTTTATGAACGACCCACCACTAATTCAGGGCCAGTGTTTTATGTAATTCGAGAGTTTATTTGTATAGATTTTCATTAAAATTAGTAATGATGGACTAAAGTTCTTGATGTACATTTGTAAGTTTGAATACGCTGCTGAATAGGTGCTCCAATAATTGGCCAGTGGTTTTGATATAGACCATGTTATACAGAACTGTACACCACCCTGTGAATTGGTATATGTTGAGCAAATAGATTATGAAAAAAATAAAATGAACATGAACATAATGGATAACAAAGCTATACATCCGAATATCAGAACAGGAGGCAAGAGTGTTAACACTGGGCATGTCCATCATCTCCAACAGATGGTATCAGAGTTTAAAAGATCTGAAAGGCCAGCCCCTCAATACATGCACAGTCTATTGTCATGTGTAGCACGGCTTTATGAAACAACAGAAGGGGTTTGTCGCTTGTTATATATATATACATATCATTTGTGATCTCGTCCTACTTTAATTGAGACAAGCCTAGAGATGAAGGCATAGAATTGACAAGGGCATTGATAGACATAAACGTGAACACTTGTGTGTATGTGCACACACACAATAACACGCAGAGGTAATTATTAAAGAGGCGCCATTGCCTCGGGCAGTCTATTGAAAACCGGCATCAGGGATGAGAGAGCATCAGTTATCAGAACAGTGAAAGACATTTAGGTATAGAACCAGCAAATGTATCAGAAATACTTTCTAAAGCCACCTAATCTTTGTTAATGTTATAAATGTTTATTTTACAGTTTGCAGGGCTATGTCAAAATATTAGACACAACAGTGTAGCCATAACATTTCATATTTTAATTACCAGTTGATACATCTGATGTTGCACCTTTGAGCAAAGGGCTTAATACAAATGTGTTCAATACGTACCCCGTCTATATCACTGCAATGTTTTGTAGGGTGACCATATTTAGGATTTCAAAAAAAGATGACCGGGTTAGACGGGCGTTATGAACATAATACAAGGCTATTTTTTGTTTATATGTGGTCTATGGCAGGGGTTTTCAAAGTGGGGGCCGCGGCCCAACGGGGGGCCGCCAGGGGGCGCCAGGGGGGCCAATTGGAAGGGAGAGGAAAATGCAAAAAAAAAAAAGATTTTTTTTTTTTTACATTTAAATTTTTTTTAAATTTCAATTCAATTCATAAGATTACTGTGCCGGTTTAAAATAAGATATAAATTGTTATAAATCCTTTCATATCGAAATTTGGTCTTTGCCATGCCCTTCTTTCAATCGCAGCTAATAACTAACCGTCTGCCTGTCAGTCAAAGCCTTACGTTGAGCTGCTAACGGCCCGATTATGGAATCAAATTAGGGTCAAAAGTATTGTGTTGTGTATTAAGAAGCTGTATGTTAGATTTTTTTATATTTGCCAGTGTAATTTAAAAGTTTTTTTTTTAAAGCCATTTCGCAATAGGGGGGCCCCAGCCAGAGGCTACGACTATTTGGGGGTCCTTGGCATGGAAAAGTTTGGGAACCCCTGGTCTATGGAACAAGGAAATCCTAATCAGACATTTTATGAATTTTGAAATCCCGCCTGGACGACTATTTTCGGTCCCAAAAAGAAGAAATGTCCAGGAAAAAGACGACGTCTGCTCACCCTAATGTTTAGTAGGTTACAACAGTAAATTCATTGCATTTATATAGCAGGTTTATACTTAAGAAAGCAAAGTACTTTACAATTAAAGGGGGGAAACGCACCTCAACCATCTCTAATGTGTAGCATCTACATGGGTGATGCATGGCAGCCATTTTGTACCAGAACACTAAACACAAAGGTGTAAAGGAAGCAATTATTAAAGGGGACATGAAGCATTTGGTAATATGGCTCTGGTTTGTTTGCTTTTTACATTAGATAAGACATGGCATTAAAATCTCAACTCGACTCGCATTTGCTAGAAAAATACATTTAAGTTAGCTTTTTCTGCACTAGAGAGAAGCCATCTTGGAACAACTTGGGTTGTGACATCACTAGGTTGGTTCATCATGGCTGTTCAATGTATTCCTATGGGTAAATAGCTGACTTTAAATGAGCTCAATGATGTATCCTGAGGAAAAAACTATACAAAAAATGCACAGACGGTCCTTTTGTATCGCCCTAGTATGGTGTAATGAGTATTACCAAACAAAACTGAATAATGTTCTCTAATTGTCTCTGATGAGACTGTGACTGCTGCATTGAAATGGCAGACCTGTGGGACGCGGTGATGGGTCTGCAGAGCAGAACCGAGTGGTCTGCACTGCAGTGCACAACTGTGTGGTCTGCAGTGATCAAGGTGGACAATTTATTCTTCGGACAACAAACAGACTGAAGCCACACACTGTGGTTGTGTGGGAGGGCAAAACCATTACGATCTATTAGTAGACAAGACGAGCTGGCTGGCTGGTATACTACCGGCTACCTAGCACGAGGAACCAACGTAGCTAGTTAGGCAGTTTGTGAAAATCTATCAGTTTTGTTTGGTAATAAAAAAATAAACCCGGCACCTACGGAGGCCACAATACATTTCCCTAAGATTTAGATTAACTTTAAAATAGTAAAATAAGTATTAGGGGTGTTAATAATAGGAAAATGCATCTTATTAAACACCAATTTTTTTTGTGCAATAAATATTGAAGAGTATCAGTATTTATGAGCATACAATATAGCATATTACCTGTATTATGTATTCTTTGCTCATCTTTATCAATGGGTGTGAATCATTTTGGAGGACACTGTATGGCATTGAGATTCATAACATACTTTAATAACCATGTCCATTAGTCTCAGGTTCCAGTTTTATAGGTATTTACTGTATCTGGGGTGGGCGGGGTGAATAAACATTCAAGAAGTATACCCTATAAAGCCCTTTCCCAGCCACGCATGCATACACACACACACACACACACACACACACACACACACACACACACTTTAAGACCTCTAATAAAATATTAACAAACAAAAAACATAATACAAAACAAATTATGTAAACTACATATACATACATTCTCACACACACGCACACACACACGTGAAGAAAGTCAGACGACATAGCGACAACCAAACACAGTGATCATCATGATGGGGAACAGCACAATCAGGACGCAACACAAATTGCTATTTTGGCAGGGACCTCAGTACCTCCGTAAAACCTCTAATTCTGCTAAATAGAGTGGAGCCATTCACAGGATGTGATGCAGTTCAATTCTACAACTGCGGTAATAATAGAGCCCTCACTCCTCAGAGCCAAAACGTGGCCCCTGCACTGGTCGTCAAGAGAAACCACAGTCCTCAACAACAGGTGCAGCAATTATACTGAACAATGGCAGCATGGATTCTGTATATCAGAATGTCCAAAGGCTGTCATAACTGCTGGGATACATACGTTTGTACTGCGTGTGTGTGTGTGTGTGTGTGTGTGTGTGTGTGTGTGTGTGTGTGGACATTATTCCAGCCACCAATGCTTTTCACTCCACTGTCCACCATCTGACCTACACAGTCATTGCATTAGAGTACAATGCATGCATAGTCTAGGAAAAGTAGTAGAAAGAAGATCTATTAATACTCTTAAGTACAATTTAGTATAACAGTTAGTGTTGATCAAAAGATCAGTTATGTAAGTTTTTATTGACTCCAGAAGGCAATGTATGTGCTGTATTAATTCATGAAAGAACAGCATTAAAATGACACAGTACAAGTAATGGGAAGAGCAAATCGCAGTAAAAGTATACCAACAATAAGTAGATACTATGGTGGCCCAGAACTGCAAACCCCTAATCTCGAAATATGAAGCAATCTTTTTTTTTTTAAAGATGCTTTATATGTTTAGAAACCACAGTTATTTTAAGTAAAACTTCTCTATTTTAATAAGAAGCAAGCATTTTAAATGAGCTGCTGTCTTTTTAAAAAGATGCTCTATCTATTTAGGCAGCCACTCTTCTTAAATAAAGCATCTCTTATTTAATAAGAAACAAACCATTATCAAGGAGTTTTTTTTTCCACACAGAACTATCGCTCACTGAATGTTTAGAGACTGTAGTGTGGGAAAATCCCAGGAGGGCAGTTTTTGAGATATTGGAACCACCACGTCTGGCACCATCAATCATACCACGGTCAAAGTCACTTAGATCACGCGTCTTACCCATTTCTAAATTTTAAACTAAACTAAATCTTTTCACCATGTCTGCATGCTTTACATATTGAGGATGAGTTGCTTGGAGAAGCAAGCTATTTGCATTAATGAGCAGGTATACCTAATACAGTGGCCACTGATATACAGTATTACACTGCTCAAAAAAAATAAGGGAACACTTAATCATCACAGTATAACACCAAGTCAATTAAACCAAACCGGTCATGCTGGATGATGTTGCGGGCAGCATAACATTCACCACGGCGTCTTCAGACATGTGACATGTCTGTCACATGTGCTCAGTGTGAACCTGCTCTCATCTGTGAAGAGAACGGGGCACCAATGGCGAACCTGCCAATTCTGGTGTTCTCTGGCAAATGCCAATCGAGCTGCACGGTGCTGGGCTGTGAGCACAGGTCCCACTACAGGACGTTGGGCCCTCATGCCACCCTCATGGAGTCTGTTTCTGACAGTTTGGTCAGAAACATGCACACGAGTAGCCGATGGAGGCCATCCTGCTGGGTCATTTGTAGGGCCTGGCAGCTCCTCCTGTTCCTCCTCACATGAAGGATGATACGGTCCTGCCCTGTATCTTGCCTGTCCACGCTCTTGTGTAATGTCCTGGGAGACACAGCAAACCTTCTTGCGAGCTCTTTAGACTGTCCTGGGAGACACAGCAAACCTTCTTGCGATGGCACATATGGATGTGCCATCCTGCAGGAGCTGGAGTACTTGTGCAACCTGCAGATACCGCCTCATGCTACCAGTTGTGACAAGGGCACTAGCAAAATGCAAAACTAGAGAACAATCAGTCAGGAAGGATAAGGAGAGAGAAATGGTTTGTGACCACCACCTGCAAAACCATTTACTTTTTGGGGGTTGTCTTGCTGTTGCCTCTCCTGTCCATCTGTTGTCGCTTTCATTTGCACCAAAGCAGGTGAAATTGATTCACAATAGTTTACGCTTCCTAACTGAACAGATCGATATCCCAGAAGTGTAATTGACTTGGTGTTATACTGTGTTGATTAAGTATTCCCTTCATTTCTTTGAGCAGTGTATATAACTTGAAGGTTGAGGTTTGCTAGGATTTATTTTCCTGTTGCCATATAACTACTGCATTGCTTTTCCAACAGAAGTTGAAATTCAGAACAGCGGCCTGAAGAACAGGTTGCTGAGGCACACTTTCCACGTGGAATGAAGGCAATGACATTCATGGTGTTGATAAATGAAAGGGTCCACTAATCATAACAACTACTCATAAAACTATTTCATAAAACAATATTGGAAAACTGTCTGTTTAATAAAATGGTGAACTTGAGTCTAGGAAATATGCTTATCGTGTATTATGCAAACTCCTATTCCCAATTATCAGAAAATAACTTCCATTGACAAAACCGGGCTATAAATATTGAGAAGTTACCGAATGACGGGATTTTTTCTGATTATGTTAACATTATATTGAAATAAACCATACATAAGGGGTCTTGACAAATTGTTTTCAAGACCTGCCATGAGCATGTACAGATCTCAAAATCCAAAAGATAGGAACTTGTTCCTGTATCCAGTTTGTCATGTAAATATGGCAATATTTCGTATAATAGATTTGTATATAGATCATGGCTCTCAGAAATGGTCTGTGATATCTTTGGTCTGTCATGGCTATTGTATTCCATTGAACCGTTAAAAGAGCAAGGGGTGGTAAACAGGGCCGTCTGGGAAATATACGATGCCCTGTGCTAAGCCGGCAGTGCAAGGCCTTTATCACGATTCATGATCCACTACATACATGACACACATGCACGTCTGTTTTTTCTCAGGCACAATATATTGTAACAAATAAACTCCTCCACTGTTGTTGCGACGTAACCTACCGTATGGTGCACTGCTGATAGATAATAGATAATAATATAATACTATAGTTACTAGTATTTAGATTAGTTTACATCCAGTGTACGAAATGACTGGGGGGGGGGGATGGGGGTTGTTTTCCTACCACTGCTCATGCCCCCCCTTCTGCTTCAACAATTTTTATCTCAGCCTATAACCCCCCTCTTCTGAAATATGTCTCTCATTCTGAACGTGTTTTATAAAAAACTCCAAACAACAAATAAAAGTTTATACATTATTTCTCAGTGTCACAATTAAACTAGGCTATATGTTTAAAGGTTAGGATGTTAATGGCAACCTGCGCTGCTCAGCCTGTGTTTTTATTACTTATGTTTTAAGTTAGCGAACATAGTCTAATGCCGGAATCAAATCTGCAGCAGCTAGCTAGTAGCCCAAGGTCAGAAATCTGTAGTAGCTCTCAAGCTGACAAAACTTTATCCAACAAACATATTCTATGTCATTCCTAGCATCAGGACAACAATTCTGATATTTAAATTTCACTAAGTAAATAAACCTAAGAGGAATAACGTAAGGTCGCCCAGCTAGATTATAAATGATATGATATAATCACCAATATCAACAACATGTAGCTGGTATAGCTAGCTATATGGGGGTATTATTGTCTCAAAAATAAATAAATAAATGCAACACTTCCACAAATAAATGCACCTGGTCCACAAATATGTTTTTTAAATCACAAACAAATAATTGTTCATTTATATTGATTGCTATTTTATGTTGCAATAAAAGCAATGATATGATTATATTTGGGTTTTTGATTTGTGATGTTAATTATGCTGGTATGCACGGGTAATTTCACCTCAAAATAGTTTGTGTTTTTGACAGGTCATTCATAGCCTTTATTTGACAAATTGAGGAAAGGATGTCCAAGCACTCTGTTTACAGAAATGACGTTATTACTTTACCAGCATATTGTTCTATTTAAACTAAATGAATGCGACACCATCTCAATCTTAATTAACTTGGCCCCCTCAGAAATGGTCTTGGCCCGCCTACGATTTAAATCCTGCCGCCGCTACTGAAAGATGCCATTTTCTCGAAAGGAATGATGGGATTTTGTTTTGTCAGAGACAGTCTCCATCGATGAATGCTTCAAATCTTGAACAGATGGAGTATGCACCCAGGTACCTTATCCATGCTTCTTACTGTGGTACTTCGGCTTGGACTCCAACACTCTGAGAGCTGCACTGACAGGAAACCCTACAGCAGGTGCACCCAGGTACCTTATCCATGCTTCTTACTGTGGTACTTCGGCTTGGACTCCAACACTCTGAGAGCTGCACTGACAGGAAACCCTACAGCAGGTGCACCCAGGTACCTTATCCATGCTTCTTACTGTGGTACTTCGGCTTGGACTCCAACACTCTGAGAGCTGCACTGACAGGAAACCCTACAGCAGGTTGCGCTTTGTGATAGATTTGCATTGCGTGCGGCATCTGTCTTATGTTTTATTTTGTGCGAGACATATTCCCTCCGTGGTAATGAGTTTAATTCATTCATTAGCTAGTTATTATCATTGCAAATTGAATAAATTGAACTATAGCTTGTGAGCTAGCCAGCGAGTTCAAAATATAAATGAGAATGATGATGCTTATTACTAGCTAGATTTAGAAGATATTTATTTTGCTAAAATGCTAAAAATAACCATGCTGACATAACTATTTTTTTTGCTGGTAAAAGTTGTATCTCTTCAGTTGTGCTGATATCTCTCCTGAATAACGTCTGTATTACCTTCCACCAGTATACATCAACTAGCTGAATTTTATTTTGGTTTGTCTATGCTGAAGTTTGCTATCACCTGCGTAGCGACTAGGCCTGTTTACTTCTGGTAATGTGCAAGGATGCTCAAGACATTATAGCAAAGGATCAAACAAAGGAGTGCTGTGAAACGGGTGTGACTCTTGTTTGAAGTTGCTCGCTACACAATCTTTGCTCCATTTGCACGTGTCTGACGTCATATTCGAGTCTAGAGGGGGGGGGAAATCTCTGTCTGCGCGAGGCCATCACAGGCACCATGCCTTGTGCGACCACCCCATTTGTTTGTGTTTGTTATGTTGTCATATGTTTTTGAACGATTTGTGACAAAAGGGAACGACTCTACAAAAGGGCCACGAGATGATGTGTGACACTGGCGGTACAATTGCTAATTTTTCGGCCTTCGGTCTACTTTCAGTGCAGTTTGAGCCTTATAGCCACATGGCTGCCTGTGACCCAACCTCCTTCCTTTGTTACCCCCATAAGTCCTAACCAAGGTCATAAATCACCATGGCCACACCCATATAACTAAACTATAAGTCAGGATTAGCCCTCTGACCTGTCCATCCCATACTGTCTCTTGACCTTACGGCCAATGAGAATAAGAACACAATTGTAGAACCCACGCAGCTAGACCAATGAGGGAATAGCTCGGAGCAAAAGTTTAAGCGTGATGTATGCTGCTATTGCTGTGGGAAAAGGTAAAAGTTATTGAATGAAATATCTTTAATTAATTTACTCGCGTATCTGACTCCATTTAAAATTATACTTTCGAATTTGGTTTTAATCATGCGTGGAGCTCGGAGTGGTTACACTCGACTCGTCCTTAAGTACCACCATTACTCAATATATGCTTGCCGGAATCAGCATTATTGCTGAAGCTCAGTTCATTGGAGAACGCAGAGGTTGGGGATCTAGCCAACACAATACATGCATAACATTTGTTATAGATAGTTGCGAGCCCAGGTCAGAGTGCATTTAAAGGGCTCCTTAAGGCGAATTTGACAAGAACCGGTGTAGAACGCCCATGGGTTCTCTTCACATTAAATCACCTGAACCATGCACTACCAACCCTGTTTTGCAGGCAGAACTTGGCTGCCTTTCCCAAATTGTGAACGCCACTAAAGACTTGCTGTACCAGGCCACTGTTCAGTTGGTTCTTGGTCAGAATTGACCCCCTGAGTCTTCAGTCGTAATTTAGGCTGAAAAGGATATAAGATGGATGAGAGTCATGGAGACCACGCAAGTTAAATATAAAAATAATTGAATACCAGGCAGGGAGGTCATTTGCTTAGAATTAGCCCTGAGTGAGACGCAGGACTTCTGACTCAAGCATACATACCACAGTACTCGGAACACTGCAGCTCAGATCATACAGGCAATTGAAGCTGGAAAAAGGGTTTAAAAGAAAGATGCAGTTGATGTGAAACATGGTAATTTATTAATGACAATAATCACTGGTTAAGACTGTGAGAGCAAACATGAACACATTCAATGCCTATAGCTAAACACAGGATAACATGCTGCTAAGACACATAAACATGAACACGTTCACTAACAAAGTATATAACCAAATGATTCTGTACGGTGTGACTATGGTACCAGGAGAACTGTTAAGCAGATTCCCCTGGATATCCCTTTGGGCTTCCCTTAAATGCAGTCCTGAGCAGCCCTTCCACATTCCACAATTCCCTTTGTTTGTCCAAATAAGGTCTGGCAGGAAGAGATGTAACTTCTCACCACCCGGGGACCCCCCTCCAGGGAGAGAAACTGCATAGTCTACTCCCCCCAATCTAGTGATAGTAATAAGATTCTTTGAACGACGGCGCGTGATCTTATGATCTTCCCTATCATTTATCTAGATATCAGGTGAGGTCCCAGTGATGGCCACTCTAGGTTCCAGATACTTATATGGACAGGCGCATCCCTGATAACTTCTCCTTTCTTTCACATTCCTCCCCCTCCTATACTTTCACATACCCCACACCTCAATTTCCAATTCACCACATTTATCATTTTATCCACAATTATTGTATACTAATTTACATGCACATACATATGATGCAAGATACATATACAGCTTTGTTTCAGTCAATAGTCCAAAAAGCCATTCAGTTCAAGAGCCTTTGATCCTGTGAAAAAACCTGGGTTACTCATTATGAGGATCAAACCTCCTGCAGAATGCCGTCTAAAGTCCAGTTGTATGGTCAATTCCAGCTGTAGTTTACGAGGCCATGAGGTCCGAGGGAAAAGGTTCTCAGGCCACCTGGTAAATTGTTTTATTGCACCCTCAAAGAAGTCGCCACCAACTCCAAGGGTTTATGACTGATAATCATTTTTTCAGTCTTACACAGGTACAGTATAAAGACAACTGTACCCCACACAATGAGTATTCATTCCATCACCAACTCTGTATAAATAAGTTCCAAAACAGCACGGACTCTCGCTAAGGGCTAATATATGCAGTGTGCGTCATTACTAACGAAACCAGGCCTAAATATAATAACCCTGAACTTTGCTGAATGTTGTTGTGTTGTGTGTGCTATTAAATTACAAACTAGATGCTTGGACATTGTGTATTCTTACCGATACCCCATTGCGACGGCAAGAAATCCTAAATCAGTGCAAATAAGTTAGGACAGGGAACAGCAAGTAACCCAAAATCCTTTTCAATCACTGTGTAAGTGGCTATGAGAGTCTGGTTTGTTTGACAGCCAAGATGATTTATATGGAAACATGAAAAATTAATTTTAAATGGCAAATTGAATTATCATTTCCTTTTCGTCATGGATCATGCTATTACAATAAGAAATTTATTTCAAATGTGGTTTTTCATTTTCATTAAAAGTTTGACAGGGTTGTGTTGTAGAGGGCGAACAATTAAATGAAATGGATTTGCATTTGCATTTTTAAATTGTCAGATAAAAAAAAAAAAACATATTAACTTGAAAATGAAAACGCAAAGTGGCTTTTTGCATTTTCATTTGAATTATGTCATGGTTTTTGCGCACATCAAATGAAAACAAAATTAAATTGCCGAGTTGCATTTTCGGCGCGGATATGCTTCTATAGATTTCTGGTATCTTGGAGGTGACTAAATAATTTATTTTCTGGAATAAGTAGGTGACAGAAGAGGGCTTCATTTTCTGACAAAAATAGAGAATACCAATTCAGGATAGGAAAATTTACAATGGTAGAACCACAAGGGTACATTAGTGGAACTATGATCAGCAATGTTTTGCCCTCAGACAAGGCGCTTACCAACGTACGTGTGATGATGCAAACATGAGCATCATTACACATAATTAAACAATCACAAATAGTAGTCATACAGTGTACTTTGTTACAAATTGTGTGCATTTCACATAAAATAAACCTTTGTATCTTCACTTTTGTGTAATTTAGTTGTTTTGAAGCATTGAAAGTACTCATCTGTCAAAATTTCATAACTCAATAACTATTAAAGTTAGTTCATAATAAAACCATAATTCTCATTGGTAAATGGAAAATAGAATCAGTTTTCTGCTGTTCCCTAGAATTCCATTTTTTTTAACAGCACCAAGGAAATGTACCTGAGGTGTTCAAAGCACTGTGCATTTTGAGTTAGCAATGAGATTACAACGAACGGCCCATTGCTGCCCACAGCTTTTGAGTCATTTTGGAATGGGGGTCCTCAGGCAAAAAGGTTTTTAAAAAGCACTGTTTTTGAAATGAGAACTTAAGTGCAGAAAATATATTTGAGTATATCCTTTTAAAAGTTCTGAGGTCACATGAGGACTCCCAACACTGTCTCAATGAAAATGACTGCAGTGGATCATGAACTTTGAATATCAAATTCACAGTTCCTGTGACAGTAAATAAATGTGTTGAAGCTGTAAAATGACTGGGAGCTATTGAGAAGATCAAGTCTTGCTGGTATATTTGTTAGATACTTACCTAGGGACATTATGTCCTTGCCTTAAACGTAAACAACTCTTACTTTGTCTTATTTGGCATTTGACATTGATAATGCAATGCATGAGCGTCAGTGGCTATAGGGAATTTAATGCATACATGAATGACACATGCAAATACTTTACTATTAAAACAATTTGCCATCTGTAATGTATTATGATGATTATTGCCACATCATAACCATAACAGGACAACACATTATATTCCCCAGATTACACTTATCTAGAACAGACAAGCTTGCACTTTTCTCTCAAACTATAACTGTATTTTAGTGCCGAGAGACGGGAGTCAGAGGCGGAGTTTCAAAAGTCAATGCTGGGCGTTTAATCGACATTCACTTTTTTATTACAGCTAACACAACTCCAAGAATACTTCTGGTTCCGCACACTTAACCGTCCGTGCGGAACCATTCTCCCAACCCATAGTTCCGTGGGTGAATTATGTTAATCCACCACAGTATTACACTTTCTCCAGCCAGCTCCAACCTCGTCTAAACTCTTCTAACAAGAGAAATGGAGACCGTTTAACAAGACTTTAATCTCATTTGCAAGGATTTAAAAAACTCACTTGACAGAAGTGTCTGATTTCAACTCTCAGCAGTGTTTAACCAAAAAAAGATTAGAAAAATCCTTGGTGATGCACAGTTAATGCAATTAGTTCATGCTATGACACAGACAGCCTTCTCTCTTTATGGTGCTTTATGATGGGTTGCAAGCCAACACTGGAGATTGCCACCACCCACAGTCACACATGTTACACCTGTTATATCAAGGACCCTCTGCAAAATGTTGGGTTGTTATTTTGTATATATTTCAGTTCTCAACCAAGAAGGGGATGATAGAGCCTCCATTTCAACCCACAAATCAGAGCAGCAATCATCTCAGTTAATCGCAAAATGATCACTTAACTCACTCAGTGCCACGGAATTCTGGAACACCGGGCCCCTCGAGTGCCAAGCCAATATGGCCACCCAACATTCAAAATGCTCAAATTCAGTTTGACTCTGCAAACTTACAATAAAACATTTTTAAACACTTCTTATGGTTTTGAACTTCAGATATGAGTATAAATATTTTTGTAAGACGGTTGACCAGCTCGGGACAGGGGAGTAGCTGGAGGTGCGAGGCTGGACGAGACTGGACTGGAGAGCTGGGACGGGACGTGTAGAACGGAGAATGTTGGGGTTGGTAGTTAGGCTCTGAGCTGGGTAGCTGCAGGGAAACAACTCTGAGCCTAATGGAGTGGGAGTTGGGTTGCAGAGGAGTCCAGGGTGATGGGTGGTGGTCGGCATGACTGCGAGCGAACTCTGGGTTCCGCCCCCAGATCCCCATGAGGTACTTCTCATAGGAGTCGGAGCAGAAGGGATCCTCTTGGAACTCCATGGGGTAGGGAAGCCTGCTGGGTCCCAATTGGCGAGTTCCTACCGTTATGGCCGGTGGGAGAAAGGGACCCAGAAGCAGGTAGGAGTGCAGAAAACCGAAGTTTAATGTCCGGCAAAGGCACAAAATCCAAAGGAAAGTCAAACAGGCAGAGGTCAAAAACAGGAAGGCACGGCAGAGGTATAAAATCACAGTCCAGGAACAGGGTTGCGAGAACACGGGCAGAAGTTAAAAAAAAAAAAAACAGGAGATCAAAGAGACACAAAACATAAAACAAACAAACTCAAAACAAAGAAAACTCTGGGAAAAAACCAATACTAAAATTCTAACTAACACACAAAACAAAAACTTAGAAAACAAACAGATACTTAAAACCTAACTCCAGACTCAGACTCAGACTCAGACTCAGACTCAGACTCAGACTCAGACTCAGACTCAGACTCAGACTCAGACTCAGACTCAGACTCAGACTCAGACTCAGACTCAGACTCAGACTCAGACTGAAGGCTAGGCAACAAACAAATGCTATAAAGATGTGATGAACTCACAATGAAGGACTAGGACGACTGGGTTAAATACACAGAGGGACACAAGAAACAATGAGGATCAGGTGTGAAGAAGCAGGGAGGGGAGATGGCTCACAGGTAAGAACAATGAGGGTAACAAGGACCAATAACAAGGGCAGACGTAAAACATGGACTGGATTTTCACATAAACAATGATGACAACAGACCTGGAGTTTAACAGGTAACAAGTGCACAGCTCGAAGGGGAGGAACACATAAGTGGACACATGTGCAGAGAATGCGAAATCACAGATAGGTACAGGGATAGGATAACGAGGGAGAATGACAGCTGCAGGTAGAAACTCAAGATAAATTAATAATTAGTAATGTTAGTAGAAAATTCTAAATCTCTAATGTTAGTAAGTTAGTTGTTTAGTATTATATACACAAGTTAGTCATTAGTAGATTAGTAGACCCTAATTCTAAGATTTAGTGATTGTTAGTTAATTAGTATTATTTACAATTAAATAATTTAGTAAGAAGGAAGGAATGAGAGGAAATACAGAGAAACCCGAAATCCCCACAGACTCCCGAAAGGTGTGACGAAGACAGGGAGTGACAGAAATACAAGACACAGGACAGTGAAACCACAAATAATCAGAAACATAAATACCTGAATGAATACAAAACACAGACTCAGAACATAACATTTACAGACATTCACACATTCTCAAAAGTAGCAACAATTTAGATGGAAAAAAATGCTAGGCTATACAGTTAGCTAACATTAGACTGCTAACCAAGCTGTTTAACTACAGCTGACAGAAAGCATAATATAAAGATATCTAATAGTGATTACAGTTTGCAAAGTATCACATCGCCTGTAAACACACTAGTGATCAAAATAATTGCCTAAACACAAAAGTTGAAAATAATCTGACAATAATATTGTTTTGCTTCACTGTCATATTGTTTTTCCACATTCAACCAAATTAATTATGGGTGTCAAGATGCTCACTTGCTCACATTACCCATATCAATTCCCTGTCATGGCTTCTGTGAAGATTGCCCAAAATAAGTGAGTTATCGTGTCACGTTATTGTGTTTGGTTGGAATAAAGATGACGTGATGTGTTAATAGCTTTATTTTAGCATATTGTGATCAGTACAACCTTCAAAAAAGTACTTTACAAATATAATGTGTGTCCATTACAATGTTTGCTAGAATCTGAATACATTTTTGTAACAGGTATTTGATAACATGCTAATAATATTGCAAAGACAGAAATCTTCACCAAACGAACCATTAGCAGACATATTTTTGTATTGATAAACATGAAATAGACAGTGCAGGTAGCTAATGAGTCAGACGAGCCCCTCACACCTGACACACAGAGAACCTGCATTGTATTTGTGTGTGTTTTAGAACAGCTGGTGCGCACAAAAAAATAATAAATAACTTGTGCATTGGGGCCATTGGAAATAGTTTGGAACCTATGTACGAAAGGGTTAGGTTTTCACTTCATCTTATGAAACGTGTAATTCTTCGGTCATCAACTGTAGAGGTCTTCTTTGGCCTACCAGGCCTTTTGCGATTATTGAGCTCACCAGTGCTCTCGTATTTCTTAATGATGTTCCAAACAGTTTGGTAAAGTTTGGCCCATACTTTTTAAAACTTATTTTTCAGCCTCATTATGGCTTCCTTGACTTTAATTGGCAAAGCTCTGGTCCCCATGTTGACGAACACCAATGACAGATTACAAAGACAGTCAAAAGTCTAGATTAAAGACTGTAAGGATCTGAGTATTGCCTGTTATTTGTATCTTTATTTTGTATGTATTGTTTATTCTTAGTTTGTATTCTGGCTTGTTTATTTTCCGGTTTTTCCTAGTTGTCCTTTGTCTGCTTGTTTACTTCTGATCTGTCACTCCCTGTTTACGTCTCTGTACCATTCGGGTGATCTCATTGGTGTTCGGGTTCCCTCTTGCTTCACACCTATCTCTGTGCACTTAGATTTACTAATTACCACTAACATACTAATGATAGATAAGATCTACTAACTCCATTAACAAACTAATTTGTATATACTTACTAATCATACTAACGGCAGGGGTGTGTATAGTTACTAATCTCACTAACATATTAGAGCGCACATTTTCATGCTGTTCTGTCCCTGCTAATCATTCGCAGCTGCATCTAATCTCCTCTCCCTGTTCTCTTAATCTTTGCACGATTTCCTGAAACTCCAGGTCATCTGTTATCGTGTATATGTTTGCAATCCAGTCCGCGTTTTCCCTAGTTGTCTACGTGATTGATTATCCGCCCAATGTATTCTCATTGTTTCTCGTTTGGAGTCCCTCCCTCTCACACACCTGATTCCTCTTGTTACTTGTGTATTTAATCCCTGTGTTTTCTTCAGTCCCTTGTCAGAACGTTGATTTTCTTTCCCTGTGCCTGCCTGTTCCTGAAGCCAGTGATCTGATTATTCTTCCGAGATACCTGTTGATACGACTATTCTTTTGCCTTGCCCTTGTCTGTCTAGTTTGTTTTACGGTTTCGACCTTGCCTGATTGTTTGACCATTCTCCTGCCTTGTCCCCTGGTACTGCCTGATATTTGGATTGCCCTTGATTGCCCCTTTGCCTGCCGTTTTGTACCTCCCTACGTCTGACTTCCTGGCTTGACTCCTGCATGGACAATAAACTACTCCTTTTGCCTGATCCTGTGGTCCGCGTCTGGGTCCTTACCGCTAACGTAATTGAGATCGTAACAAAAGACTAGATACTGAAAGCTCTCTTATACCTGCACAAAGGAAGCAATTTGAAAAACACTCATCTCGGCATTGACGGAATACGTAACAACTGACAATTGCCATTTGGCCTTCTGTGTTAGTCTGGGAAATATTTTTTCAACTGTATCCCACAATTGATCCAAAGACATGTAAGCATTTTCTTGAATGCACTGATTGAAGTTCAGTAGACAGTCCTTGTGAAGCCTGTAATAGAATCACGTGGGAGGTTTCTATATCCAGACTGCAAAATTCTGACAGCTTTAAGAAATTTGGTTGACTGTGTTGTGTTTTCTTTTTCAGTTGATTGGGGGTGTAATATTATTTTAATATATTTTTTATATATTTAATATTATTACTTTCTGTTATTTTCTTGAATGTTTGACAGTGTATTGTTCTGTGTGCTGTGAACTTGATATGCCAGTATGCTATGAAATAATTATGAAGAATCAGTTAAATGTACCACTACTATTTAGAGAGTCAGAGCGAGAAAAGTCAATAATAAGAAGTATGGAAATGATGTTATGACAGTATGAACATGCCACTGGTGTTTCACGGGGATCCATACGATTTGCATATAATCTCTTTGTGAGAGCAGGAAACCTTTGTCATACAGGAGGAGAGTGTTGTTGGCATGACATTTAGTTTTCATTTCACTTTCTTTCAAAGTGTGGAAATATGATGGAAAAGTTAGGGAGGCATGGCTGCTGAAATAATCAGGGGCTTCTCCCGCTGCGATGGCTCAACAGGGGGTAACTCTGACAGGGGATGCAGTTGTGTCCCATGCTGGTAAAATACATTTTATTTATTTTGCCCCATTAGTTATTGGAAGAACATGATCCTTTAAATGGTATCATCATGCCAGATACATATCATATAAATGTAACATATAAAGATATTGGATACAACACAGTGTCTTCACTGTCACTCATTTGTCATGGAGATGGTTGCTTTGAATCCCCTCTGCCCTTTTCCCAAAATATTGCTTTGGCAAGGGCAACTAGAATGAGCAGTTCCATGGAAAAACAACTTTTGAGCGCCTCTAGCTATTTTATTTTTATTTGCTGTTCTTGGCTTCACCCTCTCCCATTAAAGCATGCATCTGCAGCTTCTCTAAACTTTTGAAGGATGGCAGGAAAGATCCTGCTTACAGGCGGCACATGGGAATGTCACGGTGTAAATACAGAAAAGATGTAAATTGGTAGTTAATGTAATTTTTAAGACCATGTGAATATTCAAAGGATAATTAAATGATGCTTTTGGTGCCTTTACCAATATGGTGGCAAGCTGTTGTACATTAAGAGTTAGCCCTAGGTGATCATTACCGAAGCACCCCCTCTGTGGGGCTTCTGTGAAGAATAACTGACGTGGTTTCAAAAACTTGGGTCTGGAAAAAAAAAACTGCTCTACAGTCAATGTTTCTTCTTCTGCCATCACGGCGGTTGTGTGACATATTGCTGAAACTTTAATTATTTGTTACTTCCAAATTCCTCCCTTGCACTCTCTCCATCAATATGTCACATCAACATATGCTGCGTTTTCCATTTAGCATTTAAAATGCTTGAATTAAACCTGCATTAAACTATCCTTTGTTTTCAACACTTTTAAATGATTGTGTGCAGATGTGTCAGATTTCCTTGAAAACTGTTATTTTCTCAGAAATGGAAGCTGGTTCCAAGTGGCATAATGTTTTCTTGAAATTACTAAAGTCAACCACGTTTACTTCTCAAAGGGCTTTATCCCAAATGCACTAACCGAACAGCTGAGCAAACACGAAATCCAATGGCAAACCAATCCTTGTGTGCTCAGAGAAACACGCAGGGATCACTAATTGTATCAGGACAAAAACAACTCTGTATGACTCAACTCTTTATATTTTCATAGTTTTAGAGAGGTTAAGCCACATGATTCAGTATTTCAGTTGAAGACATACAAGACAGGGATGACTTTTTTTTTCACATTTCTGATACTTTGAAAATGAAGAAAAATACCTTTCTTGGTTGATCAACAGTATAAAAAACTCTAAATTGAAATGGCCCTTAGGTCCAGAATCTGAAGGAAGAAAGAACTGCAGCATTAATCCATACTTCACCTTTCTCATTAAGCCAATGCAACAATGTGTCTTTCATTCCACTGCTCCTTCCAAGGCTTAAAATGTCCATTCTCCTAAAAAGGATAACTATTGAATACCACTGTTTAAAGTGTAAAGACGATTGTCTTTGGGACTATTATATTACTTTGCTAATTGCTATAGAAGGAAGGCTGGGTTGCAGACTTACAGCATATGGTTCAGTAATATGCTACTGTTCATGTGACTATTGACACGTTTTATAAAAAGAGTTAAGTAAAATATTTACTATCGAATGCACTTACATCAAAAAGGAACCATAAACTTTCCACCCACTAAAACTAAGGATTATTGTGGCCCACAGGCAGGTGACTAAGGCCTGGATTTGATTAACATTTGTTCTTATTTTTTACTTACAATTCGCAGGAGAAAGTTTATTTTTTTTAAATCCACAGACAGTTTGGTGAGTTAATGTTGGCTGAACTTTGCAATCTGAAACCAGTTTATGTAAAGAAAAAAAGCTAACACTTGTGTTTTATTGTTTTTTCAACATTAAGGACAAATGATGACTGAAACCAACCCTTAGGCCAACAATATAAAATCTAATTCTTTAGCACAGAGGTTCACAACCTTACTCTGGAATTTGTTCTTTCTCAGCCCAAGGCTTTATTCAAGTATCTCTTTATGTCTGCCTCTGTAGTTTTATTATTTCCAGGGAATATTTTCCCAAACACAGCATAGAACACTTGTACGTCTTAATAGAGGTTTTGCCATTTCCATAGAGGGGTGGATCAACCACAAGCTGTTAATTACTGATCAGTCTAAACCAATCAAAAGCCAATAAACTCTCAATAGCAAAACACCATCATGAGTTCAAACAAGTGAGTCATCAATCGCACCTAGTTCCACTGAATCTCATGGTTATTGGAAACCTCGGTTGTTTCTGCGGTCGTCATTCTTATTGGCGGCGGCGGGGCGATCTATCGGATTTTTTCCGCCTCTGTTCTGATGTTTGGATCTAGCCCCGGCTATTATTTTTCCCACCTGTTTTGAGTTTCCTGCCGATTATAAATAGCATAGGACTTCCGTTTTTCTGCACTTCGTTATTGTCTTGCTATGTTGACAAACAAAGTCGGTAAACGGTATAGGAATTCGGTCACTGCATTTCCGGTTTTTACAAATAAGAAACGCAGCAAGTCTGGTCCGGTTATTGTTTAGGATTAGATTGGGTTATTTCCTTCCCTTCCAATCTTTTGCTTTATCCTAATATCTCTCGACCTGTTACCTTTTGTGTTCAGCTTTTTTGCTACAAGAGCTTAGATAACAGTTTTGATTTTCTATTTCATTCCTTCACCCGTTTACCTGGATTTTTCTTTTGGTTTTCAACCTTACGTGTGCGCTCTTTGATTTAGAGCGTGAGGTTATTTTGTTATTTATACTCGCTATTTTCGAGTCTCGCCTCTTTTGAGGTAGTATTCAGTTGGCTTCTGCCGGGAAGTTTTTTTCCCATTCTTTTGTTTCATTCCTTTCCTGGTGTGGTTTTATCTTCTTTGTGGCATATCTTTAGATCCCTTATCGGTCGCGTTTGGTTCTCTGACCCTTACACCAACCCTCACACTGAAAGGTCATAAAAACCACTATGTTGAAGCACAGAAAATAGAATGAAAAGAGATGGAACTTCTTCTTAAATGGAAGTTATGCTGCAAGTCTCCATCGAACCTACAATTGTGTGCAATGTTTACCATCTGTACAGGTTGTTTTACAGCCCAGGCTCAGCTACCAGGCAGTAAAAGTGCCAAAACAGTGCTGTTATTGACTAGTAACACCCAACTGGGATTTTTGTTTTTCTACATTTTTTTGAAAAACTGGAGGAATTACCTAACACTAGTTAGCATGCTCAGTGTAAACAAACCAAGCCCCAGTATTTTAGCAACAATTTAACATTTTCATGGTGCCTAGGTAATCTCCAGTCATGTCCAGCTGGTGTATTACTGACAGTTTTGTACTTTAAAAATTTTTTTTTTAAAGTCCAGCACAAACTCTAAATATACAGTTTTCACTACACTGAGAATATAGGGAATATAGGGATTGATGCAGACTCTACCTGATATGGGCCATGATAGACGTGGCTGTTAAAAGTAAATGGGGCTTCTAGTAAGATTGCAGTCTTGTTCAATCTATGTCTTTTTTTGAAGTACCCTTGAGAGTACTGGCATTCATGGCAGAACCCTTACTTTGGTCTATAACAGAAGCTACAGTAATCATCTAATGTCTGGCATCAATGCCTTGTGTGTATGTCAATTTCAGATGCCCAGTTGGATGGAAGCATTTTACAGGGCAAATGTTACAGAAATACTGCCTGTTGTCATAAGCGACCCCTTCAAAAAATATTCACTGCAAGGAAGGCTTACCAATCTTTGTGTCACAAAAAGTCGGCAGGCAACACTCGTGTGTGTGTGTGTGTGTGTGTGTGGGGGAGTTGGAGGCAGGGATAGGTGAATCCATATAGCAGGAGCAGGATAGGTACATTATGGAAATGCACAGGGGTACAGAAAAAACAGCGTAGAAGATCTCTAGAGTTATGAAGACTGTCACAAACACTGGCTTTATTTCTGGCTGCTTGTTATACCATGGGTTATACCATGGCTGGCTGGAGGAATATGATAAATACTCTTTCTGTACGTTCCCCCTATACAATGTCTGACACTTCTTTTGGGGACCACACACACACACACACACACACACACACACACACACACATATATAAGCCAATAATCATTAATGATCAACAATGCCCTCCAAAATGATTTACCCCTTCACGCTAGCTATGGTACTTATCGAGATTTCTCAGACATCATACAATGCAACAAACAAACAAATCTTTATTTAATCTGAATGAAAGAGGCTATTTCTCTTGCTAGGTTAAATTCAGTGAATCAGTTTGATCACTCCATAGACAGATATTCAATTTTTGGGAACGTTTACCCACCAACTGCCTGCAGGAGCAGTTGCAAGCTTCTTGTTGGGGAAGCCAAAAAAGCATGCCTCAAAATCAAACAATGATTAACTGACCGAAAAACAAATGTTTTGTAATAAACCTGCTCAAAGGGTTGTGGTTGGGATTGAAGAGGGAACTCCATAAGCACAGACTGAAGGTTCTGTAACATTTTTAATATCCCCAATATGATTACTAATCTAATGAAAATATGCTACATACAATACAACCACTCAGTACTGTTATTTCTATGAAGGGAGGGTGCAAAGTAAGTAAAGTAAAGAAAGTATTGAAGTAAAGTAAGAAAAGAAAGTATTGAAAACAAGGGTGACAATCATTTTGATGCTTATATTTGTGGGCATGACATGTTTTTTTTTTTTAAATAACTCTGAGGAACTGCATAATTTCGGTTTAAATTATGGTCTTCTTTATCAAGTGACTGTTTCTTCTCCTGGTATTAATATTAATTTAATTTAATTATCTTTGGTCTCTTGGATGATATTCCATTTTATTGAGAATTGTGTGTGTATCAAGTATGTACATGCAAAAGAAAAGGTAAAATAGCTGTAAAATAGCATTGGAAAGCCCTGCCTCCAACGACTGTAATAAAGAGGATTGAAGAAAAACCATCTGGTTAAACCATACAATGTAGTGAATTTATTTAGTATAATCTACAATTGCTCAAAGGGATCGCTGATTTTACTATGCACTGTACACATTTACAGTCAAGCCGGAAAGTCTGCACACCCCTTTCACCTTCTCCACGTTGTATTACGTTCCAGACTTATACTACAATAGATTGAGTTCATTTTTTGCCTCAAACATTTACACACAATAGCTAGTAATGACGAAGTGAAAACAGGTTTTTAGAAAATATGCAATTTTATTTTACTGACAAAAATAGGTTATTTAGGGGTTACATATCTGTACACACCCTTAGCCTAATACTTGGTTGCTGCACCTTTGGCAGCGATTACAGCTTCAAGGCGTCTTGGGAAAGAAGCTACAAGCTTGGCACACTTGTTTCTGGACATTTTTGCCCATTCCTCTTCGCATATCCTTGCAAGCTCCATCAGGTTGGATGGGGAGCATCGGTACACAGCCATTTTCAGCTCTTTCCACAGATGGTCAATTGGATTCAGGTCTGGGCTCTGGCTGGGCCACTCAAGGACATGCACAGACTTTCTCCGAAGCCACTCCTTTGTTCTCTTGGCTGTGTGCTTCGGGTCGTTGTCATGTTAGAAGGTAAACCTTCGCCCCAGTGTGAGGTCCAGAGCGCTCTGGAGCAGGTTTTCTTCAAGGATCTCGGTGTACTTAGCTACATTCATCTTTCCCTCTATCAGGACTAGTCACCCCATTCCCACTGCTGAAAAACATCCCCACATCATGATGCTGCCACCGCCAGGCTTCACTGTAGGGATGGTATTAGCCAGGTGATGAGCGGTGCCTGGTTTCCTCCAGACGTGACGCTTGGTATTCAGGCCATAAAGTTCCATTTTGGTTTTATCAGACCAGAGAATCTTGATTCTCATGGTTTGAGAGTCCTCTAGGTGCCTTTTGGCAAACTCCAAGCGGGCTGTGATGTGCCTTTTACTAAGGGGGGGCTTCCGTCTGGCCACTCTACCATAAAGGCCTGATTGGTGGAGTGCTGCCTGGATGGTTGATCATCTGAAAGGTTCTCCCATCTCCACAAGGATACGCTGGAGCTCTGTCAGAGTGACCCTCGGGTTCCTGTTCACCTCCCTGGCCAAGGCCCGTCTTACCCGATTGCTGAGTTTGGCCGGGCGTCCAGGTTTAGGAAGATTCTTGGTGGTTCCAAACTTCTTCCATTTACGAATGATGGTGGCCACTGTGCTCTTTGGGACCTGTAAAGCTGCAGAGATTTTTCCGTACCCTTCTCCAGATCTATGCCTTGACACAATTCTGTTTCTGAGGTCTGCAGATAATTCCTTTGACCCCATGGCTTGGAGTTTGCTCTGACATGCACTGTCAACTGTGGGACCTTATATAGGCAGGTGTTGGCAATCCCCAATCATGTCCAATCAATTTAATTTATCACAGGTGGACTCCAATTAAGTTGTAGAAACATCTCAAGCAGTATCAGTGGAAACAAAATGCACCTCAGCTCACTTTTGGGTGTCATATCAAAGGATGGGCACACTTGTGTACATAAGATTTTTTACATTTTAATAAATTAGCACAAATGTCTAAAAACCTGTTTGTCATTATGGGCTATTTTGTGTAGAATTTTGAGACAAAAAATGAACTCAATCTATTGTAGAATATGTCTGTAATGTAATAAAACGTGGAGAAGGTGAAAGGGGTGTGCAGACTTTCTGGCTTGACTGTATATAACATGCAAGTTGCTCTCAAAGATGATTGTTCAACTCTGTACGTATGCTAAAGTAACATTAACATTAAATCTGCTTGCTAGGGTCATACAATTCGGTACTAATGGTATCTGTAATTTATTTACCTGTGCAGCAGTTGCTTATGTGTAACTCTGTAATAATGTATCATGATAGGTCACAATGAAATATGGATAAGTAAACTCTGAAATAATAATAATAATCATCATCATCATCACCACCACCACCATATGAGCTGATTATGTTATTGAATTATTCTGCTCTAATTAGAATTTAGATGTCCAAGATTATACTGCGGTCAAATATTTGCATGAGCCATCCATTGCAAAATGTCATTATCTTGTTTATGGATTTCCCTTTAATATCCATAGCCTTCATACACCTATAGCAAATCCCCTAACTCCACATGTTGTTAGAATATGTCAATCAAGCAAGACTTGGCAGGAAATTACAGCTAAAAGACTTAGTTTCTCCAATATGGCACATTTGCATAATAGAGAAAAAACTCAATGTGATTTAATTAACGGTATTATTGAAAGGGGAAATTATTGAAAGCATCTTTTCAATTCACCGGTGGCAGATGTGCCACAAAACCGAGATCGGATGCCCCCACCAGCTCTGCCCCCGGAGCGAGTCACAAAGCCCTGGCATGATTATGCCACATTTCTCTTATCCTGTCCCTGATTAAAAAAGATAACCTACATCTGGCTGGCATCTGAAAAACCGGTTGAACAATATAGCCCTGAGCATAATGAATGGAGCGTTTTAATTTTCTGTCCGCGTTAATTGTTGGTCACTTCTCGCCTCTCCGCCGGGCACGTGTGTGTCATGCTATGCTCCATGGCAACAGCGTTCATGCAACAGCATGGCTGAGTGATGAGCTATGTGATGGATGCAGTGTGTAATATACCAACCAATCAAGGAAACCTCGAGGAGTCAAAAAAATGCTAGCAATTAGCTCAATCTGCCACATGTTCCCTACTGAAATGTATAAACATTAAATCTTTGTTAGAGTGAACTTTGTTAGTGTCAAAGCAAGGACTCAAGACAAGAGCTCAGGTGTAGGAGAGGATGGCATTGGCGTTTGGGTGGGGTTCAGGAAACATGTCCCTCACCCCTGCCCTCATTAGCCTCTTGGTGGGGCTTTTTGGTTTAAAATGTATTTGCTGTTTGGTCAACAACAGCATACATTGTGGTTTAATAAACATACGTATCTGTGTGTGTATATCTCTCTGGATGGTGAGGCACGCACCCCATCTATTTTTTTTGTTCATGCTTGCAGTCACAAGTCCTTACAAGAACAAGTCTGTAAATTTATAAAGATAAATGGATGAGTTTGTTTGTTCATTAAAATGTTGTGGATGGCTGCATCCTGGCAAGTCTTAGGCTCAAAGAGAAAAGTACTGTGAACTCCAAACCACATGCAGTGACCAGCCTTTAGAATTATGTTCTATAAGGTAAAATGTTATCTGCTTCTCCGACAGTGCACTTGTAATTGGAATGTCATTGGACTTAGATATTTGGCTATACAGCACTTTCCTGGATTCCATCAACATATGCCAGTGTGAATGAGCAAAACATGTTTTGCAGGTATATTAATATCATACTCTGTTCTTTGAAAACAGGGCAATCAATGTGCAGGTAGAAAATGAAATTAAAGAACACATGTGGAGAGTTAAAGTTTAAAAACACTTTATATATCCTAGAAACATATTTTAAAAATTCACAAAAATTCTCAGAATTTAATCTGCAAAAGCCTTTGACAGGATTCAATATGAATGGTTGAATAGTAATGTATTGAGGTGTGGTTTCTCCTGTGCACACAGTGGCCTGGATTCAATCCACATTTGGCCTTAACACATTTGCAAATACACATAAGTCTTTTATTACAAATATGTCTTGGTGAATTACTTTTGTCTGATTGATGAACACTCAAAAGACTTGGAGGGCACTGGTGTTGACCATCCTGATGGATATAATGAAACAAAAATGTCAAATGTGAAATCAGTGTGTGTGTGTGTGTGTGTGTGTGTGTGTGTGTGCGTGTGTGGGTGTGTGTTCCATGAACTTTGTGTCTTAACAAACACATGTTTGGAGATTAACTCCAGAAAAAGTCCACTTTGTTCTCAGGCATCTGTTGGTGGAGTGCAGGGGAGAGAGAATCATTAGGGAACAGACAATTTTGGTGCGTGACGTGAGATGGGGAAGAAGGCTCTTCACGCATTTCAAATTAATTACCAGCACTACTTCTCCATTATCTTCTGACCCAAGTGCACCTTGCTAAATAATTTATTTATTTATTTTAAACTCTGCACGAAACGCAGCAATAATGTGTTTTAATTAGTCCTGATAGACTTCGCATCTCTCCTTCGGCCGTACAGGCTTTGGGGGTGGTAGGCCCACAGGGGGGGGATTCAGAAACAGAAAGTAAAACAGAAAATGAAACAAAGCAGAAAAAGTCTATTATTTGTATGTTGTGATAAATGGTTGTAAAGATTATTTTTAGATAAAAAAAGACTAATGCACCACATACATATGGACTAGGGCTGCTTATCTGAATGCTAATGTATGTAATGCTTGGCATTTGTCCACACATACTTCCTTTTTAATGCAACTAAAAATTTCAGCAGGGTACAATTTATGTAAAAGGATCCATTTCTCTGCCAAAGGATTCATCAACAGAAAAAGATATCAAGCCCGGCAGACCAAAACATGTGGCACAATATTTTTCAGTCTGTTAATGTAGGAGCTACATATGACTAGACAAATCCTGCAATTGCTTTCTACTTTTGTTTTTATAATGAAAGATTTTTAACTTTAACTTTCTAAATAACACACATACATGCACACATACAGCTTATAGACCTGTTTACTTTTATTAAAAGTAGAAATGTATAAATGTGGTTCTTTGTGGGACTGGGTACCATTTGTAGGCATTTTAGATATAATGCCACCATGATCACCACCGATGGACAGCGACAAATATCCAGGACATAATGAACGTGATGTCAGACATTAAGGAGTAGGCTATAACTATAAAATGGCGAGATAAACAGTCAGCAAAAACCAATACTAAATGGAGAATATTCAGTAAAAGCATGAACGTCACCAGAACATTACAACCAGGCTACAACAAAAATTACAATAAAAGGCTATATCAGCCGATTATTTCATAAACTGCATGTCATGGTCCGTGACAATTTATTTTTTTCTTGCTACGGTTCTCGTCCTCTCTCTCCGCTTAGCAGTCTATCGGATTTTTTCCACGTTCCTGTTCGGGGTTTTGCTTCTCCACACATTATTGTTCGTCTCACCTGTTGTGAGGGTTTGTGCAGAATAACGATGAGCCAAATGCGACAAAGGAAAAAAGGGATAGAAAGTCCCTGGCAGTAGCCAAAACAATAACTCACCCCTATAAAATGGGGTAGCCACGTAAACACGGGCAGAGAGAAGACTCGATAATTGGTGAAATAAACAAAATAAAAATAAAACTCACACCCTCAGAAACAAGAGTGGGAGCGAAGGAGAGGGAACAGAAATAAGGAAACATAAAAGCTAATTCCCTAGGCTTCTAGGCTGAAGAATGTCTCAACTGCGAAACCAAAGAAATAAACTTATTTTAAACAGCAGAAAGACCAAAACCAACTAACCTTGACTTTGTGAAGGCACAAAATGATAAGGAAGTGCCAGGAAGTGGAACTCAAGTGCTTAAATGCAGGTAAGCCAGGTGATACAAATGATTAGCGGGTAGAAACTAAACTCTGCAGCGGAATACAGAAAAATCCGATAGACTGAAAAATAAAAGCCGTAGAAAACGAGAGAGGAGATGGAATCCATGTTGCCTGTCCTATTACCCGCTAGGTATTTAAGCCCCTCACTTCTGCTTCCTGGCGCTTCTTTTTCATTTCGTGCCTTCACGAAGTCAGGGTTGGTTAGGTTATAGCTGCTCTAGATTTCCACTACTAGATTGGCTTTAGCTGTCCTTGAAGCTCTTTAGGGAATAGTTCCTTTCGCTATTTTTGTTTCTTTACTTCTCTTCTATTCTCTGCTATATTGAGAGTGAGAGGTTTATTTTTATTTCATTTCTTTTTTCACCTCTTATCAGGCGTTATAGTCTACGTTCCGAAGGTGATTCTTTGTTTTCTCCCTTTCTGTAAATTGTGTTTTGTTTTGTCGTGTTTGATTCATCGTTACAAACCAAACTCTTACACTGGGCAAAAAGATTTCATTTCCAATTAAAGCAGTCCACCATTAATCAAACAAGCTATAATTTAAAAAAATAAACAGCCTGGCTTCAACATATATTCGTTTGGTTTTCTCTAATGATATCTTGAAAATTAAGTTTTGTGTAAAATGTGGCTCTCAGTTGACATTAGTGTAAGGTGGCTCACTCTCTCCTGATACATAGTCTAATTGTCACTAAGGAGAGTTTCAAAAAAGACTACTGTACACCCACATGGGTCACTGGCATCATCAAGAAGAAGCATACAGCAATGTCAACATTGGGAAAAAACTGGTTGTAGTTTTCTTCGCTTCATATGTTTGAGCACTGCCCTTACAAAACTGGATAGTTTGCTGCAAACGTACAGCTAATATGTAGCGCATTTGCCACAAACTAAATAGTTTTCTACAACATGTTGCCAGAGGTTTGCCAGACTTTGCCAGTCGTGGTGAAATTCTGGTGAACTTCTTGCAACAATGGCAGTTCCCACAAAGCTAATTTGCATGTGAAAATATGAGCTTGCTGTGGCAACAATGCCAAAGCTTTGACGCCAATATTTTTGAAAGGGTGCAGATGTGTTCACCACCCCCTCCTTATAGATACATTCTCAAAATTACCAGACACCTGCACTGTACAATGGGGTGTGCAACCGTTGGTGGCTGGGCCCTGCTGTCCTTTCCTGCCAACACCGCAGTGGTAGGCACATCAGTACAGCTAGCGGATGGAGGCCTTGTCATAGTTTGGCCGACATTTCTCATTTCCGGTAGCTGGCTTTTTTTGCTCATCAGCTGCCAGAATATGTGACCGGCCATCACTAGGGGAGGGTGGATGTCATGCTGACGATCGGTCTTCATCCTGGCTAGCTAAAGTGCGAGCTTCTTCTTCTTTTCGTGTCTTTGAAGCATGTGGTTATATGACAGTTTCCCATTTCTTTACACAGTCCTTTGCATTATTATTGAACTCTGCGAGATCTTTTAAGCTGCACTGGTTGGGTAGTAGAGGGCAGACAAGGCAGTGCTGCATCGTATGGTCCTCTTCTCCACATTCACAGATGGTTGGGCCAGTTTTGTAGCCCCATCTGGCCATAGCAGCTTTTGATCGCCCCATTCCTGTTCTCAGGCGGTTGAGTGTCTTCCACTGGACCCATGGTGCTTCTGAGCCAGGAGGGAGGGCTTCAGAAGGGGGGATTCCCATGTCAATAGGAGGGGGGTCATTCTCTAGCTTTCTGGTCCATAGCTGTAGTCTGGTTTCCTCCTGAGATGTTGTTAGGGGCTGGACATGGCTGAGGAAGCTTCTCCTTGACTTCAGTCGTTGGGCCGGGGGTTCACGTCCGTGAAGGAGGTGGCGTTCATCATTGGTGGCCTTTGTGATCTCTACTCGGCTGGCAGCTTCCCGTCTCACATCTGCAGGGGCAATGCCAGCGAGGAGATGCAGGTTGTTCAGGTTGGTAGGCTTCAGGCAACCAGTGATCAAGCGGCAGGTGTTGTTCAACGCTGGGTCTAGTTTATTGGCATGGGTTGATCTCTCCCAAACAGGACACGCATACTCCGCAGAGGAATAGCACAGGGCCAAGGCAGTACATCTTAGTGTGTGTGCTGTGGCTCCCCATTTGGAGTTGGTCAGTTTCCGTAGGATGTTGTTCCGGGAGCTGACTTTCAATTTGGTGTTTTTGATGTGTTCCTTGAATGAGAGGGTGCGGTCCAGGGTTACGCCAAGGTAGACAGGGTTGGTGCAGTTCTCAAGTGGTGTTCCAGACCATGTGATGTTAAGAGGTCGGTTGGCTTCCCGGTTCCTGAGATGGAACGAGCAGGCTTGAGTCTTCGCAGGGTTTGCGTGTAGGTGGTTGCTCTCGTAGTAGAGGAGTAGCTCATCTAGGGCTGAGTTGAGGTTTGCTTCTACTGCTTCGAACGTACTCTCTTGGGATGTTACACAGAGGTCGTCAGCGTAGATGAACCGCTCAGTGTTCTGGTCCATTGGCTGGTCATTGGTGTAGATATTATACAGTAGTGGAGCCAGCACACTACCTTGAGGTAAGCCGTTCCTTTGTCGTCGCCAATGACTTTGCTTGTTGTTCAGGGTAACATAGAAGCGCCTGTCTTTCAAGAGGGCTCCAATGAGGTCTGTGAGTGCCAGGTCTTTTGTCAGGTCCAAGATCTTTTTCAGGAGGAGGCGGTGGTTCACAGTGTCATACGCGGCAGACAGATCAACAAAGACGGCTCCTGTTACCAGTCCTTTCTGAAACCCATCTTCAATGTGCTGAGTGAGATTCAGGAGTTGGCTTGTTGTGGATTTGCCAGGTCGGAATCCAGCTTGTTGGGGGATGATAGCTGGTTCAGCAACTGGGGCCAACCTGTTGAGGATCAGGCGCTCAAACAGCTTAAACGGGTGGCATAGCAGGGAGATTGGGCGGAAACTCTTTGCATGCGCTGGATCTTTACCCGGTTTGAGGAGAGCGATAATTCTGGTTTTCCTCCAGATCTTTGGGATGTTTCTTGTCAGCATGCAGTTGTTCATCAGCTCAAGGATCCATTTGAGCTGATGAACAACTGCATGCTGACAAGAAACATCCCAAAGATCTGGAGGAAAACCAGAATTATCGCTCTCCTCAAACCGGGTAAAGATCCAGCGCAAGCCAAGTGCTAGCTGATTTACAAATTTAAAAAATCCCATTAGTTTGGAAATATTTTTCAGCAACTTCTGGTATTTTTCTTTTTGTGTTTTTTGTGCCCTGCTCTCATTCTTTCTGAATTCACTTTGCTAACTCTAATATTCCAACAATCAAAATTCCACTGACGCAGCCACCAGTCAGCATCAGTGAAAAAATAACTCTTACCCATCTCCAAAAACACACACACATTTAGTGATAGACTCAATTTCCACTGTGAGCCTTTATCTTCTCACATCTCACTCTTATCCTTTAGCTCCTCACATCTCACTTTATTTCTGTATCTTCTCCCATCTCACTCTTATCTTTAGCTGCTCACATCTCACTTTATTTCTGTATCTTCTCACATCTCACTCTGATCTTTTAGCTCCCCACATCTCACTCTGATTTTTTAGCTCCTCACATCTCACTCTGATTTTTTAGCTCCTCACATCTCACTCTGATATCTTAGCTTCTCACATCTCACTCTGATCTTTTAGCTCCCCACATCTCACTCTGATCTTTTAGCTCCCCACATCTCACTCTGATCTTTTAGCTTCCCACATCTCACTCTGATCTTTTAGCTCCTCACATCTCACTCTGATATCTTAGCTTCCCACATCCCACTCTGATCTTTTAGCTCCTCACATCTCACTCTGATCTTTTAGCTTCCCACATCTCACTCTGATCTTTTAGCTCCCCACATCTCACTCTGATCTTTTAGCTCCCCACATCTCACTCTGATCTTTTAGCTTCCCACATCTCACTCTGATCTTTTAGCTCCTCACATCTCACTCTGATATCTTAGCTTCCCACATCCCACTCTGATCTTTTAGCTCCCCACATCTCACTCTGATCTTTTAGCTCCCCACATCTCACTCTGATCTTTTAGCTCCCCACATCTCACTATGATCTTTTAGCTTCCCACATCTCACTCTGATCTTTTAGCTCCCCACATCTCACTCTGATCTTTTAGCTCCCCACATCTCACTATGATCTATTAGCTCCCCACATCCCGCTCTCATTTTTTAGCTCCTCACATCCCACTCTGATCCTTTATCTCCTCACATCTCACTCTTATGTGAGGAGATACAAATTTAAGATATAGCTGTCAATACAATTACTGAAGTGTCACTTGCCCCCCCCCCCCCCCCCCCAAAAAAATGTACTTGCAACATCCACTGATCTTCCCAAGCAGAGGGAGAGCAGGGGGCTGTTGAGTCAACGACTCAGTTCTAAACCTCCCTTCCTGATTGAGTTTAAAAATAAAGCAGTCTGTTATTAAAGCAAGACCTTTTTGAGACGCCTTAAAATTGCAGTAAACAAAAAAAAACCCGGAATATGTGTAATTATTTTGTTTGCCACACGATTCCTCCATGTTGATGAAGCAAATGCAAATTCTGTTCTCTTATTTATAGAGAGAATGATTTGTCGAACCTGTGGGAGACTGAGGTTGGGGAGTTATTTCAGAAGCCGTCTTCACAAAACTTAATTAGCGGATAGGATTATGCTTGTTAAGAATACTCTTGTCATGCCCACTAGGGGGCTTGACCAAAGATCCGTAATCAGTCATCCTGATCGAAGCAGTAATTACAGAAATGTGGGAGGCGTGCTCATCAAAGGCAGTTTTTAAAGCTCAAAGGCCTCGATGGTTGTTGACATGATATCATTAGTGGACATCTCCTCTGTGCCCCGCTCTTTTCTTTGCGCATAATCGTCTCTTTTCATTATCTGGTATAATAGCAATGGGTAAACAATTAGAACAGGAATAAATATTTAAAAGCAACCACTGATGAATCTGCATTTTAAAAGTAGTAAGAATCAAAGAATATCATAACAGCTAGAAGAGAATATTGTTATGTATATATGTTATTACGTGCATAGCACTTCACATTAACATGCACCACAACATATATAAAACAGATAAAAGATAAAATAAAAAATTAATAATAATGACAGTAACTGTTGTTCACAAAGGCCATGAAAACACATTTCATTGCAGATTGCATTGTCTCTACTTCTCTTGTCCTCTGTTATAAACCCTGCATGAACCAGATTATAACATCTGTGATGATCCTTCATAACTGTTCCTTTGAGGCAATTATTTTAAAATGTCAACTTCATTTATCAAATGATACCTGTACCTCTAACTGCATGGTGCATCTCAGTGATACATAAAATGAATGTCTTTTTGACACACATATAAGCCACTTAACAGTGTACATAGTATTGAATGTTATATTTCACCTTGTGTCGTAAAGTTCAGCACTTCATGGCTCTTGCTAGTTTTGAGACGTTTATTAGTAAACTGTGATAAACAAGTCTCTGACACGGTGAGCTAGCGTGGCTTGCGGGATCTGATCTGAGTGGGGGACTGATGCCACAGGGCTTCTCAGCGGGTGTTGAACTTTTTCGTCACCTGGCCCACTCACAGAAACATGCCGAAGCAGGTAAAGTAAATGTTCAAACATTCAACTTCTTGAATAATTATACAAAAAAACGAATGAAATGGTGCAAAGAAAAGGCTTCAGACCAAACAAATGCTTCCAACAGTCGACAGATTTCAGTAACCAGGAGGCAGAACCCACACCACTGACTTGACTGTAATGAATAGTGGCACACACTGAGAGATTAAACTATGGTTTAACAGCTGCAAATGAACAGAAAAGGCTTTTAAAGCAATTTAAGCTTGCTTAAAGCTTACTACTAAAATGGGATGGAAGAGCATTGTCACCCAGAGCCTTGTGGGATTAGGAATAGTTTCCAAAAAGTGTGTTACACAGAATCATGCTAGATTTAATGAATAGGCTACAGATGTGAATGCAGGTAGACCGCAGGTAAGAGGATCTGAGAGGAATTCGCAGGTAAGAGGATGGACATGAAAACAAGTTGCCATAAAGCTATGAGCTGCACACCCCCATGTAGGAGCAGGGGTCCACGCTGTATTTAAAGCATCCTTTCTAAGTGCACTCATAAATAAACCTTGGAATCTAACTGGTGAGGTTTCCCAGCAGCCATTGGTGCTGTGTTCCATACTGTGTTTCAGGGAGACAATAATGAGAAGAGACTAGCATGGTGAGACAGATATGTCTTCCAACCCCCATCTCCTCTCACCATAGAAAAATGTGCTTTTCTTGTGAAATTGAAGCTATAGGCCTGCTTGTAAATGTTCATACAGGTGCTCTGCGTCCACGCACTTTATAAGCAGTATCATGGCGATCAACATTATGGCTCTTTAGGTAGGAAAAATTTAACTTCGGGCGGGGGGGGGGGGTAAAGTGCACCCGCTGCAGTGGGAATAATGCATAGCAAATGCGTTGGGTAAACTGTAGAGAGGGGGCATTGACAAGACCCTCTTCCCCCTGCTAAAATAGATGAGTCAGAGTGCTCTGATTGAAAGGAAATAGAATGATGTAATGATCATTAGGGCTGGCAGATATCTGTAAAATATTCATGACATTCAATTCACAGCTCAGCATGTGCATGATTCAAAAGCATTTTGAGATTTCATGGACAGAACATTCAATATTACACATTAGGTGAAACACGTATAGAATACACAAACAGAATAGTGCTGTGCAGAAACAGGACTAATCAGATAGAAATAAATAACCTTGCTGCACTAATCTATTACAGTTCCCCTTAACATTTTTTAGTGTGTTTTAAAATAGTGTAGAAGCAGGGATGTTTATTTCTGTGTTGCACATTGTTATGAGGATTTACTGCCCACAATGCACTCAAGCATAGTTCAATAGTCCTCGATGCATCCGGCATCATTAATATGAGCTCTTGCCAGGCCCATCTCCGATTCTTTATTTTAGTAGATTAATTTACTTTTCCAAAGTCACACTTTTTTGCATTTGCTTAAAATAATCAGCCAATCAATTATTGTTCCTCCTTGTGTCTGGGGACTGTGCTTTCCTTCCTGTAGGAATAAAAACAATATCTTTGCACAGAATTGTCACCCTGGTAGTAACAACTGGGTACAACCAGTATGGCTAAAACAATAAGAAGAAACAGAGGAGGTAGAAGCTCTTCTCGAGATCATCCATAGAAACTCCTGAATTGTCTTTCTTCACAACACTCTCAGAAAAAAAAAAAAAAACTAAAAGTACCTTAAAAGGTACAAATGCTTGTCACTGGGGTAATACCCCATAGTTACCCCTAGCCAGCAATACATAATTAATCTGTACCTGTTTTGCCAAATGGAACAGTATTATGCTTTATGGGCACATTTGGGAAAGTCGTTCCATAAAGAAGAAAAATGTACCTCCAGTGTATATGTAGTTTATTTCTGCGAGTAGGACAGACATAAAATTTGGCAGAAATAAAAGCTCTATACCAATGCCAATGCAAGCAATGGGATTTTTAAAAGTTTTTTTCTGTGAATTCCAGAGAGCCACACTTCATGTTTGATATTTTTACAATACATTTCTACATTCAGGAAGTTTGGTATTCCTCAGTAAAATGCTCCAGTAACCATGAATAATCGTTCTCTGTGATACTTTCCAGGGAATTTTGCCTGTCAGCCATAACCATGGTTGTTTAGATGCACACATAAATGCACACAGCAGTGATAAGTGCTTAGAAGATATTTATTGGCCACATTTACGTCATTCTCAAAATAAGATTACTACTCCGCTGCACAGAAATATGAATTTTGCATGATGGTGATTTTGGTGTTGGGCCTGAAATATGATCGGTCTGATGTTGGCCATTGTATCCATTGTGCGTGGCTCAAAAGCACTGCTCAGGAGCATACTGGCTTGAGACAAAAGTATTCTTATTTTGCCTCTGCTTTGTTGACAGAATCCTTCTTTTTCCGTGGAGCGAGCTCCTCTCTCCCCCACTGATCCTGCAATTAAACGCACCCAACCAACATCCCAGTCAGCATAAATTGTCACACTGGCGAACAAAGTAATGAATAACTGAGATTTTCGTTGCGTGTGAAGCACTAGGGAGAAAGTACAGGCACAAGAGATGGGAGAAGAGAGTGAGGGTGAATCCCACAAGCCTCCTGTCTGCTTGTTTTCCTCCTCCTGATTGGAGAGAGACCTTGCCTGCAAGTCTGAATGTTAATGCTAAAGTGTATGCTCTACATAATGCAGTGCCACCTGTGATAAAATTTATCACCATCCCATAATTTTTACTCAAACGACAGCCTTGGCTGTCTCTTTTCTGGAGATCATAGGTCAGAGGTCGACCAGTTGCAAGAAGGGGCTGAAGCCATCGTTATACTCTTGGGTCATGTGTGCACCAGAAGACATTACAAAGATGGCTGTTGGCTCATGGATAATTATGGAAATCATTATATATATATATAATCCTGATACCTGTGATATATGGCAACCTTGAGGTGTTGCAAGGGTGATGCATTACAATTCGTAATAATGTGTAAGAATTATATTTTTTCAGTATTATAAAATATGTCCATTGACTACCTTCTTACATCTAGCTGTGGAAATACTATTAAACTGAAAGTTGTCATTTAAATACACTGAATTACTTGCCATGAATGGAGACTAAATTATATTTATGAACAAAGAGGGTTTTTTTGTGGGTTTTGTTTTTGAAATGGTGTGTGTTAAATCAATGCCATACTAGTACTGGCTGTCACTTTTCTATTCATTAATTTGTATGTATTAATTTGCAGCTGATTAATCCACTCGTGAACAAGCAGCTGGACAGCTGTGTGTCGCAGTTATTGAACCAAGCTTGTAAAAATGAGATTGCATTTGACGAAGGTGCTTATATCAACACATAACAAAATATGTTAAATGTGTATCCAGTACACTTGACTTAATTTCTCTGTGCTCTATACTTCCTTTCTGTCGCATATGTGTAGCCTATAGTGGATGGTGTCATTTACTAATGATGTGTAAAGGCGAAGAAGAATAAGTTTTACCCACATATTGCACACACAATCTTTAATTTTGAGGCTGCATATTCAGAGGGTATAGATGGGGTTTGCTTTAGTAGCTTACTGTTGCATATCATGCATAAAAATATTGAATTTTTAGCCTTCCATTGAATTGAGTCAGGAGCACTTCTAAACAAGTTGGGGAAAAAAAGGAAGGAAGGAGCCATGGGCTTCACTTCTAACTACATGGCCCCCTGGTACATTATCAATAATTAATAAGGATGTAAAGAATCCATCATCGGTCTGCACCCTTTGATGTTTTTGTCACAAAATGCCAGCGGTGATCGATCGTTCCTTCTATTTTCGCCTTTTCACAACCAATCCTCACTGCCATGGTAATTCTCTGATAATATGCATTTTCATTAATACATCCAAACATTTGGACTATTCCCCAAACATATTTATCCAGTGCCGCAACGCAAACCAGTAACTTATGATTTCACTGATCCATGTTATTGGCTTCTACTTACTCTGACAGGCCATTAATCTTGAGGGGTTTTGTCCAGCACCGTAAAACGCTATCAGCAGGGAAATTAGCAGTCAGGACCTGTGTTCTCGTTTTAGCATGAAATTGAGCATCATTGTTGTATTCATCATCTTTAAACTCCTTATCTACCGTAAGTGCAGCTTTTCCAAAACAGTTTTCCCACAGAAAATGATAATAAAGATTCCTCTACGAAAAATTAATCAGCATCAGCCACATTAAAAAAATATATATTCTCATGGCTTTTTGGAGAGTCTAATGACAGGTGGTGCCAGATCGAGTGTTACAAGTGGAATTTAAAGTTAAACTGCTTCCCTCCTTTTCACTCTTAAATGTCACCAAGTGCTCTGCCATCACCGAATCTTGAATACTGAAAAAAATTTAATAATTTTAAAAATGTCCAAAAATAAATAAATAGGCAGAAACCAAAAACTGACAGAAGAATGTGGCTTAATGCTACCTCTGAATGGGCAGACTGAGTGTTTTTCCAGAAGAGACCAAAATAACGAATTGATTCATTTTTTTTTGCCAGTGACAACTGCCTCATTAGGGACAATGTTCCTGACACACCATAAAAAGGTGTACTGCACCCCAACACCATTACAAGACAATGCCCAGGACAGGCTGCAGGCTGCATGCCAGCTTTTTACATTGCCAGCATTCCCCTATCCCACCCGATTGATTCTGAGACCTTTTACACTTGGCAAAAATTGGCTAAATCCCCTTCAGCCTTCTGGATGATCCATTATAACTCGGAATGAAAACATCCAACTGCTCCCCCAATGTTTGAAAGTTGGGAGCATTGACACCTGTTCAGGTCTCCACACTGCAGGGGGAGATGAAAAGGCTCATATTACACTGAACAACTTTGTTTGAAGTCGAGACTGGCCTCACCCATTCCTCACACTGTCAGCATTTCTTAACATACTTGTGTGGTATGAGAAAAGCCTAACAGCATGGGTCCGCTTTGTTGTGTCTCCCATCACTGGTTCAGATGGTCTGTGTAAGCCTGTTTAAGCAATTACTCATTCCTACACTCTCATAAGCGAGCAGGTACAGATATTCCTGCATCTACCAATTAAATCAATGCTTTTTGAGAGTGCAGTGCATCCATGTGATTGCCTGGGGTCATACACGTGTGCATCAGACCTCTGCCTTAATAACATAGCAGATTAAACTCCTCCCAAGAGAGTAGCCGATGGCCCCCAAGAGGGACACTAAACATTATAGCTCATGTTCACGTTCCAGGCGATACTTCCACACGCTTACCAGAGGTTAACCACTAGGCTTTGTACAAGGACAAAACACCTATAAATCTGTACATGGGTGAAAGCTGTTAAAAATGAATCAAGTCTCTGCTGATGACAGATAACGCATTTCCAGACTATGACAGATTGGCTCCTGGAAAATCACCTATATATCCACGGCTGAAATTCCATTTCGTCAGTCAGATAAGGGGCAAGTGATAGCAAGATAGCAATCTGTGTCAACACAAACTAAATAAAAAATGTGGAGACTTAGATTTGATGCTATCTTCCACATAATGCAATTTATTCTGCTAACATTACATGTTTAACTTCAAAAGGTTATGGATGAAAAAGTGTTCTTGATTGATAGTTTGGGAAGCAAAGTTATTTGCAAGGGCACTGCTGTAAGATGGGGCTTTCTGTTGGCATTATTAAGGAAGCATTATTTAAAAATGACAACTTCTGTTGCTATAGACCAAAGACTGCTGCATGTGCTGAACACAAGCAATGGAACATTTAAGAAATTGCTCTTAAACTCAGATTCCAGAGGTGCTCATAAACCCAACAGTGCTGATAATGCATTGGCTTTGATGAAAAGACTGGGTACTGGGACTGGATTTTCTTCCCAATTAATTAAAAGCACCTAATAACGTCAGAAACGCACAGATTTTAGGTGATTCATAAAAGTTAGCAACGCTGCAAAATCTAAAATCAGCACTGCCTATTTGCCTTATTCTTCACTGTACATTTTGAGAATGCAGTGCAGGTAGTAACAACCAATGAAACTTTGAACAAGTGAGAGACACAGACCTCATGTGAACAAGTGGCATATTTTTAGATTTAAAATATGTAAGAGGGAGAAGTTGGTAGGAAACTTAAAAAATCATTTGAGAAATATGTGCAGCAGATAGTCTATTTTTAATTGCATGTTCAATATTATTACACTTTGAATGTGCAATGTTGTACGACTGGAAGAAAAGTACAGGTATTCCTAAAAAAAATTTAAATAAGAACACAGACTACAGTGTATTAACAACATTCCAGTGCCACAAAAGTATACATTTACGCATTTATTCATGAAATAGCGGTAATATTCCACCTGCTTTGAACTAGAGAGAAGCAGGTGGTATATTTACAGTCTTGTTTTAATTTTATGAATCGCCTCATTGGCATGCAAATGTAACACGAGCCGGAAACAAGACTGTGTCAGACCCATCACCATGGAAACACTGACTATGACTGTTATGAATCACACATGCATGGTGGTGGTTGACATATGAGGTGAGACTGTGCTCAGTAGCTGTGACAGAACATGCAGAACAGTCTCACAAAATAAAATTATTCATCATTGTATTGACATATTGGGCCCTTGTCAAACCTAGTCAAGGCGCAATTGTCAAACGCTAGCAGTATCGGAAGGCACTGGCGAATTAGGGTGTGTCCAACTAAATTTTGGTCATTTTGTGACTCACAGCGGTGCAGTTGTAAAAGAGGCTGTTTCGATATGAATAAATTAACTGTGGGTGTGGTGCAGGTTTGGTTTGGCTCGTTTCATGTGTGTTGCGAGTGGAGATCTACGAGATGCGATTTCTCCTGCTATTTTTGGAGTGTTTCACGTAGAAATCGCAATTTCAAGCCACAAATACTTCTCTCGTCTCAAAGCGTGTTCATGTAGGCAATCAGTAAATCAGCAAAGGCTCTCATACCCCTGCCTCACTTTTTGTTTTTTTATCAAACCTTAGCATTGTACTGCTCCTCTGCTGCCCATGAGTGTCAAGAGCCAAGGTCGCAAGGCTTATCTGGGGGGTGGAAAATTTTACAGACAGATTAAATTGGAATTTCACGTTGTAATATAACATTTTTTAATTTGAACTATTCATTTTATTTAAACTATTAGGTCTCCGCAGTAGGCCTAATATAGCCTACAATTTATTGTAAAGTTTGGCGTTTCAAGTTAAACCTACCCACTGTCACCTAGAAGCCATCCAGAAGAAATATAGCAGCTGTCGTGTGTGCTCCGAGGGTATTTAACCACAGCATCTATACTCTGTAATTTCCATCATATACAACTTGTATGTTTACTGATTGGTGCCTTTTTCTACACAGAAAAGTGTGTTCATTCTCAGTCGGATGCCTTGATGGGAATTCAAATCCACCAATACATTTTGGGAGACTTAAAAGTTTCCCTTGACGCCTGCTTTGGTGCAGTTGGTATTTACATCAGTATTTACAATGCATAGGAGCTGTCGTCACTTTATGGACGCATCTGGACGCAGAGGCTATGCTTATTCCATGGCATTGTCTGACAACCTTGAGAAAGCTGCCGGTTGCCAGGAAGCGCAGAGCTGTCAAGGCTTACAAAAAAATGTATTATAAAAGTATGCCTTAAGCACACTTTTTCTGAACTAAATCCCATGTAATGTATTTAAAGTGCACTTTCACTTTACTTTTCAGAAGTAAACTTAGATCATGGTTTTAACCCTCTATTGCATAGCGTTGCCATATGGCAACAATTACTTTATCTCAATTTGACTAAAAGGCTGTAATATAAAAATCCATGTGTTTCTGTTTAGTTGTGAAAAGGGGGGCTTTTATTTTGAAGGACAAATAATTGATGACATCAGAGACCAGGAAATCCTGTTTGCCAGCCCTCTTTTCCATGGACTCATGATGGTGAAGGTCATGGTCTGAGGTCTCTCAAAGTTGACAAATTCTTCAATATTTTGGCAAAATTCCATCAAGAAAAAAATCAAAATACTGTCTGGGGTAAGTTACCTTTCAATTTTCATCATTAAATCCAGTTTAGATGTTATAAGTTTTTTGTAAAATGCTAAAATGAATTTGTTGCCATATGGGATACAAAGTTTAGAAATAGTTCATAAATGGTATACTTAAAGTATAGTTCCAGGAAATATTTAAGTATACTTCAAATGGGCCAATTTAGTACAAGTACAAACAAATATATAGCTACTTAAAATATACTTAAAATAACCTTGATGTACATTGGTATACTTTAAATTAAAAAAAGAAAAAATTTAATTTTAATTTAAAGAAGATATATTTGCATATATATATATATATATACAGGTGCAGCTCAAAAAATTAGAATATCGTGAAAAAGTTCAATATTTTTTGTCACTCATTTCAGAAAGTGAAACTCATATATTATATAGATTCATTACATATAGAGTGAAATATCTCAAGCCTTTATTTCTTGTAATTTTGGTGATTATGGCTTACAGCTAATGAAAACCCAAATTCAGTGTCTCAGAAAATTCGAATATTGTGAAAAAGTTCAATATTGGAAACTCATGGTGTCACACTCTAATCAGCTATTTAACTCAAAACACCTGCAAAGGTTTCCTGAGCCTTTAAATGGTATCTCAGTCTGGTTCAGTAGGCTACACAATCATGGGGAAGACTGCTGACTTGACAGATGTCCAGAAGACAGTCATTGACACCCTCCACAAGAAGGGTAAGCCACAAAAGGTCATTGCTAAAGAAGCTCACGGCAAGTCGTTTTAACATTTAGCTAGCAAGCTAACGATAGCTTATGGCAAGCCCTTTTAATTTAACAGTTATTCGACTTCCTTAAAGTCATCCTTGCTGGCTGGCCATATAAATTGGCTAGCTAGGCTACCGTGATTGCCTAGCTAACGTTACTAACATTAGCCAGCTGCTCAAACTAGAACCCTAACCGGACAATTCTACGCCTGGATAATTTTTTTCCGGTTCCAAAAATTGAGAAAATGTGCAGGGAATAGATTCTAAGTGTTAGCGGTATGTTTGTACTGACTCAATACGGGGATGTTTAAAATAAAACCAATAATTTATCGGAAAAGAATACGGAGTCTGTGTTTGTAAATGTTTGTGATTAGGTTACAGGATGCAGATGAAAGTAAATGCCAGCTACGATGTAATGTAGGCTACTATGCTTTAGCTAGCGTGTGAACCCACTAACCTACAATGCCGACGTTATCTGGAACAGTTTTCATAACGGGGTTTAAAATGCTGTAGAAAACCGTGACAGACTGCTCTGTCACAGTCAAGTTAATTAGCAGTTAGAACTGTCAATCATCTGTGCCTGGACCATGAAGACCATATCCGGTTGACCCTGCTCCAAACAACGTCACTTTGGCTCCACGGAGCAGACGCAGTTTGTACAAACGGGTGGCAAAAGAGACATCAGAAGGCAATGGGTGACGTCACAGTGACTTTGTCCATATTTGTATACGGTCTATGGTAAATACATACGCGCTTTTGTACGTTTAAAAAAAAAACTTATTTAAATACATTCGGCGACGTATGTTATTATATATATACTGTATGTGACTATTCTGAAATAAATGTATTCAGTTGAAAATGTAGTGAAGTAAAAGTGAAAGTAAACAGAAAGACAACTACTTGAGTAAAGTACAAATTGCTCACGCAGTTGCTCCAAAAGTAGCTGTCGTGTGTGCTCCCATTTAGTCCCAGGACATCACATACAACTTTAACAAGTGTTTAACAAGTGTTAGGCTACTTTTCTACACAAAAAACTGTGGTCGTTCTCAGTCAATGCCCTGGTGGGAATTTGCGACGCATCAATTGCACCAAGGAGTTTTGGGAGACAACGCAGTGCGTAAACATCTCCTTTCACTTGATGTCTGTGTTGCGGGCTGAATTAAATCAGTAGATTATTTCCAATGTGTAGTGCAGCCGTCACTTTACGGACGCATTGGACTTTTCATTGCTTATTCCATAACATTGTCCGATGTTCGTCAACTCCGATAAAGCTGCCGGGTGTCGGGAAGTACAGAGCTGTCACTATTTGAAGCGAGACAGGTAGGGCCATGCTGTTACATGTTAGTGTATGGCCTAAGATCAAGAAGGTCATGTAATATTCCTACGTAATATTGTCTACTTTAAAATAAAGTTGATGTACTTGAACTTTTATGTAGGCTACTACTTTTTTGTGAGGGATATCTTTCTAGCAACTAATCTCCGTAGTTATCTGAATGGTGGAAGCGATCACAAAGAAGATTCTTTGGAGTGTGCCTCTGTCTCCGCACATTCAAAGGAAACGTCATATTTGCAAGGAATTGTATGTGCGAGAGGCCTATAGTCGTCGCACTTTTATTAGCAATTTGCGAGCGATGCATTTTCGTGAAATGCGTTTTGACAAGAAATTGACAAGAGTGGAAATCCTCGCAAATCGCTTTTGTGAAACGAGCCCCTAGTCTAAAGTCATGTCGCAGTTGTTTACATATTATTTTAATGTTGCATATAAGTGCATCTAGATAGGCGTGTGCAAAACACGTGTACACCCTCCTGTCTGTTACACACAGGGGCTTTTGTTTATCCATTAAAAACTTTGCTGATAACACCTACAGTTGTGGTCAAAGGTTTACATACACAAAGGTTGAAGTCATTAAAACTCATTTTTAACTCATTTTTCATGTTAGCAAACTATAGTGTTGGCAAGTCAATTTTGACATTTACTTTGTGCATGACACAAGTAATTTTTCCAACAATTGTTTACAGACAGATTATTTAACTTTTAATAAAGGATATGCGACTAAAAGGATAAATATGCGACTTTTAAAGGATATGCGACTAAATATAAAAAAAATTAAGGCGCAGTCAACTTAGTGTATATAAACCTCTGACCCACTGGAATTGTGATATAGTGAATTAAAAGTGAAATAATCTGTAAAAAATTGTTGGAAAAATTACTTGTCATGCACAAAGTAGATGTCCTAACTGACGGTAGTGGTTCGTGGCTGTTTTGTTTTCTTTTATTTTGCGGCTTGTTTATTTTCTCGTCCTGCTTTCCCGATTGTGAATCAATCAAATTTATTTCCACGTTCCGTGTCGTGGTTTGCCGTCCTCATTATTGTTTTCACCTGTGCTTCTACCTGCAGGGTATTTAAGTTTCTAACTTCTCCGGTGCTTGATTGTCTTACGACATTGCATTCGAGCCAGGTATAGCCAGGTTACTAGCGACCTCCTGATATTAAACATTGTTTATGTTCAGGGGGGACTTGCTAGTTAGCTACTTATTCGGATATAGAATTAGTTTTCCTCCAGGTAGCGTTCTGCGCTATCTACTTAGCACTTTGCTGTTCTCTCTGAGACAGTTTTTCTTTTTACTTTCGTTTTGGTTTTACACTTCTCCGGCTCTGAGCTAAGGCAGCCGAGGGTGTTCTTTTGTTTACTAAGTTTCCCGTTCTTGTGTCATTATTTGTGTTTGGGATATTTACTTGTTATTTACTAGTTTGCCCGTTTTTGTGGGTTTATTTTCGTTTTGGCTGTTAAGCTTTAAGGAATTATGTTTCTGTTTTTTTTTCTTTTTTTATTATTTTCTCTCCCATAATTATTGGTCCACACCTCTTGTGAGCTGACTTGTTCAGATTCCTGGCACCTTCGCATTTGAATCTCCGAACAATTAAGAAACCCATTACAATGACTTGCCAACAAGTGGAGTGGTTAAAAATGAGTTTTAATTACTTCAACCTAAGTGTTGTCATGGTTTCTTGGCCTGCTCTTCTCTTGTTGGACACTTCCCTGGGGAGCGCTCATGTTGCTTCTCTTCTTTTTGTTTCCTGTCATTATTTAAACCTTGTGTCATCTCTGTTTCCATATTGCCAATCTTTTTGACTAGGAAAGCCGGTAATATACGGTATAGACCTGACATTTTGCTTCGACTGTATCACCTCAACCTGTTGTGGTTCCACGGGACTTGTTGCGAGTGTTTTAGAGTTTGCTAGAAACTTAGAGTAGGTTATTTGTTTCTATCCTGTCTCTTTTTTTCCACCTCTGTCTCCCTGTCCTTGACAGATTGTCTTCGCCGTTTTCTGTTACCTCTTGTTTGTGTTTTTCGGCTCCCTCATTGTGAGGTATAGGGTTTTTCTTTCTTGTATTGTCTTAATATCGAGTTTAGAATTTTTCGCCCGATTCGGGTCGCTTTGGGTTTGGTAGCAGTATCTCTCTTTATGAGGAGAGTTTATTATTTTATTGGACTTATCTTCCCCCCCTGCTTTTTGGTGTTCAGTCGAGCACTTTTTGAACCCCTACTGTCGCGTCTGGTCCTTCATTCCTAATGCTACCCCTGACAGAATATGGAAGCCAATAGGGAGGTACCAGCGACAGTCGCGAATCTAGAGCAAATCCTCACAGCGCAGGAGGCGGCTATCTCCGGCCATGAGGAGGGCATTAAGGCTCTTCGAGCCTCCGTCCAAGCCCTACACACCCAGCAGGCGCAGTTCGCCAGCCAGCTGCGTTATCAGGGAGACGGGCTGTGTGAATTGGCGGACAGCATTCGCACGTTAATGCTGACTCTTACGTTCCCCCCGGTTACTTTACCTTCAATCCCGGTAGCACAAGCACCCAGTTTGGCGGCACTGATTCCTCCTGATCCCACAGTGATTCCCGTCCCACGCGAGCTCAAGAAGCCTAAGCTACAGCTCCCGCTTCGCTATGGAGGAGAGACCGGGAAGTGTGGGGGGTTTTTGACGCAGTGTTTAATTTGTTTTAAATCGCAACCCTCTCGTTTTTCCACCCAGGAGGCTCAAATGTCTTTTATTCTCTCTCTTTTAACAGGTACGGCCCTCGCTTGGGCGGACCCATTAATCAGCAGATTCTCCCGTGATGTCCACTATGGAGGGGTTGGTAGAAGAGATGGTGTCGGTTTTCTACCATGACGTCTCCGATCAGGAGGCGGCTATGCGACTGACCTATCTTCGTCAGGGCTCCGACACGGTGGCGTCATTTTCTATTGCTTTTCGAGCACTCGCAGGGGAGACTGGGTGGCCTGACGGACCGCTTAGTGCTCTTTTCCTTAAAGCACTTTCTGATCCCGTTCGAGATGCCCTTTCTGCGCTTGAACTGCCCGTTTCGTTCGGTGTGTTAGTGTCTACGGCTATCAGAATTGACAATCGGATTAGAGAGAGAAAGAGAGAGAGAGTCGCTGGGTTACGCAGTGGTCGGTCCTCTATTTGTGTGCCCCGTTCAGTGGTTGTTCCGGTTTCCTCATTTTCTGAGGAGCCCATGCAGGTAGATGGGACGGCAGTACGGGATTCCAGGTCCACCAGGTCGAGAGAGGCGTGGTGTCGTTATTGCAAATGCGCTGGGCATTCCAGAGATCAATGTCCTAAGCTAGCGGGAAAAGAGGAGTCTCGCTAAGGGAATCGAGGTCCTTAGTGAGACATAATCAAACTTCTCCTCAAACTCTATTATCTGTGCAGCTGAGTTGGAATAAGCATTCCACCAGCTGTATCGCTTTTATTGATTCCGGATCAGTCGAGTCCCTTATGGACATTAAGTGGGCTAGGGAGCAGGGTATTCCCTCAGTTTCTCTTTCCATTCCATGGTTAGTAACTGCTCTTGACGGTCGCCCTTTGGGTACGGGCTCTATCCGGCGGGTTACCAGCTCCTTAAAACTGTCTGTTTCGTTACAGGATCATACAGAGCGTATTCAATTTTTTTTTGTGGATTCTCCCACATACTCACTTGTTCTGGGACACTCATGGTTGGTTCAGCACAAGCACCATATTAACTGGGGAGCGGAGGGTTCGGTTATTCTCCGCTGGGGATTCCAGTGCAGACACCACTGTTCTATAAAGAAACCACTTAGATCTGGCGGCTCGCTCTGCTCTCTTCCCGATCTCAGTTCTGACAGCGAGCAGGAGGAGGAGAGTGTTCTCCCTGGTGCTCACGATGCAGTAGCGTCATCTCGCGACACCAGGGGGAGTCTTTCTTGGGACTCGTTCGCTGACAGGCTTAGTGTGTGGGAGGAGGAGAGATCTCCTTCTGAGATCGATTGGGACAGTCTACGCGATTTGGAGTCAGATTTGGAGAGTGTCCAGGTGGGCGGAGCTATTCAGTTTTCATTGCCAGCTAATGTTCCCCAGCAGTACACAGATCTTGCGGAGGTTTTAAGTAGCAGCACGCCACTTCTCTTCCTCCTCATAGGCCGTATGATTGCGACACCGACATCGACCTATACCCTGTTTATATTGATGACATTTTAATCTTTTCTCCCGATCTTTCCACTCACATTCGCCATGTCAGGCAGGTTCTTAACGCTCTGCTCAAGGCTCAGCTTTTTGTAAAGGCAGAGAAGTGTGTTTTTCACCGAAAATCTGTTTCTTTCCTGGGATTTATTGTGGCAGATGGCAAGGTTCAAATGGATCCCGAGAAAGTCTCGGCCGTTAAGAATTGGCCCACGCCATCTTCTCTTAAATAGGTTCAACGTTTTTTAGGCTTCGCTAATTTTTATAGGAGGTTTATTTGTCATTTCAGCGCGGTAGTCGCTCTTATTACTGCACTCACTAAACAGACCACTTCCTCCCGGTTCCTATGGAACTCAAGGGCCGAAGCAGCGTTTTCTGAGCTCAAAAAACATTTCATGTCCAAACCTATTCTTGTCACGCCTAACCCTTCCCTTCCTTTTGTAGTAGAGGTAGATGTGTCTGAGTTAGGAGTGGGAGCCATTCTCTCCCAGCTATCCCCTATTGCATCCCTGTGCAACCCCCAAAACGAGCAAACTAGAAACCTAGTGAATAAACAACTAAATCTTCCGAGCTCAAGTAATGAGCAGAACGGGAAACTCAGCAAACAAAAAGAACACTCTTGGCTACCGTAGCTCAAAGCCGGTAGAGTGTAAAACCAAAATGAAAGTAAAAAGAAAGACTGTCTCCGAGAGAACAGCAAAAAAATTTACAAAATAAATATCACAAAACGCTACCAGGCGGAAAACAATCCTATACCCGATTAAGTAGCTCTAGCAAATCCCCCCTGAACATAAACAAAGTTTAATATCAGGAGGTCTCTAGCACCTGGCTATACCTGGCTCGAATGCAATGTCGTAAGACAAACAAGCACTGGAGAAACGGAAGTGAGGAACTTAAATACCCCGCAGGCAGAAGCACAGGTGAAAACAATAATGAGGCTGGCAAACCACGAAACGGAATGTGGGAAAAAAATCTGATGATTCACAATCGGGAAGACCGGACGAGAGCCGCAAAAGAAAAGAAAACAAATAGCCACGAACCTATTGTCACATGTTGATGAGCAAGATTAGTTTAGACTAATATTATATAAGATATGATACATTTGAGACATTTTCACCGATGCCTGTTCATTCAGAACACCTCTTGAACATTAATTCATGTACATTATGATAAGTACTCTAAAGTATCAAAGCATTGCTGAATTGTTTAAATTCAGTTTACAGCCCTAAAGTGATCCAACAAGTGTTTTACAGGAGATATTGTGACACACCTAATTACACTACACATTATACTGTGTGTATACATCACCTTTTTTTTGGCAGTGATGGATGGAGACCAGTTCAGTGACCTAAGGCAGTCCCTCAAGAGGGGGCGGCAGTTGAGTGCCAATGCGCTCAGGCTCATTGCCGACCAGATTGTGGAGGAGGAAGAGGACCATCTTTATTCAGATAAAGCCTGTGCTTTATTACACACATAAAATGTGTATATCAGTGTATATGTCTGTTTAATTTCATAATATAATCTGTCATTTTTAGTAGTTGTGAGGCAGTAAAGAGAAGAGGCAGTGTGATATTTCATTGATCTTAAGATTTTAAAGTGAAGACATTTCACACATCACAAAGGTGTTTGTACCTTTTGAAGAGAAAATGATACATCTGTATTCCTCACAAAATTTAGAATATTTCATACGAGAGAACCGATCTCCAGGCATATTTTAATTTAAATTCTGGAGGGTTTTTCTGATGTACGATATTGAGTGTAAGCAAGCCTATTAAGGTTTATATCATGTGAAGGTACAAATTCTCTTCTGTAAGATGATGTATAATAAAGTATGATAATGTGCAATATAGGATGATCATGTCCCTGCCATGTAGTACAATGTTCCTGCCACCTGCTGGTAGAAATTTAGAATTTTCACTTGGTCTGGAAAGGGTTAACTCCAGGTACTTGATGCCTAAATAGCCAACATTGGGTTGCATAACTGAATATTGCTTGCATTTCAAATAGCTAATTCAAATTTAAATAAGCAAAATATGTCTCGCATCTGTGTTATGTGTTTATGCATATTGTGGGTGCGGCACATTCATAACACCACCAAAATAGCACATTGTGCCAGCGATTGAGTTAAAACCTGGTCTGTTTTGGTTTAAACGCAAATGGATTATTCAACACCACACTTGCACAGTGCCGAATGTTTCTATGGACACATCATCCCCTCTTGCGCAGCAGTACTGGACTGGACCCAGTGAAACTCCACCAGGGAGAAAACTGGACCCAGTGAAAACTCCATGAGGGAGTATATTTATCGAGGCAAGGCAAAGTAGTAGGCAAGCAAGCAGGGAAAACTAAGGCTGGAAACGGGGTTGGCGAACTAAAGCGGGGCAGGAGAGGAGACAGGGCTGGTATGGGCAGAACAGGAGGCAGGCTGGGCGGGCTGGAACGAGGTAACAGAACAAACAGGTTAAGGGCAAACAGAGTAACAAACAGAATGGCTGAGAGATCTCAAACGGAGCAGAGAAAACAAACTGGTAACAAAACTGTGAAAGAGGGGAACTTAAATAGAGACGGGAACAGGTGAAAGGGCTAATTGAAAAACTAAAAGGAGTGAGGAATGTGTGCGAGAGGGAGAGTGATAGGCTAACTAATCAAGGAAAAAAACAGGAACTAAACGGGGACCACGCCCAGCCTGCAACGAACACAGAAACGAGACAAACAGGGTAAAACACAACATTAAACACAAGGAATGGGAAAACGGAGGAAACGAAACGTGGACTGGAGGGAAACGGCGGATGTTACAAAAAGGGCCCATTGAATGTTTCAACTTCCATTTATTCATATATTTCTCCCTGCCAAAGTGCAGTTCTAAGTAAGTACAGTATCTTACTCCATTCTATGCAGAAAATACACACTCACATTTAAAATCTTATCAAACTTTACTTGTCAAACATAACCAAGTTTAAGTTTATAAAATGTAAGTTAATTAGCTTCATTAAGTTGTGCCATTTGTCCTCTGCTGACCTTTGAGAAAGGAAGAGTATAGAATTAATTATATTCTTGGCAATGGTAGAGGGATACCATATCAACTGTGTCCAAATATTGCCCTTTTCATACTGAAGTTCAATATAAATTTTTCTTTTGATCACAGTTTCTTAAATTATGAAAATTATGACACACAATCATACAAGCGGCCATATATAGACACTTTTCCCCAGTATGTGTGTACAATGTACATTTGCAATAATGGTTAATTTCTGTATTCAGGTTGTAGTTCTGATAATATTCCAGCCGGGTTCCGAAGGGCTGCCAGCCAGCCTCAGCTGAGGACCCCAGTTTTTTTCTTCTTTTTTAAATCAATACCTTTTTACTGAAGAAATTTTGGGGCTGTGTCTCTCCCCTCTGAGAGGGCTTCGGTTTTGATTGCTGTCTATATGCCTACATAAGGGACTATCGATCCTCAGTACGTAGAGCTCCGAGGCTCAGATTGCTTTGTGCTTCCAGCCACTCGTATTTTGAGATTGTGACGCAAATTCAAGTAACCTTTACGGATTCCGTTAGCTTTTTGTTTTTAACTGACAACAGGGGACTGTGCTTAGAACACAATCAGGTAGACTGAGGAAGGGCCTGTGTGCGTGTGTGTGTGTGTGTTTGTGTGTGGAGGGACGGGGGCAGTGTTGTAATTAATCAATACATTTGTGTAGTTATTTTTATTTTTATTTAATTTTATGCACATAAAAAGAAGAAAAAGTGATCGCTGATGAATCATACTACATGAAGAGTAGGATTTATCTTGCTGTGAGCTTATTAAGCCACTTTAGTTGTTGCCGATCCCTTCAAAGTGTATCCTCAAGATTGATAATCGACCAGTTACCTAATGTGTTGTTATGGCCGGCCCTACTGCCTAATCAGGTTCGGTGTGCGCTCTTATATTACACTTACCCTTCGCTTAGCAGACCCTTACGGAGCGAATTTAGTTCCAATCTTATTTACATATGTTTCACAACTCGCACCACGAACACAATCCACACATTTTAAGTTTAGCAAAACTACAAAGTCAAAATGATTTGTGCTTTTCTGTGCACACAGCTTGCTATTTGTAGTTTGTAAGTTGTATTTTGAGATCTGTAGACAGGATGTGTAGTTCTGCTATGTGTAAAACTTGTGTTTTTTTTTTTTTTGTCCAGTGCACAAAATAAATCTATATAATATTGACACTAAATTCACTCCATATACCCTTTGTACCTAGAGTGACTTGTACAGCTTACATCCTTTGTTTATATTTGCATTGATAATGGAAAACATTTGATTATCAACATTTTGTCATGGATCATGCCTTCCTTCCCTTATCTCCGTGTTTTTTATTCTTTTTGTCGTTTACCGGTAATCTATCGGATTTTCCTGTGTTCCTCTACGGGTTTTGCTTTCGCCTCGGTGATTAGTGAGTTCACCTGTCATTTATTTCCGCTCACTACTTATACCCCGCTTCCTTCCTTTCTCGTTGCTTCCGTGTTATTTCACGTAACATTCGAGCCTGTAAAAAAGGTATAGGAAGTTGTGCTGCTATCGACCGCTTTGCTTCTCAACGCGGGACTGGTTAGCAGTACAATCTAGAAAGAAAGCAAAGTGATCTTTTCGCACTTATTTCAGAGCAGAGGTTTTTTTCGTTTCTTTTGTTTTCCACTCATACCTACGAGTGCTCTTACCCTAAGTCTTAGGGGTCTTTTGAGTTTCTCTTTTCTTTCTTTTGTTCGCTCCACAAACTGGAGTTAGATAAGCGTTACTGCTTATTTCTTTGTTTTGCTCGGATATCGAGTTCCTCATTTTTATCACAAGGTTATTTGTGTTCTCTTTATTTTCTCCTATTCCACTATGGATTATTGTCCGTCTCAGTGGTGTTCTTTGGAACACTTTAAGATTCCGCAGCTATCGCATCTGGACCTCCAATATTTCCTCCGTGTCTCTGACATAGAGATCCCCAACACATTTTTGTTCAAAAAAACTCACACTGGCAGGAGGAACTCCTTTGGTCCTAGTCAGGGATCTCAAATGGGGTGCAGCAAAGTTAGGATGACACCAAGGGCCTTGACTGACAGGGTACTCAAATAATGTGTGCTGTAATTCTGCAAGGATGATCTTTTGAGATTTTTTCATTGGGCCCAAAATCTTTGGCGGTGCTCTTGGTCTTGGTGGTCATTCAGGTTTTTTGGTTTCATTTATTCCATAAGAATCCATTGGCCTCATTTAGTCCAGGCCTCGGTTAGGCCTTGCTTAGCTATAGGCTTTGAGGCCTGGCCTAGCCTGACTTGGTCCGGCTGTTTCAGTAGAGTCTGTCTGGTAAATGTGCTGCTGCAAGCTGACTGTGAGAATGAACTTTTTACTACAAATGAGCTCCCTCGACTCTCCACACATCTTCAGGGCATGTTCATGTCATTATCCTGTCAGGACACTGACAGCCCCCTACACAATTCTCAACCCAAAAAACATGCGTGCGCACACACGCACACACACACACACACACACACACACACAGAGGTAAACACACACTCAGAACCATTAGAGTCACACATAAGCAAATAGACAAATCCATGAAATCTGATGCAATGTCTGACATGGCAAATTACAATCTGCTCACTTACTATGCGAATGGCATGTTCATGTCCACAAATATATAAATGCAAATGGAGACATTTGAAATATCTTATCCCTAATTTGTTTTTGTTTTTTTTCATGCAGAAATTTGAATGATGGTTGAAATGCAGACCGTTTTGTTAAATTGGGTTTTTTCATGAGCAAGGTATTTTCCATCAGATTTAAAATGCTTTGTAATGAGAAACTTGACATGTCCCTCACCTCAGACGCATCAGGAGCATTGACACATAGATTTTTTTTTCTATCACATGCACATATTAAAGAGAAATGTATGAAGCACACAAGCATTCTACACTTGCTTTTATCAAGTTTTTTTTTTTATTGCTGAAAATAAAATGTGATTATGGTAACAGAATAGGATTCAAACACTAGACATTTTAATTTGTCTGATTTTACACTGTTATGTGTTGTGTAAATAAATGTGGTGCCGTAGCAGCCCTTGGGCACAAGTGGAATTGCTAGTTTTGTCTTGCGCAAACTGAATATTTTTCACCTGCGCCAGGTTTGGTAGTTTCATGGCAGTAAGCCCATTTGTGTCAACATAGGTTGAGGATGTGTCAATAGAAACATTTGGCACTGTACAAATTTGGTGTTGAATTATGCACGTGCATTGTAACCAATCCAGACCAGTAGGGTGTACTACAGAGGAAACTTAACATACCTAGCGTTTCTTTGTGTTAGCTGGCTTGAGAAAACATAAGAACCACAATCGGGCTTAACTGGTATCACAAAGGTGGTTATCAACTTGCTAAGTGAACACGGGCTTTGTTAATCAAGCTCTGTGTGCATTCTGATGAAAGGGGCGGTGTCTGCAACAATGAGCCTATAGGAAAGGAAAGATTCCTGTGGAAAACAATTTGGATGGATTCAAAAAACCTAAAACAATCACAATGGCAAAAAGCAACATTGTTGCCACCAACAAAGTCAGGGAAAAAATAGCTAATTGTGTAAAGTTGTTATAATACCTTATTTACCTTTCTCATAACCAATAAATCTACACTCTCACTAACTGTCCAATAGTTTATTTCCAATGTGACAAGTGTAAACTTGTAAACTTTAAACTTGATACGTGATATTTAAAATCTTGCCTGAAGAAATCGAACCAAAGTCTCATAATCTCAAGATAATAATAATCTCCCATTCCACTGTTCCATAAAGGATAAGTGGCCATGGACATGTAGGGCTCAAGAAACTAGCATATGTAGGCTACTGTATTCCCTGATTTCCCTCCATTGAGAAAGCCAGCAGATTCTGTCTGTCTCTAAATAAGAGACCCCCTCCCCTCACTATCCGCACATAGCTCTGCGGGATCCTTCAGGAATGGAGCTGCCTTTTTCCAAAGCCAAGTAGTTGATTGGTCAAAGGCCGTTACTTTTAAATGTTTCAATCCGTTAGCGTGAACATAACCTGCCCCTGCCCTGAGGGGTATACTATGAAGGAAGGTTAACATAGCCAGGGTTTTTTTGCGTTAGCTGGCTTGACAAAACCTAACCAACGGAATCTGGTATAACCGGTACTACGAAGGTGTTAACAACTTGTTAAGTGAGCATGGGATTTGTTAATCAAGCTCTGAGCACAGACCAGCTTTTTACTGGCTACAAACCAGCATAAACCAGGCACACACCAGCTACGACCAGCTAGAAGTGTCAAAAAGCCAGCTTGGAATCCCATGTGGCCTTTGCTAGAATTTTCATCAGGGTGGTTTTGATTCTTGTAATAAACCAGCACAAAAAAATTCAGCATTTAATTTAAGAAACTACAAAAAAAAAATAGTTCATCAAACCAATGGAAAACTGTTATTACTAATTTATTGCATGATGAATAATACATGACTGATAAAAAATAATTACTAACAAACATCTAATTAGTGCCCATCTCAAATAAGCGTCTGTCTCTTATAAAGGGAAGTCATATTATTGCAAATAAACACTGCAAAAGACACTGTTCTGTGTTTTGTATTGCTGTCACTCCCTGTCTTCGTCACACTTTTCGGGAATCTGTGGGGATTTTGGTTTTCTCTGTATTTCCTCTGTCATACGCTTCCTTCATTACTTATTTACTTTTAATTGTAAATAATACTAATTAACTGATAACCACTAATGCCATAGAATCAGGGTTTTCTACTAATCTACTAACTTACTAATGTCATCTTTTTTCCTCAGTGCAGCTGTCTGTCTTTTTGTCTGTTCTATCACTAATTCTTTCTTTGGTTCCTCTATTACTACAGCTGACTCTCGTTTCCGCTTTCCATTCTTTAATTGTATGAACTACCCAGTTCATGTTCAAGTGTGTGTTATGTGTAAATCCGGTCCGCGTATTACATGTTCCCTTGTTATTTTATTATCTGCTCTCCTCATTGTTTTATTACGTGCACCTGTCTGTCATTTGCCCTTCCCGGTTTCTCACACCTGATTCTCATTGTTTCTTGTCTCCCTCAGTGTATTTATACTTTGTGCTTTCAGTCCTTTGTTGTGCATTCTTCACCATTGTTAACTACGTTGTTTTTTTTGCCACTTTGTTTTCAAGTCTTAGTATGTGTTTTTTTTTTTTCTTCAACTCAGAGTATCTGTTTTTTTTCTGTCTTTTTTTTCCTTGTCTGTTTCCCGTTGTTTATTTTTCTGTTTCCTTGAGATTTCCTGGTTTTGACTTCTGCCTGTGTTCTCGCGACCCAGTTTGGACTTTGTTTTTGTGCCTCTGCTGTGCCTTCCCGGTTCTGACCTCTGCCTGTTTTGTAACCACTCTTTGGACTCTTTGGACTCTGTTTGTTTGTACCGTTGCCCCCATCATTAAACTTAGTTTTTTTTGTTCTCCCTGCCTGCTACTGCTAAATTACCTATGCTACTTTTGCACCGTATTTTATTCTGTCTTGTATGTTGTGTTCTGTTATTCTCTGTCTGTTGTGTTTTTTTGTAATGCACTTTTATATATGTTGTTTTTACTGTAAAGCACTCTGTGCATTCGTGCTGGGAAGGGTGCTCTATAAATAAAATTTTACTTACTTACTTACTGGGTCCCTTTTTCCACCCGTCCTTACACCTATTTTTGTGGGTTGATTTTCATTTGGCTGTTTAGCTACAAGGAATTCGTTTCCTGTCTTTTCTTTTTCGGCATCTATTGTATTACTCCCTTTATTAGTCCTCAATGGCGTGAATGACTTGTTCTGATCCCCCCTACCTTCGCGTTTGATTATCCGCCACAGAAATCCATTACAAAGCTAGCTCACAAGAACACTTGTCATGGGTAGTGGCTGTCTCTTTTTGTTTTCTACCATTGTTTTCCGTTTGGCGTCGTCTGAAGCACTATCGGATTTTTTCTTCCTCCGTCCCGGTGTTTGGATCTCTCCAGGTCATTATCTCCTACACCTGTGTTTGGTTTCCGTCGGCTATAAATAGAGCTTGACTTCCGCTTTCCGGTGCTTCTAGATTGACGTTGCAGTAGGACTAGAAAGCCGGTATATGGTTTTAGAAAAAGAAAAACTAAGAGAGCTGTAGTTACAGGCTTGCTATTTTGTTAGTTTCTTTTCAGTTCTCGACCTCTTATACATGCCGATCAATAAGTGCGTAAGGCCATTTCTTTTTTCTAGTTTCTCGCTGTTTAAGCGAATTTCCGCCTCCGTTTGAGGTTGTTTTGTGGTTAGCCTTGTGCTAGGGAAGTTTTGTTCCCGTTTTTCCGTTTCCCTTCTATTGTGCGGTTTAATTCCGCTTCTGTGGCGTATCCATATTTAGATATCCTTATCTGTCGCGTTTGGTTCTCTATTTTCTAAACCTAAACCTAAACCTGACAACACTGAGTTTGTCTTTATATGGTGCTGCTGCCAGAGCTAATGCGGAAGTTTACAAATGGTTGGGATGTAATGTGGCAATTAAAATAAGTAGTTCCAAATCAAACGTGATATTATGCTGAATAAACATAACATTACATTACATTATAGGTATTTAGCAGACGCTCTTATCCAGAGCGACTTACACAAGTTCTTATTACATTTATCCATTCATACAGCTGGATATATACTGAAGCAATTCAGGTTAAGTACCTTGCTCAAGGGTACAAAGGCAGTGTCCTACCTGGGAATCCAACCTGCAACCTTTCAGTTACAAGTCCAGCTCCTTAACCATTATACTACACTGCCGCCCTTAAAACACACAGAGACACGTGAGTATACTGTGAGTTTTCTGTTTTCTAAAAGGGGATGTATTGGGGTTATTGAAGGCCTAACTACTTGCCCCATTGAACCCCACAGAGAAGCTGTGGTTAAGAAGTACATTTCTCGGTAATAAAGCTATCAGTGAGGTTGTGCTATGCACTATTATGAATGATGGGGAAACAGCCTTTCAATAAGGTCCGGGTTGAAAAATGGCGAACCTGTCCTTTAAACTGAGTGTGACAGAATGACTCTAAATTCAATGCTGCCTTTTGTCAGAACAACCCGACTGTTTACAAGAACCCTAATTAACCCATCACTTACAATTGCACAGGATTTACTGTGCGTAAAAAATACATTATCCATATTATATTCTCCCTGATGGCACTTTCCGTGTTCTGAGCACAACCGAATTGAAATGCTGAATTTTGGAAGCTCAGATTAATAAATAAATTTGGTGGGCATAGGCTTCTTGACAACACAGTGTTTCATGATTTTGATCTTTCTATTGTACACACAGAGGCTGTCTGCTCTTTGACAAATTAATTTATGAGCGATGAGATCCCATAAAACAACCACCTCACACATTTGTAAATGTTGCTTTCTGTCATCTAATTCCCTTGAATCCATATAGCAGTGTTGTCATTGGACGTCAACTTGCTAACAATGATGACAACTTTAGGTTTAGCTCCAACAAATATAAAATAAAATACAATATTGGCCTAATAGTGAATACGTGCTAACATAGCATTTTAGCATTCTGACAATTAACATTTATATCACATTGAGCAGCAAAAAATATCAATGTGTTGTATTCAGCTGACTGTACAATACAGGCAGTATTTCACTACAATACTGATTGTAATTTAGCATGTGCAGAGGCATTGTGTAAACACGCGTGCCCATACACTCACATACACCTACATATACGCACACACATGCAGAACTACACACACTCACGCAGACATGCATGTGAAACACACTCCATCACAAGCACAACTGCACACTGTGTGGTAATTGTGCGCTGCTTGTTATTTAGCAGATCGTTCTGGTGTCTTTCTGAGTCTATTCCCTCAATCACTGCTCCGGGAACACTCTGAAGGTGGTAGTTTCCACAAAATGGACTGCCGCCGAAGAGCCCCCGAGACAAACAGGGAAAGTAATGATTTAAAACAACAACAACAGAAAAGGAAAAACCATGACAACAAAATAAATGGCCGAGCTGCCCTTGACGATGATGGGAGAGGTCTAAATGGAACTGGAGATTGGCAGGAGAAACTAGCTTTGCACTGTCCTCTGCCATTTCATAATTGTGCCCTTTGCCATTTTATTTTATTTGTATTGTTTTTTCCCCTCCCTTGGGAGAGATAGCTGTAGTTTATAATCTGAATTTTGAAATTGGTGCATTGTTAAAGCTTTCATCTCTCTGCTTCTTTTTGATGGGCTATGGGAGGGGAATGCTGGCTAAAATGAGTGTATTAAGCCAGAATGACCTAGGTGTGATTTGCACCTAAGTACAGCGCAACATAAAACAGGTGCTGGGCCGCACCACACCCACCAACACCACCGCCTCCATTCAATATGTGAAATGAAGCAATGGCAAAGGGAGTGCGCAGCAATGACAAATGCCACTGCTTTTAATGACAGAGGCGCCGAGGGAGGAAGATTGAACGTGCCGTCGCCTTTCCGACCAGCCAGGGGGGGGTGCAGGTAGCGGAACATTTGATGGAACACAATGGAACACCTGATGAAAAACCCCCCAGCATACTCAGGGATAAGTTCCAATTAACCAACTGGAAAATTACGTTTTTATTTCGAAAAAGAAGAACTATGGGAATATTTTCTCTGGTGGTTGTTGGGCCCTTCCTCAGGTGCAGATTTGTTCTCCTGGGTTCAAGTGTCAGCCTGAGCCGGATACGTTTTTGCTACCTGCTGCCATACCCCACAGCCAATGGCAACAAGCCCCGCTCGTGTTTTGCCACGACTGCCTTGTCCCTCCAGATCAATAAGCAGCTGTTGCCAGGCATTTTCTCTCTATTTATCTAACCACAATGTCATTTCAATGTAATTTCTACCTACCCCATAGTCTAGCTTTCTGCTTTGTTCACTAATTCCTCATTCCCTCTAATTATCACATTGAATGTACATTCTTACATGTTAACATATTCACCCATTTCCGAGTGGGGAATCTATTGCATGTACTCTTGCACTCTGGAATGCTCACACATTTGTATTCTCAGGTTAAGATTTGCTATCTAAAAGTAACCGTGTGTGCAATGACAGCTGTACAGTCTTATTTTATATATTGCTGGCAGCTTGATATGACCGCAGGCAGGGTTTTCAATGGGTGTCATAAGGCTATGGTAGGTGGGACTGCAATGATCTGCTTCAACAAAATGAATGACATAAGCCTGTGTAATGTCAATATGCTTTATAAAGGCAATAATCCTCAGGATTTAAACACCATTTGATTGTTTTGACTGCCATATACATATGTTATAGCCAGATTTATCCATCCATCTCTCATCTCTGAAAATAAACCAATGTTTATTTAGCTCGGTTTCTTAAGTTATGGGTCAGGAGTCAGGACCCAAAGTGGATCGTGTAGATGTGGGTTGCAGGATGGGAGTGTAAATTCACTCAAAGTAATTAGTGTGATCAAAAATCACAAAATCCACTATGTGCAGTATGAGTATGATTGGCCATCATGCAATAGCTGTGACACAAAAATAAGACTGGTGTGGGTTCATCAAAACAATGGCTGGGATTCAATCAGCATCCTTCAATTTGACTAACAACCAAAAGCAACGAAAACACTTTGTTCCTTCACAAATGTTTTCACTAAAACATAGATGCGAGTCCCTCTCACAGACTTACATTCAACCACCAAAACATGTAGAGAGTAAAATAACAATTAGTGAAATCTTTTTAAAGAGTGATTTTAAAAATTTTGACTGAAGACTTTGATGCTGATTAGTCTGGGCGTTGAAATCCTGCCACAAACACACAGTTTAAACCAATCAGTTGGACCTTTTTTACTATTAGGCTGGGTTATCAGTGACTACTGCCCACTATCCATAGGCACCAATATTACATTTCCTAATATTCCAACATTATTTTGTTGTCATTGCTGCCTGTCAGATGGTGTCGTAGTACTTGTAAATGGGAAGCAGTTCTGCATGTGAAGATATAATTTTCAAAAAATGTACATGATTAAAACTGATTTCTAGATAACCATCGTCCACAAACATAATTTCGCTGTTTCAAAAGTGTGAATGAAACCATTTGACCTGCCTACTAAAAGATCTCACGTTACATTGACTGATAATTAGCTGATAATTGTTGGTGTGCAGACAATGGGTGTCTATTGTGTTTCTTTTCCTCATGGGAATGGTGACATTCTTGTGCCTTGTTTATACCATTACTTCACAGTTTTCTGATTATCACCAATCACAATCTGTCATGGATCATACCCTGTAATTAACCCCCCAGTGACTGAACTAAAGGAAGTTTCCTGTGGACGGGGTGCGATTGCATAAAATAAGTTTGTCACAGTGTCCGGGCAACAGCAGCCGCAACTAGCAATGTAAATAGCTAAGTAGGTATCACTCATTTGTTTCCCTACCACACAAAGTAATGTCACTGATACATACAAACCTGATTTGTCACTGACACATACAAACCTGTGTGTAGGGCTTCAAGTTTTACGGCACAGTAATAAAGGTCATAGGTCTGCATTCATTCAGTACAGATTGTTCAATTAACCCTCACTACAGCCAAATAAAGTGCAGAAAGCTAGCTGATGTATGCCAATGTTAAAGCTTCCAAGTTTTCACCATCCTTCCCAATTTTTTTTAACTCAATTGTGGTTTGTTTATACACTTCTGTTTGAAAAGAAACCAAACTGTGCATGGTTTCACTTTACTTGCCGAGAACCCTCTGAAACCCTCTGCAGTAGAAAAAGTTGTTACAGGTTTTCCTCAGAGCAGTTATCCAGCTAACTCAGTAATCCTGCTTCGCAGGAAATACCTCAGAGGTATACTGCCCCAGGGGGGTATACTACCCCAGGGGGGTATACTACAAAGTGGGATTTCTGAGTTAGCAGTTTTTCACTGTTTCCACTGTTAGCTGTCACTGTTTCCTCTTTTGTTTCGGGGTGTATACATTCAATGTGTCCTTGCCAATGAGAGTTTTGATAAATGCAAACTGCCTTGGTCATATGTACTCAAAATTGCTGTCTTAACTTTTCTAGCGGCTCTCATTATAAATATTCGATGAGATTCTGCCGGATAGTAGTTGTGGGTGGATAGACTGAGAAGAACCAGATAAATGCATTGTTACCGGAAGGTGAGGCAATTCATTTTCATAAACAAGTGATTGATTAACAAAGAATAATTGTTTGTGAATGATCCAACTGACACATATACCATGCCTCTGAAAATAGCTTGGTCTGAAATTGACACATATTTTGGGTTGACACAAATATCCAAAAAAAGCAATAGCTTATTATACAAGTAATACATGTTTACTTATACTGTATGTTTGTTTTCTGGTAATATCCAAGCTATTTACGTGTCCCTTCAGTTGATGTGTGAGTGAGAATACAGTGACAAGTGCACGTGCCTGATGTGCATAACGGTTCTGAGCATCATGGTTCGGAAGTGTCATGGATCAGTTTCAGAGTGTCTCTAATCAAAAAGTGTATGACCCTTGATTTAATGAGCATACTTTACGTTTCAAGCAGGGATTAGAAATGGTTCTGGGAATGAAAAAAAAAAAACGAAAACAAAACTAAATTTTATCATTTAACAAAAACCATCTCTACAAATTACATACTCTAAGGATCTTCCCCATGTTGATAGATGACTTAGGGTGCATCCCAAGACTTTTCACTTCTCGTCTTCTTACCTCCACTCCACCACTACCACGTGTCTCCTACTCGGAAGTAGCCTATGTGGAGGAAAGGAGGGGAGCTGACAAGTGGAGGAAAGGAGAGAACGAGGACGCTTGAACACAGTTGGGACAGCTTATTTGCTTCTCCGTCATCAAAGTTGACGCAGACTATTGATGAAGTAACGCACTCATAACCTTTACTGATTCCGAGTCCAAAAATAGTCCCATAGTCAGTCACAGATCTTACACATGGACAGCCCATTTAAAGCTGAAAAAATCTTGCAGTTTCAAGTACAGGTAGTTGCATGCACAGTACACAAGCACAGTCAAAACCTGACTTTGTGGTTCGTGTCGAGACACTAATTACTATGTAAACAGCAACATCATATCAAAGTAGACATCTCATAGTATACCCAAAAATGTTATTTTTTCTTTGAATAATTTTATCTCAATTAAAAGTTAGATGTTTTTTATTGTGAATGTAAAGTCATGCTGATAAATTACTAAGACCATTTTAATAGCCTTTTTGTTCATGTTTTTGATGGTTTCCAATAATTCTGTTGAACACTATATATGACATTCTTCTCACACTTCTCACATAAGTTCTTTCTGAATTCTTGCACAAATTTAAATTATTATATATTTTTTTTAGCACTGCATATGCAATACTTTAGTCTATTTAAATTCACGATAAGGCAGATGCGGCCATAATTAATGTACAGTAGTTTTTTCTGACAAAAAAGTGCTATTTCTGTCTAATTGTACTGAGGCTACAAACTTGCCCCACAAGAAGGCTGATTTATGTTTGCGAGCTTGTTTGCATACATTTGTGAGCTTGTTTGACTAAACTAAGCAATTGTTCCACAACTTGTAACCCTGGGTAATTCTTCAGTTCCGTCTGGTATTTTCATAAAAGAGATTCAGTTACAGAATGCCCTTTTGGTTCACACTCGACTTCTCTTCCCTTCCCTTCTCTGTCCGGGCTGTTCTCATTCCCAAGGTGTCATAATGTGACGTTTGGGCAGCAGCCTACAGCGTCATCCTTTGGACGGAGAAGAAGGCCTTTTAGTCAGCATGACATGTTGACGCGCTCGGTCGCAAATTTACGAATCCGTTGATTTTTGTGAGTTTGTGATTCCCGTACCCCACCCCCAACCCCTAAACATAACATCACATGAGTTTACGTAACTCGGGCTAATGCCCGAACTGTTATGATAGTGGGCGAGCCTGACCACATGAGTTCACGTAAATCAGGCTCATGCCCGAACTGTAGTTATAATAACATAATTTATCCATATATTTTCAGTTAGCTAACATTAGCCATAACGTTACTTACCGAAGGTGATGGGTGTAATGAAAAAAGCGTGTTCCGGAAGAGGAACAAAAAAAAAGCATAATATTGAAGTGCCACAACCAAAGAAAAGTTATGTTACCACAACCGTCAATATACGACACAAAAGGCTACATGATACCATGTGCTCTGTCAGATCACCTTATGTCTGTTTTCCCAAATGTCTTAAATAATTTGACTTGTTTATCATTAGGATGTGATTTGCCTTAATCCATGCAAATATTTTTTGTGAGCAAAAAATGCACACTTCTCTGATGTTTAATACATGCCAGTGTCATTGGTCATGTGTAGTAAATATCCTCAAATGCTAATAGTGTCCATTTAAATCCATGGCTGCAAATGGGGTGTAAATTTGGACCTGAGAGCCTTAAAAGGATTAGAGAGCTGGATAACCTGCCAGACTGACTAAGGCTGGGAAGAGTTAAGCAAAGCACAGGTGTTTAGACACAGTTGGAAAACAAGCATGTGTGGGTGTCTTGGTTAAAAAACATAATGTTATATGACTAGACCTTGATTGGTTTACAATCTGAAGGAGTTATGTTAATGGAGAAGGAGACACTTTTTTATAGGATGATTCTTATTGATGTTCAAACCTATAAATTAGTCTGAATCCTGCCACCTTGTTGCTCAAGAGGACACATCTCCACTTTCATGCCATAATTCGGTGTGGGTAAATCGATTATCATCACTGGAGATAGGATAACAGATAATTCTGTAGCCAGGTAATGGCATAATTATACTCTGTTGCAGAGCTGTTTTAAGATTGACACAGAGATCATGCATGATGTGACCGTCAGGGCATTTAGATACGAGCTTTATACTGACCTGTTCAAATTTGTGGTCTGGCTCAAACTATTCCCAGAGCGACTCATCTTTTATTTTAAACAAGACATTTAAACATTTAGACGTTTACCTTTTCACATATTTCCACAGCCAAAATGATGTGCAATTAAAAAGAAAATGTAGCTCTTTGCTATCTTATTTATTCAAAGCCAAGGCCAGTGTGCTTTGTGCTTGTATTGAGTCAGGTGCAGAGTGGTTGATTGACTCTTGTCTCAGTTTGGCCGTGAAAGGGAAGATCATTTGAGACCTCTTGTGTTTTTAAGACCTTCCGAGGCCATGGCTTTGAGCCTGTGCAAATATCGTCCGTCATTTTAAATTTCAGCCTGACACAGTCCAGTTTGTTCATGGATCGCAGCTCCTCTTTCCTACATGTATTAATCCCAGACATTCAGAAACACATGCTTGTGGACTGTCACTCATTCCAAGTATGCAAGCCTATATATATATAGCTCTTGTCTTTTTTTGTTGAATTTTTGGAATTACCTTGGGAGAGACAAGCTGTTGTTTGGTATCTTCTTTCACGAACGTATTTTGTGACTCTAATATTCACGTCTGTAGTATTCACTGTTTTGTAAGGTAGTTTAAGCTTCGTCTTTAGATTTGGCATTGAATACTTTGGTCTGGGCTCATGAACATTTTTCCTGAAACCTTGACTAACGAAGAAAAGCAATAGATAAATAAAATGTTTTCTTCACAAACACAGTTTGAAGAGTTAATCGATCAGTGAACTTGGCAACCTGATTTTGTGAAGAAAAAGATGTTACATCTCTCTCTTTTTCCTCTAATCCTGATTGGTGTGAAGCACTCCACTCCACTATAGTTGCCACACATTGCTGGTTCTCCTCATTGAGCTGTATAGTGATTATCTCCATGTGCAAAAGGAAGGCATTGCCCATGCTCGTCATGTCTTGGGAACAACCGTTGCCCAATTAAAGCAAATACTTTGTAATAGCTGAACAGGGGGGGGAATGTTTTTCGTGTGCGAGCTTTGCGAGCCAAAAATGCAAACCATCTCCACAGAAAAGTCAACAAACACTAATCTAAGACCCACATAAAGGTGAGTTTTAACATATGGTCAATTTCAAAAATTAAATGGCAGCTAATGCCTAGCATACACTACAGGATTTTTAGCCATGATTTTTCCGTTTTTAAGACCTTAAGGAGATTCAATTGCAGCTCTCCCGATCCAGTCTTAAACTAGTTGTGAGAATATCAAACTGGTTTAATTTTATCTTACGTCTTTAGGCATGGTTTGTGTAGTGTGTGATACACAAAGACTAATATTTTCATGTGGGACCGTCAACAGCCAATTTCTGTCAAGATAACTCACGTATTTAATATATGAATGAATATATAATATTTTGGTTTGACGCTGAATGGGTCTACTCTATGTACTTCTAGTGCACGGACCAGCATGCACTACCTATCAAACAGGGAGCACGACACATCTCCCCTACTAAACAGGAGATATACACCAAAACCCCCCATGTACATAGAATCAGATCCAAACAAAAGGGGGAGGCTGGGTTGGTGGAGGGTGAGCAGCAAAATATAATTTTAGAACAAGAAGTAGAGCAGCGCAGCCAAAGCAGTACGGGAGCAGTATGTGAGACATCTGAGTCTCGCTTTTAAAAGGGGCGCTCCTTTAGTGATGTGTGCTAGTGATTGGTTGAGTATGAAAACATGTGTTTGCTGAGGCCGACTATTGGTCGGGCACAGCAAGAGTTATTTGACAGAACTTGCTCTGCACACTTGTTCGCGACGCTCATGAGCTTTCGGCATCACATTAGTTTGAGGTAAACATGGCATTGAAGAAGCCCAGCAGCACTTTACGTGTGTCATGGAACAGTGAGGGCTATCAGATATTGTTAGAGCTATGGAGGCAACATCCGTGTTTATCGACGTTTTTTTCGGAACTGTACCACAACCAAATTGAAAAGCAGAAGAGCTGGGTAGAAATTTGCTGATGCCGTTCAACTACCTGTAGACGGAGTGTTGTTTTAACAAACATAGAACTCAATTTTAACAAACAAAAAGCAAAATTTTTGTCTCATCACACCACAAAATCTTATTCCAGAAGGTCTCAGAGTCTGCCAAATGGCTTCAAGCTAACTCAAGGTATGACTTAACGTTGACCTTTCACAGAAATGGCTTCCGTTTAGCCATTTTTCTAGTTAGCAAGTGCTGAATAGATTGTTGATCTCTGAACAGTTTCTTCCATTTCAGCCAGTGGGCTCTACAACTTTGTCAGTTGCAGTTGATCTTGGTAATGTCTTAGTTCTTTGGACTGAACAATGCTCCAAGGAAGGTTCAAAGCTTTTACGCACACACACACACACACACACACGCATGCACACACACACACACACACACACACACACACATGCACAGAGAGAGATCAGTAAAATTTAAAATCTAAAATGAAAACTCAACAATCAACAATTAGTTTACCCTTACAGAGTTCATGTTTTCCTGTCATTAACATTATTTATTATTAAACAGCAACCATAATTTCATAATGCCAAATTACTTATGGCAGTCATAAGTACCATGAAGTGATTTCACGTAAATACTGTATGTATTTGGATATTATATTTATATATATTTGTGAGTTTTTATTTATTTCTCAGTTTTGTTTCTGGCTATTTATGGAAATAGTATTGCTTTAATTCTTTCAAACTTAAATCGTATAAAATCGTATAATAAAATATTTTATTTTGTAAAGCAGGCAATTATTGTTGGATAGTTCTCCGTTATACTGAAAGGTATGTATACTTTCTGATGATACTTTGTGAACTGTGGGCCATTCTGGATATAAGCTATAAAGTGTAACTGCCAGACATTTCTACACGAGTAGAACTACTACTATCTTTTCAACTACATGATTGTTTTTTCCTCCTCTTTTTCTCTCCCCCTCGTTCCTGTTCCTGCATTTTCTTGCATTTGATGCCCTTGCAGCTGACAGTTGACTTACTTGCTTGTATGATCACCTGCTCTTGAAATTATATACAGATGTTTGCCATGCTAAGCCAGTATGTTTTTAATAAAATACCACATCCCACCCTGGCTTCATTGTTCTTGTTACATCTTTGGAAACCTCCTTCTCCCTACTAAAATATCCCAGGTATATCTGCTCTTCAAATTTCACCTTTCAAAAATATATTTCCATGCACAATCAACAGGATGAGAGGGAACTGTCTGCACCACATGTGGTCTGCTGATTTCATTTCATTTAAAAGGTTATATTGGGTGTTGTAATAAAACTGAACGATTGGGCGAATACAGCGCTGCCGGCATAGTGCAGTGATGCTGGAACCATTAGACTGTCCTGGCCATTGTGTGGTGCCTGGCACTTCAACAGTAGAGCAACTCCGAAGGTGGTATCAAAGACATCTGCTGCACAAACGTCACGAGGAGCGAGGGAAAGGCTCGCCACAAAGCCGCCTCAGAGAAATCTGAATCTCTGCGGATGTCTGCAAATTGTTTTCTGTTGCAATTTTGTTTGAAAGACTTTGCAGAAAAGGGACATGAGGCAAAAGAAGAACAACTCCCAACTCATCTAAATTCAAAATGCAAAAAGCTTGAGAGTTCCAACTGTAACATCTTTAAAGAAGGAGTCATTAGTGTTCCCTGCTTATTCCTTCTCTCGTGGTGTCAGCTGTTTTATATTTGGAATAATTTATTGATGGGAGAGAAGGGAGGCTCTTTATGGAAAAATATGACATGTTATGTAAATTATTCATGTTGCTCAAAGCATTGTTAACAACTGTAGACATAACTATTTCCCGTGTGTGCTTTTTATTGTCACAGTTTATTTATATTAATCTTACCGTAATCGTAAAACTCTAATTTGAAATTTCCCTGATATGCTGGGAGCATATGCATAAAACAAAAACTGCTTCATATTTGATAGAGTTTGCAGAGTGAGAACATTACTGCTTTGTGATGACATGGCGGGAGCTGCTGTACCAGCAACTTGCCTCATTGGACAGAGGGCGCCACTGAGGCACAAAATAACTGAGCAGTACCTCTCTGAATTAATTTGTATTCTATTAATTTAAATCTGAAGGTACATGTTTTAAATTTTGTGCTAATTCTGTGCTATTTTTAATTTTATATATTTTTTGTGCTTTATATTACAGCTATGGTCATGGACATTTTTTTAAGTTTTACATTATATTTAAAGGGGAATTTTCTAAAAAAAAAACTGACTATGACTTTAGGAAAAATATATTTTTGTGACATTGTAAGGGGGAGTGTCAGGTTCGGAGGACGAGACGCGACAGCCAAGGAATCTAAAAGTGTACACCGTAGTGATTCACCACTAAAGCGGACAAATCCGCACAAAGAGGGAAATGGACACAAAAAATAAAGAATGGGAAAACACTCCTGGCATAAGCAAAATAAGAACAAACCCAAATATATGAAAGAATACCGCTCGCTCTCAATCAGAGAAAGCGCATTAAACAGAGGTAAAAAATAAACAAACGAAAAGCAGAAAGTAAAGAAGCCTCTCACTCTCAATACAGGAGAGCACTAGAGAGGTAAGTAAAGGGAGTAAATAAAGGCAAAGTGAAAACCAGAACGAAAGATAGCAAGCACAGAAGAGAAAACAAAATCCAACTAAGGAAAACTAATGCAGATAAAAAGCACGTCCCACGTAACTCTTAAGCAAACTTAAAAGTAAAGTGGTCGCTTTGTAATCCTATACCTTACCGGCTTCAATGTCAAGTGGCAATGACAACATAGAAGCGCAGAGACAGGAAACTGCAGAGTCTATAGAGCCAGCGGAAGCGTGGAACAGGTGTAGCCACTAAGTACCGGGACCGAGCGAAAACCCGGAATGGATACGGAAAATAAATAAAACGGCCATAGAGCGGGAATAAGACTGCTAAACCATGACATACATATGCTATATGATGTATTATTATCATCTTAGGTTTTTTAATCCATATGTACAGAGGTGTCAATGTCACTCCCTTTTATAAGGGTACAGCCACAGATAAAAACCTATTTTTCACAGCTTTCTGATGTAGAAAGAAGAAACAATATAGACAAAGCTTGCTTAAATTGTATCTCACTGTCTGAGGCATGATGGGGTTCCTCACAACAGCTACGGCATGAAGGCTGCATGAGAAGAATTAGAAATTCCTCTCCAAAGCTGCTGTATTATTGAATCTTGTACATGTGGTCATTGCAAGTGGACAAGCTGTGGTGAACACTCTTTTTCACCTATTATCCCAGTTCTATTCATTCTTTTCTTCACTCTGTTGCCCACCACACCCCACCCCACCCCACCTCACCTCACCCCACCCCACCTCACCCCACCTCACCTCACCTCACCTCAATTTTAATCTGTTCATAGGAGGTCCTGATTGAGCGTTATAGTGCATTATACCGGCACGGACACGCTGTAGGCCGTTTCCCACGGATGGCTAAACCTCGACACACATGGGTAGATTATGATAAAGAGAAAAAGGGAGTCTATAGATCACAGTTAGCAGAGTGCAGGGGACCCTGCGCTGAGCAGACAGTAAAAAGAGAGTGTTTGATCAAGCGCTGGTGCGAGCATGGCCCCGTTTCCTCGGGATGTAAATCTGACAAGCCATATATAATATTTACTGTGATGGGGTAAATGGACCCCATGTGAGATCACATCCCTCACCATCATCATGGAGCCCCACAACTCGCTCCATCCTGTGAAACCCCCCTGCCCCCCCACCCGTCCACCCCCACCTGCTGCCGTACATGGTGGGGGCTCCCAAATGGTCTGTTATCCCTCATTCAGCTGGGATGATGGACCTGCTCCCCATGTCTTTCAGGGGCCAGCTATCACACTGACAGCACACATTCATGCACACTCATACTGAAGGCAGCAGCAGTGAAGAGCCACAGTCTGGCCCAGCGGAGGGCTGTGGTCAAGATTTCAGTATGAAGCAGGAATCAGGAGTATTCAGAGCAGCAGTGTGGAGCAGTGGGCTGTGCAACAGTGTGGAGCAGCGGTGTGGCGTAGCAGTCAGAGCAACAGTGTGGAGCAGTGGTCAGAGCAGCAGTGTGGATCAGTGGTCAGAGCAGCAGTGTGGAGCAGTGGTTAGATAAGTAGTGTGGTGCAGTGGTCAGAGCAGCAGTGTGGAGCATTGGGATGCACAACCATGTAGAGCAGTGGTCAGAGCAGCAGTATGGAGCAGTGGCTAGAGAAGCGGTGTGGAGCATTAGTTAGAGAAGCAGTGTCAAGCAGCGGTCAGAGCAGCAGTGTCGAACTGTGGTCAGATCAGCAGTGTGGAGCATTGGTCAGAGCAGCAGTGTGGAGCAGTGGTCAGAGTAGCAATGTGAAGCATTGGTCAGAGCAGCAGTGTGGAGGAGTGGTCAGGACAGCAGAATTTGTAATATAACATTTTTGCGTGCCATACAGCACGTATAAATTGTTACGAGAACTGATCGGAAACCACTCGCAGACACCAAGAGTAATGGGAATCAGGCTTTATTTAGAGTCGACAGAACAGGGTCAAAGTCCAGCAATCAGTGTAATACAGGCAAGGCAGATTCGTAGTTGGTTCCAGGCAGGGGTCAGAGTCCAGCAAACAAGGAAATGCAGAATAGGCAAAAGCGAAGTCCAGGACAGGCAGGGGTCAGAACTGTAAAATCTGTCAGAGCTGGGGAACAGGAGGGCGAAGGGCAGGAGCATGGCTAGGATGGGGAAGGGCAGGCGGGCAGGAGGACTGGAGCAGGACTGGACACAAACAGGCAGGGCAGGCAGGAGAACAGAAACTGAACAGAAAACACAGGACTGGAAACAGGGGAGCATGCAGGGAGCAGGCAGGAATAAACGCTGGAAAGTAGTATACACAAGCATGAAGGCAGGGCACAAGACGATCTGGCACAGAACAAAGAAACAGGGCAGACTATAAGCCAGAGTAACGAAGAGACAACGAGGGACAGGTGAGACGAAACACATGAGGAAACACAATTCCGGTGCAGGGAAGCCGAGACACAAAATGAAGAGAGAAAGGGAAAACACGGAACGGACTACCAAGACAGAAAATACATATAAACTTAAAAACCTGAAATAGAGTAGGACGTGAAGGCACGGGACGTGACAACAAATACAAATGACCCAGAATCGAATCATTGTAGCCCACTCTTGCAGTAACCCATCCTTAAACTCACAGAGACCCATGGGGTATAAAAAGACTTCTACCACACTTTGAACATATTAAAACAGAAAGATTCCTTCTCCCGCATTCCCCCTCACCTTTTGACAGCAGCCATTAATAACAGCTGATGCTGAGTGGCATGCTGAGAGTGGAAACAAACATGACTGAATCTAAAACACAACTGGGAGATGTCAAATGTCTCAGAACTCAGGTTAAAAAAAAACGCATTTGGAGAAACCCAGGGAAATCTTGGAGAAATCTTATTTTATAGCGCAGTTTTACCAGATTGGATGTAACAAATTAGATGATTTTTGATTTTGTTGTTTTATTTTCCCCCCTTATATTCCACAGAGAGTGTTAATGTGAAAAAGCAAGTTTATTTTTTGACAACCAACCAAATGTGACATTTAATTTTAGAGGACGGCACTGTGAATGGGAAAGGGAAAAAAACACGGATAAATAAAATAAATGGGAATTTCAGCAATTGCGTTAGGGTGAAAATACAGAGGAGATAAGCTTTTCTTTAAGGGGATTGTGACCTTGTCTGCCCTCAGCTCTGGCTGAGGAGACGCCCGACGTGATTTTCAAAGAGTCCGCTCTCTGTATGCTAATAGTCTGCTCAGCCTCTCTTATGTGAAAATGTTTCTTTCTTTTTTTCTTTGGTTGATCTTTCTGTTTTTGCTGTGAAGCATTGAGAGGCAGAGATTCATTATCTGTCATCATATTCATTTCTATGCTAATGAGAAGGGCACCCTTTGAAATCGGTTTCGCTCTTCCGAATAGAAGTAAACAGCAATCATAGGTTTGTGTTTTTTTTATTTATTTCTTTTTATTTTACTTTTTGCTTTTAAAGGAGGAAATGAATTCATAAGATTCTGAGATTGTTATGAATTATATTTGATGAATCGCACAGCATTAAAAACTAGCAAAGACGGTAAATAAGACTTTATCCAAGACAGGGTGGCGTGGAGATCGTCTTCATTATTTCTTGACAAGATCATTATGTGTTTAAGCTTGAAATTATTTTTGAGATGTTTTTTTTGCAACTACACATGTAAACTTGAAAGCATTACTGGCTGTAGAAAAATGGTGGATGTAGTGATGAAAAATCACAGGAGGGAATTTTTCCTATTCAAAAGGCTGTTTAACTACTCTCTGTGTCATAATGAAGCACATTGTCTCTCAAAATGATTTTTGGCTCAGTCAACACATGAAATATTCATACAATGCACATGATTAATGGTGCAGAATTATGCCGTTTTCATGTTCTTTCCAGTATAATGAATGAGCTAATAAAGGCCATTTTAGTTGGAAATGTTACCAAATATCTTGCAGCCTTACGTAAAATATTAAGATAAACAAAATCAAATAAAGCAAGTGACTGTTCTTCAATATATCAAGGAAAAAATGTTATTCCTGCCAACAAAAACACCTGTTGGAACTGGATGGTTTTAATACGAACCAAGCTAAAGCCACTGGAAAAGCAGAACTGGCAGTGTCTCTGAGTTTAAATGAAGAGTAACTTTGCAATGCTATTGCTGCCAAATCACAAAATGACATGAGTTCAATAATTTATTTATGCTTCAAAAGTTAATTTGACAGCAGTGGCATTTATGGCCATTTAGAATGAATTGGCAATGCAGAAGCATAACTTACAATGTAAAAGCATAACTTTCATTCACAAGAACAACCGAGTTTGAAATAACATTAAACAGTATCCATCTTGTAAGCAGAAAGTCATCTGAGATTGAAACTATTCTTATCACCATAGAATGGCATAATAAAAAAGAAATGGCAAGTCTGAAATGGAACTCCTCTAAACGAGTTGACTGGGTGATTTCAGGGACTAATAACAATCACAATCTCAAGTTTCAATTGTAGTTTTTTGAGGATTTCCCTATTAAAATCAATTAGTAACTTTTGACATAGTGTTATCTAAAATAGCACAATTACCTTCTGATTAAGAATAAGAGTTTATATAAGAAGCAACAATTTATTTTATATACAGTATATTTTTTTATTTGCATATGTAATGGATTTTAGTGGTGGTGGGGGGATCAGAAACAAGTCACTCATGCAGTGAGGACCAATAAAGGGAATAACAAAATAAATGCAGAGAAAGAAAAGACAGGAAACTACTTTCTTGTGGCTAAACAGCCAAATGAAAATCCACCTACTAAAATAGGGCGAATTCGAATAACGAGTGAAACACAAACTAAATCTCCCGAGCTCAATACTGGAGCCAAAATGTGAAAAGAAGTTCAGACGGCCGGAAGAGTGTAAAACAAACGAAACAAACAAAAAAAACTGTCTCAGAGAGAACAGTAAAGAATAAAATAAATAGCACAGAATGCTAACAGGAGGAATAATACTTATACCTGAACTAAAAGCTAATAGCAAGTCCCCCGTGAATATAAACAGCGTTTAATATCACGAGGTCGCTAGTACCTGGCTCAATGCAATGTCGAATGACAAAGAAGCACCGGGGAAGCGGAAGTGAGGAACTTAAATACCCTGCAGGTAGATGCACAGGTGAAAACAATGATGAGGGAAAGCAAACATCTGAACGGATCGTGGAAAAAATCTGATAGATTCTCAATTGGGAAACCAGGACGAGAACCGCAATGGAAAAGAAAATAAAAACCCACATACCATGACAGCATGCATGAAAAAAGTGTTTTTATTGCAAATGATCAGTGGTATAAAAATGGCCTTGTATCACACAGGTGCCATTATAGTGTGTATTGTACAAGAATCTTCCACACCAGGTTCCATGTCAATTGGAAAAAAGTTTTTTGTCTATGTGATAATCTTTATCGACAGTACTTAAAAAAATATTCTGCATGCACACTACCAAGAATGAACGATGAATTCAAGAAATCAACTTTGTCAAATATTTTCAAAACTGGTATAAAAGGCCCAGTTCCCCAGTGGTTGTAGAATATATTTTTGCTAACATCTAACATTTCAAAGAGTCTTTCCATTAGCACAATGTAGCATATGCCAGTGAGAGTTAAGTTCATCATTTTGGGCACTGTATGCTGTAAAACCAATCACAAAAATACTGCAACTTTGCTTACAAGGCAGGAATACTTTTAGATTTTTCTAAACAATGATTCTTGTGCTAAAAGTGATTTTGCAAAAAAAAACTGTCTGGTTTGGATTTGAAAGAAAAATTTAAGTCAAATAATTTTCCTGTAATTCCATCTCATACCAGATTGGACCCTTCTTTTTTTCTTACCAATTCAACAAGTAAATTTTGTAGGACCCCAAATACTCACTTGCCCATGCTTCATGATTCACATTCACTCCGCCACAGAGTAAACTTTTAAGAATTTTTGAATTTATTTATCATAGCTCTAACACACTGCTGGGGGGTATGCACCGATGGGTTGAGCTTTTCACTTACAGTGGAAGGGATAAATATGGTTTCAATAGCAGATGCATCAGTTGTTTCCAAACATTTATCTTTTGGTGTGTCAATGATATTGACAGAAGGGACATTTTTGCTATTTCCTTTACAAAAGGGCAGCTCTTGAGTAATTAAACAATCCCATGGCGTCTTTGTTATGTTTCCTTTTGTGTGCCACAGTGGGAAGTTTTTTGAGTGATATTAACTGAAATAATCATATGCTGTGGAGTATTCTCTATGCCATAGTTTAAGTAATTACCCATTTTTGTCTTTTGACTCTTTCTCGTTATATGCCAATAACATTTTTTGAAAAACCCATATGGTGCATAAATAAGATATCACTTATTTTCTATTAGCACTCAATGAGCATCAGCTGGCACTGTTTTGTTTTCGGGGTGATTTTCAATGCTCGTAAAAGTTTAGGGCATCGTTTCCCGGTCAGTTAAAAAAGTGATTTTAATTTTTTCTTCCAAAGTATTTGAATGTGTTTGTGTGCAGCACACAGTTGAATCAGAAAACCAGCCGCCAATTGTATTATTTTTTTTATGACGCTTGATGTGTGTCTACTGTGTATTGTTTATGCTTTTCTCTAGCATATATCCTTATTTGAAGAATAATAATCTTGAAATTTTGAATAACCTATTAATAAAAAGGTTATTAAAATTGTGGTCTACTATAACGTTTATCATATTTGCGTTGTTATATGTACGACTTGACTACCTCCTTTTTTGGATTGAACTGTTGGAGTGTGAAACCTTCTGTTCCCCTGTCTTTGTGGTGCAGGAGTGCCGTCAAGTACCGCCACGGTAGAGCCACAAGCGGTTCCCACTGACGGAAATGGCGGCACTAAAGGGGACCGGGTCTCCAGCATGAGATTTTCACAGCGTGAAGAGAAGAGCAAAACGCTCTGTGTAATTATTTCAGAACCACTCTTTCTAAATTGAAGTGTGAATATCAGCATATATTTCCCTCTGAATTGTGCCCGTTTAAGGAGCTGCTTTTCTGTGTGCCGTAATAAAGAGCGCACGCCGCAATCCGTCGTCAAAGGGAGGATGATTTCCCGGGGAGGAGTAGAAACATCTGCTCCCTATTGAGGGGGTTCAGTGACGAGGGTGAACGTTTTCTTTAAGGGCAGAAGAGAAGTCAATGGCAGCTCTGCAGCCCACTATCTTTAAAATGTGAATAGGGTGACAAGCTCTTTAGATACTGATAGGAAGCAGTGATGTGTTACTCATTTTCCACTATAGAGCTTGAACCAGGCTGTCTCATGATTCTTCTTTCCCACTGTATAGTGGAACCAGGCTCATTGTGGAACTGGAACCGGTCTGGCTCACTTTCACACTGCAGACCTAGAACTAGGCTGGCTCATTATACTCCTTTTCTACTCTAGAGCTTTAGTCTGGCTGGCTGACCTAACTAAGGGTCCTGGTGGTTTTCCATCACCTTTTTAAAAGCCAACAACAACAGAAAAAACACCAAGTACAAATAACCAAGAAAACTACAAGTGCCAGAGCAGAGTTTATTCTTTGTGGGAGTGTTCAGTATTTTGTTAGTGAGTGCACACCATTGGTGAATGAAAAAAGCAGTGTAGCCCAAAGCTCAAATGTTCTTCCAGCGGTGTACCTTCTGATAACAGGAAACATTATAATACAGTAATTCTTCACAATTGACCCTTCCTCCCAAGATAAAAGATGCTCATATGAGAAGGCAGGTTGGTGTCCTCTCTTTACGCGCCATGAGCTAGAAATGTATAGCATGTGCTTCTGTGCCGCGCTCGAATTCCCACCTAAATTACTGCAGGCTCCATTTCCAAAGCTAAGCTACACCTGCAGGCCTGACTGGAAAGGTCAACAAGCTGCTTAAAATGAAGAATAGCACTGAAGTGAACACAGAGTAATCTACTCTCTATATCATCTCTCTCTCTCTATCTCTCTCTCTCTCTCTCTCTCTCTCTCTCTCTATCTCACACACACACTCTGTCTCACTCTCCCTATCTTTTTCTCCCACTTTCTTCTTCCCTACAAACCCTGCTTAGGATATAGCAGTCTCTTTAGTGCCTCAGACACACTGAAACGATCCACATCGTGAATCTAGGGGCCTGCAAACCTGCAAACATTCATCATCTACCTTTCCCTTACTTTCTCTCTCTTTGTTTTAACTTCTCCAGTTGTGAACAGAATACCAAACCAGTTTGAATCCCCCTAGGCTGTGCCCCCTGAGGAGAAAGAACAGAATAAATGATTCCAACAACAATAATCTTTTGACCTCTCTTTTATTTTTTTCTCTATAGGTGCTGCTACCATGCCCTCGCTATCTCTCATTCACATACAGACATAGATCTCACATCTCGCACACAGACACAAATGCAGGCATACGCACATGCACACACAAGCGTAACACACAGATTTTTAAAGTAGATTTAGATTTTTTAAAATGTGGGTTAAAAAAGTGTCCCGGATTAAACGTAAGGGGAACTCAAAAGCAGCAGCTGACATTTTAGAAAATGTAAGCAACTACAAATTAGTAAGTAGAGAGTCACGAATATGTCTCAGTAATTTATGAGACCCTGTCAGCCCAGTTGGAGATAAGGGCTTGTTGATTTGCTGCAGACTTCTACAGCTCGCTGTTGCCCCCTAGTGTTGGATCCACAGAGTTCCCTGCTGGCTACATTGCTCAAACGCATGCCCGTGGTACCCTGTCGCCATTAGAATCCATATTTCTAATTTCCAGTAGCTTATCTGGAAAAACGCTAAGACTCAATCTAACTCATCTAGAGTGATATAGAGTCTAGATAAAATGAACAATATAGTCAACACAACTATGAACAGGCTTTCTGTCAGGCAATCACCACGGGCTGGTATCGTCCACTGTCTCTAATGTGCATTTATGACCAGATGAACAGTATCTGCTGAACAGCATCTTTCACACACTAATAAGAGAAGACTGAGTCTTATTGTGTTTTATGTCAGGAAACTGTTTGTTCATCTGACAGCATACGAAGATGTTGCTTAAATTAAGAAACGATGCACTTTTTCTTAGTTTACGTCCATTCCATCATCACATGCTCATGTAAAGAAACGATTCACTTGAAGCCCGTCTGGGTAATTTGTTCTCATGTTTTCACCCCGCCCACCACTGCCCACTTCTCACCTTTTATCGCATGCTGTCGCCAGGACAACATCCTCCGTTTTGGACGGGTATTGTATGGAAATTGACATTGAACAGGGTGAGAGACTGCGCAAGGGGTGGGATTCAGTACAGGCTTTGGAGCAGCGTGTGTATTCCTCTGCTCAAGCTATCAGCAGGTGTATGAGGATTTTATTATCACACACAGCTCACTACGGCTTCAATTCTAAAGCAAGCTGTAATATCTATCCCCACCCCCTCTCTCCCTCTCTTTCTCTCTCTCTCTCTTTTCCGCTCTCCCTCTTTCTGCTGCCTGGCAGAGTGTAAATGACAGTGCTGATGTGTCTACGACAATGTGCAAATTCGCAATACGTTGCACTGTCCTGCCAGGAGCTCCTCGAGACACAGAATGTGAAAGAATAAAAAAAGACAGAGACGGTACTATGTGCGGCTCATCGTCTGAAACAATCCTCTTTTCCCCTCATCTACATCTGTCTCCGTCTGGCTCCGTGAGCCGGGGTGATCTAACGCTCCGGTCTGCACCACGGTCCCCCTGTCTTTCTGTGGGGGAATGTGTTTTTTCAAATAAAAGAAACAAAAGAGTAAGTGAGGTAAACACGACGATTCCCCGTCGTCTGAAATTCAGCGTTTCTTAAGGGCTTGAGCAGATTGACCAGATTTATGGAGGGTGAAAACAGCTCTGGCTCATGCAATAATTTACAACTCAGAGCCACATGAACATGTTGCAATTGCTGTCGGGCCCATTTGTTACGGTTGAGAGTACTTGAGATTGAGATTTTTGGTATTGCCATTACCTTGTTATACCATAACTATTGCTCAGAAGTTGCGACAACAGTGTCCCCTGACAGTGATTTGACGGGTTCTGAGCCAATCATTACATCTCGTTGTCCAAAGTAAAAGCAGTGTATGGATGGCGGGACTCTTGTATTGCATTCAGCCACACACTCTAAAAGAGACTACACTAGTAAAGTGCCAGTATCTGTAAAATGTAAGATTACTACATTCTGTGCTGCAGCCCACAGGGCAATCTCTTAGTCCATCACAAAGAATATCAGGTAAATATCTCATCTAAACACCCATCACATGGATCATTAAATTACATGTTCTTCACAATTAAACACCCCCCACCACACATGCACACACAAGCGCAACACGCACTCACACATACAGTACACACAAATGCAGACACAAACACGTAGACACATACAAACAAGCATGCACATGCACACACACGCACACACACACATATAAAACATGGATATCCTCCTCACTCAGAAATCCGTCCTTCAGGACTACTGCAGGCTCTGAGGTAAAACCATGTGTTGTATGAGTCTCTCTGGTTCGGAGTGAATCACACATTGCAAATTGACCAACTAAGCAAACATTTTTGTATACAAACAGAGAAATCTATCAACATCTGACCTTGTGACCTCCCTGTGAGTCCTGGAGCCAGTCACGCAGTGAATAAGTGACAGAGGGGCACTACCGTTTCTTGGGCGACCTTCTCAAAATGCAAGCAACGTTCAACAGATACAGCTGTTTCACTGTGTTTCTCCACCCCCTAGTGAGCGACTCCTGTCACTGCTGGAGCCACGGCTGCCTAGTCCGTAAATTGAGTCAGTCAGAGCGGATAGTTCATTTGAAGTGTTGTCGTCATTTTGATTATTTAGTATTGCGCCACCCTTAAGCTTCAGCTGAGGCTAGAGGTCACAAGTTGTTGCCTGTGTCTGTCAGTCCAAATAAGAAACATTAAATAGTATCTCTGTGTTCAAATGAATAAATAAGTAACGGCACCATTTCCTCTATCTGCAGCAGACAAAAAAAAAAGATACAATGAAATATAAAACTCTGGAAACTATCTATTTCACAAACTCCGAGCGGAGTCGTGCGGGTTGGCGGATGAGGGAGTGACACCAGCGTCTCTTGCGGGAGACATGCAATCAGCCCCGCAATCAGAAGACTCCGCCGATCCAGACAGTGACAAATATGGCTTTTAATATCCCAGCGCTCCCTATTAATTGCATTTCGCCACGATTTAGGGGAACGTCACACCGAGCGACGGTAACAGAGACAATTAACGCAAAGAGCTCTCCCCGAGACGTCCCTCTCTCGCACAGTGAGGGCACGGCATCGTGAGCCAGCTGGGAGTCAGAACAGGAGGAAAGGCGGGAGACACTTTTTTTTTTTAGGAGGGGAGGAGGTTTTAGGAAAGCGGTTGCCTTTAGAATTAATGAGGTGCCGATGTAGCGGAGCCAGCGGTGAGTGCTGAGTTTAAAGGTTCCGCGAATGCGCCGGTTTGGCTGGAAATGGAATGGCCTCCGCCCCGCTGTGATCTTCGAATGTGCAGACTCCGCTCAAGGTAATATGGAGGTGAGGTTAAACACTGGAGAAATGCATTAGTGGAGGGGAGCCAGAGAAAGAGAGTGAGTGAGAGATAGAAAGCGAGAGAGAGGATGCAGGATTGGGGGGATTTAAAAGGGGGTAGAGGGGGGTTCTGGATAAAATAAAGACCACAACATTCAAATAATGTTCTCAGAAAGAGATTCTAACATCACAGAGGCACTGTGAAATTTCAAGTCCCTCACTTTCTTTCAAAGCCACATGTTAACCTGTTAACATTGTTATGGTGTCATAGGAAACAGTATGAGGAAGAAGTGATGGAGGCTAGGATTTAGGTTACAGTAGTCTCTCCTACACACCCCTCTGTTAATTCCACCACCACATCTCTATGGACCAGTTTCACCATAGATGCTTTATGGTAAGTTAGTCAGCTCTTCTCAACTTTTTTATTGTAAGAGGTTCTGTGTTGGTAACAAGAGTTTCAAATGATATGATGCAGCTTATGAATATTGATGAGGCACTGCCTCCAATGATAGGACATTTGACACATACCGTCATGACTTCTTACGATAAATTCACATAAGTGAAATTTCAACTTTCAATGATAGAGAGTCAGAACTCCATGATAAGGACATATATACCTCAAAATATGGTTAGTCAATATGCAATTCTATGTCATGATGATTGCTAGGGTTGTGATGTCGCAAATACAATGAATTGTGTGAGTGGTGAGTCTGATCAGTGTTATGGATGTTGAGCCAATCACAGGAAAGTATGCACATTCCAAACACCACCTGTGTTGGCTGTCCTACTGTAAAGACTATAGTTTAATGATTATTATATGAGACTGCAGATAATTAACATAATCTAATGCGTAATCAATACACAATTGATTCCTGTGAATGACTTCATAAAATATGGGGTGTTGTGATTCTTTGCTAAATTATATCAACCCACAAATCACCGCTATGTAAATATGAATAAACTCCACAGACACAATAGCCATTCCGCCTAAAGCATAATCATTGAAGAACGCAATTTATATTAAAGTAGCCATGCCTCAGCCTAATTAACCCAGATGGCATCTGTGCAAGCTGCAAGAGCAAAACACAGTTTTACAGTGTGTCTCAATTGGGAGAGTAAGTGTCTCAATTGGGAGAGTAAATATTTATTGGATTCCTACAAATAGATTTGTAAATGCAACATGGCAAGTTTACAGAGCCAAAGTGCTCTCTGGCCACTCATGAAAAAGGCCAGGATACACTGTGAATGGCTAAGAGTCTCTCATCTGTTTCAGGGTTCCAGGAATGAGTAGTCGGAAGACATCTTTGGCAGAATTTCACCTTGAATGGAAAAGATGTTGCCACCAAAACAGGTCAGTGAAGCTACATAGCCACATCTGCGAGATAAAGCGCAAACTGTGTTCGAATGATTTTGAGTGTGTTTATGGTTGTGCGTGCATGTGTGTGCGTGTGTACATATGAATGTGTGTCTGTTTGCACATGTGTGTACATGAATACAGATGGGTTTTTCAGTGTGAAACGAGAGCTGCCGGCCTGCTCATAGCAATACAAGAACACATTCCCAGAGACTTTTGGACAGCAGCAGTAATCTCACAGTCTCACAATCTTGCAGGGGGTGGGTTCATATTTTCAGTCTTTTTTTTTTCTTTCTAAATAAATCTTTTTTAGTTCTCTACATCCACCAACATATTTATGCAATTTCCTTCTTCTTTTTAACAACACAGTCCCTCTGGATTTTAGTTTCAAGGGCCGATTCCATTGCATGCTGGCATTTTGTTGTTTGTGAGGCTCTTGGAACTGCCTGTCAGCCTTGATTGACACAACAGTACTGCAAACTGATATCTGCACGCATTAGAGCCACTTGGAAATGTCATCAGCGAAGTCCACGGCAACCACAAACAATGGATAGTGAGCTAGAAAGAGCCAATTCAATTTTGAGTACAATTAAAAGCAAAGGCCATTACAGCTTGTATAGGCATAATGGCTTAAAATGAAACCACATCTCTGCACGTAACTCTGTACATCTGATCTGTTAGTGAATCTCAACCAGGCAATCACTTATTCAAAGCATGCGTGTATTGGCTGAACACTAATGTTAAGTTGCAAGTGCTATGATGGTGTATAATGCTTTTTTTCTTAACTCCATTTTTTTTAAATCCTTTGTTAAATCATTGAACAGAAATTTGTATTAGCTCTCCTCTCTGTTTCAGTGGGCTTATGGCCATCTGGAATCTGATGTAAGATTCCTTTATAGTGCTTTCAACATGTCAAGTGTAACTGTATAGCCTCACGATATTAGACCTGGAAATCCTGGACATTAACATAAAAAAATACAAATGCAAAGAAGCAATGGTAAAAGTGAGTCAGAATATCTTATTCTCTGGTTTTCTGACAAGCAATACTATAACTTCTCTGCATTTGAATGGATCTTTATGGGAATTGGGGGGTGGGACTAGATTTGGCAGTAAATTATGCTGGAATAGTATGGAATACATCATTGATGAAATGGCTGCAAGGCATCAAAGATCTGAGGTATCAAACAAGCCTCAAACCATCACTCTGCTGCCAGATATGCAGTAGATATGCATGGATCACTTTAAGGGTTGTTTCTCCTGACAAATTTTCCTATTGAATTCTATGGAAAAATAAGTCAGGAGAAGAAACCCTTCAAGTTATCCATCCATATCCACTGCATACCTGGCAGCAGAGTGATGGTTTTGATGTCTTACAGCCATTTCGCCAACCATGTATTCCATACTGTTCCAGCATAATTTACAGCTAAATCTAGTCCCACCCCCCAATTCTCATAGAGATCCATTCAAATGCAGAGAAGTTATAGTATCGCTTGTAAGAGTACCAGAAAAAAAGAGTATTGTTGGGTCACAGACATCATAAAGGCATGGGGGGAGGGGGGGGGGGGGGGGGGGGGGGCGGGGGGGAAGGGGGGGGGGGGGGGGGGGGGGGGGGGGATGGGGGGGGGGGAAATTAAATTAAACAAAGCTGACAGCACTTCTTCAAACTCATTGTTGTCCTTTCATTTCAAAGTGCTAGTAAACAAAAAAAAAAAAAAAAAAAAAAAAAAAAATGTGTCATGAATTGATGGTTCAACTGTATTATATTATATTTATATTTATAAAACAGAACCTAAAGACTCATGGGATTCAAACTTCTGTAAAAAAAATTCAAATATCAAAAAAAAAAAAAAATAAATTAAAAGAAAGCCCGCAAAAACCTTTCTTTGTAATGAAGTTTGCTTCGAACTTTATTATACACCCATAAATCAAAAAAAAAAAAAATCCTTTCTTAGCCTCAGTTACTTATGGCATCCATAATCTATATAAGATTTCAAAACAACAGTATAAGTATGTGCAAACAAATGAGTAGTATTGAACCTGTCAGACAAATTTTTAGCTTGTACTTTTCATCAAAACTTTGGTACAATCCACTCAGAACCACCTCTTGTACATAATGTGTGGCATCCTGTTTGAAACCACTTCAGACCACAACTGCTAATTGAGTTTGTATTTCACACATGGGTGGCGATCTGGGGATTTACTGTTTCAAAGTGCTTCCAACCCTTAAATTTCCCTGTAGTGTGACTAGACTAAAAGTGTCATTCTTTCCCTTCTACTCATAACAGCTAACAGATAACAATCAGTATCTCTGACAATCACTGCTGTAATTAGTCCAAGAACAATTGAATGTTGGAACTGTATGGCAATTAATCATCCGTATAATTTAATCAGTATACTTATGAGCTCTTTTGACAGCACCATTGCGCTCCAGCGTGTGGCACTAGCTTCATATTGCCTCATCATATCAGTGAAAGCAACACTGCCCACTTACATGGGTGACAGCATGTAGGAGGTATAAGACTGTGAGTGTCATGTAAAACTGACCTGCACGTGCAAATGTTCAGTTTGGGGAATTCAGAGATGACCGATATTAATTCTGTGAAGAGAAAACAACAGACTCTAACAAGCATTTCAAGTCAAAGTTAAGGGAAAAGAGCTGATTTTATCCAAACCCATGAGTGTTGTCATGGTGCACGCTGTTGAGGAAATACTTAGCAATAATTGGCAGTACAATATATTCTTTTTATATAATGACTAACAATGACTGAACACAGGAATTACGTGTATTTTGAGAGTTAAACAACTCAAACCACTACTCAATTTAATTTACAACAAGTGTGTGGGGAGACTGAATATTTACTGTAGTGTTAAGTGTTAAGTTTTAAGCCTTGACATTAATTTTCAGGGAAAAACTGTTGGGTTAGCAATGCATCTGTCCAGCTCTGTTTATTGTTTCTGCTTCTTTCTTCTTCCCTGTTGGTTTTATATTTTTATTGATTTTTTAAAAATAAATATTTGTGCCAAACATGGGGCTGAACATGTCCAATCCCCACCCTTATTTGGATAATTTGCAACTGCAGCCATGTCCATGCTTAATCCCCACTGCCGAGTGATGGAATGGTGCAGCTATCCGCTGTTTCCCTCTGAAACATGGGGTGTCGCCAGCCTGCTTTTTTTCACACCGCAGCCCACAACCAAGCTTGTACAAAATTGAGTTGGAGGAAGACGTTTTAAGTACAGCATGCACTCCACAGGTGGCCCAATCAAACCTGGGCGACAGTTACTAGTTCCGGGTTGCCCTATGACATAATCAGCACTGTAGGACTGTACACTGTTCGATCGAGGACTGTAGGACTCACCCATGTATCATAACGTGGACCTTCACCGAATGAGCCACCCAGAAGGCCTTGTTGGTTTTCCTATGGAATCAGCTGGTGTCTCATCTGAAGTCAGGCAGTCACAATTGTTTTTAGCAAAACAGAAGATTGAGCACAGATGAAGCCAGTCTGTATACTACTATACAGTGTGTTTAAACCATCTTACCTCCGACTCAAAAGGCTGCTGGCACTGAATCACAATGATGCACTTTTTAAATATCTAAAATGTTCTCTTAGCTATGATTTTTACTTCAGACCATGAAAATTATTTTTTTAAATGCATGCAGGCGAGAAGGTTGTAACCTATTAAGGTAATAACTGAATCACAGCTATCACAGAATTAGGAATCTCTTGAAGATTCCATTGTCAAAAAAATTGACATTTGCTGTATTTCACCAAGATGTAATTTGGTCTGTCAAAATCCTTCATGTGAAAGGAAAGACATAAGCAGTAATGAATTAATCTTGTTGTAAATGGGTTGTAAATTACATGTCTAAATACTTTATGACTTGCAATATATTAAAAAGAATATAAATAATTATGTCGGGAGACAGATCATTCATCGGATGATTCAGGAACATCTGAGGGTGAGTTTTGCCTGTTTATGTGATGTAGACTTACAATGTAGACATAGAACAACCCTATGTCACAAACATGGTAATGTGTAAGATATAGATATGCTGTATGGTATGATATATAGTGTAATTTGATCAATACATACTTCTCTTCTTTTTTTCTAAAAGAAATGTGAATTACTTAATGGTGTGAATGGAAAAATAAACTAAATTAATGTTTTAAATCTCAAGCTTTCTAGTTTCGTTCTGAATTAACTTACCTGGTTCTGACCTTTTGTTCTGTCATGAGAAATGAATGTATTTCAAATAAATAGCTGCACAGTACTAATGCACTATGGGCCTGATTCACTAAGGGTGTGCAAACCAATAACATAACCAGTGATTGGTCATGGTATTTGTTTTGCACCAATCATTGACTGTGTTATTAGTTTTGCGTGCGCTAAAAGATTTTGCACATGCTAAAGGTCTTAGTAAATCAGGCCCTATGAGTTCACTTTCCATGTCAGCAAATGACACAGAGTGTGGAACCTGTAGATATTCCAGTTATGGCATCATAAATAATTATATTATCTAAATAAAACAGACAGCACAGTGCAGAGTCTCAGGGAGACAGGGAGAGTTCACTTGCAAATCAGTTTATGCATATATTCCTCATTCACACTCGTGGAAATTCCTCCATTGCCCGCGTAGTTGCTGCTTGGTTTCTGGTCTTGTCAGACAGGCAGCTGCCATGCAAGCCAGCCTGAGGCTAGCTCTGAGGCAAGCATGCCGAACCAGGGCCTGCTTCTATGCTTCTGGGCTTGAGGAACTTTCAAAATTGGCCATAGGGCCATATCAATATTGTAAGAATTTGTGGGTGTAATGAAATAAATACTTTACTAAAAATAAAAAAATGTTAATTGTTTATTGATCAGATTATTTGTTATCAGCGTGCTGAAAGGACATTTGATGCCTCCAGTTTGAGTTTTTAGAGAAAGCGAGAGAGAATGTTGCTGTGGTTCATCTGGTTTGGTACCAAAGGGGCCAAAATAAAGACTGATATTCACAAAAACATCTGATATAGTGTAGACTCAGCCCCCAGGTGCCTGTGCAATGTTTTTCTGAATGTTTCTACAATATTGCATCCATGTTCTCAATCATACATTTTCATAGGGAGTAAAGAGAAGAAATGTGATACAGGATGGTGATTAACCTGGGGGTGAATGGGACCAGTTTTAATTATACAATATAGATAATATAATCTATACAATATAAGTATAGATTAATTTGGAGCCATTTACCCAAGCTGTTATTCATTATTCCAATTAATGAGGCAGAGATGCCCCTATCCAACATGAAGAGAGATGTGTGTGTGTATTAAAAGTAAACAAGAAAATGTATTGTTTCACAGTAACAAATTAGAAATTCTTTCACAGTAAATTGAACACTGAGTGGCCCCCTTTGTAGTGGGTGTGGCTCTGACCAGTACAATCCTTCTCACAGGTATACAGTGATGTGAAAGTACACCCTCTTTCAATGCGGAAGTTTTACATATTAGGACATAACTAACCCTCATCGAGTCCTCAACAATTCCTAACAGTAGATCAAGCACACACAAATTTTCATTTGTCATTAATTATTCAACCAAAAATAAACCAACATGGAGAAGCCATGTGTGGAAAAAGTAGGTAAATGGTAAATGGACTGCACTTATATAGCGCCTTTATCCAAAGCGCTTTACACTGGCCTCTCACTCACCCATTCACACACCAATGGCGGCAGCTGCCATGCAAGGCGCTAGCCTGCTGCTCATTGGAAGAAACTTGGGGTTGTCTTGCCCCAAGGAACACAACTCAACATGGGACAGGAGGAGAGGGGGGGAACCGCCCCAACCTGCTGATCTGCGGATGACCTGCTCTACCTCCTGAGCCACAGCCGCCCCAGGGTGCACCCTTTAATCCAGTAGCTTGTAGAACCCGCTTTAGCAGCAATAACCTGGCAGACAGGAAATAAATTCCTACTTGGCTTAACAGATGTAAAAAGAAAATTCTGATATTCCATTGTCAGATACAGAGGGTTCGCTATTAATTAATGTCATGTGTTTTGCTTTGATTACTTCATGTGACTTATAAAACCGGCCAGTTACACGTTGTCCCATTCTCTATCTCATGTGAAAATGCAGCCGCGATGCAGCACCAGAATTTCACCTTGACTCTTTTTGTTTTCCAGGAACATTCGACACATTTTCCTCTAATTAGCCTCTAATTGGTTCAGTGTGACTTGTCTGAGCCAATCACAGTAGAATACCATGACGATTCCCTGAAAATTGAAATTCACACATTCACTGGCAGCACCTAACAAAAAAGGGAAGTGTCAAAAAATAAACACAGCACAATGAACAAAAACCAATACTCACACATTATGTTTTATCAATGTCAAAATTATATTTTGGGTAAAAAAAAAAGACGTTTTTTTCCCCCAGTCTAATTTGAGTCACAGCTTGAGTGGATGTAGGAGCTCTGCATCCTCCGGTTGCCACTGTAACAACACAAATGTAATAATTTTCAAAAAGAGTCCAAATGATAGCGCTTTGTGATGTCCCTCCCCACCACCACCACCATCCACCTTTACTACTAAGATGCATCACCGTCCGTCGATACAAGACGCATGCTGCAAGCCACAATAAGCATTGGAACACATGCTGAACATGCTGTGAATAGCAAAAAATTTATTTCAGCAGACCGTTGTTCCTCTGTTGCTGCATTTCGTTTAACCACAGTGTGCATCAGCCAGTACATAAATCCCGCGACTCATCGCTTTCGGACAATTTAATCAGGAATCGCACGCGCAAGTCAGGCCTGCGCGGTCTCCTTCTCGCTTAATACACAAAAGAGGGATGCGGTAGGCAGCCTGAGCAGTCGGCACCACGTCCTCCCGTGATAGATCAGGAAGGCGGGGGAAATGAATGTAGGCGCGGGTGTAGGCCAAGGCTACGGATTGGATTAGAGTGTTCTCCACTGTCTCCCGCCCGCCGGCGACCTTGCTGAGTTTATGAAGACGGATTCGGTGTCCACTGGCGCACTGATCAATTACCGCACAGGGCTCCAGACGTGGCTAGTGTTGTGCTAGCAGAGGCACGTGCAGCAGCTTGTTTTTGTTGTTATCAGTCCTTTAAGTTTAGTACTTATTTTCTCAAAGGTAGAAAATAATTAACTGTCATCAAAGACTAAAAAGAAACAAAAAACATGATAATATTTGATGATAGAACAGGACATTCAGCCCATTAAAGTTTGCCATTTAGGTTACCTTCTGTCAAAAGCTGCGTGCCCAGATTTATTCAGTGGTTTGTTGATTTATTGTTAAAAATGTTTCTTAAAGAAAGTGAAAATATCTCTTTTTATGTACAAATAAAATAGACTACTCTTGGGCTGGGTATGATGCTTTAGGGAGAGAGATGCAGGACTACGGGTAGTCCTCTGCGGCCTAATATATATCGCCTGTGACAATGAAGCACCTTGTTATTCCCTACAGCACAGCTTTGCCGATCAGCCTAATTCACAGTGACATCACATTACCGCCTGTGCTTACTATGACTTCACTCCTTCCCCCGGTACATTAATTAGGTTTGGACTCAGTAATGGCAGATTTTCAATTCAAGAGTGAAAGAAAACAGGCCGCATGCTCCCCTTATGTGATAAATATGCAAACACACACAGGCACACAGACACCCTTTTTTTCGTATAGAGACGATCTGGACAGAAATGAAAACATCATCCTTTTAATATCCCCTGCCTCTTAACAGTTTTCAAGGATGGAGGAAATACAAAAAAACCCTGTAATGTCAAGCTACCCACGACCCGACAGCCTTTAATTCATTGATAAAATAGCCATTAAGCCCGAAATGGACTATTGATTTTCCCGTTGACCGCGGGACCGGGGAAGACGTTGTTCGTTAACCATTTGATTTGCCAAAGAGACGAGGTTGGCTGGGGCGACAGATCCGATGACACTGGGACAGGATAGGCGGCGTGCGCTTTGCTCATCTGCGCAGACGACTGTAGCTGCGTGCCGATCCGGCCCCGGCAATTACACACTGACAATTTCCATTACATCCAGTGAGTCTGGAGCAAAAAACACGCCGACAGATTAACCGAGCAGAGTAGATTATTGTGTTACGGATCCGTCCGTTAAACAGCGGCGGCCTCTATTCTCAAATGGTGACAGTATGTAGATTAAAAAGAATCTGATTAAAATACTCATCGCTCATTCTTCAGTCAGCATTTCAATTAGACGTAACGTCGCACCGCGTTTTTTGCACCGAGCAGTAGCTATGATTCCCTTCCAGTTAATCCAAGGCGATTCTGATGCTAACATTCATTTTGTGTGAGCATTACATTTGCATTCATGGCTTGTGAGCGATCCCAAAGCCTTTGAAAGATGTCAGGCAGCTAGATTTATTTTTGGATATGGTGTGGAATGTTATTATAGTGCATGCTGTCCTCTGTCATTCACAAAGATGATTAATCCTTTGCCCTCTTTCAGATAACTCACTGTTACTGCAACCTATGCATGTAATACAGTGAAATACTCCCTTTAAAGTGTATGTAGGCCTAATGTAAAATAAAAATAAAAAAAGCTCTGCATTTTTTTGTGTCAAATTCACTTCATGCTTTAGCTAGTTTTACCAATTTGTTTTTCATGTCTACACACCAAAATAATTAAAATTCACATCCAGTCTTTTTAAATGAGAAAGTCTCCACTGATAATCGTATGCAGGGGCCATATGTTTTTGAACATAACCAATCATTCACCTAATGTTTATTTACTATAAGGGGGACGGCATGGTGACAAATCTGCTGACGAAAATAAGGCGCATTAGAGGTAAAGCAATGTGTTAAATCCTTCAGTCCGAATCATTTAGGTAATGTCCCGTTCATTTTAGATTCATGAGCGGGGTCCACGCAGATCGGTTCCATGTTCCATAAATCTCCGGCTATCCATTATTATGTGGCATTTTGCTGTTTCCAAGTGTACATGTTTACTTTGTGCATAATTAACTGCTTAATGGCACAACCCCTCCCCCACCAATCCCTCCACCCCCCCACACTTATTTACACCACACACTCACAGCGATCTGTGAGAGAACAGGGTTGTGGGTGTTGCAAAGCGAAGCGCCATCATTATCCGCCAGAGTGAACCATATTTCTCTCACCTTTTTAATCCTCCCCCTAGTAAAGCAATGCTAGTTTCTCCACTACCCACAGTGCCTTGGGAAAACATGGCACCGCAAAACCTGTTTTGCTGAAGGCTGGCCAACTGAAAGACTGGGAAAAGGAAAGAAATGGCAGAGGAACTGTTTGAATGTTACTGCTGGTACTTGACACTTCTTTGTGGTTTAGGGAAGTGATATTGTTGACATGCCTGGCTTCAGGCAATAATTTTCAAAGTGCAAATACAAAACTCGTATGTAGTTCACCAGCAATCAAGCCTGCGTTGCTGTGTTATTGTTAAATGTTCCTTTTGATTAATGATGAAATATAAATGAATGTATATATTGCATTAAGCCAGAGTCTTTGTATGTATAAATTGCTGAAATGTTGTTTTCTTTGTTATTAATGTTCTCATCCATGCTAAAATGAACAATAGGATCATTGATTGTGTTTCCTGTTTACGTGTTCTGTTGAAAGCATGTTATTGATTTGGATATGTGACAAGTGTGGACACTAAACAACTCCCCCCACACACACACACACACAGATACACACACACATACACACCGATGACACCATGTTGGTTTAATAATGAAATACAGCAGCCCGGATGCTGACTAAGACTGACCAGCTGCAGTTTACACACTTTGCACTTGTCTCTGAAAAAACCTTTGTTTTGTTCACCAGACCGATACATTAAAAGACTGTGGACGAAACACCCATCACAACACACAGGGAAAAGGAATAAAAACCTTTGGGTAATGACAAAAGTGCTCCAATATTAGGCATGCAGTGGATGGAAATTTCACAGTGACAGAAAGAAAACATGGTTTCAGTTAAATGCCTCTTCCACCCCACCACCCTGCTTTTAAAGCTTTCAGTGGAAATTGTGGGGAATGTGGAGGTCACTTTGAAGAAATGGTGTAAGTGAGATTGCACATGGCCGTCTCCACATTATCGCTGCTGTCACAGCTTGTCTGCAGAGAGCAATAAACTTCAACAAATTAAGTTTAACTCACCCCTGGAAATTAATGAAAATGAAGAAAGAAAAAAAAATCAACTGATGATGAAACTTGAGTTTTTTTCTTCTTGTTTGTAGTTATTGCTGTCGGTTGTGCACCCATTCTGTCGATTAAATGAAGATGGGCCCTGTTTGGGTGTTTCAAGGGTTGGAGGTCACTGAAGACGAGGATACCAAAAAATACAGGTGCAAACAGTGGCAGTGCAGAGAATTTTACAGTGAACACAAAATAAATAATGATATGAATAAATACATTTAAAACTGTATAAAACAAAAAAAGAAAGTGTCGGTTGCTTGGCTGTGCCTGAAAAGAGGCCCAAGAGACAAAACAGCAGAATGATATGCTCTCAACGCTTCAGAGTCTCAACTGAAATACATTTTTTAAAAACGCTCCCATGAGCTCAAACCACAAAACTATATAAGAACTAGAAAAGCAACGTGGTTCCATTCAACCCAATTCAATTTGGTACTTCTGCAAGTGGCGCCACCGCAAGATGGCTACCACGGCCCGGAAATACTATTACCGATGAGCTCTGCCGCGTATTTCCAATGGAGCGTTGTGAAATTCAACGAAGTCGCCCCAGTGCAATCTAAGTGCAAAAGCTCACAATATGGTCATCAATAGAAGCAGGCAATCACATTTAACATTTTTCCTGGGTCAGAAATTTTTCTAGGCCGCACAGAAAAGAGAAAGGCACGATTTTAAAAAAAACTCATCGGTGATTGTTGAGTAGGTGCACTAAATTCTGATTTGTTAAGAACAAACTGATGAAATTTGGAACTGAGTCGCGTGATAATCCTAGTTACGTCACAGTAACATCGCGTGAGGAGGTATATTCCCATTTTCGCCTCCAATCTCCACTCGATATAGGTTGGCTAACTGTTATGAAGTTCGCTTTCTATTGTGTTGCTGTCTTGTGCATAATAATGAAATGGTTTTCAAATGCTTTCATGTGTGTAATATTTCTAAGGAAGAATTCACATCTCAAGATAAGTGTTGTTACATTACATGAGTAACCTACGCCAGTGAACATGTTTGTGTTGAAAAGTCGGTGAAATGCCGTCTCGCGTTCTAGTGAAAAACCTCCGCCCAGATAAGTGGGTCAACATCGGGTTGCCAGCGAACAAGTTGGCGGGCTCCCGGCGTATTATGCTGTTGGGTTGCTAGCTGTTTGCACATGGGTTAATGAGAGGTCGATAGCGTTGGTCCGATAGTTCAAACAGTTACCAGTTAGCAACCGGCATCACTGCACCTCATAGTTTCTGCCATGACACCGGCAGCATCAGCTGGTGGGCTTCTAGCTGTTTCACAGCTCGGTTTACCATAATTATGCATCACCAGTCATGTTTCTATCTGTGTTGGACTACGGTGTTTTTTTATATATGCATGCCTCTGTTCAGTGTCTTCATCAGGTTGACACAGCCAAACATGCTTTCTTGAGGTTCATTACAAATTGTAAAGCTCTGACTCACCACTGTGAGTTATAATCTCGGGAAGGATGGCCTGCTCTGGCCACCCGTAGGCTCTGTCATTGGTCCGCCTTTATATATAAGGCAATTCTTGGTCTGCTCCCACATTGCACATATGTGTTTTTATCATGCAGAAAAGTGCCGGACAGTACTCTGCGTTCTCAGGACTTATTTATGTTTTATGTCCCAAAAGCACGTACGTAAATTGGAAAAAGGGCATTTGTGTATTCAGCACCCTTGGCATGGAATACGTTGCAGAATGTTTTGAAAGTCAATCAATTAATTTTGTTAAATGCTATTAAATCCAAAATGAAAAAATTAGAGGCAGATTCTTTATGTTGTCAATGTTTTTAATTTACCTGGCTACGAAACTGACTTCTAGAAATTGCTATTTTGAAATGTGAGTTCCCTATGCTTGTTTTTATTTCTTGTAATTTTGTTTCTTTTTGTGTTTTCTGTCTGTAACCATGTGTTTTTATTTTATGCTGCTGCCTGTCTTGGCCAGGTCTTTCTTGAAAAAGAGATTCTTAATCTCAATGGGACTCTCCTGGTTAAATAAAGATGAAAATTGTATGTAAGACAGAAAAATGTAACAAATTTTTTAGAAAAGTCTAGCTTTATTAGACTAGAAGACCTAGCAAAGGTCACAACCCGGTGTGAGAGAAACTTGACGTCTTGACGAATCAAGTCGCAGTAGGCAATCTTTCGAACTCGGAGGTCTGCTGGTCCGACAGAGACCCGTCAGCAAATCCGACTGCTCTCGCACTCTAATCTACATGTACTCTCTGTAGGCCTCTGAGATAGGAGGGCTTGAGCCCCATATGACCCCCAATTTCCAACATCATTTGTGGTGAGTAGCTCATGTTTGATAGGGCCTATGATTAACGTTACATATAATTACAGATGAAACTGAAAAGAAATTTAGTTTGTAGGTCCGCTGATACACCTCTGCAGGCGTCAAAATGACCAGAGATATACACCTGCAAAGACCGATTATTGCACTGGGCGCCACCTTGAGTCCGCTCACAGACCGCTGCCAACTCACCAGATTATCTGAATTTGCAGTTGTGGTAATGTTAGGCTGTGAGGCAATTTCAACAAGATAGTCTATGTAGTTTACATGTGTGCACCCTCTCATCGCTCAAAACAGATCAGGTGTCAGCTGTGCCGACAGGCCTTATCCAACACAAGAGAAGTGGCTCGGCTGTTCTCTACAGGACGTTACGTACACTTACATACATTACAAACAATATGAACACACACTCATACAGATGTTAGTGTGGCTGGCACACTGTAAAAAGTGTTGTGTTGCGTGTCTCTAATAGCGCAAGTCTCGTTGCGGAGCTAGTCCGTGACAGGCCTCATCTGTCAATATAGTCGTAAAAATTTGCGTATATTTGAGTGTACCAAATTGCGTATGAAAATATCACGTGTGATTCATCAAATCACTGATCTGAGTGAAAATGTGTTCGTACGTAGGTTGAAAAATCAGACTTGATTGTATTTTAGGAAGTGTGTGCACATCATTATGAATTGCCACGCCCATTTACGACCATATTTGGTATGGCCTCCTCCTTTAAAACATATATACAGACACAGTTTTCACCAGTATTATAGGCTATGGCGGGCAACAGGAAAGCAAAAAAGAATTTTTCTGTGAGGGTAAAATGGAAATGCTTATGAATGAACATGAAAATAAATGTATGCTTGTTGGGAGCGTTAGTAGTGGTGTGCAGCCTAGCTCAAAAGCCGTTATGTGGCAGAGGATAAGCAGGGCTAAAATGCTTCCTCTGATTTTTTAAAAATCCAGCATCCTGGATCTCTCACCTGCAGAAGAGAGGATGGGGGCCAGGTATCACTGAGAAAGTGGCCCATGGAAAGAGTGACAGAAGACAACTGCGACTTGATTCGAAGACTTCAAGTTTCTCTCACACCGGGTTGCAACGTTTGCTAGGACTTCTAGGCTTATAAAGCTAGATCGGATTTTTTGAAAAAATAGGTTACATTTTTGTCTCTTGCATACAACATGACTGGTGATCCATAATTGTTTTCATATGTTTCTCTCCAATAAATCCTTATACAGAGGCTATTTTCTGATTTAATCATTTTAACCAGCTTATGCTTTATTCCATCTAGGCTGCATATGATGAAAAACTTAATAGCAGTGTCAAATTAAAAATCAAATTGTTCAGATATCATTTTTGCAAATTAGGCTACACAATGTACGTCTACAGCCACAATGCATAGGTCAAGTGCATTTAAAAATATTGCCCAGATGCATTAATGGCTTTTAATATTTTCATAAATGGAATGCCTTGGATGTTATTTTGCTATTTTTATGATCAGCTCATTCCCTTCCAATGTTGGACTGTTTTGATCCTTAAAGAAACCGTCCAGCCATATCCATGACTCCACCATCTTCCTGTAAAATATTCATCAGACTTTCCACTGTTGAAATGACTCCTGCCTGCTTCTGAAGATCTCTTAATATTTCACAAGTGTATTAATAATTATGATAACAGTGCCATGCATCATATTATGGATTTCTTTACATCCCTTTTTAATGGAGAGTTTCACAGATCATTACCTGCCTGTGTTTTAGGGTATCCAACTGACACAGCAAAACAGTGCAAAAAGATCCAGATCCAGTTGTGCTGAAAACAGTAGGTAGTGTCCCACTCTTAAATCAGTCCTCTGCCAGAGCACATCTCCTCCTCCACTCCCACCATCTCCTTCAAAATGCCTCAGACAGAATTGTCTCTCTCTGAAACTAAGCTCCCCTTCTTCATTGGCGAAAGGATTTTAGGGCATGTGTTTCTAGAGCAAATACTAAAAAAGAAAAATAGACATCAGGGGAAGCAATCTTTTTCATACACTTAACTTTCAAAAGTTATACTCTAGTTTATTTGCTGAGAAGACATCTTTATCCGTGGAGACTTGCAGAGATTACTTTTCTTTTTATGGAGTATTCATTTATACACTTTGATATTTTAGTGAAGCGGCTCAGGTTAAATACCTTGCTCCAGGGTAAACAGCAGAGCCTCACCTGGGATTTCATACTGCAACTGGTCCAATTTCCAAATCATAAAAGAGCGCCTTCACTCAGTCAACTATACCAAACAGGACATATAATCAACCCTGACGTTAACGATTCATTTGTGTGATTCAGGTCCTATTAAACCGGAGTTTATTGTTTTGTTACTTGCTCTTATTTAACCAAGTGTGGTAACTGAGAAATAAATAATCTTTTGCAGTAATGACCTGGGGACTTAAAGTGGGGAGGGAATGTAAGGGAAGATTGTGCAGCCAGTCAGATTGAGGTGATAATAATATGACCACATCAGAACCTCGGTTTCAAGGTTCAAGGTTCAAGGTTCAATTTTATTGTCAACTCTACTATATATACAAGACATACAGAGGATTGAAATTTTGTTCCTCTCATCATCCACGGTGCAATAAAAGAAAAAGATAAACATAAAATACAAACACATACACAATATAAAAAGATATAAATCTAAAAGTGCGTGAAAATATAAAATACAAGTAAATCTAAAACTAAGATACATATAGTGCAAATGGACGCAGTGCAAGTATGGATGTAATGTTACAGTGCAAATAGCAGCAATTTTATCAAAATAAATAAAATAAAAGTGGCTGGTGCCAATAGTCTGTCAAAAGTGTCATAATCCAGAGTCAGTGGGGGCCAGCGATTTATGGGGGGGGGTTAAAGGTGTCGTAGTCCAGAGTCTGTGGGGGCAGGGGGCAGAGAAGGGAGGGGGGGAGAGCTGAAAGAGAGTTCAGCTTCCTGACCGCCTGGTGGATAAAGCTGTCCCTCAGTCTGCTGGTCCTTGCCCGAAGGCTCCTCATTCTCCTCCCAGACGGCAGGAGACTGAAGAAGCGGTGTGAGGGGTGAGTGGGGTCGCCTGCAGTGCAGAGTGCTTTGCGGACCAGGCGTGTGTCATAAATGTCCTGGAGAGAAGGGAGGGGGGCACCAATGACCTTCTCAGCTGCTCTCACTATACGCTGCAGGGTCTTTCGGCAGGATGCAGTACAGGCCCCGTACCACACAATTATGCAGCTTTCACATTTCATCTGAAGGATGGCACATTATACAAGAATAACTCAAATGGCATTTCTCTATTTACGGTTTTGCAGGTTGACACAAACACACGAATGCACACACTCGTGCACACACTCACATGCACACGCACGCGTACACACATACACACACACAGGCAATTTGCTTCCTGTGTGTTTACTTGGATGCACATGGAAGTGGGCTGCAGTGAACCAGAGTAATCTTTAAATGTTAACCACAATACACAACAGTGGAATACACGTGCTGAATGCAGTTTTTATTCTTCTCTTTAATCGTGAACAAAATATTATGTTCTTTGGCTGATAGTACTTTTTCTCATTCTTAGACATTGGAACTAATTGGGGCTAATGGATCAAATGAACAATAATTGTCCAGGAGAGTGTTGCGTCATTGAACATTATCTCAAAATGAACTTTTTAATGGAAGGTTTACAAAAAAAAAATCTATTTTAGATCATCCAATTAATTAAAATTTGACATAGACAACTTTGTCTTAGTAACTCTTTAATAAGTTAAAAGTAATTCCATTTCAGAATTCCAACTTGAGAAATTACAGAGTTCAGAGTGTTATTTATTGATTTAAATAAGCTGACCATGATGCTTGAGTACACCACAGCAAGGCACAGCACATTTTGTCTTTATAATTGCAGGGCACTGATAGTCCCCCCACAGTAGCTTAATGATTGTCCTATCGCAGGAACAATGACCTCCACTGTCATGTTAATAGACACACTGAGTCTGTAACTGAAAGAAAATATCTCACAGAGCTGTAAATTAGGCTTTTTGATACATGCACTGAACTCCACCATTTGCAAACCAATTCAATACAATACCATTTTTCAGACATTAAGCAAATATTGTCAATATTCCAAACATCCCCAGACTGAACAACATCAGAGACATTACTCATAGGAGTTTTATTTTAGTTTGAAGGTGTTGGGATTCCCTTTGAAGTTGCTTGAATGTTACAGAAGGTTTATTTTGCATGATTGTCAGTGAGATCTGGAATCTGCTTGTTATATAAAGTATTCATTTTATTATATAATGCTCACCAAAAATAACATAACCTGCATGGTGTATACGTACGACATGTCACTTTCTCAAATTCAATTTAAAAATATTAAATAGTAGAATTCATAAAAATGAAATAGTTACATTAAGTGAAAACATTTCATTTCAATTTAGGCTTAAGATAAATTATCAAATCCAGACTACAGTATCAATCTTTTCATCCTAATTTTCCCACTCCCATGCACTGCCAGGTGATACATAGGTACTTTCAGTAATCATCATAACTCACATATCCAGTACTTACCCAACACTACTCAACCCCCACACAACTGTCGACACTGTTCAGCCAAAACACAGAGAACATAACATGCACATACAATGGCACCATGTGGATATGAAGAAGCAGTGATTTATAGTCATTCTCCCAATGCCTCACCGGTGTTTGACCTATAGCCTCCCCCAGGGTTTGAATAGACACAGTGATTTATCACTTGAGTCTTCATTCTTTACCTAAAGGGGCAGAATTCAAAGTCCCTTCTTTACCTGGAGGGGCAGAGTCCACATTCAATTTTTTTTTACCTGGAGCTGAGGGGCTTACACCCCATTTTTTACGTAGAGTGGGGGGGCTTAGACGGAGCTTAGAAGCCTTTCTGTAGATAGAGGGGAGGGGCTTATATGCCATTTTTTATATAGAGAGGAGGAGCTTAGACGTCTTTCTGTACATGCAGGGGAGGGGCTTACATTCCATTTTTTTATATGGAGGGGAGGAGCTTACATGACTTTTTTTATGTGGAGGGGAGGGGCTTGCATGCCATTTTTTTATATGGAGGGGAGGAGCTTAGACGTCTTTATGTACATGGAAGGGAAGGGCTTACATGCCATGCCTTTATATGGAGGGGAAGAATTTAGACATATTTCTGTACATAGAGGGCAGGGGTTTACATGCCATTTTTTTATATGGAGGGGAGGAGCTTAGACATCTTTCTGTACATGGAAGGGAAGGGCTTACATGCAGTTTCTTTATATGGAGGGGGCTAAGATCCATCTGAGGGGGAGTTATGTTCTGTTCTTTACTCATAGGAAGTATTTTTTTACCTGGAGATGTGGAGCTCAGTATAACACATGAAAGAAGAGGACGCATACAAAAGCAGAATTAAGCAACACTTTTGAATAGTACACGTATACATACGGCACATACAAAGAGGCAGATAGGCACACACATGCATGCTCCATCCTTTTTTGTTTTCTACAGTACGCATTATATTACATCTCATATCCATATGAACTTTGGTGTGAGTTAATGCTAACAGTGAATAGATGCATAATTCTACACAAAGCAACAATATGTAAAAGTTTAACATGAGGTTGATGTTATGTAGCTAAACAACAGTGTACGATGTAATACTACATGTTTTCAACTTAACATGAAATAATTGTCCTCTACTGATTCACATTAGTGCAAGCTCTGCACAGTTCATTTGTGTGTGTATTTTGTTGTCTCTGCAGTTCTCAATATATACATATCAGAATTAGCATCATTATGATTTGATTCATTTGTGGAATTTTTTCCATTAAAAACAATGACCTTGATTTAATCTCTTCCAGTTAAACAGCATGTTCTGGAACATCTCAGTTCTATATATTGCCAGCTGGATACAAAGCAAAAATAATTTTCCCAATTAAAATTAATTGTATATTAAAATACTTTGAACTGTGCCTGAAACTTAATTTGCTATAACGAACAATGCATTTATACAATGCAGCAATTAGCTTACTTGTGTTGTTGTTTGGAAGAACGAGTAACCATTAGTGAGCACTAATTTAGAATAATATGATAGAGCAGCAAAGTGATTTTTTATGTGTTGTCAGGTAGGCACACATTTCTGCAGTAAATATCCAGTAATTTGTACATTTAGAACAGAAGCTGCAGGAGCATGTGTAATGGCTGCATTCATAGGCTATGTGTGTATGCGTGCACTCTTGTGTGTAATATGTGTGTGTGTGAATTAGTTAGAGGAGCAGGGGCCCACATTCATAAAATGGCACGCCGGCGATTTTTGCAAATAATTAAATAAATATATGCCTGGAATGACTACTTTTGCGACACTGTTATAGGGATATCAAAATGTTTGTATTCAGGCAGGGTTTTTCCTGGCAGAGAATGGGTTTTGACCGTATGTAGCCTATGCGAGCGCACGAAGTGCCCGAGCAGCAATGTTTTTGCATTCATTTTAGTTTTTGGAGTACAAAGAGCCCATGTAGACTTTAGTGGTAAAGTACCGATGGGTTGTGTTTAGAGGTTATGGTTTAGAAATCAAAGGTCCTTGAAGCTTTTTGAATATTTGAATATTATACCATTTAGGCTATTTTGATAGCGCACAAATAGAAAAATAAATAACCACTCGAAAACAGCAATAAAAAATAAGTGTAGCTACAAGTTTAAAAAATAATTTTAAAAAGTACAAAAGCACTGTGTGTGTTTTTACATAGTCTAGGTTGCAGTTGTTATTTCAGCCCTAAATGCGATAGGTCACTGTGGAAATGTTGACTGTATGGGACTTTGGCGAAACGTAACAAGATAAACTCTTCAGGGTTAATCAGGGTTAACACAGTGGTAGCTGCATATAGCCTACAGGTAAGATATTTGGTTTCATTAACATATTTATAGCTACGAGAAATTTTGTAGGAAAAAAATGAGGTGTCATCTAAACCGAAAGTGCATCAGGTAGCCAGTAGCCTACAGTAGGCTAAGCAATGGAAAACACAGAATTGTTTATAGCTATATCTGAACATGATTTCACGGTGCATTTTATAGTCTGTGGCTGTGGCAAGATGAGGGTCGTAAGCGCTTTGGGCTATTAATAGCACCCTTTTCTTAAAGCTGTAGCCCAGTTTATAATATAAGACAAACATGTAATTGGGACCGATACGTCTACCACTATAGTATGGGGCGCCAACGTGGATCGGGTTAAAGCTTTTACCTTTTCAGAAGTTAGGGTTTCAAAGGTAGCCTATATCAAAATTGGAGCTTGTTCCATCCAACTCGCTGCACAAGCTATGTCCTTCTACCGAGTCGCTGTCACAAAGATTTAGGTTGCACTCTGCCACAGAATCTGAGCCGCATTTCCATACAGTCTATGGTTCTATGCTTCTTCTACTCGTCTCTTAGTATTGACGATATATATTGCACCCACATTTTTTTTATTAAATTCATTCGGATATGAATTTATTTGCCGTTTTCTCAATTATTGTCATTTTGGCGGTCGCGATTTCCCTTTGGCGGTCCGTGAAATCATTTTGGCGGCCTCCAAATAATTTACTATGTAGAAAAAACCCTGGTATTTAAAACAAACCCATGACTGAGGTTGGTTCAAGCACAGCTACATGACAGTTAATTAATGATACATGCAAATAAATTAAGTGTATTTCAGTAAATTCTCCTCACATGTTACATATTACATTAGCTAACTAACTATCAAGACAATAAGACAACATTAAAACTGGTGTGGTGCGATGGGACCGTTCTTTTAAGTTCAGTGGATGGGACACAATAACTCAACCATATTCCACATTAAAAGCAAAAGGTATCAATGCTAATGATAGCTAGTTGGCACATTTTCAGCTGCTAAATAGTTCAAGCATAGATGGACTCTACTTGCCAAATAGTGTCAAGCAATTCCTAAAGCGCATATCAATATAAAACGAAAATGAACAGTATATTTATACTTTGTTTGGCCACATACCTGATGTCTGCCTCAAAGTAACTCATCACACTGACTGACTCATGACTGGCGAGTGCCTATGCATGCGTATGCGTGCAATTTTTCACCATAGAAAGCTTGGTGCCCACACAGTGCTCGCCGCTGCGGTGGAAACCATGAGGGAGGGAGGGTCGAGTTAGAGGGCATCGCCTGGGAGCATCAATCTTCCGACCTGATATTTTGATTCAATCAATATATCTGTTTGGCAGGGCAGGCTGTGCGCAAACAGGAATGTATTTATTTATTTAAAAACATTTATTAATTAAATAAAAAAAACGGAAAAAGGGCACCTCTATAGGAGGCCAAACGGCAGGTGCTGAAGCCCCCTTTAAGGTCTATGTATGCACGTGCATGTCTGCATGTACGTATGTGTGCATGTGTGTTTGTTTGTTCTATGCATGACAACAAGGAAAGCCACACACTTACAGATGATAACATACAATACTTTTACAATATTACACTTTTACAGTGCAAAAGCAAGTAAGGAAAAGCAAGGAAGTCCAAACAGCCAAAAAAACTGCTTTTGTAACAGTCAGTAGAACAAGATGTTTAAAATGTAGTGTCAGGTGACGACATGTTTCCTCCAACATGTTATGTGATGTGTGACAGCATGAGCCGTAATTATATTCATGAATAGGTATGGCTGTTCTTCTCTTACATTGTATTTGGGTGGCAGTGTAGTGTAATGGTTAAGGAACTGGCCTTGTAACTGAAAGGTTGCAGGTTCAATTCCCAGGGAGGACACTGCCGTTGCACCCTTGAGCAAGGTACTTAACCTGAATCGCTTCAGTATATATCCAGCTGTATAAATGGATAATATGTAAAAAAGAAAATGCTAACAAGTTGTGTAAGGCGCTCTGGATAAGAGCGTCTGCTAAATGCCTGTAATGTAATATATTTTGGTTGTACTCATCTTTCCAAAACATCTATTGTGTTAAAGGTACAGTAGGCAAGATTTTTTCAATATAATTTTGGTGAAATTACTAAATTGTCTCATTACATTCCAGCAGCTACAAGCAAAAGCTCCTCCGCGTAGAATAAACTCCTCCCTGTCTGCATATGTACGCCACGGCTCTTTTTTTTCCCATTTCAGCTATCGGCAGCACTAGCTAACTAGCGTGTGCAAACTTAGCTATGGAAAACACAAACAAATTACCAATTCCACTTTTACCGACAATGGCGTACACTGTCAAACATACTAAGAAACAGAAAACCCTGGCGGAGCGGAAAGAAGTGGAATGGAAGGTGCCTGACTTAGCTGCTGGTGTTGCTGTGGAAAACACAGAAAAACTTCCAATTCCACCTATACCGACAATGGCGAACACTGCCAAGCATAGCAAAAAAATTGGTACGAGAGCAAATATTAGTGTGAGTTTTCGGCACTGGCGAGAGCTGCGGGAATTGAAAGAGCTGAACAGGGATGGTGATGCTGCCCTATTTCTGCTTGACAGGTAAGCTAGCTTGCTAGCTACCTGCTAACATGCCTACAATGTGCTATGCAAACAAGCCAGCCAAGAGCCAACATAATTAGCTAGCAACGTTAGCTTATGTTAGCTTTTTTTTTGTGAGTCCACCACTGCTCAGTGCTCACTCTGCTTGTTTTGCTGCTGGCGTGCTGCCTGTAACAGTTATTAAAGCTAGCTAGCGAGTCACTTAGCTATCAGTGAGTGTGCCCAAACAAGGATTAAACATTAGCTTCTGAAGCTTTTTAAAACAAAAAAATTAAAACTATGCTGTTATTGGTTTTTGTCAAGCTGCTTCATAGCGCGGAGCTATGAACGAATGGGAGCGAATCAGGGGGCAAAAGGTTGGTTTCGAACATTATGTCCGAGAATATTGTAAACAAGTTGTGGATTTTTCACAGTAACGTTACTGTAATAAGAAATTTTATGACACCGTTATTTAGCTTGGTTATTAGCAGTCTAGACTAGCATTAGCTTTAAGTGTAGGCATTGAAATAATGTAGACTTATATTGTGTTATTCATTCGAGTGTGCAGCACTATTCTGAGACCAACTGGCATGTTCCCTTTGATGGTGTTCTTCCCAATGTAGTGCATCAATTATGCATCCCCAACCAAAGCACTGTGTCTCCTTGGCAACCTCTGTTTTTCGATCATCAAACCTCTCTTTGATTACATCTCTGATTCTCACACAAAAAGCTCTCTATTGGAATTATACCGATAACACTCTATACATAAGTGTATGAGACACACCTGAGATATATACCTCACAAACTTTGGGGTCTATGCATGAATATTTGGACGTGAGTCTGTATATACGCATCCTATAGTGGCTGTTTGTGTGTGCATGCATGAGTAAGTGTTTTTGTTTGACTGTGTTTGCACGTACGTACATGCATTTGTGTATGTGCATCGTCAAATGTGTGTGGATCTGAATCCATATTTTATTCACGAAACAACAGATGAAATCAAATGCTGACCTTCCCTGTTTGATAAATCGTCTGTTCTTTGACTGCTTCGTCTAGCAGATGAGAGTCGGGCATATTTAACCGTTTCCCTGGAAAGCTGCAAGTGTACCAGACAAGAAAACCTCTCCGAAATCACTGATTACTCAATATCTTTGGCTCAATTTTTATTTGTTATTTGGACTCATTTAGGATGATTGTTAATTTGATTATGTAATTAAGGGTTTTGTGGAGGCAGAAAAAATGATTTTGCAGCCACACCATCTCTCTACAGTTGAGTCGATTCTGGAGGGCTGCAGCATCTACAGACGTTTCATTTCAGCCAGACCGACACACTTAACCTCCCACTTCTGCTTATCATCCTTGTAAATCCCAATAAATCTTATTTCCTTCCTGGTTGTGGCAGTGATAGTGGTTTAAAGAAAGCTGACAAAAGTCGCTGAATTGTAGCCCCCCAGGACTGGGGTAGAGAGAGCCCTGGGGCTGAAGATGGTCCAAGCACTCGGCATATTTCTGCTGTCTAGAAGTATGTTAAATGATTACAATACAATGCATTATCTGGGATGATTTACCATGCCTTAAACACTAGTAGATAACGTGCTGTTGAATTACACCTGGTATGGTTCCCTTCAAAGCAAATTACAAACCCACCCAAAGTACCAGTCTGGATAATTCCCGATGGTTACAGATACAAAAATTGACCACATGGATAGATAGAAAGTGATAAATGGTCATTGATCATTGAAGATAGTATAGTCATATTTACAGTAACATATACAGCATACATTTTCTCTGAACCTGCTAGGTTCCATAACTACTTATATTGCACTCTGTGCACTCAACAAACATGTTATGCTTAACTCTGATTTCTACAGTACGAATGCATTTTGTACTTTTTGTTACTCACCGAGTGACTTGGGACAGGTTGTAGGATTGAGAAATCTGAGAAAGGTATAGACAGAGTAGAAAATATTGCTTTGATGTCTTCTGTTCTCTGAAAATGTTCAGAAAATTTGACAATGAGGTAATTAATTAATAATTAAGGTAGTCATCTTTGAAACTGTGCAGTCTAGAGGATACATAGTGGAAGTTTCACTTGATTTCTTTGAGCTGTCCTTGAACTGTGCTGGCAGAGCTGCAGATGATTCCAGAAAAATTCCAGGAGGCAAATTTTCCTTTTCACTTTTCTTTTTTTTGCTGAGAACGGCTCTAGCTGTCTCTGTGAAGTAGCCAGTATCACAAATTCACCTCACCCACAGAGCGTCATATTCACACCATGTAATATTTGTCAGTTGTCAAAATGTACATCTTAAAGTGTCTTAATGATTCCAGCAGATTGCAAAAATGGGATTGCGATGCTATTACATTTTGCAAGGAAAAATGTAAACACAGATTTTCACTTTAAGATTCTGCACTTCACTGACCGGTTTAGACAAAAGACAATGCGAATGAATGCAGTTTCTCACTGTTATTTTTCTCTGTATCAAAATGTAGTGGACATATATGTTTGTGTGTGGAGGGAAAAATTTTTGAGAGAAAAATAATTCAGTATAAATAAGGGTGCGCCATTTATGAGTCACTTCTTTTTAATGACTGGTATTGTGTGTGGGGTGTCGTGGTTAAGGAACTGACCTTGTCACCAGTGGCTTCCAGGTTCCAGTCTTTGGTTGTCTACTGCTCTTGCACCCTTTTTATCAACCTGCTCTAATTCAATGAGAATCTATCTTGAGTAAAATGTAAGTTGTTTTTGAGCAGTGAATCAGGGCATAAATAGTAAAAATAGGATAATGTGTTCAGTTTCCATTTGTAACCGGTGTCCTAGTTCTAGAAATTTAGACTTAATGCATCACTATATATAGGATAGCATGAAGCTGACACCACCTTATTTTAGTCCAGCCTGTATAACTTTTATAATTTCCCCCTTCTCTCGCTCACTTAATCATTAGGCAGACCCTAAATGGTCCCTAGCACCCAATCTCTCAGCGTCGGAACTGGTTTCCTTTTTCTCTGTCAAATTGTCTTGTCAGCTTCAATGATCAATGATACACAACATTTTTGTTTTCTTATAGGGATCAAAGAAGAAAAATGGTAACCATAAGAAGCTTTTGCACAGTTGTGTACACACAGACACACATAAAGATATATTTACTATGATGAAATGTTTCACACGCACCCCTAATGCCCAGCCACACCATCAATACCAAGCCCACCCAGAGCCTTGTCCAGTCCCTACGGGAAACATCCAGCATCAACATGATGTTAACATGACTCTGACATGATGTTAAAATGAGACTGACACTCTGCCTGCAATAGCTCTCAATCAAACTCTTACTGAAACCCAGAGGTCAAAGTACTGAGTCTAATACAGCTAGCTACCAGGCATCAGTGTTCCTATATAGCAGGTACACCACCCAAGAGAAAAGACTGCTGAACTCTTAGATTAACTCCTAGATTATTTCCCACAGCCACTGACCCTGGGTCAGTTTCTGCTTTTGTGGCTTAATGGCTGGGGCCAAATTAGGGTTGGGGAAGCCAATCCTTGATTAGTGTTAGAGTGCTATGAACCACTAATGGGAGCCTGGATAATTCTCAATATTGGTCACCATAAAGATGACATGAATATACAGTAGCATCTTGAATGTGAGAATACACTGTGGAAATAATGTTTTAATTACTGTGACAAGTGTTATTTCCCTGCAACTAGAAAACTGTTGTAGCTGTGTACCAAACCCTGTTTTTCCATGCCCACTGTTCACCAACAGAGCTACATTTCTCATTGCTAAAAGGCTGGGTCTTTTACTGCAACTGGGATGTACTGCTACCAAGCTCTTCCACATGACACTCCTCCCTCCCCGGTGGCGTGACCTCCACAATATTTATTTTTACACTTTGATTGATATTGAGGAGTATAATTACCACATGGTTTTGCTAGGACAATTTTTCATGTCTTTTTCAATTTCCTTTCTGAATCATACTGGCTGCGTACCTGTCTGTGAGCCAAACAAATATAAGTTAAATATATTTATATTGCATGTTTTGGATATTTGCATAAAATTATGTCCAGTTACATTGCATAATAATATAGAAAATCCATTAAAAGTCAGCAGATGCATCATAAATAAATGGACAATTGCCCCTATAAAGACATAACACCGCCCAAATTTACGAAGGTAGACAGTTTCTATTGAAAATTATGTCAATTGTGGATCCCTGAGTGGCACGTGGTTCTCTGTCAACTGTATCTTTCTTTCTGTGTTCACGCGCAAGTATACGACGTCCGTTATCAGAGTGTGTACTGTATTGAAGTTGTACAGTATATGAATGTGTGTGTGTGTATTGTATTGTGCCCTGGCTTCCTATGCCCCCCTCTCCCCCTCCCCACCATTGGACAGTACTAATCATGTGGGCTGCGCTGTCTAATCGACTAAAATTTGCTGACAAATGGGTTATGCAATTAAGCGGATTTTACTGGACAAACTGTTATGAACCCAAGAGTCTGCACTTTATTAAGTTTTACTACATCTCCTGTATCCCTATATGGACCCCTATAACGTTGATTAAATCTAACCTCAATCAATGTAATAACAGGTAAACCCAACCTACCTTGCACTTCACCGAGGAGAAAAAGGAGAGTCACTTAATCTTGTCTTCTTGCAAGTATGTGTATCAAAGGATAAAACTACAAGACAGCTACTCTCAAGAAATGGTTGCAAACTGGCTTCATTGGGGAATAATCAAATAAAAAAGGTGATAGTTGCTGGACTGTTTGTAATAACAACCCAGTGAACATTTTTCTGTGTAGTTGTTCAGATGAAAACTCAGCTACATTTGGTTGAAAAGTTTTCTAGCCAACAAGGAGGTAGCCAGGCTTTATCCAGGTAAAACCTGAGCTATATTGGGGTTAACTTAGTCTGTTTGTCAAAAACGTCTCTCAACCTGGATATCCACCTCTCTAGTTGTCTAGATTCTGGCCTTTGCTCATTCGAAGGTATGTAACACAAGCAACAAAAGAGGTGCTTTAGAGGTAACTTATCACTTAATATGAATTAAATATCACTTAGTGTTCAGTGCAAATGACCTTTCTTGCTTTCCTCAAAACTATGAGACTAGTTGGGAAAGGAGGGGTTCTGCCCATATTGATGACAGTTCAACCCTAGGGCACACGGTGATAATGCAGTTAACTGTGTTAACCTGCTCATTGAACCTTGGTATTGTGAACACGTGGTGAACGCACAGGAGGATGATCCTTTCCCTGATGCAATGTCCCTCCGGAGTGGGGCCAAATGCTGACTTGGAATAATTGCTTCTGTCGAGTTGCGGTCCCCGTGTTGATCTGAAAAGCCATCAAATAATACCAAGAACATTGGCCCATGGCTTGGGGATCCTCATTAATTATCTTTTTTAATCCATTCATAGTTTTAATGGCTCTCATTCACAAAGCATGCGTAAGATCACATTTTATAGTGAAACGAGCTTATGAATGTTTCCAAGAACATTTCGGCATCCATCATTTTTTTTCTTATTTGAATTTGTTTTTTGGTACGATCAAAATCTATGTGTATTTGTAAAGTCTTGCGCAGAAGATGTTTATATTTAGAATGCTTTATTATTTATGCAAAGTCAATTTATGTGGTATATTAAAATTACAATACAATATAGTAGTATTAAATAGACTATTGGTTTTAACTGTATGAACTAACCTCTAATTTTTCACTAGTTTTTATATTTATTTTGTTTTATTTAATTTTTAAGCATGCGTTTGCTATTTTTTTTTTTTAAACTTCAGTTTACGAAAATGTTTTCCGTGCCTAGTTTTCGTCTTAGTTTTAGTTTAAGCTTTTTGGGAACACATATAATTAATTTTGTTTATTGATAAAAGTGATTGATAATGGTATATAAAGACTCAGAAGCGTGCAGCCAAACCCAACTTTCTGGATAGTGGAGACATGCTGCTTATCTATCTTCAGTGTTCAGTGATTGCTTGATGTTGAATGCACCTGAGAGATGTTTTTTTTTGTGATTTGATGGATTAACGGCTCATTTATTCACTCACCTTTGACTCATTGTTGCACCTGTAGAGCGCTGTTGCTCACACTTTTATATGGTTCCCTGGCACTTTGCATTATAAGGAGCAAACTTGATGAAGTCAAAGCGAAATGTATTGTTCGCATCTGAGCTTGTCATTAAACTCAGCTTTAAATACAGGATGGTATCTTCCTTATCTTTCTTCCGAGGGTGTGTTTTACAATACACCACTAATAGTCGGCTTTATACATTCGTACTTAGCAGTTGCGTATTTGCTGCTTTTAGATTACTTGGCGAATCAGGCCTTGGGGAGAGGGTAGAGAGCACGTCTTTACGGACCACGCGGACACTGTACATTTGCAGAGAGCAGTGAATTGTTGACACAGGGCGTTTCTTTTTGCAAATGGACATGAATAGGCATCCACTTTACAAACATTTGGCATTCATCCTCTCTCAAACCTGGGATACGCACAGAATCGAAGGTCTGCACATGACATGTTTCATGAATCCCACGTTGGTTTTGCGTAGGAACTTTTATTAAGAACAAAAGTAAGAAGAATTTAAGAAAAGCTTTGTGAATGTGGCCCAATGACCACTTGAAAGACAATCAACTAGGCTACCTCTGATGAGCAGCACTTTGCTCAGGACAAAATAAGGGTGATCTGCTTCTCTTCAGATAAATAGCAGGAGCTCTTAAAGCTCTTTAAACATAGGCCTCACTGTAAAAAATGTTGCATCCTCACGTAGTTTTGACATATATTTAATAGCTACAACTATTTAATATTTATTATTTTCATCGTAAACACCATCACTTTACTTTGGGTGTACTCAAAAAGTGTCAGTATACATACAACTATTTATTTAAAATAAACCTTAAACATTTTATTTAAGTAATGTAATGATTTGATTAAATGTCTTAATGAAACGTAATGAAAGTGAGTTGACATTATCATTTGTCTATCACGTGAGTTTTCGCGCCGAGACTGTAGAAAACTATGCCTGAACGCATGTGCCATGCACTGAAAAAAGGGGAAATGGCAGTCTGTTCAATTTACAAAGGTGCAGTTAGTTTATTCTACATAATCAATTTGTGTTTTTTCTCAGAACGTAATGCAGTCTAGTATAGTTAATTTATCTTGAGGAATGTCAGTTTTACGTTGAAACAGAATGAACTAGTTGTTTCGCCACCACCGGAAAGGAATGAATTCAAACTGCGAGCCAGCCGGTACTGTTGGCGGGAGAATCCTTGTTTTGGTGAAGGTAAGCAAAATTTATTTAATTTTCCAATGTTCGTTAAAATCTGAGAGAGTAGAAGCCATTCTTCTTACTACGCTAATTTAGATTTACAAGTAATCCATCAGTAAGTCGTTGTTTTGATACCCGTTTGACTTTGCTTTTATCTAAGCTAGTTGAGCTAACGTTAGCTAGCATTGTATAACCGTTAGACAATTTTAGCTAACTTTAGCTCAACATGCTTAATATGAAAGCAAAGTCAAACGCGTATCTAACATTAGCTAATTGTTAATGAGAGGTGCAATTCCTCTATGATAAGGTGCTTACATTAACAGTGATGTGACGCTGATATTGCTAAACTGCGTGGTAGTTATTATAGTGTGCTTGGCTCACACCTAGCTAGCTAAATAGCTGGGGGCAACGACTTGGCTCTGCCATTTGGCTAGCTAGTTAGCTAACGTTAGCTAGCTTGCCCAGACTGGGACAAAAAAATGCTTGCGTGTCTGTGGGCATGAGCTGTGAGTTTGGAGAGTACTTGATAGCGTGCATGCACATGTTCTCAAAAAATTAAAAATTCATAGGCTAGGTGTCAATTCAAATAAACTGGGGCATGCTCTCTGCCTCTGCAATTCTTGCAACTACTATATTATCTAGCCCCATTCTACCTTTCTACAAAACATTACCAAACTAGCTATATGAATGATGTAATTTAAACGATTTCACCTTTTATGACATTACTTGGAGTTCATGTAAACAAGGCAATTTATTTCTAGTTTCACAAAATATGCTGTTTACATATTTTTTCACAGACCTTAATTCACCCTGCTTGATTTGTTGAGTGGCACTCTTCAAGTCTTTATAGTGGTGGTGATGATGGAAAATCTTGTGGCATTATGTGGTAAGTAGCCTACTATTTATAATGTTGAGGGCAGACATTGAAGTTTTGTTTATGTCCTTATTCTTGTGCAAACATTAAATGCATGTATGATTTATTAATTTTGATCTGAATGTGTCTTCTACAGGCCGTGGACCAAGCCCTCATCCAGTCAGCCACCAAGGAGACAATGGTGGGGGTCTTTATCATCAAAGGAAACAATGTCAGTGATGAACTCGAAGACTTCGTAAACAGGATTATCTTCATGGGCCTGACAGTACAACTGGACCTAGACAGTGTGACTTTTGTGGCTGCCATGTTATTTGGATTAATGTACGCTTTGAACTGCCAAAATTAATTTCACCCTTGAGGTACATAAGAAGGTTTTTCATCAAATGCTGTACAACACCACCACCTATTTTTGTTTATTTTATTTCTGACACAGTGAAAGCAATAACCGACCCCCAACTCCAAATGTTCACTTGGATTTTTAAATCTTTCTGTGATTTTCTTAAATTCTTACATATGGGATGCACTGCAACGAAAAAGTAAAATGTAGACATTTGTACCTGTAGCATCATCTAGCATGTTTACTATATTCTCTCTTGATAACAATGTAGCTTTGTCCCAGGAAAGTTATTTTTTTCTGGATTAAATATATATTTTTCTATTTCTTTCACAATCAATGCAATGAAATGGTGAAACTATGGGAAACAAGACAAAACGTATTTTAAATGGACTACTTTGATACTTAATCAGCAACATTCGCCATGATGGTTGATTTGCAAAAATTACACGTTTGTACAAATTCAGTTATGTCCATGTGGAACCAGTTGTTGTATACATGTTCTTGCTGTGGTGCCTTTGTTAAAGGAAACAGTCTCCTGTTTGCAGTGGCGGGCCGTGCATTTCACACCTAGGCCTTCAGTGATGTCCTACACCACCTATTGGTGGTGTAGGACATGTCCCTGCTCGCAAGCTTACCAGCCTGCGCCATACTCCCTCTTCAACTGATCCAGAACGCAGCTGCCCGGCTTGTGTTCAACCTCCCGAAATACTCACATGTCACCCCTCTGTTGAGGTCACTCCACTGGCTGCCAGTTGCAGCTAGGATCAGGTTCAAAGTTCTGACCCTGGCCCACACTGCAGCTAATAGGACAGGCCCCGTCTACCTGCAGGACCTGATCCAGACCTATGTTCCTGCTCGACCGCTTCGCTCTTCTACAGCAGGGCGCCTCGCACTTCCCCCCATCCGTGTCAATGGCGCCCGCTCCTCCCGACCGCGGAGCTTTTCCACCCTAGCTCCCCAGTGGTGGAACGAACTTCCCATTCCCCTACGCTCAATACCAACCCTGCCTGCTTTCCGTCGTGGCCTGAAAACACACCTTTTCAGGCTCCACCTGGACTAATACTTATCTAGGACCTCATGGTATGTCTTCTTGTTGAACTGTGTACTCAAGTTTATACTATTTAGAATAGCATTGTAGTAGAGATGATTTACCCAGTTCACTGTGAACTGCACTGTGTTCGTTACTAGGGATAGCTGATACTGTATGGGAAGAATGTGCTTTCTTATCTGTTGTGTAGTTACTTCGATGACCTTTCTATATGCACTTACTGTACGTCGCTTTGGATAAAAGCGTCTGCTAAATGACTGTAATGTAATGTAATGTATACAGTCCTACCTGAATTATTCCACCTCATTATGACGCCATGGCTCTAGAAACTATACATTTAGACAGAAACGCAGTATAACCGGGCGTTGCATCACCTTAACATAGTCAAGTACAACAGAGTTATATTAATATTTCCGAAGCATTTATAATCAATAAATCCGCATTTACAATTAAGAGTGTTAAACTACCAGCTTTAAGATCGCTTGGATACTGTCAAAACTTTAAAATAAAAGGCGCTTTTAAGGGATTAGTCTACAAAGTTTTATTAAGTCCACCAAAAGCATGTGAGCTTTAACAAGTCTGTTCACTAAACAGCGCATTGTCGCACCCAAAGCAGTTTCATTTAAGAAACGTGACGATAAAGACACATAAACTATTCACTGAAAATAAAAGAAAACAAACAAATAATTTGCATTTGTTCATGAGGATATATTTGCGACAGTGGTGAAAGTGTATTCCTAGCCTTGAATGTCCACTTTGACTCGCTAGCGTCGGGGTTGGCCGTTCTCTTCTGATGATGTCTAGCTTTTCTTGAAAAGTTCGTCTTGAAAATGACGTTGTAATTATATCTGCGACCAAATCGATCTATTCTCCTCCTTCAGCCATTGTGGGTTGAAAAAAAACAGCTTGTAGAAATCTACACAAATGAGCTCGTTCAAGTTCAGTTTGCTAGCTCTGCATAGCTCTGCCTCTCAATAGTGCGTATCCAATCAAAAGACGTGCACGTGCTGACGTTATCGTACGCCTGCTAGCTGGCCCCGGTGTCGCCTACTCGAAATCTGATAGGTTAACACCACAGGTTTGTTTCCGTTCACTTTAAGCTACATGCGCCCGCAATGTTTATTCTGAAGGCCTAAGGGCAGATTTCTTGGACCCTGGCAACACATTATGGCTGAAATATGATTGGATAAAAGCTCTAACATAAAGGCCAGCCCTCCAAATCTCGATCTGAGGCTGGAAGCAGCGCAACCAAGAGGAAAGCTATGAAATGAAGAGAATAGACTATGGGGAATAATTTAATACATATTTGTGGAAAAAATATATCAAAATTAAATTTATATTCTGATGATGTTTAGGCCAGCAGAGAAGGCCTTGCTGGCCCTGACGGCCCGCCACTGCCTGTTTGTCAGAATGTTGTAACTTGTTATTTTTATGAGCAATTACAATTTATGTATGGCTACTACTAGTAACCTGTACTCAAGTTAATTGAGTTCAATCTTATGTGTAGCCGAAGTGAGTTTACATCATCAATAAAATTAAGTTTATCCAACTTAATATGGCTACTAATAGTAAACTTTACTCAATTTAATTGCGTTCAATCTCATGTGGAAGTGACTTAACATTACCAAGAATATTCAGTTTATCCAATTTAATAATTTGGCTACTAATAGTAACCTGTACTCAATTGTGATAAGCTAAATTAGTTATGTAATTGTGTTTATCCTACTTTAAAAAGCACTGTAATTAATTGAACTCAAAAAAGCCAATGCAAAACATTACCTAATTTTTTATGAGTTGGAGAAGGGCAATATTTTTTACAGTGTACTATGAAAAAAATATAGTAACATGTAGTTTGGTATGAATATTTAAAATTCCCATGGCACTTCCATTAAGTGACTTCCTGTGCAACAAATGTACTGGACTTTTTTCCCCTGCTATTAGATTATAACTGACTACAAAGGAATACCTTCACAAAGGGAAACGTCAGCCCAATCTCACCTTCTTACAAAGAGGGTTTTAATAACTCCGTTTTGTGACTCCCCACATCTATGTTCTCTTCCCCATTTCTCAGGGCTGGTGCAGGAAATTTCTATTCAAGGTTGGTCCACTTTGACCAGAGAAAGGAATCCTTTTATTTCCGTTTTTCACACCAAAAATAGTGGACTGGACATCATGGAGTATGATGCCTCTGAGGCTACATCTGTTGCTAGCAATTCCACTTCCTCCCTCCCCACCCTCTGTTGATTCAGGGCTTGTATTAAAGCTTTCTTGTCCTTCACACGTTGATATAAACCAAAGCAAAGCATGGGGAAAAAACATATTTCCAAGCCATATTACGTGGTGAAGGGTACATTTTTAAAAATCAGAACAGGAAGTAACTTCCAATTATACCCATGGCAGGGCTGCTGTGGATGGAAGCTCTAATGAATAAAAGATAATCACTTTCACAGGTCTTTTGTCAGGGAGTCTCAGCTCATTTCAATTACAACCAAGGTTTTTTTTTTTTTTCATGTGAATAAATTACATTCAATGATTTTCAGCATAACATTTTTTTCTCTCTCTCTATGGCGCAGCCTGTCAGGAAGGTGGGCTGAGATCTTGCTGGGTTCCACAGTAACCATTTGGGGGTGGAGGTGAGGGGGGGCGATCTATGAGTTTTTTCTCAGAATTAAAAAAAAAAGTGAAAAAAAACTGATGGGTAAACGAGCTCAGCACTGTTTCATCTGCATGGTCTAAAGGACTAAATAGTGCAGGGGGGAAAAGCGTTAAAGGAGAGGCCTTCTTGGCATGGGCTGAAGGCTCATGAGGTCGTATCATGAAATCAAACATGACTGGAGAGCAAAATAAGACACAACATTATCTCTATGGAGTAAAGGCATACTAGGTTTTGATCTGTGTTAACCACACAGAACGTAATTATGCTTTTTGACCATGCTATTTAAAAGGCATCAGTCCCAAGCTCTCATTGAAACATAAAGAAACCTGCAACATGCTGGGTTCTAGATACAAAAAATATTGGTAGCAGTCACTGTAGAAACAGAATGTTATGTTTATGTAAATGGATGTAATTTTGAAGCAATTAATTTGCTCTTCCCTCCTTTTTCTGATTCTGTTTTCTCTTTTTCCATTGCCTTTGCTACCAATGCATTTTTGCCTCCCACTTGTGTCCAAATGTGTGCCTCTTATTCTTTTATGATGTAGATTGCTCAAATGATGCCCAGCACAGCTATGATGAAGCGGGGAGATTGAATTCTGCTGAATGGCGGAATTAGTCTTGTTTTGCCAAGCTGCTCAGAATAATAACAGGCTAAAGATCTGGGCAGTGGAGAAAGAGGCTCTCCACTCTCCCCTCACAGGATTTCACTGTCCGACTGACGCACATCCACACTTGACTAATGTATATAAATAAATATAGCCATACATAAATATATAGTTAAAAGCTTATATTTAAACATATAGTTAAAGAGCCATGACTGTGTTAAATGGAGATATATGGGTAATCTGCGTAATTACCAATGGGGACATAAAGATTCCGCCAACGTCGTAGCATCACGAGCACCATTGTCCCGTCATTCACTATGACAGTGATCTATGGAAAATGTGAAAAATATCGGGGGAGATGACAGCAGGCTGAGCCTAATTGCAGCAGCAAACCCAGATTGAATTATTGTCACGTTTAGATTTCCACAGCCACCTCTGTCCCGCAAGCGAGTGAATGACAGCCATGGTTCAGCAAACAGGGACCATTCGTCTTGACTGTCACCATTTCTTACTTTCAAAGCACATGTTGTTGGAGTTTATTCACCAGCTTTCCTAAAAATGCACAATCAAAAACAAAATACATGAATATGCAAGTCACTTGTGAACATTGTGCAATGAAAAAAAGGGCATGGTAACACAATGCTCACTGGTTTATTCTGGTTTGTTTACATTTTCTGTTGACCTTGAGATCAGTGAAAAGGTCCCACTGTTTTCTTCAGAAAACAACAAATCTCTCTACCTTCTATCTTTATTTCTGTTCTTCGTACGCACTTATTTAAAATGTAAAATTGTTTGACATTGTGGCTTAATTCCACATTATATGAGATGGAGACATCTAACGCCTGCCTTCGCCTTGAAACTGATGTTGTCATTACTTTGCTGGATAATTTTAGACCATGTCCCCAAACAGCAGACTTTCACATCTGTGGCCGTGTGAATCTAATTCAATATTTACCACCAATGACTCGTTAACACTGAAGTGTCTGGAGCAATGGGTCACGTGCATTAGAGAGGTCTGTATTTACTGGTGCAATGGGTCACGTGCATTAGAGAGGTGTGTATTTACTGGAGCAATGGGTCACGTGCATTACAGAGGTGTGTATTTACTGGAGATATGGGTCACGTACATTAGAGAGGTCTGTATTTACTAGTGTAATGGATCACGTGCATTAGAGAGGTCTGTATTTACTGGTGCAATGGGTCACGTGCATTAGAGAGGTCTGTATTTACTGGTGCAATGGGTCACGTGCATTAGAGAGGTCTATATTTACTGGTGCAATGGGTCACGTGCATTAGATAGGTCTGTATTTACTGGTGCAATGGGTCATGTGCATTAGAGAGGTCTGTATTTACTGGAGCAATGGGTCACATGCATTAGAGAGGTCTGTATTTACTGGTGCAATGGGTCACGTGCATTAGAGAGGTCTGTATTTACTGGTGCAATGGGTCACGTGCATTAGAGAGGTCTGTATTTACTGGTGCAATGGGTCACGTGCATTAGAGAGGTCTGTATTTACTGGTGCAATGGGTCACGTGCATTAGAGAGGTCTGTATTTACTGGTGCAATGGGTCACGTGCATTAGAGAGGTCTGTATTTACTGGTGCAATGGGTCACATGCATTAGAGAGGTCTGTATTTACTGGTGCAATGGGTCACGTGCATTAGAGAGGTCTGTATTTACTGGTGCAATGGGTCACATGCATTAGAGAGGTGTGTATTTACTGGTGCAATGGGTCACGTGCATTAGAGAGGTCTGTATTTACTGGTGCAATGGGTCACGTGCATTAGAGAGGTCTGTATTTACTGGTGCAATGGGTCATGTGCATTAGAGAGGTCTGTATTTACTGGAGCAATGGGTCACATGCATTAGAGAGGTCTGTATTTACTGGTGCAATGGGTCACATGCATTAGAGAGGTCTGTATTTACTGGAGCAATGGGTCACATGCATTAGAGAGGTCTGTATTTACTGGTGCAATGGGTCACATGCATTAGAGAGGTCTGTATTTACTGGTGCAATGGGTCACGTGCATTAGAGAGGTCTGTATTTACTGGTGCAATGGGTCACGTGCATTAGAGAGGTCTGTATTTACTGGAGCAATGGGTCACGTGCATTAGAGAGGTCTGTATTTACTGGTGCAATGGGTCACATGCATTAGAGAGGTGTGTATTTACTGGTGCAATGGGTCACGTGCATTAGAGAGGTCTGTATTTACTGGTGCAATGGGTCACATGCATTAGAGAGGTCTGTATTTACTGGTGCAATGGGTCACGTGCATTAGAGAGGTCTGTATTTACTGGAGCTATGGGTCACGTGCATTAGAGAGGTCTGTATTTACTGGAGCAATGGGTCACATGCATTAGAGAGGTCTGTATTTACTGGTGCAATGGGTCACGTGCATTAGAGAGGCCTGTATTTACTGGTGCAATGGGTCACGTGCATTAGAGAGGTCTGTATTTACTGGTGCAATGGGTCACATGCATTAGAGAGGTGTGTATTTACTGGTGCAATGGGTCACGTGCATTAGAGAGGTCTGTATTTACTGGTGCAATGGGTCATGTGCATTAGAGAGGTCTGTATTTACTGGTGCAATGGGTCACGTGCATTAGAGAGGTCTGTATTTACTGGAGCAATGGGTCACGTGCATTAGAGAGGTCTGTATTTACTGGTGCAATGGGTCACGTGCATTAGAGAGGTCTGTATTTACTGGTGTAATGGATCACGTGCATTAGAGAGGTCTGTATTTAGTGGTGCAATGGGTCACGTGCATTAGAGATGTCTGTATTTACTGGAGCTATGGGTCACATGCATTAGAGAGGTCTGTATTTACTGGAGCTATGGGTCACGTGCATTAGAGAGGTCTGTATTTACTGGAGCAATGGGTCACATGCATTAGAGAGGTCTGTATTTACTGGTGCAATGGGTCACGTGCATTAGAGACGTCTGTATTTACTGGTGTAATGGATCACGTGCATTAGAGAGGTCTGTATTTACTGGTGCAATGGGTCACATGCATTAGAGAGGTGTGTATTTACTGGTGCAATGGGTCACGTGCATTAGAGAGGTCTGTATTTACTGGTGCAATGGGTCACGTGCATTAGAGAGGTCTGTATTTACTGGTGCAATGGGTCACGTGCATTACAGAGGTCTGTATTTACTGGTGCAATGGGTCACATGCATTAGATAGGTCTGTATTTACTGGTGCAATGGGTCACATGCATTAGAGAGGTGTGTATTTACTGGTGCAATGGGTCACGTGCATTAGAGAGGTCTGTATTTACTGGTGCAATGGGTCACATGCATTAGAGAGGTCTGTATTTACTGGTGCAATGGGTCACGTGCATTAGAGAGGTCTGTATTTACTGGTGCAATGGGTCACGTGCATTAGAGACGTCTGTATTTACTGGTGTAATGGATCACGTGCATTAGAGAGGTCTGTATTTAGTGGTGCTATGGGTCACATGCATTAGAGAGGTGTGTATTTACTGGTGCAATGGGTCACATGCATTAGAGAGGTGTGTATTTACTGGTGCAATGGGTCACGTGCATTAGAGAGGTCTGTATTTACTGGTGCAATGGGTCACGTGCATTAGAGAGGTCTGTATTTACTGGTGCAATGGGTCACATGCATTAGATAGGTCTGTATTTACTGGTGCAATGGGTCACATGCATTAGAGAGGTGTGTATTTACTGGTGCAATGGGTCACGTGCATTAGAGAGGTGTGTATTTACTGGTGCAATGGGTCACGTGCATTAGAGAGGTGTGTATTTACTGGTGCAATGGGTCACATGCATTAGAGAGGTCTGTATTTACTGGTGCAATGGGTCACATGCATTACAGAGGTTTGTATTTACTGGAGCTATGGGTCACGTGCATTAGAGAGGTCTGTATTTACTGGTGCAATGGGTCACATGCATTACAGAGGTTTGTATTTACTGGTGCAATGGGTCACGTGCATTAGAGAGGTCTGTATTTACTGGTGCAATGGGTCACATGCATTACAGAGGTGTGTATTTACTGGAGCTATGGGTCACATGCATTAGAGAGTTCTATATTTATTTTCTTTAGTTTTTCTGTAAATACAAGTCCTTGAATGTATCTCTTGAGAAGTCTCACTGCTTTGAGGTTTCTGCCTGAAGTTATCTGTGTTTATTGCTTTTCCAAATTGTCATCTTATTTGCCTTGCCTGTTTCCTGGGCCCAAGACATCTTTCTTAAGATTTTGTTCGGGGAATGAGACAAAAAAGTAAAAGTTGTGAAGCATTGAGAAATGCCCGCAGCTTGACTTTCACACACCATATAATATCCTGCCATTTCACAACTCTGTCTCCCAAAGCCATTATTTGCATTTTATTTTGTTTCTAAATGCCCTGATTGTCTGGAATTACAATAACAGTTCAAGTTGTTTTTATAAATAACTTCAAGGAGGGTTTCTGGATTGTCATAAATTCTCCAAATCTAGAAATGTTGCTTTTAGGGCTCAAAGGTGATTTTCATACTTCAATATTTCCAGTTTCAATAAACTGATTATGAACCTGGAAGGAACCGCACGGTGCGCGCATCTGTTTATTCAATGCAGGAGATGAGTCATGCCTCTCATTTCATTCAGTGGGAGCTAGATCACCAATGTTGCCACTTTTGAGGTCAGATCAAAACACACCCACAAAAAAAAAAATGTGTACAATCTTTATTTTCTGTTCCTGTTGTTGCTGTTTCAGATTTAATTTATTAGCACCCAATTCAGCCAGAGCCCAAGGAAAGAAAACAGATGATAATGTCCTCTGGTTCCCCCGTTATGAGATTGAGTTTTCCCGGACCCTGGTCGTCTGCAGGGGCTGAGTGAGGAGCCCGGGGAGAGCGGCTGAAATTAGATGTCACTGCAAATCATGGAGCCAGCTGAGGTCCCGGCCAACTTTATGACGGGCGGACACCTCGACCGAGACACCATTGAGTGTAATTGCTCCTGATCTCACTGTGTGTAAGTGACAGAAATTGATGCTGATGTGGTGTTTGCGTCGAGGGGGGGCTTTAATTGAGAGCGACGGGGAGCGCCCAACAGCCAACCCCCCCCCCCCCCCTCACTGCCTGCCTTGGTCGCAACTGCACGTTCCATCCCTCTCCTCTTTTCTCATACATCCCCCTGTCCTCTGTTTGTGCACCTCTCTCGACATCATTCTCTCTGTTTCTCTCCTCAGCTTTACAGTTCAGGTAAGGTTAAATTCTGAATTGCCCACATTCAGACTTCGCCAAGTTGAACATAATGAAGTAAAGAAGTGATTTAACAATAATTTGAGTCATTGCAGCGATCATTGTCTACGGTAAAAACAAACCTCCATATGCCCTCCGTCCAACAAACTATCACTTCTAAACATTAATATAGGCATCTATGAATATCCAAAATTTTGAAGTCAAATACGTTGTTATAAACACTAAATAAATAAATAAATAGATTGTGCATATATAATATGTAAGCTTGATTATTAAGGGAAAAATAATTTAAACCTGAAGCATTTAGTTGCACAATAAATGTTAAGCTACACCATACTGGCAACCACGTGCAGCTCCACACGGCCTCCATGTCCAACGGCTAGACGCGCCGCATTGACAAATGTGGCAGTCACTTCCGTGCTGAAATAACTGAGACTGACGAGCTCTCCAGCGAGACGGATGTCTGGGCTCCAGACGAGCGAATAGGAGGCTGAGGCAGGGGCGCAGTAAGCCCAGGGGAGAGGCTGTCCAAGCTGGGCTTGCTTCTATTGTGACGTCCCTGCCACCACTGCTGTCCCAAGGGCACGCAGATCAGCCACCCTTGAACATCTCAGAAATAAGCACCACCCCTCCCCCCACCACACATTTTAACTGTCAGTTAAAATGCCTAGTTTAACTTTCTTGGAATTGGTACGAAGAACCAAGCCCTCCATCCCTTTCATCTTTGTGTCAGGAGAAAGAGAGAAGGAGGCGGATGGGAGAAAGGGAAAGAGATGTGGAAGGAAAGGGGAAGAGAGGGACAGAAAAAGAGAGGGAGAAGTGGAGAGACACAGAGAGAGGAGGTTAAAAGGGAGATAGAAGGACAGGGAAGGGGATAGCGAGGGGGTAAAACATGGAAAGAGTGGCAGAATGAGGGAGATGGACAGAGGGAGACATATGTGTCCGATAAGCGTTTAATTTGTTTGGTCCCCAAACGGGGGCTGCACCAGCAGCTTTTCGTCTCTGCTCCTCGTCTGTCCGAATCGGGGCAAGATCTGTGGAGTGGCGTACCCCTGGGGTTTCTCCCGCGGTTCAGTGCTGAGCACAGAATTACCTCCCCCACCCCCTCCCCGTCTCCAGCATTCACATCGCCTCACCGCTAAACCAGGCCTCCACGTCCTCAGATTTCCCATCTCTCTGAAGAGGGCTGCTTCTCTCCCGCTGGAGGTAATTCAGCTAGGCTCGTGCTCATATTGTGGGCCATATTGGCAAAATCTTATTTGAGTAAACCCAAAGATTTTGTACTTCATCTCATACAGTCGTATTTTTTTTTCCTTTTCTTGTTTCGTTTTTTTTTTGGTGAGGCATAGAGAATTAAGTTGAATAGTTTTTCAATGTATTAATCAAATTCTTCTCATTACACAGATGATTGAGATCCAATTATTCAAGGAATGATATACAGTTTTAATTAAATTGAATTTACATTGCTGAGTACTGAATTAATTATATTTTTATCTGAGAGAATCTAGCAGGCGGCTTTGATTGATTTAATTGTTCATGCTTTCTGTATTTAGTCTGAATAAATCCCACTTTTGGGGCTTGCATCTGGACTTTTGCACCTTCGTGCTTCCTTCATCAAAAATGCTTCCTTCAATAAAAAAACAGATACTACAGACTAAACACATGATCAGCTCCATATTCTCAACATTTACTTTGAAAGTTCTGTCGCTCTTACATTATTGTCAACTGTGGCCTGTATTTGGATTTGTCCTTCACTTTTGAAAAACAATTTTAGAAAAATAATTTGTTTTTTTTCACGCTGATATTTGTCGATCACAGAATTTGCCAAAACTGTAAGTTACGGACAAATGTTAATTGAACCAAGACCTTCCATCCATATAATTTTCGTATTGAATTTAATTGGACTTTTTGTAAAATCAACTCTCGTCATCTCTGGTCCTAACAGGATGGTCTCCCCCCTTCTGTCCAAGGTGAAACAATATATATTTTTTATATGCTGCACATTGTATGAGTGATGGAAAATAATAAGTTCAGAGGCTAGATATCTATATGAGTCATTAAAATGATTAATGAGGGGTAACGTATCTAAGTCGTACATTCTCTGAGGCTATTTTTGCAATAATCTGACCTCATCTGACCACTGCAACTGCAGACATTGGAATTTGTTGTTGTGTTTTAGGCTCTCTCCTCATGTTTTATCAAATGCGTTCTCTTTCAGCACAATTATATGCTACGCTCTCAGGTAATCATCACCAGGCCACAGTGAGACGATCTGTTCCAGAATAGCAAAAATGTCATTCAGGTGTAAAGCATCGCACAAAAAGCTACAAAAATAACCTATTTATATGATGTCCCATCCTTTCCTTTCCTTTTTAACGTCATCACATAGATTTTTTAGGGAATATAATATGCATAATGAGATACATAACCTGAGCATAGACAATTACAGATAACAGATAGCACTATATGGCTAAAATAGAAAAAACAAAAGCAAGATCAAATAGAAGATATTTTACAGAAGGTTGCTCCGTCCTTAAATCATGACACCCACCCACCCCCCTCTAAGCATTTCTCACAAATGTATTTGTGATGAAAGTCACCTTTTGCCTCAGCTTGCCTTTTCTCAATTAAGAGCAGAATGATGTAATAGAGGAAGCATCGGTCAGTGTCCTGTTGCTGAGGGGTGCAGCAGAGGCAGTTTGTTCCGCTCAGCCTGTTCTCTCTGGGTTGTGTTGGCTAAAATAATAAAGTTCTGTCATGTTGTCATGGCTACATCTGCCGAGGAAAGAAAGGTCCACTCAATCTCTGCAGACGCACCCTATCGAGCAAGTACAAAACTGGACAAGCAAAAGCAATATTGTACGATGAATTTCTCCCATTCTCTAGATCTCTTTCTCTTTCTTTCTATCTCTCTTTTAAGTTATTTTTGGTTTCTGTCCTCCAGGACATCAGGAAAGAGACAGAGTGGGACCAGAGGAGCAGAGAGCTGTTAAAAGATGCACAACCCAGCGTCAGTCCAGAGATGATGAAATTTCAGATGGGGCCGAAAGAGAAAGTACGGGGTTGACGTAATCTCCTGTCTTTAATGGCAGCTGTGAGATTAGCTTTGTTCTTTTAATCCAAGATAACCCCCGTCCCCCTTTAAAACTGCATTTGTCTGTGATTGTCTGCAAACGGCTAGGGCCTGACCACAAACTCTGAACAGGTTTACATAAAGAATTCAGACTTCATAGGAAGATTTAACAGTCCAGGTTGCAAGTCTATATTTACCAATTCCAGAAGTATCATTATAGGCATTTTCTCTCAGAAATATAGTTTCACTAGATACATATTTCAAATATCTTGTTCGTACGACTATTTCTTAACATGCTAAGTGCATAATGTCTGCTCAGCATGTGCGGGTGAGATTCAAAGGAATATAATCCTTATTTCCAAACAGTATTTTCATGAATTTTGAAGGGGCATCAGATTATGGATGAATAATTCATAAATGCACAGTTGTGCAGGGCTCTATAAAAATATGCACGGATGTGGGTGTCATAAATAATTGTTTCATTTTAAATGGATTGTTACGGTACGTAGGTTTTATTGTTCTCCAAGAGATTGAAATTGAGGAAAAAATAAATAACCGTTCCCCTTTGAGATCAGTGGGTAGAGCAGTGTAAGTAAGTTCAAAATCTGCCATTGGTCCTGTTAATTAAATAGATTTCATCGTTAGTGGTAGAGAAGTGTGATAATATCTTATGATCTGCTCTCTGAAGCCTTAGGGCCAGATTCAGATTTGAGATAAGCAAGCGCAAATGGGACTTACTCCCGAAATTCCGCGTAGCTTAAGCTATTTTTGATTCAGACATTTGACTTATCCGCTGTTTTAAGCATCTCTCCAGTCCATACGGGCCATTACGCACGGGGCGCAAGATGCCGCATATAGGCTATTATGTTACCGTACATTATTTTATTAGGTAAGCTAAATCGCAAAAAGAAATATATAAATCTTTTTAAAAAGTAAATCTAACGATGTATTTGTTTACTTACTAATATTGCATGCAAGCACTGTCCAGCAATAAATTATTTGATTGTGTGATGGGTATATCCCAGTCATCAACAGAAGCTATGATCATTTTATCAATGCGATATATGAATACGTTCACTGCATGCCTACACCCCGTCACGCAAGAGCAACTATGATGCGCAAAGGCAAATGCGTGTTACGATCCGCTCCGCTCCCCGTTCCTTCCTTGATGTGTTCCTCTGTTTTCCCCGAACCTAATTGTATCATGTCCGCGTTTATTACCTGATTGGGTCTACATTGCACATGATTACTTACACCACATCTTAATAACACAACTCACACTTAATTGCCTTCACCGCATTCCTCACGCATTTCCTAATCGTTCAATCAATTCGCTGATCTCGCATGCATTTCCCGCAAGCTGTAGCTTATCAGCTCTAATGACACTAGTTATATTACCGTGCTGTTCCTGTGTTTCCTTGTCAAAGTATTACGGTTTGTTCGTGTATATGGTCTTGTCGTCTTGCTTGTCTTTCCGCTTACTAGCTTGCTACCCAAGCTGAACTCCCCGGTCCAGAATCGCCACTCCTGTTTCCCGGTGTGGATCCTGGCTCTACCTCCGTCCGACTCAAGCTGCTATCCAGGCTGTGACCAGCTACTGGCCACTTCGCTGGATCTCCCGTGCCAGCTCTCTGCGGGTTCCACGAACTATTGTTTACTGTTTATATTTGTTTTCCCGGCGTGGATCCGACCCGGAATTCTATTAAAGAAAACCTCCTTTACCAAAGACTGTCTCGTCGTGCATTTGGGTCCGTCCCTGCCAGGACGTCACAGAATACTTTGACCAGAAATGGACCCAGCCGACGCGGAGCAGATTCAACACGCTCTCACCTGCCAGGCTACCCAGATCGCCCAGCAAAGCCATCGCCTGGACGAAGCCATGGAGATGTTCCGGGGCATGGTGGAACAGACCACCCAATGGGGAACCATGCTCAATCAGATGGCTGCCCAGACGTCAGGACTCCGTCCTGAAGCGGGGGATCCACTTCAACCACCGGCACCAGCGATTGTACTACCTCATCGGGAACCCCGCGCCAACCCTCCCGAGCGATACTCTGGCGAGCTGGGGAAATGCCAGCCCTTCCTGCTGCAGTGCGAGCTGGCGTTCCGGATGCAGCCGTCCTCCTACTCCGCGGATGCCACCCGCGTGGCGTACGTGATCACCTGCCTGGGAGGAGAGGCGCGGGACTGGGCCGCCGCGTTGTGGGAGAAGCAACCCAACCTCTGCACCCAGTACCTGGACTTCGCCAGGGAGATGCGGCGGACCTTTGATCATCCCGTATGCGGGAGAGATGTCAACCAGCAGCTCCTGGCGCTGAAGCAAGGCGAGCGCAGTGTGGCGGAGTTCGCCATAAAATTCCGGATCCTCGCGGCGCAGTCTGGCTGGAACGACGCCTCCCTACAGGGCGTCTTCCGCTCCGCCCTATCAGAGGAAATGAAGGACGAGATGGCCACCCGCGACGACACGCCCACGCTTAATGACCTCATATCCTTGGCTATCACAGTCAACAACCGTCTGCGCGCCCGCACCCGCGAGAAGAGGGCGTATGCGCCGACTCAATCGCCGCTGGGAACCACATTCGCGCACCCTGCGCTTCGCCATCAGGCACCCATGGCCGGCGAACCTCCGGAGGCCGGGGAACCGATGCAGCTGGCCGGCACTACGTCCGACCCTGCCGCGCGCCGCCGCCAACGCCGGGCCGCCGGAGCATGTTTCTATTGCGGCCGCACAGATCACCTCCTTAACTCCTGTCCGGTGCGCCCAAAAGAGAAGGCTCGTCAGCAACCCTAGGCCTACTGGCGAGCCAGACCCAAACACCGAGCCTAACCTCCAGCCGCTTCCAACTCTCTGCGGTCCTCAAATGGGGCACTACGGCCTCCGCCACCGTATCTGTGCAGGCCCTCGTCGACTCAGGAGCCGACTCCAACTTCGTGGACTCCCAGTTCGTAGACGAGTCCGGGATCCCCACGGAAGAACTGGAGAAACCCATCAATGCCTATGCCTTGGACGGCCACCGCCTGGCCCACATCACCCACCGCACCATCCCTATCCAACTGCTCCTGTCCGGTAACCACCGTGAGACCCTTCAACTTTACATCATCAACACTCCCCACTCCCTTCTGGTCCTTGGTCAGCCCTGGCTGCATGAACACAACCCCCTGCTCAACTGGATCACATCCAGCGTCACCAGCTGGAGCACCCAATGCCACACCTCCTGTCTCCACTCGGCGGAACCTCCTTCAAGCACGGAAATAAAGTCATCCGTTCCGGAGGTCGACCTGAAGGGGGTTCCCCACTGTTACCGGCACATGTCCCGGGTCTTCTCCAAGTCCCTGGCCTTGTCCTTACCCCCCCACAGACCCTACGATTGTGCCATCTCCTTGTTTCCGGGTGCCCCCCTACCCTCCGGCCGCCTGTACAGCCTATCCGGCCCGGAAAGAACGGCCATGGAGGACTACATCAAGTCCTCCCTCGAAGCAGGCACCATCCGTCCCTCCTCCTCGCCCGTCGGAGCAGGTTTCTTCTTCGTAAAGAAGAAGGATGGCTCCCTCCGCCCCTGCATCGACTACCGGGGCCTCAACTCCATCACCGTCCGGAACAAGTACCCTCTACCCCTCCTGAATTCGGCCTTTGAACTGCTGCAGGGCGCCCGGGTCTTCACTAAACTGGACCTCCGTAACGCCTACCACCTGGTACGGATCCGGGAGGGGGACGAGTGGAAGACCGCGTTCAACACCCCCCTGGGCCACTTCGAGTACCGGGTGGTCCCGTTCGGCCTGACTAATGCCCCAGCCGTGTTTCAGAACCTAGTGAACGATGTACTGAGGGATTTTCTCAACCGCTTTGTGTTTGTTTACCTGGATGACATTCTGATATTTTCCCAAAACCAACGGGAACACCAAGACCATGTCTCCCTGGTGCTACAACGCCTATTGGAGAACAAACTATTTGTCAAGGCCGACAAATGTCTGTTTCATGCCCCCTCAGTCTCGTTCCTAGGTTTTGTGGTGGAGAGGGGCGACATACGGCCGGACCCGGCCAAAATCCAGGCGGTCACGGAGTGGCCCATCCCTACCACTCGCAAGCACCTGCAGCAGTTCCTGGGGTTCGCGAATTTTTATAGGAGGTTTATCCGGAACTACAGCCAGGTAGCCGCACCCCTCACCACCCTCACTTCCATCAAAGACCCTTTTGCCTGGAATCCCCGGGCAGATCAGGCATTTACCAAACTCAAGGCACTCTTCACCACGGCCCCCATCCTCTGCTGCCCGGAACCCGACCGCCAATTCGTGGTGGAGGTGGACGCCTCGGACACAGGCGTAGGGGCCATCCTGTCCCAACACTCCCCCCTCAACCACAAGCTCCATCCCTGCGCCTTCTTCTCCCGCCGCCTCTCCCCCACCCAACGCAACTACGGGGTAGGGGATCGGGAGTTGCTGGCCATCAAGCTGGCACTGGAGGAATGGAGACACTGGCTTGAAGGGACCACTCAACCGTTCCTGATCCTGACTGACCACCGTAACCTACAGTACATCCAGTCAGCTAAGAGACTCAACTCCCGACAGGCCCGTTGGTCGTTATTCTTTGCACGCTTTAATTACTCCATCACCTTCAAACCCGGGTCAAAGAACATCAAACCCGACGCCCTCTCTCGGATCCACTCCTCCCCTGCCGACCTGTCTGTCCCGGAGACCATCGTTCCAGCTTCCTGCGTCGTGGCTGCGGTCCGGTGGCCCATCCAGAAAATCGTGCTGGACGCTCAGGTGACGCATCCCGATCCTCGCCCTAACCCCTCTTCTGCCCTGTTCGTCCCCAACCCTGTCCGCTCCCAGGTCCTGGAGTGGGCTCACTCCTCCCGACTGGCCTGCCACCCCGGAGGCAACCGCACCGTGGAGCTGGTGCGCAGGAGCTTCTGGTGGCCCACCGCCCGGCGGGACACCCTGGCCTTCGTCCACGCTTGCCCCGTCTGCGCCAGGAGTAAGGCGTCTCACTCCCCCCCTGCTGGTCTCCTCCGTCCCCTTCCCATCCCGGGCCGTCCTTGGAGTCACATCGGGGTCGACTTCGTTACCGGACTACCCCCTTCTGCCGGTAACACTGTCATTTTGACCCTGGTGGACCGGTTTTCCAAGGCGGTGCACTTTGTTCCCCTCCCCAAACTCCCCTCTGCCCTCGAGACGGCCGACCTCCTGGTGCAGCACGTGGTGCGGCTGCATGGGATCCCGGCGGATGTCGTCTCCGACCGGGGTCCCCAGTTTGCCTCCGCTGTCTGGAAGGCATTCTGTACCGCACTCGGCGCCACCGCCAGCCTATCCTCCGGCTTCCACCCGCAGACCAACGGTCAGGCAGAGAGGGCTAACCAGGACCTGGGAGCCGCCTTACGGTGCGTGACGGCCCGCAACCCTGCCTCCTGGTCCCAGCTTCTCCCGTGGGTGGAGTACGCCCACAACACCTTGGTGTGCTCGTCCACGGGGAGGTCCCCCTTTGAGGCTTCCCAGGGCTTCCAACCCCCTCTGTTCCCCGCCCAGGAGGCCGAGGTGGCGGTCCCGTCAGTGGACGCCCACGTCCGACGCTGCCAGCGGATCTGGAAAGCCACCCGCAACGCCCTCCTTAAGACCTCCTCCCGGAATCGTCGCCTGGCGGATCAGCACCGGTCCGCAGCCCCTCGCTACCGCCCGGGACAGAAGGTTTGGCTATCGACCTCCACCTTCTCCCTCCCCGGCACCTCCCGCAAGCTCCAACCCCGCTTCGTCGGACCCTTCACTGTGCACTCCATCCTGAACCCAGTCACTCTCAAGCTCCGTCTCCCTGCCTCCCTCAAAATCCATCCCACCTTCCATGTCAGTCAGGTCAAGCCAGTGATCTCCTGCCCTCTCAGCGCTCCCACTCCTGCCCCCCCACCTGTCCGGGACATTGATGGTGCCCCCGCGTTCACAGTCTCCAGCATCCTCGATGTCCGGCGCCGGGGACGAGGCCACCAGTACCTGGTCGACTGGGAAGGGTATGGGCCCGAGGAACGTTCCTGGGTTGCCCCCCGTCTTATCCTGGACCCTACCCTCATCCAGGAATTCCATCACCGCCAGGCCCAGTCGACCAGAGCCTGTGGTCCGCCAGGAGGCGTACCTTGACGGGGGGGTACTGTTACGATCCGCTCCGCTCCCCGTTCCTTCCTTGATGTGTTCCTCTGTTTTCCCCGAACCTAATTGTATCATGTCCGCGTTTATTACCTGATTGGGTCTACATTGCACATGATTACTTACACCACATCTTAATAACACAACTCACACTTAATTGCCTTCACCGCATTCCTCACGCATTTCCTAATCGTTCAATCAATTCGCTGATCTCGCATGCATTTCCCGCAAGCTGTAGCTTATCAGCTCTAATGACACTAGTTATATTACCGTGCTGTTCCTGTGTTTCCTTGTCAAAGTATTACGGTTTGTTCGTGTATATGGTCTTGTCGTCTTGCTTGTCTTTCCGCTTACTAGCTTGCTACCCAAGCTGAACTCCCCGGTCCAGAATCGCCACTCCTGTTTCCCGGTGTGGATCCTGGCTCTACCTCCGTCCGACTCAAGCTGCTATCCAGGCTGTGACCAGCTACTGGCCACTTCGCTGGATCTCCCGTGCCAGCTCTCTGCGGGTTCCACGAACTATTGTTTACTGTTTATATTTGTTTTCCCGGCGTGGATCCGACCCGGAATTCTATTAAAGAAAACCTCCTTTACCAAAGACTGTCTCGTCGTGCATTTGGGTCCGTCCCTGCCAGGACGTCACAATGCGGTTATTAAAGGCACTGTCACTGACACGTTAAAAACGCATAACACCACAAAAAATTTTTTAGTAGATAGCTGGCAACCCAGGGGGCAGGTACAAGAAACAGGTAATTACAATATCATGCCCTGTACCATCCACATTTTGAGAGAAGCACCTGCGCAACACAAGTTAGAATACGGCGTAAATCAGCTCGCGTTAAATCCGTGCAGGAGAGGCACTTAAGCGCACGACTTAAGTTGGCCATCTCTGAATCCGGCCCTTAGAACCCAGACAAACCGGTACGTGTTTTGTTTTTATTGAACTTTTTAACATCTGATGGCACTTTTATTTATAATTTTTTATATTTAATTTACCAAAATGCTTGTATACCACCATGTTTTTGAAAATAAATGCCACTGTATTAATAACAAATAAATGTTGAAGTTAAACATATACAGGAATTCTTAGTACTATTAATAATAATCTGATTAATAACAGCTACTCAAATTCTAAAAAGATGGGGTTTTTACCTCACCTGTGGATAATGCAGCTTGCCTTTGACACATCCAGGAGGACATGGGATCTGGCCCACAATTCCAATTTTCTGGAACCTTTCCTGAAAGGGCTGGGACACTTTTTTCCCATGCTGCTGTTACCATTACCCCCTTGCTTCCATGTGTTTCATACTCAGTACCCGAGTCAAATCCCCCCTTGCTTTCCCTGTGTTTCATACTCAGTACCCGAGTCAAATCCCCCCTTGCTTTCCCTGTGTTTCATACTCAGTACCCGAGTCAAATCCCCCCTTGCTTTCCCTGTGTTTCATACTCAGTACCCGAGTCAAATCCCCTCTTGCTTTTTCTATGTTTCATACTCAGTACCCAAGTCAAATCCCCTCTTGCTTTTTCTGTGTTTCATACTCAGTACCCGAGTCAAATCCCCTCTTGCTTTTTCTGTGTTTCATACTCAGTACCCGAGTCAAATCCCCTCTTGCTTTTTCTGTGTTTCATACTCAGTACCCGAGTCAAATCCCCCCTTGCTTTTTCTGTGTTTCATACTCAGTACCCGAGTCAAATTCTCCTTGCTTTCCCTGTGTTTCATACTCAGTACCCGAGTCAAATCCCCCCTTGCTTTCCCTGTGTTTCATACTCAGTACCCGAGTCAAATCCCCCCTTGCTTTTTCTGTGTTTCATACTCAGTACCCGAGTCAAATCCCCTCTTGCTTTTTCTGTGTTTCATACTCAGTACCCAAGTCAAATCCCCTCTTGCTTTTTCTGTGTTTCATACTCAGTACCCGAGTAAAATCCCCCCTTGCTTTTTCTGTGTTTCATACTCAGTACCCGAGCCACAACCACAGGCTAAAAGATAAGGAATAAAGTGGTTAGTTCACAAGGTTAGTTTCCCACCCCCTGTTTATTGATGTTCTAATTTGTATTCCATTGCAGGTGTTATTGGGACAAAGCCCCTCCTCCTTGTGCCCTCACAGTTAGAGCCAGGGTCAGCATTTTGTAGGTAATTTCTGATTCTTATCAGCGATTGAACTTGCTAAGGCCATATCCATTAACACTGAATGTTTAAAGCAATAAAGATTTTCCCTGAGACATAGTTTGAATTAGAACTGAATTTGTGTTCTTTCAGCCAAAGTGTAAAAGCCATATGTCTGCAGGGAGGGCTATATGAAACGGTTTGAGTGTCACATCTATTTTCCAGCAAAAAATGAAAACAATTTCTCAAACCACAGCGGAACAAGATTAGACAAGTTTACATAGTGGCTGCTGATTATATATTGATTACATATGAGTAGGTACAGATGTGTGTGTGTGTGTGTGCATGTGTGTACATAAGCACATGCACGTCTGTGTGATTGTGCATGTGTGTGAGTGTTTGTGTTTGTATTAGAAGGTCCTGATTGCAGAGCGATCTGGACCCAGCTAGGGCAGTTTTACTCATCCTTTCATCACTGTAAAATAGTACAGATGTACTATCAATCCGACAGCAACAAATGATGCTACTAGCTAGATGCTCTCTGTCCACATTTTCATAATAGCTCTGAATAGTTTTTAATAGATAACTACATTCATACATACAGTACATACATACACTACAGTTCAAATGTTTGAAATCACTAAGGAATTTTTATGTTTTTGAAAAAGATCTATACTTTTATTCACCCAGGTGGCATTAAATTGATCAAAAAGTACAGTCACAACATTAATAATGTTACAAATTACAATTACTATTTGAACAGTTTTTTAATTCTATCTTTACATATGATTGCAAAGCCCCATTTCAGCAGCCATTACTCCTTTGTCCTAACAACACACTGTGTTACCTCATCCCGAAATAATCATGCTAATGTGCTAATTTTGTACTCGAGAAAACATTCCCAGTATATTAAATGCAGCTGTGCCCATTTAATGAAGCTATAAGATGTCTGTCTTTGAGTTGCTAAAGTAGAAATAGTCGTGTTTTTTAGTTCAACCTGTCTGTCTTGTTTCGTGTTTGTGCAGGCTGGGTGTGGTTCCCTGTTTTGTTCCTCATTTTCTCCCCGTATCATTTAGCCTATCACTCTCCCCCTCTGCTTACATTCCGCACGCACTTTAATTATTCCATCAGTACTCTCACCTGTTCCTCACTATATTTAAACTGTCTGCCCAGTACTCCCTATGTACATCAGTATTCAACATTAACACCTGCTCAGCTGTGTTGATGTGGGTAAAGGTCTATTGGCGCAATACATTTAGTCAGCCTTGCCATTCACTTTGGTGGGTGTTTCCTTTAACAGTCAAATTGTGTTGGAGCCCTTTGTTTACCCACATCACACTCACAGTGATGTATCTAAATCATACCATCTATGTTCTACAAGGGTGCATGTGGAAAATGTGCTCATCAGTTGAGGACTAACTGTATCACTGTACATCACATCGACAACATTTTGCAAGCGTTGATGTTGGGAATACACACGTCTGTATCGACCAATAACTCTCTGGGGAGAGTGTACACATGTAATACGCATTGTACTGTTCCGGACCACCTCCCCAGAGACACTGGCAATCTCACACTGTTCTGAGAATTGCTCACTTTTCACTCTAAGCCATTTTGTTTAGTATGCATGAAACTACAATCCCCCTTCCATAATGTCACCAAGCATCTATGCAACTCTAATAGAAACCAGCATATTTCTCTCCTTCACTTATATTCATATAAAAAACCTGTTTTACTAGCACTAACATGGTGGCCTCTCTCTGTTTTCATATGTGGGAAATACCAATTACACCTGACATGCAACCTCTAATTTTGTGTTACCATATTTTCAGTGGCTTTCCCAGAATGCATATAATAGTTTTTTTATGGAAAGAGAAAAAATAGCCCCACAGCAACTGGCAGTCAAAACCTAACCTTACAGTCACCATGGCAACGGACAAAATAGTGGTTGTAGCACCCAATTATCTCACATTTTAGAGGAAAGTACTCTGAACTTGTTGGCAGTGACCTATCAGAGATGAACAAAATAAAAATAAAAAATGCTGTCAGATAAAGCCTTGTGCAAATATTTTGCATGCATACATTTACTCTTTCGATGCATGTTTATATGAGCCTGTATGTTTCCTTTTGAGCAATTAAAAGCAATTTAAAACAATTGATTACGTATTAACATGTTCTCAATACATACAACATGATTAATTGAAAAATTGATATTAGTCATCATTATAAAAGCATGTTTAACCGGTAATAGCTACAATGTCTTTGTTGTACTAAAAACTATTTACTGTAACATAATACCTTTTGCACAATTATAATTAGTGCCTTCAAACAGCACAGGTGATGCTGCTGTATTAGACATTATCAAATAAAAATTTAATAAAAAAGATCCTTACATAAATTAACCTTGGAAAAGGAGTTCTGGACCAATATTATCCTAAAGGTCAGCTCTTTCTGTTATGATTCTGCATTTGCCTGTCTTTGTCCCGTGTTCCCCGAGATTCCTCTCCCTGTCTTTGTCATTGCACTATTCTGGTGATTTTGGTACATTCGGGTTTCCTTTGTATTTCGTATCTCGTTTTCTTCCTTCTGACTTAATTAATATTTATATATTATACTAATATATATATATATTATTTATATATTATACTATTAATCGTACTAACTGTTAGATTAGATTTAATACTAACCTACAAACAAACTAACATGTACATAATACTAAACAACTAACTTACTAACATTAGGGATTTAGAATTTTCTACTAACATTACTTATTACTAATTTATCTTGAGTTTATACCTGCAGCTGTCATTCTCCCTCTCGTTATCCTATCCCTATATCTTTCAATTCAATAACCTTTATTTAAACTCGAAGGTCACTGAGGTTGCCCTCATTTACAGTGATGTCGAGTAATATCTATCTGCGATTTCGCATTCTCTGCACGCGTTTCCACTTCCGCGCTCCTCCCCTCCGAGCTGTGCACGTGTTTACCTGTTAACTCCAGGGTCAGTTGTTATCATTGTGTTTACGTGATATCCAGTCCGTGTCTTACTTCTCCCCTTGTTATTGTATATAGTTCTAGTTAACCCTCATTGTTTTCACCTGTGTCCTTGCCCTCGTCTGCACACCTGATTCCTTTTGTGTGATCTTCCCTAGTGTATTTAAGACTCCAGTTTGTATTCATTCACTGTCAGAACGTTGATCTACTTTTCCTGTGCCTACGCCTTTCTAAGCCAGGGATTTGTTAATGATTTCTGAGACACCCTTCCATACGACTGAGTTTGCCTTTTCCCTTTTGGTTTGTTTATTGAGTTTATTTGGTTTTGATCTTTGTTTGTTTCTTGACTACGGCTCAGCCTCACCCTCCTGTAGTTCTGCCTGTGTTCTCCTGGTTTTTTTAAATCTCTGGACTGTTTTTTGATTATTCTTTTGGTATTCGATTTTGTCTCATATTTGGATCTACTGGCTATTGACCTTGGACTGGGAATAAACGTTCCCTTTCTGATACATCCTGGTCTGCGTTTGGGTCCTTGTCCCGATCCTCACACTTTCCCGCTCTTATTTTTACCTCACTGGCCACTGCAGGTAATGATCATACAACAGGTGGCAATGGTCCACAGGGTGCAATAATCAATTCAACATACTCAATTAAATCAACGTACCTTTTCTCATAAACAATGCAAATGTGAGCTTTATTCTTTACAAACCCAGTTTGATAAGTCAAATATGCTGATTGCTGAACACTCAACACACTGTGTTCTTGAAGAAACAAAAAACACTTGCAGAGTTAAGTTAAAGCTGGAGTAGGCAACTTTCGCAATGGTCACAATGTTGTGAAAACATTTTGAAAGTCATAACACCCGTTAGCCCTGCCCACAGAGAAAGAGACGCAGCCCCACTGCTTTTCCACAACGCGCATCAAAGTTTCTACCTACGATTGCTGGAGACTGGCATAGCTACAGTAAGTATGTCAGTCCAGATAAACAACATAATCTTTTTCATTGTTGCAGAGTTTAATAATAACGCAATAACATTAAAACATTTTCCATTTAGTCACCAAGCTTGGTAGTGAATTAAGTGATTGTTTTAAATTACAATTGCTAAGCTCACTAGTCAAAAGTTAGCTATCTACCTGATTGTTCACGATAGCTAATGTTAGGCTATCTTCTATTCCAGACTTACTCGATACACCTAGCCCCAAATTGGCACTCTGCTGGACATTTTGCAATAGGACCTCATAACTTATAATTAGAAAATAAAGGAGCTAATCTTTTAGATAGTCTGTTTTACTCAAACACTACAATTGACAGTGATGGCTAGCTGAATTATATAGCTAGCCAATGTTATAAAGACTTCAGATATATAAATTTATGCTGGGCTCTAGTCCTGTTTGGCAAAGCGAGAGTAGGTGAAACTCTCTCAACATTATTTTGCATCTAGCTGTACTGTAACATGCACGGTCAATCTCATTGTTGATTGGTTCAGGATGTGAACCAGCCTATCTCTTTGATTGGTTCATGTCATGAGCCACCTTGTTTGGAAAACAAGAATTCTGGTCGAATCGCTGATTTTAGGATGCACAATTTGAGGGTATAAACACAGGCTGCTGTCTAATATGTTAAATGTTCTACCCTGCTGCACTTCCAGTCACCACTTCCACTTGGGGGAATCCCTTTAGAAACCGGAAGTTTTGCGTTACCCTTATCAAGTGTGGTCCAATCCGTTCAAGTGACGTCCCTTGGCCCTCGATTTTGCTCGAAAGAATGAGTCCGCATGCTTTACTGTAACCCCAAACTTCCTGTTTCCCGGAAAAAATCCTAAAAACAGAGAAAGCAGCATCCAAGTATCAGATGTTTTTTTTTTGCCCAGCTGAAATGTTGAATAAATCAGGAAATAACATTGATTTAGTGGTTCGATAAAATTGGTTTTAAACTCCAGCAAATAGTTTTATGTTATAGCTAGGATGCCGTTTTAGAATTAATAGCCTATTTCAGGCTAGTTTTAACGATAACTACATAATCAGTTTCTTGCTGTTCAGGATCATCCAGCAAATGAGCCAGTGCAAGTTTATATGCATGGGCAATATAACAAATAGCCTACATTTTGCCTGGATTTCATATTTAATACAGGTTGCTCGCCTCTTTTATACTTTTATGGCCCCTGCAAATAAATCTATGCATCCACTGTTTTGATTGTAGTTTATTAATATATTTGATTGGGAAGTATTTCATAACATACAAGTGTATTATTCCCCATTCCTGCTTATTAGGTATTTTAAAGTGCTGTCTATCAATACTTTGATCGTCAATCATTTTCTAGTTTTTTCTTCCGCCAGAATAAACATTGAGATATTGGTTGGAGCTTGTCTTATGCAATTTAATGGAAAGTTTTGCACAAACTCATTTGTCAATTGTCTGCTGGCATCTCTGGCGAATTTCCGAGTGCAAGTGCGGTCCAATTAAAAAATAATTCAGCTCGTTCCCTTGCTCCTCCCCGTCGGATCGAGTGTCTTCTCGTGTTCTTTTTGTGCTGCATCACATCCTCCAGACGGAAGTTTGCAAGTGAAGTTTGTGAGGGCACATTTAACGGATTGGCCAAAGTGTACGGTGCAGGATTTCTTTCACAGCAGTTATCTCTATGATCACTACCAACTAAGCATGACCGTTCCTCAATATCTTTCTAAGAGGTTGCGTACTCTAGCTTTAAGTTATTCAAAAGTTGATTGAATTCAGGCCAATGTCCCTTGTTTGGCTGCAAGACTGACTGACCTACACAGAATGTCTCTCAAAGGCACAGCATGGCTTCATCCGCAACTCGATGTGCTGAAACGGTCATGAGGTGGCTGCTCCTATTGCTAATTATATTTGCAAAATGTCTTTTAAAACATTTTCTACACAGTACTGTATCACATTATCTCTCTGTTTTCAGAAGTTAAATTTTAATCTCAAAGCCCATCAAAAAATGTAACAAAGAATTAGACAAGACAAAAGTGTAGATTATTTTAGCGTCTGTAGTATTTCATAAAAAATTGTTTTTAATTAATTGGCATCTACGCAGCATTTTGGTACTTTTGGAAGCATTTCATATTGTGAGCATTTAAACTACATTACTCTGAAAATAAGGAGATTGTTACTAAATATATCCTGTAATAACATGTCAGGTGAGGAACACAAACCCAGCATAAATTGCATTGGAAATCATACATACCAAATTGCCTGCTAGCTCTTTTTTCATCTTATAGCCAGAAGTGAACGTTTTTCATTTTTATATGCTTAATAATGTCATCCCACATATTTCAGCATATTCACATATTTTCTAATCTTGTTTTAATTGCCAATAAAAGGCTTCCTTTGGTGGATTATGCATAGTATCCACCACACAAATGGATCTTTCTGTAATAACACAATAAGTAGTGTCAGTAGTTAGTGTAATAACATGCATATAGAATGGTTTTTAAAAGATTATGAAATTAGAGATGATTCCATGAGGTGATGTACTGTATGCACTGTCATGACATACATAGGCCAAGTTAGGGTGCCATGGCACTCTAATTTAAATGACCTGTTTCACCATAGTCAATTTTCACTTAACTGTCACTTAAGACATAGTTTATTGTCTGGAAGATATTTAAGTATGAACAATGCCACGATCAGTCTCTGCCCTTATGAGATGGGTGAAAGATTACACAAACCATTTAAAAATACGAGCATGTGTTAAATTGTATATATGTGATTCATTATTACTGATTAATGTTTATAGTCTTATTCATATTCATATCTATTATAAACCAATGCAATATTATGTCATCATTGCATTTGTTTCCTTTGGCAATATCTTGGTGTCTGGTTATCCCAAATGTGAACATACATTGGTGTGTACACAATAATGTGTATTGTATGTGCAACCAGTGGAAACTGCAATATTTTAGCCCAATGCAGAGAATGGTACTGCACTGTATATGCTGGCGGGTGGTCTTCTGCTGTGTTTACAGGGCTGGGCTGGGCTGGGCATTGCATCATTTATTACACAGGGCATTTGTCTTTATGCTCTGATAACTAGTCTCAATACTGTATATGGTGTGAGAATAAATTAACCAGATTAAAACTTTCTTTGTTTACATTTCATTATTAATCTTTGTCTTAAAAAGTCTGGCCCTCATTTGTCATTTTTTATTTAATTGGAGACTGGCTTGCCTACAATAACACTGTTGAAAATATTGTCTATAGATTATTTGGATAACAGTTATTTGTTTTGCATGCTTCACTCCTAGGACTGCTGTGAAACTTTTCATGCCAGTTTCATAAACTTGTTTTTTCTTGGTTTCTCTCATCCCAAATTTTGACTTGCATGTGATTTGGTGATGGAATAAGTGAAATTAAACATTTCAAATGAACTTTTTCTCTGGGGAAATAGTAGACAGGTTACCTGAAGCAATAGTTCTGACGGTGTCCCAGTCTAATTTCAGAAGAATGCAATGCATCGATGAATAACTTAATTATTACATTCACAGTTTGGAGGAATGCAGATTTGAGATTTTTGAAAGAAGATGACTCCCTGTTTGGTTTCAAGCACCTGAAAATTGAACTCAGATAATTGCGCTTCCTCATCCATGACTTCAAACACCCAAATCCGTCTCTTCATAGGACATGTAGTGCTTTGTCTCTAATGGCGCCCTCAAATGCTTCTACAGAAGAAAGTGCAGAGAGTGCACTGTTTTAAAGTACAAAGAAATAAATTTTCTGTAACCTTTCTGGGCTGAGTAAATTTAGTTTGATCCAGGAAAAAAATAAATAGTCTTCCAGTAGTCAGGAGGAAATATATTTCAGTTGCATAACTCGGAACCGATAATAATGTTTTGTCAACTTGTGCGAGCGCAGGCGAGCTGCTGCTCCTTTTCACTCTGCAGTCCACCAACTGAGCTGCGCGTTCACCGCGGGATATACACTGCATGTGCATCTGGTGCATGCAGACTGCAGCCAACCAATCCACAGGAGACAGTTGCTGGTGCATGACGAAATATGAGCAAACCCACTAACTAAAAGCCACCTTGCTTGGATTACACTATGTCCGATCATGTGATGCTCCACAGGGCTGCTGGCCACAGATTGCACTGGCAGAGCAAGGACTCCACATCGGAACATGGGGTGCATCCGCATACAGGAACCCAGGGTTTTCACAAGATGAGACATCGAAAAAGCTCCAAAAAATGGCACATCTTCAGCCTTGCTGAGCGGCAGCCATTACACAAAAAGACCAACTAACGATAACACATTGGTCGCCAGAACAACAGGGCAATTCATAGTCATATAAAACATCAGCAGAGAAGAATCTACATGTAAGATCATAAGTGTGTGTGTGTCTGTGTGTGCATTTCTTAATTAGATTCATGCGCTCATTTTTGCATGCTTGACATACTTTAAATGAAATATGACCAGTACATATTACAATATTGCATACTGTAGTTAGAAGAGCTCGGTTGACATCATGTCTGGCTAATAAAAAAAGGGTACATAAGAGTAGCAGTGGACCAGGTCAAATATCACTTTAGAATTGTGGGTATCCCCACCCCTGTTAATGGAGCCGCACTTCTGTATTCACAGCTCACCACAGGGCCTGGAACACCAACCCACCAGGACACAGCTGAAAAGCCTCTGCTTCAATCACAATCTGCCCAAAAAGTTTTATACATATGTAGGGTTTCATCAGCCCCCACACTGAGGAGATGGATTGCCCTGTCTCTCTGAATAAAGCAGGAGTCAACAACGATGAGGTGGGGAGGGGGTGTGGTGGTGGTGGTGGTGGGGAAAGGGGGTTTATATATCCAACTTGCCTAGCTGGCGGCGAGATGGAGACCTTTGGTGACGTCCCTTTATGCCGTGGAGATGGAGGGTTGGAATCACGCAGGCGACGACTCTGCCTCAGGAAAGAAAACAGCGCTCCCACTGCGGTTCATTCATTACACTTACACGGCTATAATGAAGTAATAATATATTCATCGGCCAAACTACTGTGTTCCCCCAAGGGGGGTGTTAGCGAGAGTAATCGACATTGGCAGCAAATCTCACTGCCAGTGAGGCGCAGGGCGAATGCAGAAGAAGCAGTGATGGGCTGGGATGTGTGATGACACACAGCACAACATGAACACAACATTAGCACAACGTTATCCCAATTTTCTGAAATTTTCTGGAGACCTGCTATGAACTGGTATGCCTCTTACATAACTAATTCTCTTTTTTCCACTGTTTCCCCTCTCCACAGGTCAGCTGTGGGAGAGTAGCAGGGCCCAGGCCTAGATTCAGTCAACATTTGTCCTACGGTATGTTTCCATGTTAACTTTGATGAGACTACAGCAAGTGTGGCCTGTCTGTACACACTGTTTCATTTTTCTGCCACATGGGCCAACATAGTATTCTGCACACACACACACACACACACACACACACACACACGAATGCATATGCAATTACATATGTTTGCAGTCTTTGCACATATACAATATAAAATTTGAATGCAACAAACAGCACAGCTGTTTGCAGCATAGCTCTATATATGCTCTATAAATTCAGCATAGCTCTATAGTCTCATTAAACTCTTCTATCTGCTGTGATAGAACATGTAGCAGTCCCTACCTCCATTTTCTATTATTATTTGTGATTGTGAAAGTGGAGTCATGACAACAAAACGAAGTACTGCAAGCACATGTAGACATCATTTTGGTATTCTGTCCAATAGAATGGCAGGTTTCATGTAGTTCACTGGATAAAATTATTTCAAATTTGTATGGTGTTTTGGATCCTGGAATATTTTCTGCTTTTACTCCCAGTTTGGTGACACTTTAAATCTCTATTAAAAACAAAGCGGGAAAGTCTATTTGCGGGAAAGTCATCTGTTTGTGATCAGTATAAAAATAGTACAAAGATTGGAGTCTGAACCCTCCAAAAAAAAAACAGCAAGTGAAGTGCAAAAGCTCTCCAGTAGGAAAACTCAAAGAGTGGTGAGAAAAAAATTTCGGTAACACTTTATTTTGAGTGTCCCATGTTGCACTCAACTTGATATCAACTGATATCAATTGAATATCAGTTCAGTGTTCATTTAAAGTCAATTGCATGGCAGGTGATTGTCCACAAACTGCACAAAGAAGTGAGTGTCAAGAAACACTGTATTGACACTGAACACTCTTTTCAAGAAACACTCTATTGACACTCAGCAAAGTATAAACTGACTGTTTGCTGTATCTCAACATTCAGTTGATATCAAGTTGAGATCAACATGGGACACTCAAAATAAAGTGTCACCAAAATTTCCTCGCAAGAAAAACTATCAGAAGGAACTTGGATTTAGATTTGGAGCCCATCCTCTTCTGACTGGCCCAGTGTCAATAGTTACAAAAAGGCTAAATGGTCACATAATGGTAATAGAAGGTATTGGATAATCTTTCTGAGCAAATAATGAAGCATAGTGCTTGGGATATTATAACCTGAGGTATTAAATTAGCTGATAAAATCGACAGTCCAAGTATAGAAGTGTATATCATATGCATGTCAGAAGAGCAAGGAAATACAATATTACAACTAAGTTATCACTGATTGAATCAAAACCATAAAGACTTATGCGGAGGACTTCACCGTCTACTTCGGGGAAAGTTGCTGACATCCGCATCTCTTTAGGGAATTACTGCACTTCGATCCCTGTTCTTCTATTTGCAGTGTAATTCACTCTGGATAACAGTGTCTGCTAAATGCCTGTAATATGAAAGTAATTTTCTTGTAAGGTAGTAGGCCTACTGGCTAAATGTGAAATGCTTTCGTTTTGAATGTAGTATCTAGTAAGATCCATTAGGATTTAGCGGTTTTCATTGAATCCAGGGGTTAAAACCATCCCACAATTCAGTAGTATGGGGATTACATTTACATATGCTTCTCCGTCCACACAAAATATTCTACATCATAAAGGTGTGATTCTTATGGTATCATGACCTCTCTGTAGTTGTTTTATGTCACATTATTTGTTTCATCATAAGAAGATATAGGCAGAAATATTGGGCCTCATTCATCAAGCGTTCCTAAACATGCGCGTACATTTATGTACGAAACAAGTTGGTATGAAAAATAGTGGGAAAAAAAGGCAGATTTCTTCATATTCACGTCCGTATGTTTATACAAGCGCGTTCATGTTATTTTGTGATTAGCATAAATACACGATCATGAATTGCCTTATATGGAGGTTGTCACTTCCAAAAAGCAAAAAAATAATTATTCCGACACTGAAATCAAAGTATTTTTTTCAGATGTTCAATCAAGAAAATAAATAATTTAGTATTGTCTGTTCCGGTGTCAAAGTAAATAGTAAAGTAGCCTACATGGTAAAGTAGCCTACATGGCAGGATATACGTAACATGCAGGAAATGCAGAATATCCCGTCACACGAGTTGTTAAAGTGCAAGCCTATGCATCGGACGAGCGCATTGCCTCTATCTGCCAAGCACTAGGCTGGGGTCTTTCTCGCTGCCTGAAAATAAATAAAATAATGAATTTGTTAATTTTGTAATTTTGTTGGTGTTTTGTGCATGCGACAGGTGGTTTCAATTCTCAATCCCCTAATGATGGAAAAAGGTACTTAGTCTGACACAGTAAATTTGACGAAGCAACACCAATAAGCTAGAGTCCTTGTCCTTTTTTTTTTTTTCATGAAAGATGCGTTTGTTTCTCTGCTAAACAGCCAACTCCTCCAACAGCATAAGGTCAGCTATTACAACGCTGGCTACTGTAAGGCAATTTAAAGCAAATTTTGTTCATTGGTCAAATGTGTGTTTTAAATAGCATATTTACTGTCATATAAGTTAGCATTTAAATTAGATCAATTTAAAAAAATTGTACTGGGAGCATTTATTACGTTGTGAGTCTAATTAAACAAGTGAATTGCCTCCAATTGATTAATATGCAACATCTAATGTGTTTGCTTTTTACAATCGTAATTTATTAGCTACATTTGCATTGTGTATTTGAGGCTACATTTTGTCATGTAAATGAAAATAAAAATAAATTCATGTTCGAATTGATATAAATAAGCTACATTTAGTGGCATTTTGAATTTACATATGAGGTACGCGGTCCTGAGCAGGTGTAAAGTATGTTCATACATACGAGCAAATCTACCGTACAAAAACGTTGATGAATGCCAAAATTTGTTCTGCTCACATTTCATGAATGAGGCCTTTTGTGTGGAAAAACCTGTGAACAAAACTGCATTGATTTCTAGCTGTAACTCACATGAGGTTCACTTGGCTTACTTGAGATAATGGTCCCCTGAGGGGACAGCAATGGCGGAGTTACTGTACCCTCACTTATAGTACAACGGGGGAATGTTATGGAGATGTGCTTCATTCTTTGTAAAATACTGAACATGAAAAGGCAAGAGCAGTGGTTCTCAACCCACGGCGAAATTTGAATATTGTTTCTGCCGAATTCACAGGCAAATAAAACCACTTTGTTGTCATGTGACAGAAAGAAAATAACACATCAGAACAGAAGACACTGTACAAGACACCATCATGTCGATTTACGTCTTGGTCATTTGACCTTTTTGACTTTGCATTGAGGTGACAATGAATTAATTTAGCAAATCAGACCTCATACTTTGGCAAATTTGAAGGTTCAGAGTCACTTGTCTAGAGTGCACCCCTACTCTCACATTGACACATACTGGACAGGAATGGCAGTAATTCAGGGGCACATTTGGTTTTGTACTCGGTGAAGTATTGTATTTCTCGTGCTCAGCTGAGGACATTTTGCTCCTCAGTACCACTGTGCCTCTGTTAAAGATGCACACATATCATTCTGTTTCAGGCAGCCATATATTTAACAGCCAGAGAACATGGGAAAATTTTTAAAACAATGGCTTCTGAAATAGGCGCCCCTTTACTGTGAAATTGGGAATAATAAAATAAATCATCTCATTTTATGCATTTTTTTTTTTTTTCTTTCTTTGGAAGCTCTAAAAAAAATTTCTACATGCATCTAGTGTATACGTTTGACATTTCTTTTGCTCCAGATATGAGCCTGAAAATCTGAAAAGCAATTTGAGGTAAAATATTGATGCACAACAGTGCATTTGCACTGTGGCTATTAAGCCGGCTGAACACTTCCACGTGTTTTTCACAAGCTGTGGTGCGAGCACACACACACAGAAAGAGGGGTGGTTTCTCCACATTCGAGGCTTTCGGATTTTCCGCTCATTTAAAACCCTGATGTGAAGGACGCCCTTATTCTCAGCGGAGATCCGCACACCGCCCGATACTGACGAACAGGAATGCGGCAAAAAGAAAAATCGCTTTTGGCTCTCCTGATGCCGCCGTCGCCGACATCTTTCCTTTTCCCAAAAGCATTGCCGTCGTCGAGAGTGCGTCGCGGCCGCTTGTAAAATCATTAATCTCCCGCACGTCCGCCAATCCTCCGCTCAAAATGCGCACCTCCAGGTCTGGCCCAGAAAGCAATACATTTAACAGCTAGTGAAGATGGCAGACAAATGACCAAACAAAGACCTCTGAAAAACACACATCCTGAAGAGCATCACGGCTTGATTGTGAAACAGGGGAGAATCTGCCCCGGCACATTGATTACAGATAGAGAGGGCGCCGTAATGAAAATAACAACCTTTCCTGGGAGTGCTGTCCTCCTAGGAGGGACATTGGGGAGCCGGCTGCTTGCATGCCTACGAGAGGCAGGAGGCCGCGCGACAGGCAGCCTCGGCTTTATTTACATGCTCATCAGAGATCGCAGCTAATGGTGGAAGGGACCGAATGGGTCGGGGGTGCAGAGACAGCGAATAACAAGACCCAACCGAGCGGTGATGACCGTGTTTATCTCCACACTGCTTTTTCCTCTCTCTGTCCCTTCTTCCATCCATCATCTTCAATTGAGGCTGTTTCCCGGCAAGCCGCCTGTGAACATCAAAAAGGTGAGGAGAGGTGCAGACTGAGGCAGGAAACGCCACCAGATGTTTAGTCCAGTCTTTTTTCCCCAGCAGCACTTTGATGTGAGTGGGTGCTAACCTCAGTACAACTGTAAGCTGCGGGTCGGTGGAGATGGCATCTTCACAAACAGCACTCCACTCCAGCTCTGCTTTGGATGTGCTTTGATCCAATAGGACACTCGGAGTGAGCATAGGGCCAGATCGGCTCGGGGGAAATGACAGGACAGGGGTGAGTCTAGGGTTGTGCCGATGGACGATCACGACGTATCATAAGGTATCAGCGATTTCTACTCCTAGAACTGATTTTTTGAAGATTTTTTTGGGGCCAGATTTTTTATTTTTTTTGTAATTCTGTATGCCATTTTAGATTTCTGGAGAAGCATATTTATGTTGGTTATTTATGTTTTGGGCATAACCTCGCCACAGGTATTAGGTCTATGCATACTAAGTGTTGGGGATCTCTATGCCAGAGACACGGAGGAAATATTGGAGGTCCAGATGCGATAGATGCGGAATCTTAAAGTGTTCAAATGAACACCACTGAAATGGACAATAATCCGTTGTGGACGGGGGAAAATAATAAAAACACAAATAACCATGCGATAAAAACGAGGAACTCGATATCCGAGCAAAACAAAAGAAATAAGCAGTCACGCTTATCTAACTCCCGTTTGTGGAGCGAACAAAAAGAAAGGAAGGAGAAAACTCAAAAGACCCCTAAAACTTAGGGTGAGAGCACTCGTAGGTATGAGTGGAAAACAAAGAAACAAAAACCTCTGCTCTGAAATAAGAGCGAAAAAGCTCACTTTGCTTTTGCTAAATTGTACTGTCCCGCGTTGAGAAGCAAAGCGGTCGATAGCAGCACAACTTCCTATACCTTTTTACCGGCTCGAATGTCACGTGAAATAACATGGAAGAGACGAGAAAAGGAGGAAGCGGGGTATAAGTAGTGAGCGGAAATTCATGACAGGTGGAACTCACTAATCACCGAGGCGAAAGCAAAACCCGTAGCGGAACACAGGAAAATCCGATAGATTACCGGTAAAAGACAAAAAGAATAAAAAACGCGGAGATAAGGAAAGGAAGGCATGATCCATGACACTAAGCTTTTACATCTGACATTCAATCCATAATTTCACTGTGCGCAAAAAAGAACAGGGGACTGCAGTGGTGCTGAGCCCCGGTGCTCTCAGGGCCTGGCAGCGTTAAATATTAGACCACATGCCTAAATGTAATTACACTCTCTTGCACCATGTTTACCTGAGTAAGTGCATTTGCCTTACCTATTGCCAGTTTGTTCTGCTGTCTAATTTAGAAAAAAATGTAAGAATTGAATTTTCAAATGATTTGAATGATTGATTACTAGGCCAATGCCTGGCTTGTTGCTTTCTAAACATTGTCACGTGAGGTAATTGAGATGGTGTTGGTGGACTTGAAGGAATAAAGTCATATTGTGAGTCTTGTATGCATTTCTGTCCACGCGTCTTTATTCTGAGTATAGCAGATGTTCTATACCTTAAACCCTTTAAGTCTATGGGTATAGTGTTAGTTATACAGATAACAAATGAATCACTTTACACATAGTAAATTAATGTGCAGAGCATTTCAAAAAGTCAAATTTATTTTTATTTTTAAAAAAGTGGCATTGCATAGGCTACGTATCTTTGTTTAATCTATGGGAGAAGTTTAGGTAGCCATCTGCTAAATCGATACAGTGATGATCGTTGCTACATCGGATAGTCTACACAACCAGTGTGATGAGGTGCACGAGATTAGATTTTTACAAGAGTCGTTTTTATTTTCAAACTTTGGACGATAAACACTGCATGCAGTATTATAGATGCCAGTTTTGAGCATCTCATGCATGGTGGTGGTCAGATTCTTTTTCAAAAATTTGTATTGAGTGTTGCCATTAATCACATTAAAATGTATTCTATTTCAGGGGATTATGTGACACAGTACCATATCTGATGATTACCAGCGAAAAGCCTATATAATCATAGCCTAATAATAAAATATCATTTAAAAAGTACTAATTTGACTGACTAGGCTGGACTATTAATCAAAATGCAAAACTGACCTGTCATCAGAGGTGTAAAATCCAGGTTCAGAAAGTAAAAGTCCTCCCCAGTATTTTCTTACAATCACCTGGATTTGCAAAATTCTTCAGCCAGGAGGTAGAACTAATTAGTCAAATCAGCTGGCTGAGTTCATGTGTGGAAGAAAGATATGGTAGGACATTTACTTTGTGACCCCTGGATTTTACACCTCTGCCTGTCATTTATGAGAAACTTGAACCCCCCTCGACCGCGGCCGATACGATTGGCGATCCCTGAGCATCACATTTGGGTGATCTAGACTTAAAGACGATTGTTCAATCCGAGTTGAATCATCCTGTCTGTTCAGTGGACCAGAGTGAACACTTTGGATTCAGTGTTGAAAGCAAACACCTGTCATGTGACTGTACAAGGTCAGTTTATTGAAGGATATCTTTTTTAATGCAGCTGGAAGGCATATATAGTTGAGTGGGCAATTATATTTGTCATGTTTTTATTTTTATTTCACTTTTCTGTACTGTCCCACAAATTAATTATACATTGTCATCTTCTCTATCATTAATACCATTTTTAAGAAGTGTATATATATATATACACACACAGTATCTGGAAAAGTATATGTTTCTTATTTTACTGCCAGCATGTCTACGAGACTTTCTCAAAAGTACTCCATGGCCTTTCAAACGACCTTTGAATTTTCTTCATAGCACTTGCGTGGGAGATGTGAGCAACTCAATGTCTTCTTTACTCAACACCATATTGATGGAAACATGATTAGACAGAGTAGCTGCACTTTAGTTCAGTACAGTAGATCTGGAGGCGGCTATTTGTGCTGGATTTGCTTTTGTTGGAAGGTATTGCCTTTTCCACTTGTGGTGACACTGAACGACTTCTGCTACAGTATCAAACTTCTTAGCCGATAAAACGTGTTTATCTGAAGACATAGATTAGTCTCCGTTGAATTGTTGCTGGTGTCCTTGTGCTTTTCAGGTGAACTGTTCAGGGTGGAACAAGACAGCACACCTTATTATGACCTTTTACTGTGGGCGGCTCTAAGAAATGTAAAGCTTTCAATTCAAAAGGGATTTTGTGTTGTCTTTATTATCAGCACATATGGAAAATATCCGCATGAATAAAAACGTATTTCGACTGAGCATAGAGCGTTTATGTTTATATTTTATTAGCATGCATTGCATGTGTCCATATGACCAAAAATCAATCAGTAATTAGCATAAAATATTGTATCTTGCAGATTCTAGCTATAAGGAAAGGGATGCAGCACCCATTAGCAGGTGTATTTATTCCTTAAGGCCTCCATTACTGTGTAGTGCACCATATATGAGCATCATCACAACTCTATAACACATGCTGCGTTACGTGTTGTTTGCATAATGCAGATTCTTTCAATATTCTACAGGAAAACCAAGTACATCAAAACAACTGAACACCCTTAACAGTGACATTTTTCTGAGATTGTTAAGCTTGCTTAGGAAGGAGCCCCTATGTGCCCCAAAACTAGCCTGTGAGTCAAGATCAATCGTTTTTATTTCATTCTGTTGTGAGTGAGTTTCACACATACTGAAGAGAAAAATAAATAAATCGTATTTCTTCCAGCCCTGGCCACATTGCTATGTGTGAAGAGTATAAAATTCCAGTACTAGTCATTCCCCTCTGCCGACAGGACATTGGAGGCAACAGAGTGAGTGACATTTAGAAAAATGATCAATACTTAGAAAAGCAGTTGTATTACCATAGAGTTTACAACATCAAGATTTATTTTAGCTGCAGGCAAAGTTAAGATTAAGGAGCGTGGGGCTGTTAAGACAGGCTAGACTCGTAAACCAACGGGCCATTATCGCATCGCCTTAATGCGGAGCTTAGCATTCAAGACATCAATTTCATTCCATTACGAGCTTCTTATTCATTTGGAATTCAGTTACTGTTTTATAAAGGCGGCCAGGGCCGTGTGCTGGGGCGATCCCTGTGTTCCACAGGCTCCCAGCAGCTTTCCAATCCTGGTAATGGCGTAATTTCGCAACAAATCATGGGCATTACTTCTCCTGACAAAAAAGTGGGTATAAGAGACCATTAGGGGGAAAAAAAGGATCTTTGCTTATTTAAAAAAACTAAACAAAAAAAACACAAACATGTGCTGAGGTTCAGTTGAACTCAGGGGTCGAGCCTGTGACAAATATGGTAGCACAGCACTATATAGTTCCTCTTCCCATGGTGCCTGCTGTTCCGGCCTCAGTGAGGCTTTGTGTAAGAAAACAGCTTAATAAGGTAGCATGTCGTCACAATGTGCCTCAAGAGGGCATCCACTCAATTTTTAGCACGGGCTGTCTGTGCACACAAAATCAGTTATGACGACTGTATATTTATATCGCTAAATAATTGAGAGGCTAATAAGCAGCATGGAGCATATTCGCTTTGACTACAGGAGTCTTTCCTGGCCAGCTCACCAAATAGCACATGCACAGCCTATAAAGGGAGAATTATCTGAATCATGGCTGAATCAAGTCCAGATGGTCTGCACCCGTGTTTATTAAAAAAAAACTGCTATGGAAATTAGAGCAGACTGCCTCACTCCCATTTTTAATTCATTAATTTGATTGAGTGAAATGCCCACTCAAGGAAAACACCATATGTGACATATTGCTGAAAGCTACTGATCCACCTGATTTAAATAACTACGGGGGCACTTTCCAACCCTCTGTGCTACATGGCAGGAAGAAAAATTCAGAGTGAAAAAGTAACATTATGAAAAACACAAATATTCTTATATTTAGTGCCTGGATGATGATCTTGTTGGAATTCAATGCCAGATTGAAACTGCACTGCAGTTATTAGCATGGTCTTAATTAAAAGGTCACGTTCCACTTCATAATTTATTGACTCTTCGTTTAATCTTTATGTATTGCTGGAGAAAATATTTTAAAGTCTGAGGGTCCTTGTGATCTAAGACATGACAGAAATGTGAACATCGCAAACGTTTTAAACCCATGCCATGTCAGTATTCTTGATGGAATTATCTGATTTAAGAGAAGGTCCCTGTTTGCCAGACCTTCTTCAGAAGTAAACAGGATTATCTCAAATTCTATTCAGTTCAATAACTCAGCAGGTCATTCAGATCTTGAATGCACAGATCTTCTGCAATTTGTGAGATGACTTTCAAGCCAGCACTGGGGAAAGCAGTGTTTTCACACTCTGAAGATGCTGTAGCTATAACATTCAAATCAGACTAGCCAAATCTTTTTTTAAAGCACTTTTGAAAACATATTTTATAAACTTGCTTGTACTTAAACTTTTACTTCTGCTTTTGACTTATTTTAAATGTTTTTATTTATTTATTTATTTATTTATATTTTGCTGTATTCCAGCCCTGTTTTGTTCTATTTAAGCTTTTTGTCCTTATTTTTTATATTTTATCTTTATATGTCAGTCGTTTTACTTTTAAATTATTATATATTATAATATATTTTTATTTATTCCTGCAATAGCTACTTCTGATATATGATACTTCTGTAGTTGTCTTCTGTAGGGTTTTTATGAGATTGATGAACATACTGGGGGATTTTTGACTGTTGCTTTGTACAGAATTCTTCAAGATCCTCCAGATCCTTTTAACTGCACTTTTGAACTGCCCTCCCCATATTTTAGCATACAATAGAGTGCATTACCTGTGATTTATTTTTATATTTATGGTCATCTTTATCACAGTAACAATCATTTTGTAGGCCACTGTACCACTAAGCTGGGCAACTATTAAGTGCTGTTATATACCACTCTTATGCATTATCTATCAACATATACACCACCTTCAAATTAAATGTTTTTTTTTTTTAAATCCCTGCATGGGAGATATCATGAGACATTGGAATATCTCTATTCTTAAAAAAAAACATAAAATTAAATGAAGATAAATTGGTGCAATGAAAAAGAACACAGACACATTTTCTTGTTGATGTGTTTCTGCATATTGGACTGAATGGACTCTCTCTTGTGGGTCTGAAAGATAAGAACAAACAGCTCACGGAGCAGAGCCACTAATGACCTGGAGGTTTTAACTGTGCTCAAATTGTTGCACGCTGTTCTGCGTTTTGTTTGCCATATTTAGAGCCTTGGTGAGTGAAAAAAAGTTTGCTCAAAGCACTATATCTATTAAACTTGAAATGATTTTACGTGACACTGACACTGTGGTTGGTGTAAGGCAGGTGTTACACCAGCCATAGGTACCTTGGGTCACTGCTGCATTAACACTTCCTCTGGTGTGTTCATGTTATCAGTTGCTGTTCTTGTAACAGTGTACCAGCAAACTGGTACACTGTTGGTGTTACAGAGGAATCTAATAACCGACAACAAAGCGCAAAGCAGTCACTGCCCAGGCAAGCCCACAATTTCTACTCTGTCTTTATATGTTCACCTATGAAATGCAAGAAAGACCCACTGAAATCACTAAACGTACAGCTGTTTTCCCTCTTCATTGTGTCCTTTTTATACTGTCACCTGACTCAGGTGACCTGAGCCATAGGTGACAAAAAACAAGCAATTCCCCTAGCCTGGAAAGAGGCTAATTTTATTTTTAAACAAAAAAATTATAATTTGTCACCAAATGCAGAGCTGTCTATGTCCAATTCCTACCCTAATTTGGATTTGGAACATCAAATTGTCCCCTAATTGCGTTCATGGAGAAACTCCTTCCTACCGATAATTACCAAACTTGCACAGAGCGGAATCAAAGGAAAAGCACCCATATGCAGCTGCATGCAGACCATGCTAATCACCCAGAGGGGTCGCCAGATGAACGCTGGCTGACTGAACCCAACCATACCCTGGGTGACGCAATCGCCAACTGCCTGTGCCCCCCCACCTGCTGGGCTACCGGCCACAGTCGGCACTGGCCCGATCTGAATTCAATCCCATGCACCACAGCAGACACATTGGACAATTGCTCAATGTTTCCTGTTGCCTGCTTACTGTTTCCTGTTTCGTCCTTGCCAAGGTAATCAGCTGTACCTGCTGTGTATTTCATTCAGCCTTATAATGCACGTGAGAGGAAAAGGCCTAAAATCTCATTAATGAGATCAAATACTGTTGGATTGTGGTGGATCCCATTTAAAGGCGAGAACATCAGAGGCGGAAGCCAGGGAAGGAGGTGAGAGGGGGAGAACGAGGCGGTAATTGCCCCCTCAGCATTATGCATGCTGTACGCTTCCCGCTTCTCCTGTTCGTGCCTCTCCCGTTTCTCTACCACACCATTCCACCATTCTTTTTTAATTTTATACTCGCTGAAGCAGATAATGGAAACAGTACATATAAATCATCCATATTTATACACGGCTCGACCCTTCAGGGAACTTCTCCGTCGAAGGTAAGGAGCGAAAGTCTCTCCTGTTTAAGATAACTTACATCAAAGAAAGAACAGGGAAAAGAAAGAGAGGACTGAAATCACAAAGTTTTGTTTTTTTACTCTCACGGTTCATACTGTTGTTACATAATTTTTCTGGTTTCCAATGTGCAGTTGCACTGAGATGTCCATGGCGAATCGGATACCTCATCTCTTCACTTATCTTAACTGTCAGTGATCAGCTGATAGACATCGGAGAAGTGAAAGGCCACAGTAATAAATGCAGGGAAGTGAAAAGGTGTGGGTGATCATATAAAGCCATGAATGAGACAGGAGCGCAGTGCTGGAACAAATGATTCTACACACTTCTCACTGTTGCCTGCAAATGGCCCGTGAAGCCATTTCCCTCTAGGGAACATGGCATTATGGGAAATAATAGATTAAAAATGGGAAACATTCAATTATTTTTCAGTTGAGTTATTTCAAAATCAGTTTTAGGTGACGCAAATGAATTGAAGGCACCCACTAAATTCTGCATATGTCTAAATCCTGTATGTTAGACACTCAGAATAATTTTGATTTGATTTGATTCATGTAAATGGTGATCATGACTGAATTGAACATTCTTTAGATTTTTTTATATAAACTTTTTTTTTACATAATGCATAATATCATTATGTAATGCAAATATGATACATAATATGCCACATAATAGGAAGGATACTAGATTTAAATCTTTTAAATTTTATATTTATTTCATAGAGAATCTTATTGTGAACTTGAGAAAAAACGTTTTTTATACCTAGTCTAAAAATGATAACAGAGTGTTTCACATGAGAGACAAATTTGATAATGAAAGATAAAACATGCAGAAGGGCTTATGATCATGCATTTTAAAAAGTTTTTAAGAAATTGAAATAAGTTGTGAATAAATTGTCAGCAAAAGGACAGATCGTTTCATTACGCAGTTCCGCAGCGGAAGGCAGTCGGTTTGACACGCGCGTAATCAGCACCTCCAACTCAAGGCCCAATCAATCTCCTTCATTAGAATCCAGTGGGGGACCATCAAGAGCCTTAATTAGTGCAACATCATCTTAATTAAAATTGTAGCTTGTAATTAAGAGTCATTGTTTACCTTGTAGGGGTAGGATTGGGATGCATAGCATCATGCTCCTTTCATCCTGTTTTTGTCTAGTCCTTTTACCGCCCGGGGCGACACTTGCAACGTTCTGCAGTTTGTTTTTATTCCAGTGTAGTAGAATAACATGAGCTGAGTGCCCCCCTCCCTTCCCCAACCCCTCCGTCTATCCTGTTTTCAGTTCCGACTTTGGCATCTTAATATAAGAGACTGTTGGGTTCTTTCCGGAACCCTCAAAATGGGAGATTAAACTGTCAGACACGAGAAGAGGAAAATCAAGGTATGATTTTCTGTGATCATTTTTTACGGGTTGATGTCACTTGTTTATTGTTCCGTGCATGGATATGCAGGCGATATTAATTAACGGACGGACTACAGTGAGTTGAACTCACACATACATGCGTCCACAATCACATGCTCATGCACACACACGTGTCCTATCCATAAATATAAATGATACTGTTGCAGTGTCTCCTAGAGCATCTCCAGTCTGATATTCCAGTCATCTGTGCCAACTGCGCTGATGAAGTCTGTGTCTTCAGTGTCAAAATGTGAGCCATCCATTCAATCAAAATAAGTCCCAGGTCTCCAAAGTGGAAATTACTTGCCCATCAATGCCAGCTGAAAAAATATGCTTTGGAACAACAGAGGACTTCACATGGCTGGGGATATTGTTTATAGAGTAGCAGTGGAATTGGAGCACATTCACAGTGCCTGGTGTTGTACCAGAGCATTTAGGGGATGCAGTAAGGTGTAATGGTTAAGGAACCCAGCGCGTCAATGGAGGTTTGCAGAGTTGACTTATGTTGAACTGTAGGATTTCACCATTACAGTCATACCCTCAAAGGAGGTACTTATGTCAAATTGGTCCAGTAAAATACCTGTATAAATGGAGAATATATCAAAAGGAATGGCCCTGGATAAGGCCAAACAAATAAACAATTTGATTAGAGCGCCGCTTCCCCTACGGTAATGCTTTCCTCCGGTCTTTCTCTCTCATCTGCGGAGGGTCATTGGTGTTACAGAGGAATCTAATAACCGACAACAAAGCGCAAAGCAGTCACTGCCCAGGCAAGCCCACAATTTCTACTCTGTCTTTATATGTTCACCCATGAAATGCAAGAAAGACCCACTGAAATCACTAAACGCACAGCTGTTTTCCCTCTTCATTGTGTCCTTTTTATACTGTCACCTGACTCAGGAAAGAGGCAGTATTTTTGTTATTATCATTTGACTTTTTTGCCCAAAGGATATGACACCAGCTGTTACATTGGGAGAACTATGGGGGCATTAACTGTTCTGTAATGGGCAAAAGTCCTGGAGACAAACCAGAAACTAATCTCAAAGGCACATCTTCAGGTGCAATCTAAAGCCAAGGCATTTGTACGATCAACGTGAGCTCCTGTTCTAAGGGAAGCAGTAACAAGCGCATGGAAGGCCTCTTTGGGACCAATTTCCCCATCTGTTCAGTGAGCTGCACCACGTCTTACTCTTTTAAGTGCAAGATCAAATAAAAGATTAGGGTAATTGGTGAATGTGCTCGCAGTTAGCTACCTGCTGCTGATATTTCTTCCCCTCTTCAGTGTGTGATTTTTGTTCCACTTTGTTCATTTCAGATGTAAAAAAACTGCAAACCAAACTCGCCAATATAGAATGTGCTGTTCAAACCTAAAGGAGAATAGTAGCTGGTTGGCACTGTAATGGCGACATGTAGTCCAGCTGTCTCTCGTGTACGTGTTTGTTAATCTGAATGTGTTTTGTTGTGTCTGGCTTTTGTCTTTTGTTTTTTTCATGCGCTATGTGTCTGTTGTGGTACGGGGAAGCGTATGGAGATTTTTTGGGGCATTCCTGCCGCTCGTTTTTGTAATATTGACGTATTGTCTAGCTGGGATGATTTTGTTTGTGGTCGTCACCATGGAGACGCATTCGCATTATGCTCGGGAGTGTCCGTTGGATCTGCAGCCACAGAGTTTACCATCGCTCTTCACCGGAGTTGAAGATGTCGGGACTGATCCGGGAGTGCGGGCACTCTTCAGAAGGCCACCAGGGAAGAAGAAGATAATGTGGAGGAGTGAGGCGGCGCAACTGGAAAGGCTGAGCTCCGTTTCGACAGTGGACCGAGACCGCAGCACTGCATGTATGGAGGAAAGGCGGAGGCGGAGTTTGTGTGTCGGACGTATGACACTGGACATCTCGGGACAGCGGGGGCTGTTTCTAATCATGGCTATTCCACTTTAATTCACTTAAGTCACTTGATTAATGCAATGATTGTATTGTATGTCTTTATTTGATATGTTTGTTTGTGTGTTGTGGGTCTGCCCCACTGTATATGTATTTTTTGTTGTTGCTGGGGCTATTCTATTCTATTCTGACAAACTATCGATGTGCTGCACCCTACTCCCAAATCAGACAGACAAACAGACACACACACACACACACACACAGCAGTTAGACTGTCAGTATGAGATTTTTCTTTTGTGGCTCCATCTATCTGTCTTCCTCTCTGGCCTGTGATGTTTGGTCAGCATTGTTTTTCGGAGGTCAGTGGTCATCAGTAGTTACAGACAGGAAGAGAGACCCTTAACTAGAAAAGACTTTACTGATTCATCACAGGAACCTCGTTACTGAGCCCTAGACCTCTGGCCCAGGACGCCTGCTTGTTAGAACCACTGCCTGCCTAGGCTGCCCCTTTCACTTTCTCTCTTCCACTCTTTCTCTCTCCCACTCTCTGTATGGGTCTGAAGAAAGGCTTGCAGAAAGGAGAATAACGACGTGCACACAGAGTGTGTGAGATTAACTCAGCTGTCTTTCTCTCCACAGGTGAGTGTTGTTGCTTCTCTTTGACGTGCTGCTGCTCCATTCAGCAGGTTACATGCTCTATAGCTGCAGCAATGTTTCTATCAGTGTTTCAGAGTCTGGTGTATGACTCCAGTGTATAAGATTCAAGCATGTCTGAATCCAGTGTGTCAGATTCAAGCGTGTCTAAATCCAGTGTGTCAGATTCAAGCGTGTCTGAATCCAGTGTGTCAGATTCAAGTGTGTCTGGATCTTGAGTGCTTATCAAGTAAAATAAACTGGAAATGATTAGATGGCCAGGTTGAAAATTTGGACAGGATACTCCTATTTTTTGTACAATTGCTACTAGGACCTATATAGAGGGGCCACATCTCATACAGTGCAGTGTCCCCATCACTGCACAAGGACAAAGATTTTCTGCTTTGCCCAGAGGGGATACTGCCCCCATACTGCCCCTTCAGCATCACACCCTACCCAAGCACAGCCAAGCTTAGTCCTTCTTTGTTTTAGGAACGAGGCATGAGAAAGTCTAAGGGTGGTATGGCTGCTGGCAAATTCATTCCGTTGGAAAGCCCCCCACACCCAAATATAACTCAATATGTTGATTTAAATATTTCAAACCAAGCTAAAGCACATCAATAAATAAGAGCCTGAACGCGTAAATTTATCATGAAGGCCTAACGTAATTAAAGGTCAATATTCCCGCATGACAGACCCTCTTTCTATGCTTGTTTCACCCAGAGCATGAATTTATTTATGGTGTCCAGCATGTCCTGGGAAACTGGGTGGTTGAGAGCATCATGTGCCCATCAGTGAACACTGTGGACAGGTCAGGGCTCCCAGGACCAAACAGAGATTATTTCTCTCTTCACAAAGAAGTAAAACAATTGCATTTCCACTCTTGTCATCTTTATACTCAATATCGTCCTTCCATGCTGCCCCCTGCTGCTGCTAAGCAACTTTCTCTCTGCTACACAGTTTGTCCATCTTGGTTGGATTACTCAGTGATTTCTGCCCTACAATGGTATAGTCTATGTATGTATGGGTCAATTTCTATTGTTACTGGACCAACAGACCTTCAGAGACCATAGTCACAACCAGTAGCTTGGGTTTCACATTCCTACAGACACACACAGAAAACTTCATACTGCTCATAGTGTCCTCAAAACAGCATTGGGACTGGTTTCTACCTTCTTTTTTTGTGATAAATGTATTTCCCAGTAGACAATACAGAAAAATTACATACACAACAAAGTACACAAAACTATAATACAAATACTGACATAGTTATACAAGAATAAAATAAAGAGCAGGACAGCTACAATCACATCATAGACATCCTGGACATTTATCCTATATAATGTATTTAGATCACATAATATTTTGTCCCAAGATTGAATGGTAGAAGGACACCACTTGTTAATACAAGCTACTGAGCGTTCTATTAAAACAATGTTCTGAAACTAAGAGAACCGCACATCACCCTTTAATGTATCTGGGGCTACCCATTACAACAAAATAGTTTTTTTAGCAGCTGTTAAAGCAGCCAGAAATACCTTACATTTAAAAATATTCAGAGAAAGAAAAGAGGGATTGTTGAAGAGAAATATGTTGGGGAGAAATAGGATATTGGTATGTAGCAATTCTACAAGAAAATACAAAATACTGGACAAAAATGAAGCCATGTATGAGCACTCCCAAAACATATACATACAGTGAGCACCATAATTCATTGGACAGTGACACATTTTTTGTTATTTTGGTTTTGTACTCTAGCACTTTGAGTTTGGAAGGATACAATGACAATGAGGTTGAAGTGCCAGCTTTCATTTGAGGATATTTTCATCCATATCGGATGAACCGTTTATAAATTATAGAACCTTTTGTACATAGTTCCCCTCATTTTCGGGCATCAAAAAATATTGGACATAACATAATGTAGACTAAACTCTACATTTGAATGGATCTCTATGGGAATTGGGGGGTGGGACTAGATTTAGCTGTAAATTACACTGGAACAGTATGGAACACATGGTTGGTTAAATGGCTTTAAGTCATCAAGGGTCTGACATATCAAACAAGCTTTAAACCATCACTCTGCTGCCAGATATGCAGTAGATATGGATGGATAACTTGAATGGCTTCTTCTCCTGACTTATTTTCCCATTGAGTTCAATAGGAAAATTTGTCAGGAGAAACAACCTTTAAAGTGATCCATACATATCTACTGCATATCTGGCAGCAGAGTGATGGTTTAAGGCTTGTTTGGTACGTCAGACCCTTGATGACTTTTAGCCATTCAAACATTTTTTTAGTCTACATTATGTTAAACTGTCAAATTTTTTTTGATGCCAGAAAATGGGGGAGACTGTACAAAAGGTTCTATCATTTCTAAACGGTTCATCCGATATGGATGGAAATACCTTCAAATTAAAACTGACCTCATTGTCATTGTATTTTTTCAAACTCAAAGTGCTAAAGTACAGAACCAGAATAACAAAAAATGTGTCACTGTCCAATGAATTATGGTACTGACTGTATATGTTCCCGTATCCATATTACATTTAGTACAATTAGGAGTCTGTATCTGGTTTCTACCTTTTCTAGACATAAAACTGCTCCTATTTGCTCCATGAAACAACTTAGCTTAGCCACGTAGCTGCAGACAATTGGCTACTGTGCGATATTGCCTATTGTGTGGTAAGATTCCGAAGGGTAGTATGTGTATTTGCGCATATTTCGGCAAATGGGGTTCTGTGTGTGTGTGTGTGTGGGGGGGGGGGGCTGTGACTGCCTGCAGAAACAGTGTCACTGCCCTGCTTCCACAAAACACCCTCACACTCCCCTGAACTACGCTGTCTTCCTTCAGTACTGCGGGTGCTGGATCAACAGGGCGGAAAATTGCATCCTGTCATTTAATTTCCCCAAATCTTTGTTTTCACTGTGTTAATCTCCTCGCTTCGCTCCACTAATGTTGAAAGCTCAGCAAAAGCAACGGGCTCTGCAGCCTGTCGGGCCGAACCCAAGACGTAAACCAAACCCCAAAAAGTAATAACGATTAGCTCTTGACACAAGCATGTTAAGGTTTATGACAAATAGACCCGCCACCCGACCCCTCTCCCAAAAATTCCCGCTCTTCTCCTGTTGTGCATCTGATTTCAGCAGGCTATTTGCATTGATATTATTCACAAATAACACTCATCTGCTAATTTAATCAAGGTCTTTCCAAACTAATTTGTGTTAATGAAACATAAAACAACATTGAATGTTTGCCTTGTTAAACACTGTGCAAAAGAATTATGTAGATGCAAGTGTCTTATGAGGAGCAATGACTTTATTTGGAATTGGGTGACAGTCACTGTCATGTATATTCTGTGCTACAAACATTACGCACATTATGTATGTGCACATGAATACACACCAGAATACATACATACCACCTTTACAGTACATCTGACAGTAACAAAGCACATATACAGTGCCAATGGAAAAACGAAAATACAAAAAAAAATAGTATTTATATAATCAAAGGTGTCTTCATGACATCCCTGCTACGGTCTTGTTTTGCTTCCCATTATGTGATGGCAAAGCTTGCTTGTACGTCAGTTGCATCACTTGCCAAACTATAACTTCCGACGGGATAAAAAAACATCAGCAACGATGGGAAAATCACAGATTTTTCAAACGAGATTTTAAAAAAAACTAGTTATTTTGGGGGCTGCGTACAGGCCTGCATAGGCTCAACATCTGTCTTTAATGCTAAACTAAATGCTAGCGTTTTCCTTCACAAACAGTTTGATTGATTGTTAGACCTACTCATGAAACTGCCTAGGAGGAAAAAAGGTAATACTTAGTATTACCATAGTATTTAATGTTGAGTTAAAGATTCATATTGACATAATCTGAGAATCGTGGCTGTGATGAAGAAATATCTAAAATTAGAATAGTTTCCTAATATCCTTTGGATGTAAAATCACACAAATTAATATTAATTCAAACATCCCCACAAATAACTTACATTTTTATTTTCTCAACCTTACGTTTATCCAAGAGAGACCTACATATTTTACTGTACATATTATCCACTTACGGCACGGTATATTTACTGAAACATTCTCAGCTTTGAGTGCTGTGCTCAAGGGGTCCGCAATGCAAGTTAGTTCCCCACCAGAGAACCAAACCTGCAGCATTTTCCTAGCCAAGTTGCTTTACCACTGCAGCACACTTCTATCCTTGTTAGCGTACATCTCTGGCACAATTTGCAATGATTTGTCTGGTGGTCTTGGGGGTGGTATTGTTGGGGTCGAGTAGAGGGGTCCACATCAAGATATTGAACATAGGCGACACGTGTGATGGGGTCTGTGGGCAGGGGTTCGATGCCCACCATAGCACTTTCTCAGCAGCGGTCCCTTCTCTATCTGTTACCCTCTTTGCTTTCTAACTGCCAGTATAAAGCAGAAAAATGCACAAGGAGGAGAGTTCTGCTATATTTAAAAATAAATTGAATGTAAAGAGGGGAAAACACATCGCCATGCCTTTAATGGCTTCTCACCAAAAAATATCCCAATGCCCCTCAAAAGATGCAGACTAATTAAAATAATCGATTTTATTGAATCTGATCCTTTCAGGTTGAAAGAGAAGGGGGGAAAAATATCTTGTTCAGGCGAATCGATAAGCTTTACAAGCCTAGATGCGGCTTACGAAGACGCGACCTTAATGTAAACACTAACCGGTGGGACGGTGGGAGGGGGGGGGGTACACGAGGGGGTCGACGCGGAGAACATAAAACGGGGCGCTCAGAGTTTAAGTCTGGAGAGATTGAAGGGAGAAAGAAGCAGGTTACACTTATTAACCTTTCTGAAATGCCCCTTGCGTCTGGGTGTTATTGATGACCTGGGTTATGAAGTCGCAATGATTTCTCTGAGCAGCTGAAATGAAAGGTTAAACTATTCACACAACTTGGTCCTGTGGTCATTTATCGACAGTTCTTTAAGCTGCGAGCTACAGAATTCAAATTAAAAAGAGGCTGTGGGGGTCGGGGGAGGGGGGGGGGGGGCTGAGGGCGTGAGCAGGGTTTGGCTCTGTGAGTTCCATGAGAGTTATGAACAAACTTGACAGTGCTTTGCTCTTGAAATAAAATCCACGCAGGTGGGAAGATGAGAGCGTTGTAACCATCTGCAAATCTGTTTTCCATGAATAAAATCAAAGTGGACAAACAGCAGAGAAACTACTTGCTCACACATAAATGCATTGCCCCTTGTAAACGTGTCTGTAACACGCTCTTATCCCTGTGTCTAGCTCTTCAGGTTTAAATGACACCCCACACTCTGCGCGCAAGTGTGTGTGCATGTGTTTGTCTGTGTCTGCCTGTAAGTGTGTGTGTGTCTGTGTCTGTCTGTGTGTGTGTGCGCACACTTCATTTAAAAGTATGATGCCCCTGGAAGGAGCAATTTCCCTGGAATTTGCTGTTCTATTCTTCTCATTGAGCAGTAACCCCACCAACCCTGCTTTTGAAGACGATGGTGATTCAGGCTGTTATCGAGGTCCGCAATTTGTCAAACAATCTTTTATCTGCCCCTACATGTGCAAGCACACACACGCACACGCATGCGCACATACACAGAAACACACACACAACACTGGGGTCCCAAATGGGGCCTAAGAAAGAAAACAAGAATCTTCATTTTTTGTTCTCGTTCCTTTGATCACTGATGGTTGGAAATTTAAGGGGGGCGGGACCAATCATTGACTACACCTGTGACACCAGAGTATCATCAGGTCCTACACCCAGCCCCACACCACCTCTTGGCATCTCTGAGCTTGAGGCACCTCCATCTATATACCCCACTGGTTAAGGGCCTGCACCAAGTCAAGTTAATGAATGTTGATGGAATGCAGGACAAACTTTATACTATATGTCTCCATTATAACCCAGCCAGTAAATCAGCATTTTTATGGCTAATTATTCCACAATGTCACACTGCTTATTAATATGTTTTTTGATGCATACTTTTCAAAACCATCTGCTTTTGCTTTTTTTATAGGTCAATTTGCTCACTGGCAGAGTGTCAGGTTGCTACTCGTTACAGATATTACACTTCACTCATTGGCTGAGGCATAGTGGGAACATCAATGTAAAGGAAGGTGGTAAGAAGAACAAGGGGGCGGGGGATCATCAGTGAGCCAATAACTGAATGTCACCACAGACAAAGTGACAGCCCATTCATCATTTAAACCTGGCACACTAAAATGGCACCATGTGTAAGTTAATATAGTCAGCACTTTTTTATTCCAAAGGAGCATGTTATTTGGAGGGTACTGTATGTTCATTAAAAGAAAACATCCAGTAATCATCCACAATTTGTGTCCAGGCTATCATATTTGACCTGTTTACTTTATAAAGCCTGCAATAGCAGATTTCAAAAGGTGGACCTATTCTGCTGCAATATTGTGACGTATACAAATGCAATGTATTTTACATTGTAACATTACAGCCGTGTAAAATAAACACTTAGGGAACCGGAATACAGTTGTAGAGACGCTGGCTACAGTGCCATAGAGGATGGTTTTTTTCTTGTATATTTTTAGTAGAAATGCATTGTTGCATGTTGTTTTTAAAGGGCGCCCTATATGTCAAACACTGTGAAACAGTAATGTTGTAGTAGTGAGATGTATTACACTTTAATTAAACCCATACATTACGATTTAAAATACAAGGTATAGCCTATAGTTTTTTATGCCTATGCAAAATTCCCTGAGAAACGGAACAGAACAGGGGATATAGGATAGGGAAAACATTTGAACAGACTGGGTGTGCTGTGCTTATTCTGAGTTTCCCATAAAACATTTCAGTTCAGGCTAATGAAAATGAGGATTTCAATATCAGAATTGATGTGTCCCACGAGGGCCCACGCGTAGTGACTAACTGGCCATTGTGACTGATACTGATACCCCCTGCTATCATAGACCCACTCATTTCATGGGGCCAACATTACTATCGTACTTCTACCACTAATGTTGCTAGTGGTTGACTAGCTGCTAATTCAGCAATTTGTGATGCATCAAAACAACCACAAGTAGAAACTATAGCAGTGTGTCTGGCAAAACTAACCACGTTACATAGATATGAATCAGTTAGCTGATGAAGACAAGACTGAAACACGATAATGGGAACCTATAACCAGAGGAGCCAGTCAAATACTCAAATTAGTTTCAGGGAACCGAGATAGGTTCATCCATTCCTAGTCACAAGCGGGTATAAACCATATAAAAAACGTTAGATATGGAAACAAAGTTGTTTTAATTGGTATAGTCGAATTGGATTTGGTAGTAATAGTAGTAGAAGTACTTCATTGAAATCCATCAGTGTAACATACTGTGTCTTCTGCGTGTCATTATGTCGCTTCTGCTTCCACGTTTCCTCGTTGTCAATGAGACCTCTCGGGATGACGTCATGACAAATACAAATGGGACAGCGTTAGGCTGCTTTATTTTTAGGCTCCTTACATGCTGCTTTGCTTCGTTAGGATTCCCATTGGTATTCCCGAACATCTTGTGCTAAATACTCAATGTCAAAATTGCTTGCATGAACATAACCGCATGCTTGAAACATTTTTGGAAGAGCATTAATTGTTTGTTGTTCAGTTTATGGCACGTACATTTACCGTATGCAACATCACCATGTGATGCTGTCAATAAGTGCTGGTTTCAGGTGGATGGAATGAGTAAGGTTAAAGATTGAAATTATATTAAAATCTAAATAAATGTACTTTAATTTCTACGGTCTTCAAAGAATATATCTGAGAATGTGTATTATGTTGAGTTCCTTAAAAAAAAAAAAACTGCATTTCTTTCTCTAATCATAACAGTCCTTGCTATCACATGTCAAAGTCATTGCCTGTTTATTCAGCCTTTGCCGTTTTGCCTTTTCTATACACAAGGACTGTACATCTTCCATGGCAGTTCATTCTTTTTCGATCTGTTCTGAGGACCTTGTATTTCACCACTATACCCACTAATTGCTTCGACTGTTAACATCTGCACATCGTTTTTCTTGTATTTTACACCTTGTTGAAGTAAACCTAAAAACAGGGATTTAGGCCCTTCTTATTACCTGCAGAAGATCTTTGGTAGCCCTTCAGTCAGAACACATCAAACTAGCCTTGACTCTCCTAAGCAGGTTATTTTTCCCATTCTAATTCGAGCAACATGGTAGTAATAATAATAATAATAATAATAATAATAAACCAAGGGGTGTTCCCTCTGCGAAGTACACTAATGTCGTGCAACCATACTCCTCACCAATCAGAAATGAAAATTCAACGCGGCCGTGGCATAATCAAATATAAACAATAGCATATCAGCCATTGTCTAGATACCATAAAAAGAACATGATTGCTCGACCATGTTTCATGCACTACCTCATGTCCCCTTTTTGTTCTGCTCAAGATGGGTCCTTATGACAAAAAAACATGCTTGTGACAAAGTTAAAACCATCAACAGTATAGCCAGCAGCCATACCACCATGTACCCTGCTCTTGCTGAATGGCTGAAGCTAAGCATGTGTGGTTAGTATTTGGACCAGGGACCATCATAAGGGGCAAATAGAGTGCTGACTAAATTCCTAACCTGGCTCTTTCAATCAGCCACCTAATCATCCCCCAGTTTAATTGGCTAAAAAAAGTGTTCTCTCCCTCTCCACCTCAGCTGATGTGTGATGGGCATTCTGGTACAAAATGGCTGCCATTGCATCACCCAGGTGGGTGCTACACATTGGTGATGGTTGAGGCGAGTTTCCCCCTCATCATTCTAAAGCATTTTGAGTGTGAGAGAAGCACAGTATCCTTAGTTTCTTTTAAGCGAAAGTCAATGGGACAAACATATTCTATCAAACATAGCTATACAATTAAGAATAAAACAGCAATGAATAATATCAAGTTAGTCAGTTAATATTTGTAAAACCGTGTGAGCTGGCTAGCATTACAAGCAAACGATCTAGCTTGCTAGCTAGCTAAGATGCGAACAACTATGGTGTCCATGAATAGACCATGTTGACAGGAAAATACTACTCATATTTAAACTCTGCTAGTTTGCATATTTCATATTGTTATGGTATATCACAAAATTTATTTAAAAAAACAAATGAATGCGACCCATGTCTTTTTTCTTCTTCGTTGTCGACATTATGAAAACATCTGCATCATGTTTTATTCAGATATAAATTATGTAATTCATTGGTATGAATTTACGACCACCTTAAGATGCAAAATTGTATGGCAGTTGCCCTTTGGAAAAAAAGGAGTGTTGATGTTCGCCTGCCCTGCTGACAATTCCAGCTAATATCATCTATGCAATCATGTTGCTTCTCTTTAAGAGGCAATTCTTTTAGCTTCAATTCAAATTCAGATTCAGTATCACGGAGGACTGGCGATGGGACTACCGGGAGGAGACAAGTCCCGTTTAATTGCAAGAATTCCAATATAACTATTTGTTTCTATAGTAGAATTAGTTTAATATTAAATATAAACAAATATGCACTAAATATTAAATATAAAATTTCCCTCATATAAAAATCCTGCATAGTGTACCTTTAAACCGCATCTGAATTAGTTGTTTAATATGCACACTTTAATAACTACCAAACAGCACAAACACAGCAATCAAAGTGATAACTATCAAAAAAAATTGTCAATAAAAATGCTTACCTTCGCAAGAGGTTACTGCACACAAAAGAGCAACCAGGAATAGATTTTTAAAAAGAGTGCTTCCAAACCAGCAGGAGTACACTTCTACTAAGTGAAAACGATGAACAACGGTAATCACAACAATGGATGGAAGTCCATCAAAACATCCAAATTCTTGGATGAGTCCCCCCCTGAATTTTTATGTTGTGGTCATTCAGGGAGTGGCTGTACCAGTCCTCATAAACAGGGTCCTCCTAAGCCAGGTCCTCTTAAAACAGGTTTTTGTGAACCAGGTCTTCGTAAGACAGTTTTGTGTGAACCAGACCATCATGAACCAGGTTGCCGTAAACCAGGTGCTCATTAACCAGGTCCTAGTGAACCAGATCATCATAGACGAGGTACATGTAAACCAGGTTCTCATAAACCAGGTCCGCAGTCAGGGCGTTCAGTTGTATGAATATGTGCTATACCAATAAACTTGACTTGACTTGACTATGTGTACTGTATATTGTATATGTATGCCAAAACAATGGAACAGCACAAAAAGTTTTTGTTTTCCATATACCAACATATCAAACATTATGATTAGTCACAATGGCTTTGAACCAAACAAATTTGTTTTTAAGATGAGATATCAACAGGATATAGAGCTGGATGATTACTTCTAAAGCATGTGAAAAGATTTAAAGTTTTAAGATTTTAAAATTATACAAGGATCTGTGTTTTTGTTTGTTTGTTTGTTTGTTTTTTATCAAAAATATGTCCTGAGACTGCATGCATGAATACAAATACAAATCATTTTACATTTTCCTAATTCATACCAGTACCAATATAAAACCATGAAAACCCACGCCATGATGTGTTTCCTCTATACTACTTTGAAGTTTTCTGTAAAAAAAGTAAAATGGTGGTGGGTTTTTGTGAAACACAGGGAACTACATGGCATAGCAAAGCACATTAAATCAGCCCTAAAAGGGTCTTTTATACAACCTAATGGAGATTAAAAGCTCAGTCATTCACCGCCTAAAGTGCTCCCCCACCTGGGTGGTCCAGGGCTGAAAGTCTCACACATTCACCCTGATCACAACTGAGATCAGGTCCCAACAAAGACACACTCACACACACACACACACACATCCGGTTGAACACACAACCAAAAAAGACTTTCAAAAGTAAATATTCACATGGAAAGCATACACAGCATACACAGCTAAAGAGGTAGAAATAGGCAAGTTTACAATCATATACGTGCTAGAGGGGTAAGGTTTTCATTAAAAACTTAAATAACAAGCTAAACAGCAAAGGGGTCAGACGTGTGACGTCATTATCACGGCAGGACAGAATCTATGCTTTTGTATCCTATCGCTTTCCTTTACAAATCTACTGCTGCAACCTTCATCGACAAACAACATGTTCACAGCTTGCTAGGTAATTAATCACAGCACGTAGCACCTATGACAGTGATTCAGAAAACATTCCATCGCAAGGTGCAAAATACTGAAAATGAAAATACACAATGCAATGTACTATATTTTAATCCTTCTTCACAGCTTCAGAAAACCAGTATTGGGTAGTAACATATTGCATGTAATCTGGATTACGTAATACGATTTAAAAAAATAAGTAACTGTAATAAGCCCAGGACACTTTTTAAAATATGCATAATCATGTTTACAGTTTGGATTACTTCAGTGGACAATGTACACACATTCAAACACACACACACACGCCCAACACATGTACACACACTAACAGCAGACACATGCAACCCCACACGCACACACACACACACACACACACACACACACACCACATGTACACCTACATAGGATAATGGTCGGGAAGTGAGTGTTTAAAGTAGCAACACATTTTAAAAATGTGCCTTGTCAGGAACATACAGGAACTCATATATTTTGCCATCACATTTATTCTATAATACACTTGGCTAATTAATCTGTAAGTAACCCAAAACTAGTCAAACTAGATTAGACCTTTTGAGAAATCTGACAAATTATGTTACTATAATATTTTTAGTCATGTAATTTGTAACTGGTGTTTGTAAAAGGTTAAGTTTTTGTTTAGGATATAGAGTTAAGGTTAAGGTTGAGGCAATATTAGGATTTTGTTAAGGAGGTAGGGGACGAGTTAGTTGCAGCGCAGTTGGATGACTGATGATGAATTTTTGGAATGTACTGTAAGACTTTCAACCTTTTCAGGCTGAAATACATTTTTCAAAATAATTATTTCAAACTCATTTCCTTGGATTTCCTTCACTGAATTGATCACATTTTTTTTTTTTTTTATCAATCTCTAAAAGAAAAGCATGCATAAATGGGTTAAAATTAGGGTGAATGATAGTGGTTAGGAATATGGTGTTAAGGTTGAGGCAATATTGGGGTTAAATTTACAAACAAGGGAAAGGGTTAATGCAAGAGTTAATGTTTGATTATGGATGATACAATTATTATTTTTTTTTTCATTTTTGGAATCTATCACAATAGCCTGATGTATTTCGATATTCTTTCAGTGAGGAAATATATGTTAGGAATATGTTAAATGTAGTGCTAAGTAGTAACTGGTTACATTTAATCTGGATTATGTAATCAGATAACAAAAATGAAGTAACTGTAATTAGTTCAAATACACACACGCAAATACACATACACAAGTGCACCACAAGTATAAACACTGACTGCTAAGCCACTTTAGTTTTGAAAACAAGATAATATAAGAGATATATCCGTATGCTTACATTTGTAACTCTTACAGGCTGCAAAAGTTCATTTTTGCAAATGAAGGCAGAACCTTAATTTGACTTTCCTCTTCCCTTATTCCATCAAATGAGGCTTTGTGAAACCAAATCGATGATAATACAATGCAAAGAGCGACAAGAGACATTTATTTTAAGAGTGAATTATCTCTTAAATGTATCTCCCTGACATTGTTGCTATGCTATAATATGCAAAAAGTAAAGTGTCAATCAATAGTTTGTGATCAGGAAAATGCCTTCACAGCGATGCTGCTTAAGAAATGTTTTATGTTAAGTGATGCAGCATGACATACTCACACAGTTGCAGTTTGGGAAAGCAGAGCATCCGTTTTTGATTTGTAAGGTGTGCCGCGTGCACGACAAATGCACGCCAGAAAAAAACGGTCAAATCCCAGTGTCATGTTATTCATTGCATTCTAAATTTCTGAAAATATGTGAGGGTTTTGACCATTTTCTTATAGCCATCAGGGTGTGTACCTATACTGCCAGCATGACCAAGAGAAGCATTACCTCCGCTTTGAGATACTTGTATCTCAAGGACAATAATTGACGAATGCAGCGGAATGCCATGGCCTTGGCAGACATCAATCAAGCATCCACGAGACCTTGAGAGCTTTAAAGAGGCAGATGTGGAAATCCGTTTGACCTGTCCATGGCGAAATTAATTATCCAATTACTCCTCTTCAACTGACTGCGGGCCCTAGATAACTGCAGGGCTATTTACAACTGACTGTGTCTCAGAGATAACAAAAGAGCTATTTACACATAATCACCTCTCACAGTGAATGATCAGAGCAGCGCAAACTTATCTGCATCTTCTTAAAAAAGTATTCCTACCTTGCGTAAAAAAGTGGATGTCAAGTTTGGAAGTTCGTTAAGCAATGCAGTCCAGTGATCGGGGATTGTAAAATATTACTTCTATTTTAGATTTTTAATACATTTTACCATGACTTAGTATTACAACTTACATAACTTAGTGTAATACAATGTCATTAATGACATTAGTCACATGATTCTGGTCTCCATAAATTAAGAAATTGCATGGGTTTTTCACATAATCACCAGTGGAATAAAAGCTATGGCACTGAATCTATGACCACAAATGAACGCATCAAAAATGTTAACAAGGATGCCACTAAACCGGAATATAAAAGCATGGCATGATTTGCTCAAAAAATGTTTGCCATTTGTAGTACACAAAGATTGCATGAACAAATGACACTCCTAAAGTACAGGGTTTGGTTTTCAATTAATTTCCTTTCAAAAAATAATCTTTAAGTCACTCATGTACAAACAGCAAAACGTACAGTATATGAAAACAGGTCCAATGACTATTTAAATGTAAACATCACAATTTTTCTCAGCAGTTGGTGTTCTGAGTTCTGAGTTACATTATTCCGTAAATAAGTACTTTTTATTTTTTATTATATGTCTGTGTGTTCACGAGTTAAATTAAATTGTGTGTATGAAGCTTAGCACTAATGCATTTTTCTGCAAATCGATTTTTAAATTTGCTCTGGGAGTATTGTTTGGCCACACATTCTCTATCTATACTGCAGGCACAAACTTGCATTGATACTGTAAATCTGCCGCTTTATGCCACATATTTTAATGCTAATTTGGTTATTAAATATCCTGCGTGAATATCAGCTAAACAAATAAACACTAATAAAAATGAACACTGGGGGATTTTCCCGCTTCTACGTGTAAGAGATTGTTTTCCATAAATGGCGCTAGTCACCGAGAAGCGGAGAAAAATAAAAGAAGGGTGATACAGGAGCGTGGGGGGTTGATAAATGACATTACGCACCCCAGGAGAAGTCCATTTTAAATGAGCAAAATATACTGACCTCCCTCTGTCCAACATCTCCTCCCACATCTCACTGTTCACCTCTAACAAGACCGTGCGAGCAACGTTTTAATCCCGGCCAACGTTACTGCCAAGGACGATTGTACAGCAGCCGAGATCTATTGAGAGCCCATAATAATCTTGATGTATCAAAATGCCCCGTGCGACATCAACACGTTGCCCGGGACGACATGTCTCTTCCAGTTTGCGTCGGGTAAGCATATTTCTCTGGGAAAAGAGAGGACAAAAGCATTTGGAGACGAGCAGCCCCGAATGTCAGATTCTTATCTATCATGGTATATGTGGGTTTGGCTTGTTTCTTTCAAATGTTGATTCATCATTCCTCTCAGCTTGTCCGAGGCAAAGAAAGTCCATCAAAGGGACTATAATCATGCCTTAAAATGTGTGTGTGTGTGTGTGTGTGTGTGTGTGTGTGTGTGTGTGTGTGTGTGTGTGTGTGTGTGTGTGTGTGTGTGTGTGTGTGGGATGCGCATACCTACAACACATTTCCTTGTGCTGAGTTTTATCCTTCAATAGTTCAAGGTCACAACTTATTTTTTGCTCGTAATTTTTATTCAAAACTTGGCATCTGAAGAGGTGCAGATTCTTTTCATGTACTGTATCTCACATGTGTTCTCTCTCACGCATCAAGCACAAGCCATAAAAGGGGTGTTTCACCCTCTCCCTGGCTCTGACATGGCCACATATTGGCCTGAGCATTTCTGCGACACTCAACTACAGTAACGATCTCCTGAAATGTAGCCTATTAGGATTCATGGCAGAATATATCCTGCTTCAGAAGCATTTATGGGGTGGGGGGATTTCTTTGCAGCTGTGTAGTGGTAGGACTGCGGAATGTGTGTGTGTGTTCGGGGTCGCACCGTGAGAGTATTTCATCATACATTTTGCCGGGAGCTGAGTGTAATTTCACCGACTCATTACTAAAATGCGTTGCAAGGGGCTCTGCAAATCAATTCTCTGGATTTGTTTAACAGACCAGAAACGTCAATTATCATCACAACGATTAGCCAGAGACAAACATCTGCTTTCACCAGCTAGCACTGCTGAAATAGAGAGACTGATGAGAACGTGCGGCTAGAATCAAGCATTCAGGAAAACATTTGGGATAACTTTTTAAATGAAAAATGATTGGAAGAAACTATTTTGCTCAAGAATAACAGAAAACTTGGCTTTTCAGAGACAAAAGAAACCCAGTGCTTTTGATTTATTTTTTTCATAGCTGTATAGGTCAGGTCAGCGAATCTTTCAGCACTTGCACTTTTTTCTTCATTCCATCTGACAGCAGTGTTTTGAGATTGAAATGGAATTGGAATATGAGGGTAGAATTTACCTGGGTTCAGAATTTAGAACTCCAAATCTATCCCAGAAGTCCCCTCACCCATGCAGCATTCCGCCCTCAGACTCAATCATCCTCTGGCCCTCTCTACGGTGGCTGGCAAATAGCAGACGCATCTAGAAGAGTACTAACAAGCACGCTCAGATGGCAGCACATTTTTTGAGAGAGGCCTAGAGGATGCTGGGAATTGTCTGACATATTTTACTGGGATCTGGGGTGGCTTCAGAAACTTGATTGCATAGCTGAACTGTACTGCATAAAGCGAGACCAGAAAGTACATTTGAAATGTTGAAAGGCAAAATAAGATTTATTTTTTAAAGGGGGGTGCAGCAGGGGTTAAAAAAAATGAGCAGGGTTTTTATTTGACCTTGTGTCTGTGCTTAGTAAACAACAAATGAGTATTCATAAGAAACAATATGCAAAGAAAGGGCCAAGGCTGGAAGTTCAGGTGCAGATAGCACTGCGCTCACAGAAAAACCTGAAACTGAGCCCAAGACCTTCGGACCTCATTCAACAGAGGTGACTCCCACTGGCTGCTGCGCATCAAAACCCAAGTTCCCTGGCATTTGTGCTGCTTTTTGGAGGCTGACCTCTTCAAAAAGCTGAACAGCTGGGAAGCCAGCACATAGGTGGATGCGGTTGATCTCTTCCTGACCCCACCTCTGGAGACCAGACCTCTCACCCTCTGCCCTCGGGCAGAGACAGCGCAAATGGAGAGGCCTTGAAAATGCCCTGTGGCACTTCCTGTTCCGAGCGTCCTGCTTTATGCATCACCCTTCCATAGAAACATCCCTGGGCTTGGCTGCCCACAGACCTGCTAAGCTGTGATTGGCTTCCCACAGCACTGCTGACCTTGGATTGGCTGCCTTCACAATCTCCTCAGTGACTTATTATGAACTAAAAGCATCAATCTCGTCTTTGCGGGCGGGGGTGAAGGCAGGGTAAAGCTAGTTGTTATCACAATCTGCCTCCAGAGGGAGGAGGGGGAAAAAAAGATAAAAGTTTTTTCAGTTCAAAAATGAAAAGAAAGAGGCTGTGCGACTGGTACGAAGTTCAGCACTGTACCTTTAACGCCTTTCACACTTTAAGACAGTTAGAGCCTGATTTACTAAGACCTTTAGCGGGTGAAAAACCTTTTATCACATGCAAAACCAATAACATGACCAATGATTGGTCATGGCATTTGATTTGCACCAATCATTGGTTGTGTTATTAGTTTTGTGTGTGCTAAAAAGGTTTTGCACATGCTAAAGGCCTTACTAAATCAGGCCCTTAATGTCAATATCAAAGCCAGGTCATCAGAATAAAGGAGGTATCATTAACAACAAATGTTGATTTTTATTTTGACGAATGGGTATAGATTCTCTTTTCAACCCAATAATACAAAATCCTACCAAAAACTCTTATCGGAAGGTTTAACCATTATGGTGTGATACCCCAGGAAAGAAAAGCTCATTGAGAAAGAATACTATCTGTTAGTGAGTGGACGATCAGTCCGTTTTCATAAAAAGTACAGCTTCAGACCAATCACTCTTCTTTCATCTATCATTGGCACATCAACAGACAGTTCTATCAGAAGATGAGCTAAGAACATTTGTTTTGTTCCATTATTTTATTTGATCCAATTTGGATTAATTTGCTTGTATTTTCAATGGAGTAGTTTTGTCAATATTTTCTCAACTATTAAATTTTGTTCTGACTCACAATTCAATGAAAATTATCATTTTCCTCTTCATAAAATTATGGTAGGTTCAGCTATTACCAAACTGAATGAAGTAAATAGGTATTTAAAAAGAGAATTTACTGTTTATAAATCAAAGTTGATTGAATCCAGGACATAATGTGGTAGTCACAAGCATCTTGGTTTGGGTAATACACATATCCATTAATGCATTTACACATATAGAACAGTATGAGTGCAATATGTGCAATCATTATGCCATTTATGGAAATGTATACAAATGGGTAAACAATCATTAATTAAGAAGCAAAACTGAAGATGACAAACGGAGAAGTGCACAAACAGCTATTCGGGGCCTACAGAGACTGTGTGTGGGTTTGTGTCTATGATAGAGATAGAGAGAGAGAGAGAGAGAGAGAGAGAGAGAGAGAGAGAGAGAGAGAGATAAGGAGGGAGAGAGAGAGAGCAAGGGAGAAATGGGAAAAAAAGTGAAGGAGAGTGAAAGAGGCAATGAGGCTAATTAAGGGTGAAAGAGAAGAATAACAAGAGAAGGGAAAGGGAGTAAAAGAGGGGGAGAGAAAGAAGGAGAGGGAAGAAAAGAGAGCAGGGGTGATGAGGGGGAGGGAGGTTGATGATAATCTCATAGCAATGAGTGTGACATTGTTAATATGCGCTGATGGTTGATGGCCCAGTCACAGACTACCCACCCTGATTAATACTACCCGTGTCACAAGCTTTAAAATACCGGGTTGCCTATGTGAAATTGTGGTGCCTATGTGAAATTGTGGTGCCTATGTGAAATTGTGGTGCCTATGTGAAATTGTGGTGCATGACACCCACTGCATGGCACTGGGAGATCAAACAACATGAAAAAGTGACATTGTTTGGGTCAGATTGCATATACAGGAAGCTAAGCCTGTTGTGGGTGGCAGTGAATGCTGATTGGCTGATATGCTGTGGACTGCAGTGAATGCTAGATTTGAAGCTGGTGACTATGCATTCGATACACTTGGTGTGTATGCAGGCGAGTGGTCATTGGCCAGGTTTGATGAGAAAATTGGTAAATGTGTGAGCTTGGTTTGATGATGTCATCGGACTCCACGTCACATGTGGTCCCATAAAATGCATTTACCACGGATCAGTAATCCCAAGAGAGAGCAACAGAAAATTGCACATTTATAACTCTGAAAGCTTATTCAGCCATCGTGCTGGTCTGACAGTGGACGTGAGTCTCAGAATGACAAAAAAAAAAAAATTTGATATGGGGTGAAGAAATGGGGGTGCATGACTCAAAGTTCTGTAAAAAAAAAAAGGTTAAGAAAATATTTCTCCCTGTTTGAAATGCTATAATTTCTTAAAATAACTATTAATAGTTAAGTACATGGCTGGGGCTAAAGACATACAGTTTGCAGCTCTCCTTAAATGCAGCCAACACATAAAAGTTTTTGAGATTCCGTTTCTGTATTTAATGGAGCTTGTACAAGACAAAACTAAGCTGGTTGAATAAAATACATATGGCATGTTAAAGGACATGCTACACACTGGCTGACAGGACAGGACAGGACAGGTTGTCTGTTGTTGATATGCCTAGCAAAAGTTCCAAGTGGAGAAAAATATGAACTAACAACCTGTCAATGTTTTGTTCATTGTATGTTTTCAAGAAATTGATTGGTGATAATGAATTTTAAAATACAGTTAATGTCCGTAATCGGCTTAACTAATACGATCAGTCTGATGGCCTTCTCTGACAATTCCTGACACCATTCTGTTAAAAAAAAAATCAGTAAGGGAGACTATTTTGTAGTTTTCAGTATAAAATAAAATAAATTCTGGTGTCATTTTGCAGATGAGTGTACACGTGTGTGTGTGAGAGAAAAAGAGAGAGAAAGAGAGAATGAGAAAAAGAGGGAAAGAGAGAAAGAGAGAGAGAGAGAGAAAGAGAAGGGAATCAGCACATAAAAAGCGAATCACATAAAATAATCACAGTTCAATACTGAATTGCGGTAATTTTAAAGGCGGGATACTGGCTGAGAGAGGGAGAAAAAAAAGAGTTCAGAAACATAACAACGTATACAATGATTACCCAAAATCAGTGTCAAAAGCAAGTGAGGCGAGCGAACACGTATTGAATATTTAATACAGCTCGAAACAATACAATCTGGCGACCCCCCCGCCTCCCTGGCCCGCTTGTCGGAGCGCGGGAGCGATGAGTGAATTAACGAGGAGTCCTTCGAGGCTCCGGCAGAGCCGGGCAGGTAACGAGAGTGCCAGAGAGCATTAGCCACGGTGGCCAATCACAGTAACTGGTTGTGAAACCAGCAGGTCTGTGTCATATTGTAACAACCTCCTTTCAGCTCAAGTGTGCAGACGGGGGGAGGGGGGAGGGGTGAGATTGGGTTTTGGATCCATCCCTACTTACTGTCTAAATTAGATTAGGTTTTGGAGAAGGAAGAGCACTCAACCTTATTCAAACACCATGTGCCGTTCCCTAGTCCTCAAACCCCCCCCCCCCCCCCCACCCACCCAATGTAAATTCATTAATGTATTAATCACAGTAGATGGAGAAATATCATTGCATCCTGAAAAAAGGACGTTATTATGAACTCAGAGTGGTAGATTAATTCCGACGCAGTGTTAGCCTGTCTTGTTGCTGACTGTCACAATGCTACCAATTCAGGAGGCAGTAGGTAAGAAATTATGAGGCGCCATACAAACAAGAATTTATGCAGGTGGTGAAAAACATCAAAAAAATTGTTTCCAATGGGAGGCCATCTGGTCACAGAATACAGAGCCAACCGCAAAGGAGTACGGCAAGAACAAGCTCTGGTTTTCACATTTTCATGCCCGTCCAATCCCCTGAAGGAGGTGGGCTTTCACTACAAAATGAAAAAAGTACAAACCGGGTATCTGCTTTCCACCCACTGTGCCTCCCAACGACAGACAGGTGACAAATTAAAGGAAAAACCAACATAAAGTGTCTTAGTAAGGTTTTGGGCCACCACTAGCCAGCAGAACAGTTTCAGTGCGCCTTGGCATAGATTCTAACTCTAGTCTAGCATAGATTTTAGTCTCTGGAACTTTACTGGAGAGATGGAACACCATTCTTTCAAAATGTATTCCCTCATTTGGTGTTTTGATGATGGTGGTGGAAAGCGTTGTCTAACACGTCGGTCCAAAACCTCCCATAGGTGTTCAATTGGGTTGAGATCTGGTGACTGTGAAGGCCATAGCATATGATTGACATAATTTTCATACTCATCACCTGTAGATGAGGGCATTGTCATCCTGGAAGAGGCCACTCCCTTCAGGATAGAAATGGTTCATCATTGGATAAAGATGATCACTCAGAATAACTTTGTATCGATTTGCAGTGACAAGGGGACAAGTAGACCCAAACCACCCCCCACCCCCACAGCATAACAGAGCCACCAGACCCCCTCACTGTAGGGGTTTTTCCTTTAATTTGTCACCCATCTGTATCTTACCCCAACGTTCGTAGATGCAGCAAGGGATCGATTTTGCCGTTGGCTCATTCTTTCTGGTCTGTCATTCTGCATGTTCTGCAAAGAGGATCCAAAAAGGGCTTCATGGTTAATAAAAAATTTAAAAAATTTAAAATTTAATTTAAAAAAGCACAGATGCACAAATGGGACATTTCCAATGGGAAGAACAGTGCAGAAAAAGAAAGAACACTTTGCGTTGCATTTTAATTATTGCACTGGATAAAGTCACATTTTTTTAACAAGAGGACAGCCTAATTAACCTAAATAAACTGTAAGGTAGGCCAAGCTATACCAATATTCTCAGAGGATGGTTTACTGTTAATTAGGTTGGCAACAGTATGCAATCATTCACCATTTTTTAAGCGAGCTCATTCGTGTTCGTCTTGGTGACCAGAAAACCAGATCAGCGCATTTCGCTTGAAAGTTATCTATGGACAACACAGCATAGATCTTCTGTCGGCCACTGCTAACCTACTGCCCCTTCGAAACATTAAAAATGAATAAACTGGAGGAGGAAGGGGGGGGCAAAACTTATTCTCCCTGACTGATAAGGGCTTGCCCTTGTGAAGAGGCTTGTGAATCCTTGTGCATTTTCTCCTTCTGCATGAAGGATGCCAAACATGGCCTTGGGGGAGGCGGGGCCCATTGAATGTATGTGGCCTCGCCTCACAATTGTGCTGACTGTCCCAGCACCTTGGCCTCTCCCTGCTTACTAAGCTCCATAATAACCCTGCCGCATACACGCTTGACTTTCACCTATAATTTAATAAACGGTCCATAGGGACAAGGTGATGCCTAATAACAATGTATTCTTCTCTGAAAATTGTGCTGGCAACAGCAATAATTAGGAGAAAGACTCTGTGGAGCAATGGTGATGCTGTTTTTGTGATGCTAAGCATGGAAGCTTCCAGAAACTCTAGTAATGAGAAGGAAGCTGACACTCTCCTCTCATGTCATGCTGCTGAGGAGGTTCTGCTTGGATTCATGTGAATTTAAACGTACTTTTACTATTTATTGCTTTGGCAATATTGTTATTACTAGAACAGTCGTGCCAATAAAGTATATGACATCAAAGTATATCTCTCTGATATAATGTGCATTGCCCAGCAGTCCTAGTTATGTGAAATATGGCACAATGTGACTTTGAGATGAGGCAAGGGCAGCAGTGCTGTTTATATCAGGGGGAGACGTGTGGCTTTCCCGCTAGCGAACAGCAGTGGTGCAAAGTCCCGCAGCTCTCTCTCAGAGACAGAAAGACAGACAGACACACAGCTCCCATTGAGGCTCTCCAATAGATCAATCTGGCTTAGAGGAAACCACTGACCACTGATCAGCTGCTTGCTTAAGGCTTGCGCTCCTATGAGCTCGCTGCATGCCCACCGCATGCTGCCCTGCTGCTGCTGAGAGAGAGAGAGAAAGAGAGAGAAAGACAGATAGAGAGAGAGAGAGAGAGAGAGAGAGATAGAGAGAGACAGATAGAGAGAGAGAGAAAGAGAGAGACAGGAGAACGTTTTTTTTGCAGGTCAAGACAGAGCTGCACTTCATAGCAAAATGCAAGACATACTGGGAAGTAAGAGCCACTAACTACAAAATTCACACAGATGAGCCATGTTTGCATTGAAATTGAAATTGAGATTGAAAAATTGAGACAGAGCGAGATATAGAGAAACATCGAGGTAAACATAGCCCCACCATCTACATACTCTCATGCTGCATGTCTTTCCTTGTACTTAGATCCCCTCCCCACCATATGTGCGTGCGCACATTAACACACACACACACACACACACACACACACACACTCGACATGCAGGACTATTGTTCCACTTTTTCTTTTTCCATTACAATGTCTTAATAGATCTTTTTTTCCTCCCTCAGCTCCTGAGGAATTAGCTCCAAGTGTGCGGAAATAGAATTTCCATTAAACGCATTGTAGAGAATAAATTGGCCCTCGTGATTATGGCTACGGAGTGCGAACACGCATTTTTAGGGGGCATAGATCACAATTCCAAAGTGTTGTGTGACATTTTATGATGGGCTTGCCCATTCACCATTACACTGAGTGCACATTTAGGCCAATTAATATTAATTTACAGGCATTGTCAGGTTATTCCAAAAACATGCTGGGGGTCACACATTTTTAAAGCCATTTGGGTTTTTATTGGGCGTGACGCACATTACCATTAACCATGGTCACACAGCTTTCTGAAATCGCCTCTTCAGCTGGACGAATTCCCCTTCAAAGAAAATATTTTGCTTGTGTAAAGTAATGCGACAGTTGACCATCTCCATGTAAAGCTGAGCTTGGATGTTCAATCGAAAAGCGTTGATGGCCGCTACAGTTTTGGAACAGGGCTTACTTTAGAAAGGGCAGCATCTGTTTGATCATTGGCAGCTGACTGGGCAGCCACACTGAGTCAACACAGCTGCCAGGTTCAGCCAATGAGGCATCCAGTACAGACGTATCATGCAGCCCTCCATGGACTCGTTTACTGGCCAGGTTCCATCAGACACAGACCACCTCCGTGCCTGACCAGTGTTGCCAGCGTAGGCTTTATCAGCCAAATTGCTTGAATTGCCACTGACTTTGCAAGAACTTGGTGACTTGTGGGATTTCAGCATTTTGGGGGCTTGTGACGATGAGCCCCTGCTCCTGTATCATGATAATTTTTTACTTAGTGTGCCATATTTCTGCTGCCACTTTTACATTTTTTTTTATTTACCAATATGATTTTTATTTTGTAAAAATAATTTCTGTATACAATTTCTGTACCCACAACTGTGTGTATAGTCAAGGATAAAAGCACATATTTGCAGTCAACACAAAAAGGTGTGTTTTTTGGTAGCAACACAGTTCTAGTGGTTTTTACGCCTGGCTAAATTCCATAACACCATTTGAATAATTGGTGAGACAATGTTTTGTGCTTTCTTCTTGTTTTAAATGAACCGGAAAGTGCTGTTTATCAGTCAAATCAGTTTGTTGTTCAGTTGTGGCGTGGTCTGCTAAAGAGACTTACCTGGGCACTGCAGAAGCAACTGTATAAATATTTTATTATTTGGTGACTGCTTTCCGTAATGTAAGTTATGGTAATGTGTACTGCCATATTGAGAATATTTATGCATATTGTTTACGATGTGTCCTCCTGTATAAATTGAGGCAATGCAGTTTTGTTTTTACCTGTTAGCCATTTACAATGGTATATAGCCCACATGGGTTTGCCTTCCTACAGAGGGCTATTTTGGGTCTGTTTAAGACAGTGGGGGGACAGGACAATCGTGGAGAGCTGTCATCCGTTTAATGACGTAGCCAATTATTTCTGTGAAGTTATTTTTATTTTGTTTTGTGAGTAAACACTGATTTAGGTGTGTATCATTTTGGACAGTGCAAGTTATTAGTTGTTGCACTTTATTATCACACACCCTTATACTTTGTGTAAATAAACCCCGGCTTCTCTGGAACATCATATTCAGCACCTGCCTATCACCTCCCTTGGCTGGGAGTCCTCTTACCGGTCTTGACAATCATAAAATTAATTTAATTATGACACACACACTGTTTTAACAGGGGATGAAGATGAGCACTATTGGTAACCTCTGACATTTACATTGCATTCCGAGGAAATAAGTCAGGGATGGGCAAGGAGGGCTGTATCGGGATTTCTTGCCAGCTTCTGCTCTTAGTTAGTTAGTTAGTAAAAAAAATAAAAAATAATAAATTTTTTTTAAAGCGTAAAAAAATGCTCAGGGAGATAGTCGGAAATCTGCTTACGCAAAGTTTTGCATTTTGATCACGGTGACTCCAAACATTGCGTACGCATGGTGTCCAGCATGCGCAGAGGTATGCAGATTCTCTTATTTTATACATCTGCATTTCTGCGTGAAAACTCACTTACGCAGCTTTCTGAGGGCATTTTTCTGCTCAGCACTGTTTATACATGATATTGTAGATTTCTTCTTGAGCTTGTGAATAACAGCCGATAACTCTTTCTGTGTGCCTATATTAAACATTTGACTGTGCTATAAATCTACTAGTGAACCGTAGTTGGTGTGTAGAACTAATTATCTAAAAAAGTCTGAGTAACTGAAAATTCTAACTTTCATATAAACTGCTCCTCCAGGAATGGAATTGCCCACACTTGGTATAAGTGCACCCAAACCATACCAATAAAATGTGATCCATGCCATTGCAGGTCCACAAGAACCTTTCACTGTTGGACACCATTTGTGTTCTCTTCTTTTTCCACTATCTGTATAGACACACAGGAAAACTCCCTAAATCTTGCAACTTGTTTAAAATAGAGACTTAATCTTGAGATGAAACAGCCACATTTGTGATTCCTTGAGCCACATGTATACAGTAAACAGTGCTGAGCAGAAAAATGCCCTCAAAAAGCCATGTAAGCGAGTTTCCACGCAGAAATTCAGATGTATAATATAACATGTGCTGTGAGAATCTGTGTACCTCTGCACACCATACGTACATATGTTTGGAGTCTGTGTGATACGGCGACACCGTGACAGAAAGGCAGAGGTAGAAAATGCAAAACCTTTTGTAAGCAGATTTCCGACTTTCACCCTGAGCATTCTTTTATGCCTTTTTTTACTCAGAGTTGTATACGTACATGTGGCCCCTTGTGTTTAGTGACTAGTTTATTGTGAGAAGCATTTTTTTTTATTTAATATTTTGAAGGAGTTGGCTTTTCTTTTTCTGTTGTAACATCATAGCTTTCAGATTCTGGCGATTACATCACTTTGGCTCAGGAATTTGGATTGTGAAGTCACAGCGTGCGTCTGGCAACCCTACACCTCAAGCAGGTTTTCACCCCCTGCAGCGCCGGACAACTTCCTGTCTTACATCCAGACAGAGGTGTTAAAACTGCATTAAAAGAGGCGTTCTTTAAAACGGACTTGGTGAAATGGACACTTGATATACCGGCCTCATATGTTGCAAGGAAGACGAGGAGATAATCATTTGGGAGATATCAGACTAAGAAGGGGAAGAAACACAGGAGAAAAGTGATAAGCAGGCATGGGATATAGCTGCTGATTCATTTCCCGTAAGGTGCCGGCCTATTTTCAATATGAGCAACGTAGACAGATGAGTCACACTTTCACACACATGCACACGCGTGCGTGCGCGCACACACACACACAAAGGTCCAGAAGGTGTAATCATTACATGCTCACAGAGGTAATAACTGCATTGACAGGGGAAGGAGAATGTATTTATCTCCATTTGAGCAACGGGATCCAGGAGAGAAAAGCAATTGGAAAAGCATCAGACGACCAGATGAAGAGTGGAGGGTCAGAGGTCACCCGATACCTTCTCTGATGGGTGTGCATTCCCCCGCCTCCCACCCCCAACCCCCCAACAATATCATGCGAGGATGGAGGAACGCCCGCGATGTGGCGAAGGAGGGTATCAGTGTGTAATTATAAAGATAACACACCACCGCCGAGCTCTACCTGACAAGAGCGCACAAGTCAGCCCTGATGTACTCCCGGGCGCGCCTCAGACGCCCACGTCGTATTTCAGCGGGGGGGCGGGGGGTGGGGGGGGGTGTGCCGAAACGCGCCCCAGGAGGGGGGAGCGGCACGATAACGCCAGGCAGAGGCACATATCTCTCTAACACCAGCTTCAAACGCGTAACCGCCAAGGATGAGGACCGTCAATGGGGGCGGCCTCCATCTCAGGGAGCGGACCTGACCGCACCGTCGCTGCAACGAGACACAAGATAAAAGATAAAACGCTTGTTCTCGATTGTCCTTTTTTTTGTGCCAGGGTTGTTCGACAAAAATTGTGAGAAATGAGCTAATGAAACAGACTATACTCACGTTCGTGTGAAAAGTAATCGATCAATGAAAGCAAAACATTTGGCAACAGTGTCCTTTGACAATCAAAGACCATCTACGTTGTATAGAGTACAAGCTCATTCTGCACCCAAAGGCTTGATTGGTTCACTTCCTTACACAATGGCAGAGGGTCAGGTCTGATTGGTCAGCTCCAAGTATACAACACCCTCCACTTACCGTTTGTGAGCACTTTTAGGGGTCGATGTACAAAATCAAGGGTAAAACTGTTACCACCCACAAAAAATCATCCGAGGTGACCAGCTAACGAGGTGTAAAGAGGACTGTATGGGTCAACATTGAAAGATACGTGGATTTCTCATTTTTGCGGGTTAGCCTGAATGAATAACCAAAATTGGGCGTCCCTACGTTATTTTGCGAAATAGTGCGAGGTCATGCCAACACATTACTTTAGCACGTGTAATGTGATTTACTTAGCCCAAAGGACATTTTTGGAATGGTAATTGCATGTGCATTTTAGTGCGAATGGGTAGCAGGTATTAAAAAACACGCAATCGATAAGATGACGGCTGTCATTGTAACAAGACGGAAAAGTCGTAACAGTCAAAGCCCACAACGTAGAAAGCAGGTATTTTCCACTCCAGTAAATCTCTTTGGAAGAGGCAAAAAATTATTGATACATAGGCTATAGCCTATCTAGCAATGCCATTTTACAGCTTCTGGAGGAAACAGGGGAATCACACCAAGTCACTAGAAGAAGCCAGCTTACGGCAGCTATTTATCTCCCAGTCACTGTTCAGGTGCACAGTCCCTGGTTCTTAACTCTTTGAAATGTACGGACAGACGCCGGGGTGTCCGTTCTATGACATGACAGTCATGTCGCAGTAATGTCTCAATGAAGTAGAAGACAAAACTGCTCAGCTCATGAGAATGCAAGTTGCAAATATCCACAATTTGTATGATTTCATGGCCTGGCATCTGAGCTGAGGCGGAACAAATTAACAGTGGGACTGAAGGAGAATGTAAATTAACGCGTGAAATGCACTGAGCTTGAAAAAGCTAACTTGCTAAATTCCTACCTGGTGTGGGTCCCGTTCATTGCATCTAGCTCAGTCAGTTAGCAGGGAGGCAACCAACCACCAGAGCGTCAGCGGTCACTTAAGTGAGACAGACCTCTCCTTTAATGAAACATATCTTCTTCCATATACATTTTTTGCAAGATTCCAGAGATTCTGGTCTTGCATTTTCAGAAAAGAAACCTTTACAAACTGTAAGGTGAAATGACATAATGTAGTGTGCCCATTACAGAGAAACTGAAAAGACCTCGACAGTCATCGACTGGACACAGTTTAAAGCAAACAAGGGGAGATTCTAGCAGCATCGCAAAATGCACAGCATCAGTACTCTAACATTGTAGGGGAAACGGTGATCTGCCAATGAGTTTTAAAAAAGGTTTTCTAGTAGTTAATTAATAAAAAAAGCATCTGTCATTGTGGAGCAATGCATTAAAACATGCATTTTACTGCACACAAGTTTTTGTCTTCTTATGCCGCTCTTCCAACTCACTGATTTTAGATGGATCCAATATGCAGTTAGAGATATATAGTGTTTTTCCAGTTTTCTATTATAGAAGAGTAGTGAATCATTTCCATTTAATGCTCACTTCTTTTATATCAGTGATAACAAAGAGAATATATGCATTGTATATTAAGGTACTTGAAAATGCATAACTGTTTATTCCGAGTTCATACCCAGTTTGGTTGACCAGTTGGTCCGTAACCCCGAGGTTCCTATCTCTCCTACTGCATCTCTCCTTAATCTCTTGTACGAAAATAAGAAACACTGCATTATAGCAGCAAATTAGGTTTTGGACTGGATCCAATCAAATGTGCCCAAACTTTGACAAACAAATAAACGTAAGTACAGAATCTCTTTCCAATACAAACACAATATTTAACATCCCTTCTATGGTGATCAACCTGTGTTCACTGAATAAAAATAAATGAGGTTGAGTGAATCCAGGCCTTTGGGAATGTCTGAATAGACATGTGTGACTTTAAAAGCCTTTAATCTCCCTCACCGCCATGGTGACATATGCCGTGTTCATGGTCTCCACCGTGCCCCGGGGTGAGGGTTGTGTTCTGGCAGTGTCACTGCCGGACCGGCACAGTCTGGCGGCGTTTAGCGCGGGGGCCGCGCGCTGCCCGGTGTCGCCGCCTCAGCCGGCTTCAAGCGGGGCGCGCATATGTCCGCCCAGCGCCGCCTGTCCCCGCTCCAGCGGGCCAGACGCCTCCGCCGGCAGGCCGAGCCCGATAGGCCGGGCCGGCTGTAGCCAAGGCAACGCTGCCGCCTGGTGTCAGGGTTCAGTGCTGGGCCCAGTGAACCAGGGGAATCGCTGCTTTGGGACAGAGAGGGGGTTAGCAGGACACTGGCGGACAGACAGAGGAACAGGCCGATTTTGGGAAGGAAGGTGCGACAGTGGAGTGCAAAAGTGTGTGTGTTTGTGTGCAGGTGTGATTGCGTGTGTGAGTTTCTGTCTGTCACCAGCACAGAACGGTTGTTGTGGCACCAAGAAGTGAGAGAATCAGAAAATAGAGCCTGTGGTCAGTTTATGATAAAATATGTAATTTAATGCATTTTTATATTGGTCTGCAGAAATATCTATAAAGGTACTGTATACTACAAACATGACCATCTGTTTACAAAGGCAAAACAGCTATACATCAAAAACAATACTGATAAATTACATTGAATATCACACATTTACATACATTGGGTAATCTTAAAAAATAATAAAAATAATAATTTGGAGTTGCAGAGAAAAAAAACAAGAAATATATACATAAATGGCATGATACACTTTTTCTCTTGTGGTAAAACACCGTTTTACCACATACCATGCAAACGGAAATGCAATTACTGAATGCACATCTGTGATATTTTGGCACGTTTAGCAAATATATATGTACCCATTATGTATTGCTTTGCCAATGGGGTTTTCCTCATGGGCATGTTATTCAAAACATACAGGACACAATAAATTAAAAATAACATCTAAAATGTAAATCACTCAGGAATAACACATTGTGTTGTGTGGCCATTGCAACACGGACACCATGGAGTCAAACCCAAGACAGTGCAAACCTTCAGCTCGTGCCCAATGGGCCGACAGCGGGCCGACGGACAGCCACAGAAACACCACGGAGTGTGAAAACGATCCCTGTTCCACAGGGGTGGGCTCAGCCAATGAGTGAGGGGACAGTGGAAGAGTGCCATACAGTGGCGGAGGCCAGAACTGCACCCTGTGGCCCAGCGGCACTGAGGAATTATTTGGACACGGGGAAAAGATGACAGTGCTGAGGCAGACTTTGGCAGCTGAGCTTGGCTTGTTTTGTGTCTTCAGTAAAGAGTAACTTTAACTGATTGCTCAGGGCTCCAGTTTTTTTGCAAGAAAGGCATGTAGATAATTATTGTTATGAATAACTGGCTTAAAATAACATTGTATAAATAAGAGGGCGCAGAGCGAGTTTAAAATGAGATCCCTGTTATAACGCCTGCACGCTGAAACATATGCCACATGGCAGGGTGGCATTACATGCGCGCGCATACAGCGCACACGCGTGCACACATACACCGATACACAAACATACAGACACACTGGTCCATGTGCACCTCATGCCATGGTGTACCCGTAGCTCCCGCAGTGCAGTGCAACGAGCAGCCTGTCCCTGAGGACTTCCTGACTGGGGTATTCTGGGAGTTTGAGCATGTTGATACTGGAGAGGAAACAGAAGAGCAGGGGTTTATGCCGAACACTCCTTAACAGGCTTTGTTCTTAGAGAAAATCAGCCAAAGGTCACCCAAAGTTAAACTGCAGTGAGATGTTCTTCAGAACGCCCTGAAGGCATTTAGCACAAGAAGCTCGGAAAAGATAATGCAGCCAACTTAATTTTTATCAGATATTTTTATTCATATTATATATTATATTCCCCCACCACCCCCCCCCCCCGTCTTTGTCTTATTCAAACGTTGCTTAGATTTCAAACGGCCATAGTCCGAAAAGTTTCCATTTGACATGTTGTACTGACTTCAAATCGCCGATCTACCGCGTGAGAATAATTTAACGCAAACACAGCTTATGTAGCTTTACATTTACAGCCGCATTACATGGCCATAAAAAAAGCACTTTGTTTGAGGTGCAACTCTTTTGCTGGCCTTTACAGAGGGAGCTGCTCAGGCATTCAGGCAGTGAATCAGGCAGTCTGCGAGCAAGAGAGACGATGATTTCCAGGACTGCCGCCTCCCGTCACAGCCAAACCGCAGGACCCGGGCCGAGCCGCGTAAAGGGCAGCAGTGTTATTTTCCCTCGGCGCAAAAAAAAAGGCCAGTTGTTTACAGTCCAAAGGGCCACTGATTTAGTGCAACCTTTAAGCTACAGGAGCGATTCCATGTAGGAGCAGGTCTGTGGAGAGCAGCCTTCACACGCTCTGCTTTTATGTAGAGAAACCCCCCCCCTCACTCCCTCCTCCCCACACACAGCTAGTTTCATTCCTGATTCTCCTGTGTGCATGCTTGTGGCACTGTATGTGTATACGGTCAGTTAGGCTACACATATGTAGTGTGTGTACTCACCAGGGTGTGTATGAGAGAGTGTGTGAGAGAGTCTATGTGTGTGTCTGTGTGTGTGTGTATATAGTCCGCGTGTGAGATAGAGACAAAATGAGTGTGTGTGTGTAGTTTGTGTGTGAAAGAGAGACAGAGAGAGTGTGAAAGTGTGTGTGTGAGAGAGAGAGACAGAGAGAAAAAGTGTGTGTGTGCGTGTGTGTGTGAGTATAGGCTGTGTGTGAGAGAGAGACAGAGAGAGTGTGTAGGTGTGTGTGTGAGAGAGAGACAGAGAGAGAGATATTATTTGTGTGTGAGAGAGAGAGAGAGGAAGAGTGTGTGTGTGAGAGAGAGACAGAAAGAGAGATACTGTGTGTGTGTGTGTGTGTGTGTGTGTACTCACCAAGTGCTTGCTGTGGGCAGCAGGTTGGAGGTGTAGGGCACTGCAGCAATGGTGAACTTCTGTAAGCCACTCCCCCCGATCAGGAATGCAAAGCCACCATGGGGCACCCGCGAACTGAGAGAGGCAGAGGGAGAGTGAAGAAGAGGAAGACAAAGAGAGAGGGAACAAGGGGCAAGAAAAGGATAAGACTTGTTACCATGTAACCTTGAAAACTCAACCTGTGGGCGTATAAAGTGTATAACACAGCGCTGGGCGTATAAAGTGTATAAAACAGCGCTGGGCGTATAAAGTGTATAACGCAGCGCTGGGCGTATAAAGTTTATAACGCAGCGCTGGGCGTATAAAGGGTATAACGCAGCGCTGGGCGTATAAAGTGTATAACGCAGCGCTGGGCGTATAAAGTGTATAACACAGCGCTGGGTGTATAGTGTATAACACAGCGCTTGTCGTATAAAGTGTATAACGCATCGCTGGGCGTATAAAGTGTATAACGCAGCGCTGGGCGTATAAAGTGTATAACGCAGCGCTGGGCGTATAAAGTGTATAACGCAGCGCTGGGCGTATAAAGTGTATAACGCAGCGCTGGGCGTATAAAGTGTATAACGCAGCGCTGGGCGTATAAAGTGTATAACGCAGCGCTGGGCGTATAAAGTGTATAACGCAGCGCTGGGCGTATAAAGTGTATAACGCAGCGCTGGGCGTATAAAGTGTATAACGCAGCGCTGGGCGTATAAAGTGTATAACGCAGCGCTGGGCGTATAAAGTGTATAACGCAGCGCTGGGCGTATAAAGTGTATAACGCAGCGCTGGGCGTATAAAGTGTATAACGCAGCGCTGGGCGTATAAAGTGTATAACGCAGCGCTGGGCGTATAAAGTGTATAACGCAGCGCTGGGCGTATAAAGTGTATAACGCAGCGCTGGGCGTATAAAGTGTATAACGCAGCGCTGGGCGTATAAAGTGTATAACGCAGCGCTGGGCGTATAAAGTGTATAACACAGCGCTGGGCGTATAAAGTGTATAACACAGCGCTGGGCGTATAAAGTGTATAACGCAGCGCTGGGCGTATAAAGTGTATAACGCAGCGCTGGGCGTATAAAGTGTATAACACAGCGCTGGGCGTATAAAGTGTATAACACAGCGCTGGGCGTATAAAGTGTATAACGCAGCGCTGGGCGTATAAAGTGTATAACACAGCGCTGGGCGTATAAAGTGTATAACACAGCGCTGGGCGTATAAAGTGTATAACACAGCGCTGGGCGTATAAAGTGTATAACACAGCGCTGGGCGTATAAAGTGTATAACACAGCGCTGGGCGTATAAAGTGTATAACACAGCGCTGGGCGTATAAAGTGTATAACACAGCGCTGGGCGTATAAAGTGTATAACACAGCGCTGGGCGTATAAAGTGTATAACACAGCGCTGGGCGTATAAAGTGTATAACACAGCGCTGGGCGTATAAAGTGTATAACACAGCGCTGGGCGTATAAAGTGTATAACACAGCGCTGGGCGTATAAAGTGTATAACACAGCGCTGGGCGTATAAAGTGTATAACACAGCGCTGGGCGTATAAAGTGTATAACACAGCGCTGGGCGTATAAAGTGTATAACACAGCGCTGGGCGTATAAAGTGTATAACACAGCGCTGGGCGTATAAAGTGTATAACACAGCGCTGGGCGTATAAAGTGTATAACACAGCGCTGGGCGTATAAAGTGTATAACACAGCGCTGGGCGTATAAAGTGTATAACACAGCGCTGGGCGTATAAAGTGTATAACACAGCGCTGGGCGTATAAAGTGTATAACACAGCGCTGGGCGTATAAAGTGTATAACACAGCGCTGGGCGTATAAAGTGTATAACACAGCGCTGGGCGTATAAAGTGTATAACACAGCGCTGGGCGTATAAAGTGTATAACACAGCGCTGGGCGTATAAAGTGTATAACACAGCGCTGGGCGTATAAAGTGTATAACACAGCGCTGGGCGTATAAAGTGTATAACACAGCGCTGGGCGTATAAAGTGTATAACACAGCGCTGGGCGTATAAAGTGTATAACACAGCGCTGGGCGTATAAAGTGTATAACACAGCGCTGGGCGTATAAAGTGTATAACACAGCGCTGGGCGTATAAAGTGTATAACACAGCGCTGGGCGTATAAAGTGTATAACACAGCGCTGGGCGTATAAAGTGTATAACACAGCGCTGGGCGTATAAAGTGTATAACACAGCACTGGACATAACCCAGAGGCTGCCGGTTTTATTATCCTGAGGTAAAGCTGCTGATGCACTTTGGAGAAAGGTACTTATCCTAACAGCTTCAGTGGAAATGGATTATATATAAAATACCCTGTACGTTAACCAAGTCAGCCTGCATAAGTGAGAATAATTCAGCAGACAAAAAGCCCAAACAAGCTCCGCCCCCATGTCACTCCAAATGAAGAAAGGTGCTTGTTGGCACTGTTCTGAGATTCATTCAGTAGGACTGGATGAAACCGGCTCAAACTGGCTGTTACAGTCGCCGGGGTCAAATACGTTCAATAGCCTAGTCTGGGCGCTGAGGGGCAGTTTGTTTAAGGACACATGACAGTGTTGCCTGAATGTGTTGCCAGGGTTTTCTAAGACCAAACAGATAATGAAGAAATGTCTCTCTTTAATTATATCATCTGCACATTGTCAGCAACAAGTCCCCAGGGGAGTCCTCAGGTAACCCACCTGCCCGTGACAAACTGGAGCAGCAGAACTCTCTCCTCCTGTGTCAGACTCTGCACCACCTCCCAGAACCACTGCAAAACAAGAACCCCAACATTAACCCCCCCCAAATCAAGAACCCCAACTCTAAACCTCCAACAGAGAACCTAAATGTTAACCCCAAAAATGACAGCCTTAATGTTAAAGGGGCAGTTCCCCCAAAATTAAAATGTTGATATATTTCTACATACGCCAGTATTTTTGGGCTTATGTAAACACAGTGCGCCCCAGAATACTGGGGTGGTTTGGTTGAGACTTTGCCGGATGTACAGAGTTGGTGTACTTCGGTAAAAAGTTGTTTTCAAACAAAACCGTGCACAACAAAGTCTGTGGATGTTCGTGAGTAACCGTGGCATTATATTTGGAAGGATATATAGATTTTTTTAAATTTACATTTTTGGAGATTCAGGGCCACAAACTTTGGACCCGTTGAGGTCCGTTCTATCAGTGTGATATCAAGGTGAGCTGCAGCGGGTATATACAAAACTCAGTGAAAATACCAGGAGTCATAGATAGCACTCTGGGTATTTAAAAACATAGAAAAAATTTGAATCACCGAACAATAACCCCAAAGTTAAATTTCCCAACATTAAAACTCCCAACACAAATAATACAATGTGAAATCCTCCAACGGAAGAACACCAGAATAAGATATTCAGCATGATCATGTGATCACTCCCACGGACCCCCAAACACAAAAGACTAAATACTGATATTTGATATTCCGCAGCGCAGCAGTTCACCTGTATGACGGGCTCATCCAGGTCGTACCCGCTGGTGTATTCCGTGTTTCTGTTCCAGTCCGTCACATCAATCTCCGGCATTCCCGAGAGTAGCAGCTCCTGTCAACGACACGTCGCAGAAGGATGCGTGTCAGGAAGCGAGCGTGGGAGAGGCCTCCAGGGAAATTAGATTTTATACCAATTACGGGAGAAACGCTCAATTTGTAAATAGCACCTGAGAACTCAACTACTGCCGAGGAGCCCTCGTATACACGCACACGCTTAGATGAAATGTGACATTTGAACGACAGGCGTTCATGCCGTGATGCTGTATGGTCAGGTAGGAAGGCGTCCACAGGCCTTTATCCCTCTGTCCCCCCGGTTATGCTAACGGGTTGGCTGCAAGACCCAGACGTGTCCACGCACACGTATGCTCAATGAACAAACAACGCAAACGTTGCACAATCTGGAGTTGAGAGGATCGATCTGGTAGAACCGGGGGGTGTCGTCTCGAATCTGTCAACTCCGGCGAAACAGCTGTGAGAGGAAATTACAGGACGGCGAAGCCCTCCTACTTCCCCTGAAGGTGACGCTTGAAAGGGGGGGAACGGGATTTGGGGCGCGGGGCAGAAGTGGGAGGGACTCACAAGCTCATACTCGTCGAACAGCTGGATGAGGGATGGGAGGATGAAGGTGTGGAAGCCCTGCAGGAAGGCGTTGATCTGGGGCTGGATCGCTCGGGTCATCCTCAGCTCCGTCACCAGCTGGACGTATTCCGCCTGGACACCGGAGTCACAGAGAAAGAGAGGGGGACACGCCCAGTCAGGAGACATGAAGTCAGAGAGAGAGAAAAAGAGAGAGATGGGCACACTCAGTCAAGAGACATGGAGTCAGAAAGAGAGAGAGGGGGGCACGCCCAGTTAGGAGACATGGAGCCATAGAGAGAGAGGCATGCCCTATGAGAAGATATGGAGTCAAAGAGAGAGAGAGAGGGGGGGGGGGCACACCCAGTCAGGAGAAATGGAGTCAGAGAGAGAGAGGGGCATGCCCAGTCAGGAGACATGGAGTCAGAGAGAGAGAGAGAGAGATGGGCACACAGTCAAGAGACATGGAGTCAGAGAGAAAGAGGGGGGGGGGGCACGCCCAGTCAGGAGACATGGAGTCAGAGAAAGAGAGGGGCACGCCCAGTCAGAAGACATGGAGTCAGAGAAAGAGAGGGGAACACCCAGTCAAGAGACATGGAATCAGAGAGAGAGAGGGGTATGCCCAGTCAAAAGACATGGAGTCAGAGAGAGAGAGAGAGGCATTCCCAGTCAGGAGACATGGAGTCAGGGGGCACGCCCACTCAGGAGACATGGAGTCACAGAGAGAGGCATTCCCAGTCAGGAGATATGGATTCAGAAAGAGAGAGGGGGGCACGCCCACTCAGGAGACATGGAGTCACACAGAGTGAGAAAGTTAAAATGATCAGCAGTTAAAATGGGAATCAAAAGAAAAAGTTTTCCTTTTATTGAGTGAATTTTCCTCATTACCGTGCCTCATCCCATCTCTTTCTGTGGTTACGCTCGGTGAAGTGAAGCTCTTGAGTCAGCACCCGGTCCCACATCCCCCAACCACCACCCTCCCTAACTCACAGATACCCCCCGCCCCCACCCACCACCCACCCCCAGCTAGGTTGAAATTGCATGATGTGCACCGTGAGACTGAGCCACACCACAATAGAGATTCAACACATCTCCCAGAAAACAAGACGAGAGACTGAGACAGAGAGAGAGACGGAAATAGGAAGAGATAGAAAGAAAGAAAGCAAGAGAGAGAGAGGGATCAAAATACGGGCAGCGAGACAGGAGAAAGAGAGGGAATAGAGATGGATGGGCATGAAAAGAGAGATTTGAGTGGGTAGAGACCAGGGAGAGAGAAAAAAAAAAAAAAACCTGAAAGAGAAGGAGAGTGCGGAATGCAGATGCACTCCCGCAGTCAGAACAAACAAACACACAACAAGCTGTTTTTCCACTGGGTCCCTTGTTTTTCACTGTCCTTACTTGCTGTGTCCGTATCCAGCTGGATTCTCCTGCTGGCCAGGCAGAGTAGAGCCAGCATGGTGTGGCATCTTCTCTACTCTGACCCGCATGCTCGCCAACCTGCCCACAGAGCCGGCAATTAGCTCAGAGCAGAATGCAGGCCTGCGGACACTTGGGCCTCACGGGCAGCAGGATTAAGGCTCACCCTCAACGTAAGAATGCATGCTGCGTGTGTGTGTGTGTCTGTGTGTGTGTGTGTGTGTGCGGGTGAGGGTATGTGGGGGTGTCTGTGTGTGTGCGTGCGTGGCCAGAACCTCCAGATCTAGCGGCGCACACCAGATCTGGCAGACTCTCAAACACATCAACACACTCACCTTCAAACAGAGCCATGAAAAGACTTCTCCCTTATGCAACACTGGCCTCTATTGGTCACTCGCAGTACTTATGAGTGCACACATGTGCATGCACACACACAGGGCTGTATCTTGGCGATCTTAGCGCTTTGTGTAAACACATGGTGTAAAGTGCATTTAGGGTGTGTCCAAGTCCACTTTTGCTAGTTTGACAGCATTTTTTTTTAGCGCTAAGTACGCCATAACGTGCAAATGGGCTGAACCGAGTCTCTTCATTATAGGTGTGTCTTGGGGGTGACATGCAATAAACCAATCAAAATGTCATATCCCATTCCCTTTAAAAGCCTGCTTTTCCACCTTGGCGGATTGATTATATGATTGCGAAACAGACATGCTCGTGCGTGTTTAGTGCGATCAAGGAATATGCTAGATGGATCAATAGTATTATCAATATTATACGGACTAACCATTATGAGTTCCCAGTAATTCCCGACAGTGCTTTTATTTGACAAAATATATGCTGTTAAATTTCGTTAAAAGCACCTGCAACAGCTGAGAATAAGCTACCAATGGCTTCCGTTTCACCTTAGAAAACGCCAAATTAGCCTGCTTGTTTAACAAATTTTGTTTGATTATACAATGAAGCATTGTCAAACATCAATTCCATGAGGATGTTCTCATGGAGTTCTTGAAGTTCAAGCTTCATCCAAAGTTCATTACCTGCATTCTAATATTGATTAATAACATAAATTCCGTTATTTTGCCTTAATGATGACACTAAATCCAATAAAGCTGACAAGTTGGCAACCTATATGTTCACACATATTTTCCCTTGTTAATAATGTCCTGCTTATGGAAATGTGACCAACCTGTTTTACTCGTAGCATAATGCTTTAAAACAATCCACTTTAAGACCGTGAAACGTGTGACTTACAGCAGGGGAAACAGAGAACATGCAGCATACATGCAGAGAATGGCATTAAAATTTATTGTGAATTAATTGTGTAATGTGCTGCAAATTGTTTTTGTTTCTAATTAGACACTTAGTTCTCTTCTCGTTTTGTTCAGTTCTGGTATACTAGGTGAAATCAGCTGACTTTTAATAAGCTGAGAGTATGAAAACCTTGTCACTGTAATTAAAAAGATATGAAGAACTTAGTATAAGATTCAAATTTAGTTAACATGGTATTAACATTTATCTCCGTTTTTTTAACTGTAGGCTATCGAAAAAACCTTATGCACAGCTAAGTTATAGCTTGATCCAGGATAATTGCAAATAGTCTATACAACCTTACACGTACCATCGTACATTGCCTGGATGTTGATGGAGTGGGCTGAAAGCTATTTAATGTGGCATTCCCCTTCGCTGAGGGACAGGCAGGTGGTCTTTGACCTATGGACCCTTTTATTATTAGGCATTTTTTTATATAGCCTACACAATAATAATATTTCACATTGTAATCTTGATATTTGCTTGTGCACGCCCCTGTGTGCACAAGCAGACAGGAGGGTGTACGTACGTTGTGCACGCGCTTATGTAGACGCACTTAGTTGTGTTAAAAAAAATAGCAGTACAACATCAGTAACCTGATGAACCACTGTTATTAGTAGTAGTGATATTTCTGCATGGCAAATAATTTACTTGTAGATGTAGTAGTGTAATAGAAAAACAGACCCAACTGTCATGACATGCACGCTGCTTGTTCTGAGTAATTGACTCATTCATTGAAAGGGGCGTGTTCAAAATAATAGCAGTGTGGAGTTTAATTAGAGAATTAATTCATTCTGTGAAAAAAAAGGTGTCGTTAATTGTCCTTTATTAATTTCACACATTGTTATACAATATATTTCCTTCTGAATTGCTACGTAAAATGGGCCAAACATTGTTCGGAGGAACAACGTAATTTGATTAAAAAGTTGATTGGAGAGGGGAAAACATATTAAAAAGTGCAAATTATTGGATGCTCAGCTAAAAAGATCTCAAATGCTTTAAAATGGCAACAAAAACCCGAAACACGGGGAAGAAAACGAGCAACTACTGTTAAAACTGATCGAAGAATAGTCAGAATTGCAAAGATTCAGCCAATCATCACCTCCAGAAAGATCAAAGATGATCTAAAAGTACCTGTAAGTGCTGTTACAGTCAGAAAATGTTTGATCGAAGCTAAGCTATCAGCAAGAAGCGAGCAACATCTTAGTTCCAGACAAAAAGGATTGAGGTAATGGAGTGGCCAGCTCAATCCCCCGACCTCAACCCCAGTGAAAACTTCTGGGGTGACATTAAAAATGCAGTTTCTGAAGCAAAACCAAAAAATTCACAGGAACTGTGGAATCTAGTTCGTTCATCACTGCTATTTATTTGAACACCACTGTATATGCGCCTTTAAAATAACCTGTAAACACTGCGACAAGACTTTAGACCAGGTTTGTGGTGGTTTTAGCGCAAGAGCTTTCTGCTGCCTCAAGATAGCAATATGCCAAAAATGATCCTGGCCACTCCTCATCTTAAGACCAACATGCCCAGTTCACTTGCAATGGGCACAAGAACACATGGTATTTAAACGACGTGAGCGCTAAGCATTATAATGAACCCTGCACTGAGTGTAAGATAGCAAAGACACTTGCGTTTGGTTTAGCGCCGCTTAGCGCGGGGTGTAAGATAGGGCCCAGTCACAGACACACACACAACACAAACAGACACACACATAACATATCGCACAACACACAGACACACACATAACATAACACACACACACAACAGACAGACATAAAAACACACACACACACAACCCACACACACACATTATATTTTAAAACACACTCGGTTCTCCAGTGAATTAAAATGGGGGAAAATGTAAGCCTTCTATTTTTGAATGCTTGGAAATTCCCAATGCATCACCACAGAAATAAGATGAATTATCAAACACTCTATCGCTCTCAGCTTGTCAAAACAGAGGCACTCCTTTAATAAAGTGGAGAAGTTGACCATGTGACCAGATGGGCACGGTCACAATCAACATCCTGCACTCCACAAAAGTCGTGCTCCTAAGAATGGAGTTTATGTGGAATCGGAGTAGCTGAGAAATCTTTGTTCACTCCTACCCCCAGACAACGACTACGTGCCGATGACAACCGTCAAGTGGCAGCATGTTCACAACAAGAACGAAATGCAGTATTTAAAGAGTAAGGACAATTTGAGAATGGCCCCAAGCAAACATAAATAAAACTGTAAATCACTGGCTTAAATGTAACACACCTGTCTCTACAAAAAGGATTCAAATCTCATATTCACATCACAAATATAACCTGCATCATTTCGCATTTAAGCCACGACTGCCTGAAAAAAATATATGCTGGCACATTTTAAATGATATAACAACAATAATGATTATATAAATGTTCTCATTCAATTCTCCATAAAAGTTTCAAATGCACACCCTTTAGCAAAGTACCTAGACACTGCTGAAACGCATGGCCCCCACACTGTTTTGCCACAGGATGTTTGCTTGAATACCCCACGACTAACTGTGCTCAGGGCAGGGCGAAGCCTCCCTCCAGCCGAGCAGCTGTTCCCTCCAGCTGCGCTGAGAATAACGCCGCGTTTCAACGCCTCCTCCGTCGCCGACGGAAACAACGGGAAAGAAGCGCTGATTAAGAAAGCGCCATTAAATAGGAAACATGCCCTAAATCTCAGCTCACAAAAGGCCGCTGATAGCTTGTGACCAGAGATTTAAACGCTGCGGAGCAGATGGGAAATTAATGTTGTTCATTGTTTTAATCTGATGTGAAACGTGTACATTTTCATCTATATGGGTGTATCAAATTTAAATATCTCCGCAGCGCACAGTTTGGAAAGCGAGCCACAAAATCGAACAAAGATGACAACCCCTGGGGGAGGATATGTGCTATGGGACCAGTCCCAAAAAGAGGATCTTGTGCCAAAAGGGGGCTTAATGAAGTAGACACGCTTGGGGAAATATGCATGAAAGACAATTTCTGTCAACATTCAGAGACGCTTTACTGTCATCGTCCATCGCTTGCAAGCAGGGCTTGAGCTATACGTGTTGTTTGTGACCGTAGCTTCTTTCGCCTTGATACCGTTTCAATGTCAAAGTAAGATCCCAACACTTGAATGCTTATCGTGAAAAAACATATTTTATTTGATTAAATTATGGCCAAGGAGGATGAAGACATTTTTGTGAAATTAAATCACATAATTTCAGCTGCAAAAAAGGGAATCATTTTACTCGGCTTACCATTTTAATTAAATTGACGGGGGGGGAAACCCTGCAAATTAATGAACGTGGAGTTGCAGTTAAAAATCTTCATAATTTCACATACCCTCCTGTAATGTGGCTGTATGAACACATGTATTCCTCTACATGTTGCTGTCAGGTCAGTGAATCAATCAGCACTTAGTGGGTGAAGCTTCAGTCAGAGAACTTTTTCAGTCAGAGAACTTTTCCTCATTTTTCCCTGTTTCTCTCCAATTGGAACCGCCACGTGCACCTCTCTAGTTAAAGCTATGGGACCTGTACCTGCACACCAGGAGCTCTGCAGTGAATACGCTCTTCCGCCAACCAGTCACCCTTTCACACCCAACAAAGACAGGCGGGTTCTGCATGCCGTTTGCCTCTGGGCCTGGTGAAGACCCAGCTTGGATCAAAACCGTGTCCGGTTCCTCAAAAAAATGGACTTCAACTTATTCAGTCTTCGGTAAATACCTTTTAAAAACAAGCAACTTATCCAAAAGAGACTGAAAGGGCAGGGTGAAAGGGAATTAGCTTTAACATTTTTGAAAAGCATTGTGGGGAATAGTCTGAGAACATAAGAATATATAATGCAGAGAACAGGCCATTCTCGAGTTCCCAGCACTGTGTCAAGCCTGGATTTGAACACCCCAGGGGTCCCTGCCTCTATTACATGACCCAGCATTCTATTCCAGGCACTAACAATTCTCTGTGGGGGAAAAACTACTTCCTGATACCAGTGTAGAATTTACCCTCAACTAGCACAGCTATGCCCCCCCCCTGTTCTACTCCTGTGATTTATACTCAAGACTTTTTGCTATATATCCCAGCGTCATGCTGGCCTTTTAAACTGCTACAGCACAATGCCTAGATCCTGCTTCAGTCAGCTGCTACTCTTTTTCAAACCGACAAGATTCTAATTTCCATAAAATACTCGTCTACGTTTTCCCCCCACATGCATACATTTACACATAGCTATTTTAAATGTCATTTGCTAGGTTTCTGCCCACTTCTTGATTTTGTTTAGATCTTCTTGGATTACTTTAGTAAGTACAAAACTGCTTGTTTTTGGCAATTGTAAATGTAACTATTTTGCTACCGATGTCATTACAAAAGCAGAGGTCCCAACACTAATCCCTGTGGAACTCCATTTTCCACAGCACCTTACTTGCAATCCCTGCAAGGTATTCTACCTTGCAGACAACTTTGAGACCAACACTGAAATAGCTCCTACAGTCCCTAATTCCGACTTTAATTTAATTTTGACACTGAAATGTCTCCCAGATGGTACTTTGTCAAATGCTTTTTAAAAGTCCAAATACCATAATAATTAATCAAACTAGCTTGGCTGACAGTGTACTTTAAATTGACTTGGTAGAGTAAAAGGACACAAAAACACATCTACTCTTTATCTGTATGAGCAGTAAGAAAAGGCAGCTCATCTACAGTTTGATATTCTCCTAACACACATGACTATCCATCTAGAGTGGAGCAGCGATCTGTTCATTGTGTAAAATATCACATTTGATGCCCACCCTTGCAATAAACCCCCTGGAGCTCTCAGGTTAGCAACAGCTCTGAAGTCTCTGATTAGTCACCTTATTGTCCTGCGTGACGAGGATGCTGATACCGCCTTGCTTGAGTGGGACCTCCTCCATCGCGCCAAACACATCCGTTTCCACAGAGAAGGTGAGCTCCAGGCCCAGGTCACTGATGTCATTGTCCAGTATCCACTGTAGGTTCTTGGCATATTCTGGGTCGATGGACGCCACATCCTGGTAGTTTACTGGGATCCCTACACATGCATGTAGAGACAATTAGACCGACCGCACGCATGCACACAAAAGCATATGTGCTTATGGAAGGAGCAGCATACTGTCTGTATTCTACCCAGTATGTACTTGTAGAGGAGCAGAAGTTTCATACACTATGAGCTTGTATGTGGAAGAGTGTTTTAAACATTCAGTATTTATAGGGGGACAGAGTGTTTTACCCTCTATGTGTCAATAGATGTTGTTAGGGATGTTTTACCCAGTAAGTACTTGTAGAAGAAGAGGTGCTTTACCCAGTATGTGCTTGTAGAAGGAGCGGTGCTTTACCCAGTATGTGCTTGTAGAAGGAGCGGTGCTTTACCCAGTATGTGCTTGTAGAAGGAGCGGTGCTTTACCCAGTATGTGCTTGTAGAAGGAGCGGTGCTTTACCCAGTATGTGCTTGTAGAAGGAGCGGTGCTTTACCCAGTATGTGCTTGTAGAAGGAGCGGTGCTTTACCCAGTATGTGCTTGTAGAAGGAGCGGTGCTTTACCCAGTATGTGCTTGTAGAAGGAGTGGTGCTTTACCCAGTATGTGCTTGTAGAAGGAGCGGTGCTTTACCCAGTATGTGCTTGTAGAAGGAGCGGTGCTTTACCCAGTATGTGCTTGTAGAAGGAGCGGTGCTTTACCCAGTATGTGCTTGTAGAAGGAGCGGTGCTTTACCCAGTATGTGCTTGTAGAAGGAGCGGTGCTTTACCCAGTATGTGCTTGTAGAAGGAGCGGTGCTTTACCCAGTATGTGCTTGTAGAAGGAGCGGTGCTTTACCCAGTATGTGCTTGTAGAAGGAGTGGTGCTTTACCCAGTATGTGCTTGTAGAAGGAGCTGTGTTTTACCCAGTAAGTACTTGTAGAAGGAACGGTGCTTTACCCAGTATGTGCTTGTAGAAGAAGCAGTGCTTTACCCAATATGTGCTTGTAGAAGGAGCGGTGTTTTACCCAGTAAGTACTTGTAGAAGGAGCGGTGTTTTACCCAGTATGTGCTTGTAGAAGGAGCGGTGCTTTACCCAGTAAGTACTTGTAGAAGGAGCGGTGTTTTACCCAGTATGTGCTTGTAGAAGGAGCGGTGCTTTACCCAGTATGTGCTTGTAGAAGGAGCGGGTGAAGTAGATGTTGACCAGCTGCCTGTGGTACAAAGCCAGGCCCAGGATCTGACCCGCAAAACCAAAGTAGTTGAGGTGGTCAGGGTTGACTGAGGAGTTACGGTTGGGCTGGAAGGTAGTTCCTGTAATGCGCACACAGGTACACAGATACAGAACCCTGTCTGTGCAAACACACCCCACCTCTACAGACCGACACACTTAGTTAGAATTCCCTCACATCCAATGAGATTATCAGTAGGGCTCCTCAAACGGAACACTCACCATCGGCAGACTGCGTAAAGAGGGCGTAGTCAGGGTTGATTATCTCATTGGAGAGGATGTCAAACCACTCCCGTACCACGCCCTGGCCCTGGGGGTCAGAGGGGGTATAAGATTTAAATGTCCAGGTTCAGAAAAAAGCACTGGTTTTAGAAATGAAGAGAAGAACAGCCCTGAGAAGCTCTCCTCTGTTCTCTGCTGCAGTCAGTCTGCATCAGCAGGGGGGGTGGGAGTGCGGGAATGGCGGGGGAGTGGGGGTCCCCGCAGTGCCCGCGGTGTGTGGCCACCCCATGGCAGGTACGCACTTCAAAAAACCATTTTCATTTCACAGTTTTTTTTTTTCCTTTTCATTTTGCCAGGTTTTTTGGAGAGCCAGCGTTGCGGCAAGATTCCAATCTGTCTGGAGGTGCCAGAGGTGTCCTGGCCCCTTTGACTGGCCTACTGTGCGCTCAAATGAACGGCAGCACACACACATACACGCAGACAGAGACACACACACACATGCACGCACATGTGAACACACACACATGCATGCACAAGCGCACACACAAATTCTTGTCCACAGAGACAGACTTCTCCTCTCTTGCACAGCCTACAAAAATAACACTCACACACCACTCAGTCACTATAGGAATATTCCAACACTATAATATTAGGAATAAAAAACATATGCACATCGCCAGTAGAATATGAACAAGAATACCTTTATAATAAGAATACACTGTAAAAGTCTCAAAATAACAACACTATTACTGGAAGACAGAACGCATACATTGTATCAGTACAAAACAGGACAGACCATATCATCAAATGACAGGATTATTAACTACACTGTACTGTCTGAAAACGGGAACTACACTGTATCAGCAAAAAAAGGAAGAGGTACATGGTATCAGTGTATAACAGCAGTAAGTGCAATGCATCAGTACAAGACAGGAATAAGCAGACTATCAGTATAAGACAGGAATAAGTGCACTATAAGAATAAGAAGGGAGTAAGTGCATTACATCAGTAAAAGACCAGAATAAGCACACTATATCAGTATAAGACGGCAATAAGTGCATTATATCAGTATGCGACAGGAATAAGTATGAGACATGAATAAGTGCACTGTATCAAGAGAACAGGAATGAGTATACTGTCAGTGACTTGAGTGTGGAGGTAGAACTGTGGTTGGTTTAGCCCTAGGGAACTCACTTTATCTTGTAAATGACAAAAGTTTTTGCAGCCAGATCATTGTCTGGTATTGATTTCTGTCTGGGTCAGGCTTCACGCTGCCTGTCCAAACAAGACGAGAGGGGGGGTCTGACCATCTCTTCGCAGGAAGAGGAGCAGAGAGGCGGACGGGCGAGAGAGGAGAGGAGAGGAAAGGAAGGAGAACGGGGAAAGAGGGGGTCGGAGAGTAAAGATTAGCAGAAAGGAGGAATGGCGAAGCGGTAGAGGAAAGGTAGAGAAAGAAGTGCCCCAAGTTGGACACTGCCGTTGTATGCTCTGGAAAACAGCGTCTGCTTAATGGCTGTAATGTAATGTAAATGTAAGGAATGACAAGAAGAAGGAGAAGGGAAGTGGGAAAAAGAAAAAAGAAATAAAGAGGAGAGGGGGAGGGGAAAGAGAGAAGCCAGGAGAAGCGGAGGTGTGGAAAAAGAGGGAACAACGTTTGAAACACCCACCATGCCTTCCTCGCCATGGAAACGCACAGCGATGCCCTGCTTCAGCTTCTGGTTGCTGGATTTGGAGACGACCTCACAGCTGCTACGGAAGATGGACTCTGCGTGCAGAGAGGAAATAACAAATACACTGTTTTACAACAGCCATTTCTTTTCTGTAACAGTGAGCATTTACTTTTATTTTCAGAGAGAAAACTGGCGCGAAGTTTCACCATGCGCTTGTGCTGATAACGACCACCAGGGGTCCCTGTCCTCCTTTGGAGTACAACCCACCCATCCCCTCTCCTCTCCCCCCACCCCCTGGAGTGACATCTCCATAATTTACAACCCAGCTCAGTGTCCCAATTCAGGCATATACAGGAACAGCCAGAAGAACACAAGTCCCACTTGGGGAGAAATTATAAAACACAACGTGGCAGTGCAGTATAAAAGAAAAGAGGAAAGACCCATCTACATCCAAAAATGACTTAACCTTACCAGTGAATGGCTGGGTTAAATCTTTACACATCCTGGTAATTTAAAGTGATCAGTAGAGTACAGTATAGTACAGTATACTTCAGTGATCAGTAGAGTACAAAAGACGTGTGTGTATGTGTGAGAGATGGGGGGGGAGACAGAAAAGAGGCAGAGGAAGAGAAAGAGAGAGAACAGCAAAAGAGAGCAATGACAGAGCATGAGAAAGAATGGAAGCCAAGAGTGAAGACGGAGAGAAAACTCAAGGTGAGAGTGAGAGAGCAGGAGAGAGAGGGAAAGAGAGAAAAAGAGGTGGGTACCTCTGTGGATAAGCAGAATGTCGTTCTCGTTGACGGGTCGGTGGACCATGTCCGAGTCGGGCTGGCCAGCCAGCAGGTGCTCATAGAACCACTCACACCTCTCCTTAAACGGCTGCGGGAGAAAAACGAGATGGTGAAAAACGAGAGCTCATTACAGCTCGTTAGGTCCTCTTAATTACCCACACGCACCTTGCACGAGGGGAGACGTCCTCATTTCAAATTCATTATCCACTCGTTAAACTTTTAAATAATGTAAGCAGAAGATATCCCAACTGATAATTAAAACGTTTAAAAAAAATAAAAAAAGTGTTGAAACAACATGCCGCACACACACAAGCACACACACAAGCGCGCACACACACACACACACACACACACACACACACACAAAGTCATTTGCATGATATTTCAATCACTTTGTCTCACAGACCATAATGCCGTTAGGGAAGGTATAAATTGACAATACAAGAACCTTGAGGAGAGAGAAATAAATGAGGGTACAGCGGGTTCTTTCTCCCCCGAGGGGAAGAGAAGACATAATCAAAGGCGAGGAGAAAGATGAAGTCTGATTGGTAAATTTAAAGGAACCCATAATTAAAAGCATTATTCCCAACAGGGCCATAATAATCCAAGGGTAACGGGACCTGCGTTGGAACTGCAGAAATATGAACACTAAAAGTGTATAAATACTAAAACTTCAACACCACTTAAAATTTATGAACCAATATAAGGGGGCTTAAGACGACTGTTATCTTCACCGTAATAGACGCAGCTTTACAATTCAACCCCCGTGTCATGTGGAGCTTTTGTCTACTTTACCATGTGACGTAATGCTGCGTAAGGTTTATCTAAAATCCCAAGCACAAATGAGCTGCCAGCCAATCATAGCCTCCATGTTTTGATTGGCAGGAGAAGCAAGGCTCCAACTGAGTGGTGGTACAATCCCCAATAGACCCCTTTATGGGCTAGTCATCAAAAACACATGCATTTTAGCAATGGAAGAATACGCTATGTTATTGCGGAGACCGGTGTGACAGGGAAGGAGTTGGTTCACACGCTACTTTTATTTTTCTCAACTACATAAATACAGTAAATGTCAGGCTGTTGCTTTTATGGCTGTATGCATATTTGCTAGGTTTCTCAACCAAATACACGTGTATATATATCTGGCCACTGAACAGGGAACCATTTTGTGATATTTCGGTTATACTTTAGGGATCTGGAAGATTTTTGCCGGTTTCTAGTTTATTAAATAACTTGCCCGATCTTGGAGGTTTAGTTCCTTCGCGTAGTTGCTCAGCCTACTTTCCGACTTTGTTTTGTAGCCAAAATACGCACGCATCTTTGTTACGTCATTATTGTTTGCAAACTTTGAAGTTGTCTATGCCAGATATGGTCATCAGCAGGCTATAGGGCCAGACTTCTGTTTCTAATCCTTCCCACAAGTGCACCTAAAGTTTCCACAACTAGGTATCCACAATTTCAGTGTTAGAATGGTTGATTTAATCTGTCAGTTATTAAATCGAACAATTGGTGATTGAAATGATGAGGACTGCCTGGGTGTAAGCGACGCGTTAATACAGCAATGACGGCGCCTACCTGAGCTTTAATGATGTGCATGAATCTGGACATGAGTTCGGGACATTCCAGCAGGAAGTGGAAATGGTTGAAGATGATCTTGGGGTTCCTGGATGGAGGGAGGAAGAGAGAGAGGGAGAGGCAGATTGAGCATTTCCCAAAGAGCCAATTGACTTGGTCGTGCTGTACGTGCCTAAATATAGTGTCCGTTAATTTCACCTTGTAACGAAACATTTCAGCACCTCGTCGTGTTTGCAGACAAATTCTATGAAGCGAGGAGACGTCATCCTTAAAAAAAACAAAGCAAGAGAGAAAGCACAAGTGAGTGAGAGAGGAGAAATAATAAAAAAATATCTTCATCGAACAAAACCACACAAGACTGCCATTAGTATATAAAAATATGCTTTGAAACAATCAAGTGAAAACTTAAAGGAAAAAGGCACTGTTAAACAACTGCAACTTTGACATATCTCTCATTTAACAGAACAATGTTTTGGTTATTTTCCACTGAAATTCAGGGTTACAACCCGCATCATTTCAAAAGAAAATTTAGTTTTCTGGCTGTTACTGAAGAGCAGTCAGAGAGAAAAAGACAGACTTCAGCTTGCCAATAACAGAAACATAATTCAATGTTAATTAAAGGCTAGTTTATTGATGGAATTACGTCTAATTAAACAGCTGCACCGGTACAGAACACAAAGACTAGAGTAAAGGTCTCTTACATCTGAGCTACTTTCATCACACAGAAAGCACGTTTTGACGTTGAGGCCGTGAAGCCATTTTGATAGTCAGTCTGTTTCTTACTGACAGCAGAAGCTTTGAAAGCCCCGTCTACTGTCTGCCACCATTTTTCACCACCAAAAATGCATTCTGCCAGACAGCTCACCCATGGCCATTGTATGGAACGACAACAGTCATGAAATACTCCAATGCTGGCAATGACAGAGTTCAAAATATGCTAAGCAGTTGTGGGTGCTCAGCAGTCTGTGGAGAACATCGTCAGATGACTGTTTGGGTCGTGGATAGAGTGGCTCTGCAGCCTTCAGTCCTAAACCCACCCACCTCCCCTCCCTTCATCCCAGGACAGCTCCTGGGGGGTCTTTGTGGGGGTAATGAGTTTTACGGGCGTCCCAAGGATAAAGCGAAGATAACGGATGGTTCGCCCTCAGGGTCCGGGGAGGTAATGAAAGCCTCCTTCGGGATTTTGCTACAAGTAGAACCAAGGTCAACCAATTGGGCTCAAGGGTCCCACTTCACACAGCCCTACACATGATTATAAGCTATAAACACTCCACATTTCCCACATTATCACTGCAAAAGTAAACTGACTTCTCACTTGACCTACCTGGGTAAATGCAATTTTACAAACAATGCAACAAAACACAAGGTTTCTAGTGTAGCTAGACAGCTACAAAACTAGTTTTCCCATTCTTCAGTTCCACTCGGAACATTTCATAGTCAAAGACACAGTGACACCCACCCCACTGGACTCTGGCATCCAACCACGTGAACACAATAGCCAACATATTTAAATTTAAATTTAAATAGTTTTTATTTTGATATTGTAACTGAATATTGAATTTAGATGCTATGTTTGTTACTGTAAAAATTGATTCTCAGATGTACTTGATTTGATGTAGTCTTAAACACCATTTAAGCCTTGGTTAGTGTCACTGTGAAGGGAGAGGAAGTAGGAAGTTGGTGTACAGGACATACCCTTGTGGCATCTGACAGGAACAGCACATGTAGAAGGCCTGTATGACAGCACTGAGGCGGCTGGCGGTCATGGATATGACGTCTTCTCCGTCGCAATACGTCTCGGGCGTCACCAAGACGACCTCCGGGTCCGGCGAAGGCTGGTCAGGAGATGGGAGAACCGAGGAGACAGCGCCGTTGCCGTAGCCCGTTACCGCGGCGATGGACGCGACGGAGGAGTCGGCCTCGCGCTGCTTCAGCAGGAGGGAGGTGATGTCGGCGCCCGAGGCCGGGTCGCTGCGGCTCTTCTGCAGCTCGGTGGAGATCAGAGCCAGCCACTCATCCAGGGAGTGCCACAGGAGCTCCAGAGGCTGCAGCAGAGACAGCCCAGTCTGACACAACCACACCACAAAACCACCATCAAAACAGCTAACCACAGTACACCACACAACCACAGTCAATACAGTTAACAGCAGAATGCTTATACAGCCATAGTCAATACAGTTAACAGCAGAATGCTTATACAACCATAGTCAATACAGTTAACAGCAGTATGCTTATACAACCATAGTCAATGTAGTTAACAGCAGTATGCTTATACAGCCATAGTCAATACAGTTAACAGCAGTATGCTTATACAGCCATACTAAATACAGTTAACAGCAGTATGCTTATACAGCCATAGTCAATACAGTTAACAGCAGTTATGCTATACAACCATAACAAAACTTTTGTTACATGACCTAACCCGAACCAAAAAATACTTGTGAATATCAAAGTTTCAAATAGTAGTATTTAGTATTTAAATAAAATTTAAATGTTGATTGAACAAAATCATATTTTATTTCAGAACATTTAAAACAAAACTCACAAAACAATTATTTTTGAGCATTTAAACATTGAAATGTAAATACAATGCAACCCATTTCTAAGAATAGCATCTGTCCAAGAATATGTTATTCTTCTGCCTAAGCTGTATAAGCAGAAAGAATGGAGAAATGAATGGAACAAGCTCATTTCTGTAAGGAAAATATTTTTGCTTTAACATAGCATCCAAAAGAAGCTTTGCTTGCGTCTTACATTGTGTTTACTCAAATACAGGATAGTACTGTACAGTGAAACTATTTCACATCAGTTTTTAGAAATGAGAACTCATAGTACGCAAAATCCCAAAGTGGTTCTGCCTACAAACTGTGGAAATGCATCGGCCACACTACGGAACCACTCCACTTAAATAAAACATCAAATAAACACGTTTTATGTAGGCCTCTATTGTTAACAATGAAAGTTATACTGGATATCTAAATGTGTGAAAAAAATGTGCCGCTGCAAAATTAACTTTTGAGACATAAATGAACCATTTTACTCACATAATTTTGTGATTTGGCAGCAATCACTTCACCATTTGATAAGCTGGTCTTGTGCTAAAGACAATTCCTTCATGTTTTTTTTACGTGCTCGTCACATTCATTTTCAGTCTCCCTCACTTCAAATGATTTAGTCTTTGAGAATATTTGAGGGTGCAGACTGGGAGATGTTCAGACACTCAGTGGCTTTACTTCACATTTATATTTTTAGACTGGCATAGTATTCGAACTGGCAACATTTTCCATTGGCAGTAATAACCTTTATTTAAGCTTCCTTGCTGAAGAACAGGGACTATTTAACATGAGCCGGTTTACCTAAACATATCACATTAGGCTGGGAGACATTTGGTAGCAAGAAGATGCAGAGATTTCAAATGAAAACGTCTTTAATTGGCTCATTTATTTTTGTAAAAAAGGGAAAAATAAATTTTGTGGTATGAACAGATTGTGCATTCTGTGAAAAAAACTTCTGTATTTTTAAGAAATTATTCTTAGAATGAGTAATGTGTTTGAACAATTATGGATTTTCACCACTGCAACCAGGTTATTCTTGCATCCAAGTAGATTCAACAGTATATAGAAAATTGAATATATACTGTATATTACATGTATAATTATATACGATATAAATATTTAAATATTATTAAATATAAGTAATAAATTACATTTGAAAAGGATTCCAAATGAGGAGCAGAAAGAATGACAAGTACATTTTTTAAAATTGAGGATAATCATTAAGCTGCTAAAAAATGTGGACTGAAATGGTTCTTTCTTGGATCAGCATTGAAATATTACTTACAAATTATTTAATTATCTTTTATTCAGAATGGTTAATTTCTGATCTATGCATTTCATTAGAAATATGAATAATTTCCACAAAGAACATTTCATATTTCAAATAAAGTTTATTCCTGGCCTGACCTAACTACTGTCAAAACAGCAAAATGCAGTGAAGCCGCACAAGCATAATCACAACAGCTAACCAAAGGTAAAACACATAATCACAGACACCACACAAACATAATCACAACAGCTAACCAAAGGTGCAACACATAATCACAGACACCACACAAGCATAATCACAACAGCTAACCAAAGGTGCAACACATAATCACAGACACCACACAAGCATAATCACAACAGCTAACCAAAGGTGCAACACATAATCACAAACACCACACAAAACCATGGTAATACCACCAAGCCATCTCTTTATTCATGTTCTAAACCATTGATTAACAGTGATACCACCTCCATAGTTGTGTTCTCCACCATCACATTCACCATATCAAGGAAATATTAATGTAAATGCATATTAATAAATACAGTAACAATCTAACCACCTCCACACTAATGAACTACGGTACACCATCGGAAAAAACTAATCATCTCCATAGTAACAGTTGAGGGCCTTTCCCCAAATGGTGTTCCTGAGAATCTATATTAGCTATCCACCTACACCGTCATTGCATACCTAATCTAAGCAATGTTCATATCCGACCAGAAAATTTGAAACGAGACAAAAGTACACAAGGACTATTGAAGAATTAAATGTTAAATACACCTGATCTGACAGGATGGTTCCGAATACGCCTCGCACTCATCCCATCACCTGAACACTCAGCCGCAGGAGCAGCTCAACTTAAAATGGGGATAAACCTGCCTCCTCCACAGTGCTTTTAGCCACAGAGATTAGAGGCCAGCCGTGGCGATATATATCTCAGGCCCCAACTTCAGAGCGTCTGTTCGGCAGTTTATCTGTGGAAATGGTGAATTTCATGCTTTCTAAAAGCAGGGAGCCTTGAGAGAACTCTGCAGGCTTTGAAACGTGCCTGGCTCTGACAAACAAGAGGCCGTAAGATGGTCCTTTACTACCCTCTGTTGGAGAATCTGAAACACTTCAGCTGGAAATTTTCACACTTGGTGATGTATATCACCGCATGGATACCCCGAGTGTCATGTCGGTCGTTTATCCGCAACGTTTAGTTTGCAACTAGCATGAACGTCTCGTTTCAGCTCATACAAAGTCAGCAGCCATACCGCTCTGCTTGATAGCTGCAGCTAATGATAGGTTTCGCTAATACTTTGATGGTAAAATCTGGTTGCTGCAGAATGTGGTGTAGGTGTGCATTAGAGGGTGGTCTGCAAGGCTGTCTTTTGGATGAGACATTAAAGGTTCTGACTCACTGGGTCTCCTGATGAAAGAGTAGGAGTCTCGCAGTGCCCTCACACAGATCTGCCAATCTAGCCACATCCCTTGGTATAACAGGACCAATGTTCCTCTCCACCTCGTCTAGGGTGTGTTTCAAGTTTACTGTCGTGATTTACTTTTATGGTTCCCCCTTTCTCCATTTCTCTCACCTTCAGCACTTGGCTCTTGGGCGTCTTGTTGCCGTTGTAGCCCATGTCGTTCCCGTTGTTCGGAGAGGAGGGCCCCAACCGGAAAATGTGGCAAAATATCCGCACAATCCGTAGCAGACTCTTCATCTGCGCCTCATAGTTACTGGACAAACTGGAGGAAGGAAAAAAAAGCGACCATGTAATCAGGAACAGGGTCAGGATGAGCGACCACGCAGCTCATCTAATCAAAAGACATCCATCTTGGGAATGACACTTTAAATCTCAGGTCCCGACTCAGTGCGGTCAGTAAAGATCGCGTGGCACTTATAGCGAAAGAGTAAGGCTTTCCCTGATGTGCTGCCAAATTCCCGACCTGTCGCTCTCAATCCGGCCATTGCATCATCCGAGTTAAGAGCTCCCTCGCCACCGCAGCTGATGCGCGGTGAGCCTTCCCACGCAAAATGGATGCCATGCATCACCCAGGTAGTGCCGTGGACAAGAACCGAGACAGTAAAAAAAGCTTTTAATCACTATGTGCCTTGGCCATGGACCAACCTACAGAAAACTCAAGCTTGATAAACTGGTTTCACTCAATGGATTCAAAAACCTGCTCATTTCCCATTTTTCCTCTATATATTTTGTATACATTTTGTTTTTATTGCCTTTACGATATGGATTGTGCTGCTGTGTTAATATGTTTTATATGCCGTCTAAACTGCTGCTCATCTTGCCAGCTCTCTCTTGCAAAATAAATAAAAGGTGGGTACTATACACTGCTGGCACATAAAGTGAGCTTCCATGCTATAAAAATGCAATCCATCAAACCACAGCTTTACCATCTGAGCATGCTCTAAGGGGCATAAATGAGTGACGGGGACACTGATGACATTTCATGAACCCTGCGATGGATGTAACCACCTTCTCCTGTCAACCTGGTTTGAGCGAATCAGCTTTCAGCTGTAGGCGGTACCTCAGGAGCTTGTGCCCATTGGTGGTGGCCACCTCAGCAAGGCTGGTCAGGATCCTCGGGTAGTGCAGCTCACTCTGCTGGGAGACATACTCCAGGACCTGCCTCAGCTGCGGACGAACGAACATACGGACAGACACGCTGGTCAGAACTCAGCGTACAGGAGCAGTACACACACACAGACACAGGGAGAAGAAGAGTGAGGGAGGAAGAGTACCATGTTCTCTTTGATGTCATCGTTCTGTGTCATCTGGATGAGGGCCTGGAACAATCGACCATGGTGCTGAATGAGAATCTCACAAGTCTCACCGTAACCACCCTAAACAAGGACACAGACGCACATCAGTAACTCAACAAGAGAGAGCGCATACGAATATGTACGTGCGTGTGTGTGGGTATGTGTGCTTGCGTGAGACTGCCTGACGGGATCAGCACATAATCTGACAATATAATCTATTCAACACAATCAGTGTATTCACTGAAAACTGTTCCAGAATAGCTGACCTCAAGAGAACACTGGTGAGCACACATATATTCATATTTATCAGTAGTGAGATGACAAATTTTGCTGCAATTACAATCACTAAAAAAAAATACAATTCAATCAATCCCTCCCGGATTAATATAGCAGCGTATCTCAATAAGAACTACTTTCCTCACCATATCACAATAGAGAGATTTGTAGTTTCCCGCTGAGTGATTGACACCATGGACTTATTCTTGTTGGCCAGTTAACATAAATCAGAACTGCCTTTTCTGGCTTAAAGTGTTATATGTTTGCAACTTTCCACATCCTGGTAATGTTGTAAAAAATAAAGGAATAAATTAATTAATTTTGTTTCACTGGTATCTGCTTGTGTTCAGCCTAATCTTTAAATCTACCATAGCTTAAAAACAGTTTGTATTTGGATTTCATTATTACACCTCAGATTTTGAAATGGCCCGATTTATTTTCAGCCAGCTATTTTAATGACAGGTCTGTATGTGGACACATGGAAGCAAGGTTGTTGATTTGGTGATGTCTAATATTACCATACTGTAATATAAATGTCCATCCATCCATCCATCCATCATCTAACCAGCTTATACCTGGTCAGGGTCACAAAGGGGCTGAGCCTATGCCAGCATGCATTGGGCAAGAAGCTGGAATACACCCTGGACAAGTCATCGACCCATTGCAGGGCACACACACCAATCACTCACATACTCATATCTGCGGGAAATGTTGTGTCTCCATTCCAATTAGCCTAACCTGCATGTCTTTGTACTGTGGGAGGAAACCTTAGTATCAGGAGGAAAATTAAATGTGGTATATGATGTCTTAAGTCTGGTTGGACCAAGTATTTGGACATTTTCGTAAACTGATTGTGTTCTGGCATGGTGTGACCCCGATACCATGTATCCTAACAAGATCTCGAGCGCCTTTGGAGGAAAAACAGCCCCACATCGCAGATCCACCACCATACATAAGAGTGGAGATTTGGCTCTTTCCTGCATAACTACGCCTCTTATTATGCCATGCCAAAAAGCACAATTCTGGTCTTGATGACCATAACACCCGGTTCCAATCAAAATTTTGGTTTTAGCAAACTCCAGGTGCTTACGTTTGTGGTGTGATGACGACAGAGGCTTCCTTCTGGTTAGCCTTCTAAACAGCTTGTTGGCACAGAAGAGGTGTCTAATTGTACTTTTGGAGACTTGTTGACCCCAGGATGCAATTAACTTCTGAAATTCTCAAACTGTGATCCTTGGATAAATGGTGGCCTCTCAAATCAATTTACTGTACAGTAGAATTCTAAAAGATAATCTACAGTGGTACAGAAAAAATATTATTTTGTTCTAGCTTGAATCAAAAAAATAATGAAGCACGCGGCACCGGACTACTACCCTTGCAGGTGAGTGGAGGGATAGGTGACAGGACGTGTCCTACCCGCAACAGTAGGCATCACCTTACCTGCACACACAGGTCCAGGGGCGTCACCCCATTTTTGTCAGCCAAATACTTGGCCCCGCGGGAGAGGAGAATCTGCGCCGTGTCTCTCTGACCATGACTGTGAAATACCGAGAAACATGGTCATGCTCCTTCTGACCATGGCCATGAAACGGATCCAAGAATGCCTTAGGAACATGGTCGCACTTCTGCCCGTGACTGTTAAACGCAACGGAAACATGGTCATGCTGCTTCTAATCTTCACCAAAAAAAACAAAAAAAAAAAAAACAGGGAACATCATGAAAAGGTGATCGTGCTCCGTTTGACCGTGAGGGTGAATCAGGAAAATGGAATGGGAATGGAACCAGGAAAGCTTCCTGAGCAGCTCTGACTACAAGCACTGACTGGGCCCTACTGTGTACGCATCACAGGTTTCATCCAGGGAACGTCATTAGATGACTGACCGGAACTGTGAATATGATCATAGCTGTGGCTTGAACAGTCAGGTTAGGGACAGGCATCCATACAAACAAAACACAATGAGATTCCATAAGGCAATGGTGTCAGGGAACATTACTTTCACATCCTGGTAAGGTTCCCTTTTTAATTTCTCTCAAGTTCAACTTTCTGAGTTTTTAAGTTTTACATCAGAAAAGGGACACCTAGCAACCTCTGACTACACCTTGATTGAGTCTCTGGCTAGAAGACAATGCCCACCAAGTCATTGTATCGGGTTCTGAACACTTCCAACACAATTCACAAACGCAGTACAGCCTTCACATTGTACTTGGAAAAAATTCTGCTTTGCACAGCACTACACACATAGGCTATACCATTCAGGACTAAATAAGTGAATTTCCTCATATGCATAAAAACAAAACAGAAAAACTAACCAGAGGAATAATACAACTAAAGATTTGACTACAAGAGAAAGAAGATGTCTTCGATATTTCAGATGTCTTCAATATTACAATACTCTATTTCTTTAGTCCCTTCCTGCCTGGTGATGGGGATTTATATGGGTAAGGGTCAGGGTCACTCACATGGATCACAACTACAGCCCAAGTGTTGAATATCTCCAGTACATGCTTTCGCCAATTTAAATAAAGGCTTTTTAACATTTCAACGCCCGTTTTGAGTGCCTTGGCTCTTGGATAGGGGTTGGAAATCCTGGTCCTGGAGCGCTGATATATTTCTGGTTTTTGTTCGATCTGAGCTTGATAACAAGTTTTATGGATGATTAAAAGTCTGAGCCTGAATATACTGAATGGTGAAAGGTTAAGTGCCTCCAGCACCTGCATTCATTAAACCTGATTAATTCAAATGAAACCAGTTATGTAGTTCGGTTTGGAATGAACAAAAACCAGGACTGACTCCGGCACTTCAGGACCAGGATTGCCTACCCCCTGATCCTGGATCATTGCCATTTATCAATTTTTGCAATCATTCACTTGATTTTAATGACTCCAAAAGAGCACATATTTATTTGTATTTATTTTTATTTTCCACACCCAAAGTGTGTTTGACCCTTACCTACAGGCGAAGTACAGGGGCGTGGCGCCAGAGACATTTGGCCGGTTGATGTCTGCGCCACTGTCCAGCAGGCAGAGTACAGTCTGAGGATGTCAAATCAGGAAAGGAATAAAGGAAATTCTCTTTCTTTCTTTCTTCCTTTCTTTCCCTCCCTCCCTCCCTCCCTCGTCAAGCAATATGATACATTTCCTCATTTTATGACCCAATTTGGGTCATCTTCCTTTTATCCACAAGCCACTGCTTTGTCACCACCAAATGACAGAATAGGTCATGAAAATAAAAAGCGAAAGAAAGAACTTCGGTCATAATGTTGTTATTTTCCTTGGTTTAGTCAAAATTTTAATACTTTAAAAGGCTTTTCCAAGTGCGAGCACCCTGACAGAGACAAATATGGATTCCAATCAGAGGCAGTATTCGCATTAGTTCCCTTTTGCATTAGACTGGTAAATTACACTGCCAGTGACTCGTGAAGCTCGGAACTTGGTATCATGGCAACAGAAACACAGGCATCTGATTTTTGTTTGTGAAACCTTATCTCAAAAATGAATATGTCAGCCAGAGATATTGCTGTAGGGCACTGGGGTTCTTTGCATACCGTCTTGTGCCCGTTCTGGCATGCCACGTGCAGGGCAGTCTGTCCCATGGCATCCTCCACATCCACATTGGTCACGTGTTGCACCAGGTCATGCAGCAACTCAGTACGCCCATTGACTGCAAGCCAGTGTATCTGTACATTAAAAGGGAGAGGGTGAGCGAGAGAGAGAGAGATCAAATGATGGGGATGGAAAGAGCGACTGCTCTCACCAGTCACTCTTTTTCATATCCTAAATACTTTGTGGTCGCGGGTCACACTTTCTATAGAACCAGCGTGTGTGGCTGCTCAGTCAGCTCTTCATTTCTTCACTCTCCTAATCATTGAATCAATTAATCCCAAGAAAAGTTATTCATTATGATACATTACATATGTAGACGACACATATGCCATGGACTATAAATATTTTTCTGTAGTGGCTTTTGAGATATTTATTGCTGAACATATATGCAGTTTGTCAAATTACTGGACCAACGAGGTCTAGAGTAACAGATCGGTACAACCCCACCCTATCCCAAAAGAGCAACGAACACAGAGATAATGTTTCCACACTTACCGCGGTTAGTCCCTCATTGTTACAGATGTTGACATCGGCATTGAATTCCAACAGTCTTCCCATGCACTTCTTTTGTCTGTAGAGGGAGACAAGCGGAAGGAGGGAGGGAAGGATTAACACACTCTCTCTAGAAAGTCATTTTAACTTGAGAGTAACTTCATTTTACACACTGTCCTGTTAATTTTCATGTTATTACAGCCTGTGTTAGAAGATAGGACTATGTGCATCTGGTGCAAGCAGACTGCAAGCGTCCATTCAACCAGGATGGCCAATGGCCTGGCGCAGTTAACATCGGCCCTGTCAGGACTTCAGGATTACTGCATGACTGTACTTTTTACTGTATTAAATGACTCAGCAGTTTTATCATTGTGAAGGGAGGGCGCACAAAGTAGTGAGCAGGGGGTGCCAATAATTCTAACACCCATCTTTTTTGAAAATAAGATTATTACTTTTTTTGTGAGCAACTGTACTTGTATTAAATATATATAATTTCCCATTTCTTTTGAGCATACAGCTCATTACCAGTATTGTTTGTTTTATCCAGTTTTTTTGTCATTTTGCCAATAATTTTGTAAGGCACTGTATATGTTGGAAAACTCCGCCAAATTTGTATAATTTCCACAAGCATCATTAGTAATGGCAAAAAAAGCACATATATTCCTGCCATCTTTTGAGTATATAAATTATATGAATGTTAAATGATTTGCAGCATTGTATTTGAGCTACATAATTGGCTGCATTTGATTTATGATGTTTGCAAACTTTTGACCTTTTTAAAGCTTTCCTGTTTCCATAAATATGTTTAAACATTTCTTGATTTTCTTTGTGTACAAAACACAATCGGGTAAAACTAATAACAAATATTTTGGAATCTTTGCTGTAAATCTCAGCTGAATCTGGTACGAAGGCGTGTCGTTCAGTCAAATCTCTTGTACCCGTTCCTCGCAGCCAAATGCAGGGGGGTGCACCCCGAGATGTCCTGGTAGTTTGGGTTCGCTCCCCTCTTCAGCAACAGAACCAGACATTCCACCGATCCACAGCTAGGGAGGTAGAAGCAACAACATCAACAATGCTGCTTTGATTCTAAACGATGAGTAAAACAACACTCTGCTCGGCAGCGATGAGTAAAACAACTCTCTCTGCTCGAAAGCGATGAGTAAAACTACGTTCTCTGCTCGGCAGTGATGAGTAAAACAACACTCCTTACTTGGCAGCGATGTGCAGTAGACTCCTCTTCACACGACCAAAAGCGTAGTTCACGTCAAACTTTGAGTTCAGCAGCAGTTCTGACACTGACCTTCAGAATAAACCAAACACATCGTGCCCACCTTTGATGTGCTGCATCATCATTATAACATTTATTACATTTCTTTCAATTGTATAATTAGCTGTAAATTATCCTTTAATTTCATGGTAGTTGAGATTTCCCCCAATAAGCCTGCTCTGAATACATTATCTCTCCTACATAATTATTTATTTGTTCCCGTTCACATTATTTACAGTTTAAGGAGATAATGGCAAAGTACATTAACTGCACATTGCAAGACCAAAAAGAACCAATTGAACACTGGTACAAATAAGCAAGTAACAGTGACCTAATCTACCGGAAAAAAATTGCTAATCAAAGCGTACAAATACAAAAGTAATGAACACATCGTACATAGAGTGCACAACTTTTCTCAAGAACAGTACAGCATATACCTTCAGCCCACTAATGGTAAGGCTAATGCAAAGCTATATAAGCAGCATAACATCATATAAAATTAGACACAAATCATTCAGACTGCAGTCTGTGCCAAATAAGCTATCTCTAAGAGCCACGGGGACTAACGGCACCACAGTTGCATCCTGTAAACTAGTGATGTGTCGTCAAATTGTCTGTATATGAGATCAAATTGCACAAACTCCATTACCCAGAACACACCTGTGCTGGTCTGCCATCACCATTGGCATGAGGGTGTACACAGCAGTCTCATTATCTGCAGAAACAACATGTAGGTGATATAATTCAAAGTGAGGACACAGTTTAGGATCCCTTTTCAAAAAAACTAACCAGAATGTTTTGAAAACCATAGCAGGTAATCAGAGAACCATCTGAGATCTCATCTTCCTGCATTTCATTGTGCTTTCAATCCACTAAGAGGTTTAGCCTCTCACAGAAGCAAGCATTCAATGTTGTGATGTTTTAAGTGTATTGAAGAGAAGAGTGCACTGCAGTAGTCTAATCTACTGGTAACAAAGGCATGTACTTTCTCTGCATTAGCTTGATACAGGAAAGACCTTACTTTGGTAATGTTCCTAGGGTGATAAAAAGCCACTTTTATAACATTCTTCGTGGGATTTAAAGCTCAGATCAGTATCTATAATTACGTCTAGAATTAGACATAGCCTACATCGGATTTTGTGTTTAAAGCCCTCATGAATTAGAGAGCATTTATATTTGATCCCTTGGCTCAGTGATTATGCCCTCCATCTTATCTTTGTTCAATCGTAGAATGGTGTTTTCTTTAGAAATATTACTAAAACACACTGAAATGACCATTCATGCCAGTTTGTATTAAAGGTATAATATCTTCATCTCGCTTTGAAAAATGTAGAAAATCAAACTGTAAAATGACAATTTAAAAATTTATATTTAATTCAGTCCCACCTTTATTTAAAAAAAATAAAACTTGCGGTATTAAAACCACTTTCCCTATCAGTATTGAAAATGTTTGCATCGCGTCATTGCAATGACTAACAAGAGCAAATGTTAAATATATAAGCTATTTAATAACATAATGTGTCAACAGATGGAACTCTTATTCATTTCTCAAACAGACTCATCGCTAAAAAGCTCATTTTGTGTGTTTCTGAGTAACCACTGGGCGGCACCGTACTCTCAAATATATTTCCGAGTTCTTAGGTTGTGACAAAATGTTTAAACTTGTGCGCTGTGTCAGGTCAGCGCCGCCGCCCTATCCCTTTGTGTCCCTAGTATGGAAGGGTTACAATAAATGGAAACCGGTCCTTTGTGTTTTCAAATCAGTAGTTAGCTGCCTTTCACACTAAAGTAAAACTGTATACGTTTAGCAAGCCTATGTTAGTAGCTATGGTTTTGCAATGAAAGGTCACTATTTATATGTTGTCACATACAGTAATTATGTAGCTACAACGAGCCACTGAGTAATGTTAGAGGATAACGTTACTGTTAGTTATTATGGTAACTATAATACCAAATGTTAGCCATCATATACAAAAAAAAAACAAAGAAGCTTGGAGATAACTAGAACAATGTGTAGTCGCTGCATATGATATTGTTATGAAAGCTAGCCATTGTTTTACTTTGTCTCACAAAATATTTATTATTTTTTTAATGAAGTTACCTCGCCAAATTGGACACTTTGTGAATGTTAGCTTAGCCTAGCCATCTGCCTTGACAACTGACTAGCTAACGTTAGCTATCCATGTAGCTAGCTTGAATTGCTAACAAGCTAACGTTATACCCAGTGATTCAAGTTTGCTGCTAAGTAGCATTGGCTATGAACGCTTACTCGTACGCGGAAACAATTTAACTTCATGCGTGTTTTCAGCCGCAATGCTATTTATGGATAAAGACTTCGCTGTTACGTTCTACATAACATTATAATAAGCAATTACCCTCCGGTAGGTCCACGGTCCTGGCGCGGCGTAGCGAGCGCGTTAGCCGACTTAGCTGTACGTTTAATTGCTCCATCGCCCTTTCCATCATATGCGTAAAATCAATAGGAAGAAACGGGTTATCGCACTTATTGTTTTAGTACTATGTCGGCAAGTATCCTGGGGTTATCCATCTAGATAACGTTAGCTGGCTTATCGTAGAAGTTGCTCTGTGCTCGGTGACTCCGATCAGAGAGCGAAGCCTGTGCTACACTGCATTTGATCCATTCAGAATTTCCTTGTGTTTGACGTGTTTACTTCCTGTTTTCAATGCATTTCGTCGCTGTGGACTCTGGGTATTGTTGTTCGTATTGCTAATAATTGGTACAAATGACATGGACGCTGGCATTCTTGTGATTTTATCTAGTCTGCCCATAGTAAATAATATTATCGACAGTATTAAGGTAAATCGTAGTCCACATTCTGTATAACATGAACGATGAGTCATTTGGCAAATGCAAAATCATGACAGTAGCCTTTAACCATGATCAGCACAGTTGTATCTTGATGTTCGACAGATATTTGTAAATACCATAATATGGATAGTATGATATTAATACATTTAATGTACTTTTTAGTTGAAAAAATATATCAGAAGCATTAAATAGTAAAATGTATTAGAAACCTTAATGTAAAGTGGGTTAACCAATAAAAAGGTGTGTTTTGGTGTTCCCATTATGTAATCGTAATGAGTTCATGGGTCACCCCCCCCCCCCATTGAATAATTTTCTCAGTTTACCAACATTATAAATTCAACACATTTATGGTGTGAATTTTTTTTTATTCATTTCAACATTTACAAAAACTTCATTTCATTCTCATGAACAAAAGTATTCACCACCCAAGAGTAAATACTTTGTAGATAGGGTTTTGGCAGCAATTACAGATCTTGAGTCTTCTCCAGTATGTTTGTATGAGCTTTGCACTTTTAGATTAGAATTTTCTCCATTCCTTTATGCAAATTTGCTTCAACTCAAGTTAAATGGAGAGCATTAGTGGACAGACATGTTCATGTCATACCACAGGTTTTAAATGCGATTTACTTTGGCTGGGCCATTCCAGAATACTGACCTTGTTTTTAAGCCATTTCTTGTATGTTTTGCTGTGTACTTTCGGTCATTGTCTTGGTGGAACATGAAACTTTGACCTAAACATAGATCTCTTGCACACTGAAACAGGTTCTCAAGGATTTCTATATTTGGCTCTATCCATCTTGCCATTGATGGCAAATAGCTTACCAGTCCCTCTGCTGAAAAGCAAACCAAGCCAAAGAGCTCAACTTATCAGACAACAAAAGCTTATCCTAGAAGGTCTCAGGGTCTGTCACGTGGCTTCTAGCAAACTCCAGGCATTAATGTTAGCCTGTCTTAGAAGTATGGCTGGGTATCACTTTAACATTTTTGATATGTTGATACTTATGATACTTCACGTAATTGAGCAGTGTAAATATTTGTCCTTTTTCTTTCCTTTTATTTTTTTATCCAAATAGTAACAATCAAGAAGCATTACATACTTCTGCGAAGTATTGTTTATTACCAACTGTTTTTTGTTGTATAAATAAATATGAAATAATAATTTTCTAGTAGGCTAGCTACATCTTGTGAAAGGCTAACTACCAGTATGGTGGGCAGATCCATTTTGGTAGGGCTTGCTAGCAAACTAATAAACTCACATATAATTACCTGTAGATGTCTCCTTATTGCATTCATCATTATCTTTTTTCCCAGTCAGACGGGTGCTGTTGATTGCAGTGATCTGCTTGACTGGGACTCATCGGACTCAATTTTCACAGTCCAATTCTGCCTCATGTTGATGTCATGTGCTAGCAGAAGTGTTTCCTGACTTTGCTGCCTGTATCTTAGAGCATTTATTACATTTAACACCTTTGTAATCTATTTTAATAAAACTAAGCCAGACTTTAGAAAAGGGTTGGGGAATGTTATTCGAAAAGGGCCAGTGTGGGTGCAGGTTTTTGTTTTAGCCCAGCACAAAGACACTTATCAAAGTTTTGATTGAAGACCATGATTAGTCAAAAAGTTGAATCAGGTGTTTTAGTGCTGGGCTAAATCAAAAACCCGCACACACACTCAGCCTTTTTGGATAACATTCCCTACCCCTGCTTTAGAATGTGGTTGACGTGTGACATGAAGTCAAAAATGAGTGCATCAAATGATCGCCACGGAGGCACCACAACATGCTCGCCTGATGTCCCGGCTCCCCTTTGCTGAGCACACCCACGTGCTGCTCCACGTGATGCCAGATCCCTGGACAAGACCTACCTCGCAGGCAGTGGATCATGCTCAAGCGCTTGCGGACCGGCGTCGGCAGACACGGTGCAGTGATGAAGAGATGGGGACTCAAGGACAGCATATCCTGTGTGGGGAGCCAACCCAGGCGGTCCATTTATCATTTAGTCCATAAGTGACTGTTTGCCTGATTGAAGAGCCAATTGAAGAGATATCACTTACTAAGAAAAACAAATGGACTTGCTGCTTGTGAGACAGACTGTGATTGTTCTGAACTTGTTTCATTGGATTTGTCATTGTTTCATTGGATTCGTCATTGCATTGAGTGCCAAAATGTGGAACCAAAAGTTCTGATATGTTTCGGTGGTACCTTAGTAATTTAGTAGGTATCCAGAAGGTACTAAACTTTGTTAGCGAGCCCTACTCAGAAGTGGCTTCCATCTAGTCACTTTCTCAAAGAGGCCAAATCTGTGACGTGCTGAAGAGATTGTTGAGCTTGTGTGAGTTTTTCCCATTTCAACCAATGAGCTTTGCAACTTGTTTGGTAGGACTGCCTGATCATGGAATTGTCTGGGTTGTGCCATATTTTATCTTTTTTTTTACATTAGATTTGCATCTGGTCTGGGAAGGTTCAAACCTTTCCAATCTTTTTAGGTCAGCTAGCATTTTTCTGTTGTAAATTCATCTATAACTAAGTCCATCTTTAAATTCTATGGGCACTTCTTTGGTCTGCAGTGACTGGTCTGATCTGCGGCTGTCGGACCTCACAAAGTTGGTGATTTATTCTGTAATCATACCATTCAATATAGATGTATTTAAAATCAGCATAAATGGATTTTGTAAACATATTTTGTGTGATTACTCAAGAAAATGATGCCTCCCCCAATTAAGGTAGTTTAGGGGGTGAAAACGTATCAATTAAGTTCCGTTTTCTAATTCCAAAGACATGTAAAAGCTTTATTTCATTTATTGAGTTACTTTTATAGGAGTAGAAAAAAAATCAAATTGAAATATTTGAATTTAATTTTGTAACACAGCAAAATGAGAAGCAAGAAAAACCGTAGTCGAGGGAAGAAAAAATGTCCCACACTGCACAACTAATAAATAAACAATAAACACCTCAATAATTATTTTTAAACAAAATAATTATTTATTCAACTTGAAAGAACACCAACATTTAAGCTGCCTTTTTCTGGTAATAAAAACATTATTCATCATTTATCAAAGTCATGCTTCCATTTAGCATAGACTCCTTGGTCATTTAATTGGGTGTAATAGGCAAATTCACCTGGTAACCTCATTTGAACACATATCTCCACGGTGTAGACATTTGAAACTTGCTAAGGTGACTAATTACCTCATTAGGAATATTAATATTTACATTTTGGTTGACACCATCTTGATTTGTGACAATTTAGAATTTTTTAAATATTTTTTAAATGGAAGTTCTCACTTTCACCTTGTTGATTCACTTGAAACTTTGTACACAGGGTACTGCCTAACCAGCACTGACCAAATTTGGTGCCAATTGGCCACATGGTGGTACTATAGCAAGTCAACTGAATTTCCAAGAATTTAATAGGTCCTGTTCCATTTCATTTAGGGACCTGAAACTAATGTCACAAGATCCCCCTTTTTCTACAAAAAAAACCATCAGCCTACTGTGACAAAGCTGGCCACTACTTTGCCTTACAAAATAATATGAAACCATCTGCGATATGGACTATTAAAAAAAGGCATTTAAAAAAAACCCTGCTTCAACCCTGCTTCTCACAAAATGGCCTTCCCCACTGCTGCCCCCCTTTAAAGACATATTAATTGCAATCACCAATGAATCATCAGGTGTGCAACTAGCCTTAATCAGCCACAGATTGAAACCATCAGCACTTTATAGCAGATGGAAATAAAGTGCGAAATAAAGCATATTCCAACACGACATTGAACATTTAATTAAACAAATGTATAGTAAAGAGGCCTTAATCTTCACATTACTCTCCCCATCTCCTTGCTTGCCAAACACCTTTGCGAGCAGTATAGGTATCACTAGGTGAGGTTTCTTCAGAAGGGTCTTTTGTGCATAACCCTGACTTAAAGAAGACTCCACAAGTTGTCTGCAGTATGATCATGGGGACTCCTCAAAGCTCACACCCACCTGGACAAGCAGAACACACTACAGGGATACTGCATGCCACAGATTGAAAACATCAGCAGTGTAAGGCAGACCTACCATCATGGATTTACTGCCATTTTGAAAAAAAAAAATCATTTAAAATGTATCTTCTCCAAGACAATTTGTCCGATTTACATGAAACTTGGCATAAAACATATAACATCAATCCCTCATACTGTTTAAACAAAGTTGCTATGCAAAAACATTTTGGCAACAGTAAGCCAATTAACCTGCATGTGGGAGTGGTTTATTGCAAAAAAAGCTAATATATTCCAAATGGTTTGATATAAGAAACTTATTGACACATGCTGTAAATCATAACGGCAACGCTAAAACAATTGACACATCAAAAGACGTGGTGGTGCTATAGAGCTCCAAATATGAGAAAAATAAATATTCATTAAAAATGTGTTTTTTTGCAGATATTCAAAAAATGCCACAAAAGGACCAGGAATATGTATCTTTAGCATAACTGCCATTTGTTCTACATAATCCAGTCAAAATAAAGAATTTCTTTGCATTATAAAATTTATAAAATCTGCAAGTTGCCCAATGATAACATCCCATATGAAGACAAATGTTTCATATGTTTCATAAAAATTTGGCATATGAGCATATGAAGGTGTGACACCCTTAATTGCTGCATGCAGCTATATTTATGTTACATTATATGATGAGTAGATGACTGGCAACGAGCGAATAAACAATTAAGATGTATTGAACAACATTTATGCACTAAATAAAGTGAAATTCAAACTTTGGTATTGGTAATGATGACAAAACATTTAAAAACACTAATTTACTTGTGTGAATTAAAGCTGATCAAACCATCATTATGTTAGGGACTAATGATGAACACATTTTCCTATGCACTTGATATGTACAAATATGCACAAGCAAGTGTGCATGTAAGTCTAGTTACATCTTGTATTCCTGGGTCTGTGGTGATTATCCATTATCTTACAAAATCACAAAAACTCAGAGGTTGTCATATGGAAAACAAAGAATAGATTTTTATTATAAAGCTCTGCTTGAAATAGGACTTATTTTCATGTTTGGCAAAAAATGCAATCTGTGAATTTTGTCACAGTATGGGTAGCCTTGAAATACTGAATCTGTCAAATTATATTTTTTTGCAATGTTTTCATCATAAGTTGGACAATATATTT